>CM062399.1:13498831-14698831 GCA_031304145.1 Cardiospermum halicacabum | reverse complement strand
GACCATAGGGCATTACAATATCACGACGGCGGAAGGATATGAATACGTAGCATGCTATATGGACATGGTCGCTACAGGTTGCTCCTTCTGGCAAACAGATAACAGCCTTCATACTCATCTCCCTCGTCTCGCCTTCAACCTCGCCGTCATGATCTCCCTCTCCCATTTGCTTATCTTTCTTCTCAAATATCTTCGCCAGCCTCCATTTGTTGCAGAACTCATTGTATGTAATCATACAGGGTAGAATATACAATCAAACCTCTCTATAACTAACAAATGAGAATTCGAGTTATCAAACAGACAAACACCATTATAGAGAGGTTTGACTGTAGTAAAATATAGCGCTACTCTTAGAGATTTGGCCTTTTGGCGGTTAGATGACAACTTTACTCTTATTGCAGAAACTACCTATGACTGCAATGTTGTCGCCAAAAGGCCAAACCTAAAGGATAACGCTGAATCAATACACTATTTCATCATCTAAAAGTATTTCCCTTTCCTTTTGTAGGCAGGAATTCTGATGGGTCCAACGCTGTTAGGCGGTGAACCAGAATTGACCAAGTGGTTTCTACCTCTAGAGGGCATATTGATGTTAGAAACGTTTGCAGGTTTAGGGTTGACGTACTACATGTTCATATTGGGGTTAGAGATAGATTTACCTGCTGTTATGCATATGTCGAAGCAATCTCTAACCATTGGTGCTGCAACCATTCTGTTTCCACTTGCTGCTGGAGCCGGCTTGTATTTTCTGCCACTGCGTCCGCCTAACTCTAAGCCTATTGGAGCCCTCTTCTGGGCTGTAACTTTTTCCATCACAAGCTATCCAGACCTAGCTAGATTGCTCTCAGATTTCAAGATCCTTCATACTGATCTCGGCACAACAGCCCTATCTACAGCTCTGCTCAGTGATGTTGTTGCTCTGGTGCTGCTTCTATTTGCAGTTGTTACATATGAAGACAGGACCTTCTACACATCTGGGATACCTACACTGGTGTTTTTTGGCATCAGTTGGTTCCTTCTCCGCCCACTCATTGATAGGATGATAAAGGAAATCGAACACAAAGGAGGCAAATACAACCAGACACACATCTATATCGTTCTTGCTGGGGTCGCCATGTTTGGAGCCATATCAGATGCTAGCGGATCCCATTCCATGATTGGCGGATTCGTGCTGGGAGTTATTTTCCCTAAAGGAGTTTTGGCTTCCAAGGCCATTGAAAGCATTCAAGAGTTCGTCGAGGGGATTATGATGCCTGCCTTCTTGATGGTGAATGGGATGAGGACTAACATACGGACTATTCCCAGCACTAAACATGTTGCTGCAATTGCCCTTATTGCAGCTGCAGGCACAAGCGCCAAGCTCATGGTCTCTGTGGTTATCTACTTGTTCTATGGAATGTCTGTTCGAGAGGGTTTAACACTTGGAACTCTGCTAAACAGTAAAGGTATCTTAGCACTATTTGTTCTCAATGAAGGCAAGAACTTGAAGGCCTTAGACAATCCATCTATGACTGTAATGAACACAACAATCCTGTTCATGTCAATTCTGGTTGGGCCGACGATATCAGTACTTATCAAACGATCCAGGCGGGGTACACAGTATAAACTTCGCACAGTAAGTAGAAGCAACCCAGACTCAGAACTACGTATCTTAACATGTATTCATTCAGTTGGCAACATTTCTGGGATTGTCAACCTTCTTCAGCGCACCAATTCAAGCAGGACATCTCCTCTTAGAGTGTTTGCAACCCGCCTTGTTGAACTAACAGGACGGGCAGCAACCATGCTGGTTGTACATGAGGCTGGCAAGACCAAGCATTCCTCGCGCGACACTGAGGCTGACCAGATATTCACTGCATTTGAAAATTACAAAAAACAAAACCCAACTGTTTCTGTCCATCCGCTCACTATAGTCTCACCTTACAGCTCTATGCATGAGGACATCGTCCAATTTGCAGAGGACAAGCTTGTAGCCATGATTCTGATCCCATTTCACAAAAAAGCAACAGTTGATGGTGGTTTACAAGTTGATAATCACTCAATAATGGAAGTCAACCACAACTTACAACTCGAATCACCTTGTACCTTAGCTCTTCTTGTGGACCGTGGACTTGGTCTTTTTTCGGATTCATCACATCAACTACGAGTTGCCATGTTCTTTATCTCTGGATTTGATGACCGGGAAGCTCTAACCTATGCTTGCAGGTTAGCAGGGACACCAAATGTCACCTTAACTGTAGTACGGTTTCTTCAGAAAGAGCAATCCAATGAAAACTTCAAGGGAAATCCATTAGAAAGGGAAAATGACAAGGAAGATGATGATGAGTTTATCAATGACTTTAGGTTCCGGACAATGCTGGATAAGAGTATAATCTATTACGAGAATCAATTGATAAATGCTGAGGAAATGGTGGAATCCTTAAAAACAAAATACAGTGATTTTGATCTCTATGTAGTTGGACGTGGGCTACGAGTGAAGTCACGGTTGATAGACCAATTATCAGAGTTAAGTGATAATCCAGCACTAGGACCTATGGGAGACATGTTGATAACATCATCGTTTTCAGCACATGCATCAGTTTTGGTAGTACAACAACCTTGTACGGAAGACGGCATAACTTCAACCCCGACCAGCTCAAAAAGATAGGGTTAAGCACGTAAATAAATCAAAATAGTGTCAATGAAGATGCTCAGAGATACTTTTAGAGAATTCAATAGGCTGTTTCACATAACAATTTTGCCCATACCAACTTGTCCCATATAAAAACACAAACTGGAAACTCAGTACTGTAACAAATTATAATTCATTGTCATTTATAAAGAAGCTGCTTATGAATGGAAGAGATACCCTATAGCAAATGCTCTAACCTTTATTGAATTAGGCACACCTGGTTCGGTTGAGGATTTTATTTCTTCAAGTATCGTTGAGGATATATGACTGATTTGCAGGACTCGCTTGCATCTTACTACTGAGCTAGTAATTGAAGAAAATCAGAGACCTTGTCAGTATAATAGTTTGGTTGGATGATGTTCGAAGGGTCCTGAAGAGTGGACTTGCTAGTCACACCTAGAAATGAGGGGTTTCCATGTCAAATTAGATTAACATAAAATTGAGGAAACCAAGGTGACATATTTTAGTTAACTAAAGTACCTGAAAGAACAAGCAGAGTTTTGCAGCCAGACTGATTTCCAAATAAAATATCAGTATCTAGCCTGTCACCTACCATGCACATGTTGGAGGTATCAATCCGAAATCTGCAATATAACGATCCCGTAACTACAAATATATCTATCATCTTGCATTGTTTAAAATGTAATGACAACGGAATCCAGTTTCGAATGTTCACAGACATTTAAGAAAAAAGAAAACACTTTATCTTACTTATCCAATAAAAAATCCATCATGAACATTGCAGGTTTTCCAACAACGATGGGCTCTCTCTCAGTGGACCCACATATGGCAGCAACCATACACCCTGCACCTGAATCCAATACAAAAACAATGATGCAACAAAACTGTTTAGCTTGTGTACTACAGGTTAGTTTCCTTTCTTACCAGGCCACTCTTGTAAATCAGTCATATGCCCCACAGAATCACGGTTAGTAGCAATAAATAGGCAGCCAGGATTCTCTCGAATACAAAGGGTTCCATACCTGACAGAAATTGAAAATGTCTCAGAAGAAAGTGGCAACAAGAAGATCTTAACCAGTACCATGGCATCTTACTTCCATTCCTTTGATAAATCCATGGACTGAATTGCGAAAGTTTTTTTTTTCAAATATACAGGTGAACTGTGATGAATAAATCAAGTTAATGACTCGGTACATTTTAGATTGACATTGTTAAGATAAGTGCTAGTACAGAAAGCTAATAAGTTTAGTAAAGCTCTGCTTGACTACTAATCTTATTGAGTGGGAGACAAAACAAACAATTTCAACTATCTTGCAAATCAATCAACAGAAGAAACATTAAATTATGGACAACTAATGTTTTCCCCTAGAAATAACAAGTCATTCTCAAAAACCTCAATAGAAATTTGTAACTTAAAGATCCATAGAATAAAAGGGTCTAAATATCAAAATTTGTGATCCTAAACACAAAATAAAGCATCTTGAACAGAGAATGTTCAAAATTTTTAACAATCGCATGTTCACATCAATGAAAATCAAAGCATATAAGTGAATCATCGATGCATTTGATATGTAACAAAGGAGAACAAGTAACATAAACTTACTGAAGCTTGTAATAGTTAATGTGCGGATCTAGTCCTACCACAACAGCTCCAACCTGAGAAAGGCTATGACATTAAGTTTCAAAGAAAAAGAGAATAAAATAAACAAAGAGAACAGAAGGATTTGGAAGGCAAGATGGAACAATACAGTCTTATCATGCTCTAACAGGAAATTTGATTTCAATTGTACTCTTTTTTCGCTGTCTTCCTGCATTGAGATGCAAAGCATTAGGTAAAGAGTTACACAATTACAGGTTGAAGCAAACAAGAAAAACAGGGTAACTTTCCAAATAACAAGCAAAAGAGAAGCACCTATAGAGGCAAGAAAACCTCGAAACCTTAACATGCTTATAATAGAGGATTGTGTCCATAGTCACTAATTTAAAATAAAAATATAAAATTGAAGTTAAATATAATTATTGCAAAGGGAAAAAAATTTAAAAAATATATAAAAATTCAGCTTCATAGGTTACAGGTAATAAAATATCATTTTTTTATTATTTAATCTGGTTCCAACCAGCACAAAATGTACTATTTGCTCCATCATATTGACCAATTTCCTGGTAAACTTTGTTCCACTTAACCAGTAAAACATCAAAACATCTAATCAATCATATAAGTTGGATTCATTATTCTAAAATAGATAAAGTTGAAATCAGAGAAACTTACTGGTCCACCTAGACCTGTATATCCAGCTAGCTGCAGTTCCTCTACTATACCTTCACCACCAATAACATAAACCTGCAAACAAACAGATAAGTTCTATAGAGCTACAATATTCAATTACAAAGCAGTTAAGTGATCTTCCAAACATATGCACCACAATTACAGTTTTCAACTGATTGTATGCTTTGAAGATTTTGACAAAATTTACATGACACATATATACTACTAATCTGAAGAAATGAAAATACCTTCTTATCTTGAGGAAAATTGTTAACTTTCAAGTACATAGCAGCAGCAAAAGAAGACGAAAATATCTCCTCCTAAATTTAAACACACAGATATCAAATCAGAACTCAGAAATCAGAAAATAGAAACATTTTAATTAACAATGCAAACACTATAATCAAACCTCAGAAACAGATATTCCAAGAGAACGAAACTTATCAGCATATTGCCTTCTAGATTTCGTTGAATTGTTCGTCACAAACACCAGCTTCTTCCCCTAATAACATTCACATAACAATCTCAACCATAGACCAAACAATAAATATCAAAAATTAAAAAACTAAAAAAAGCGAAACCTTAGAACGGAGCAAATCGAGAGTACGTGAAACGCCGTCGATAAGCGTATCGCCCTTCCAAATGACGCCTAATCGATCAAATCAAAGTCAAATCAGAAAATGCAAAACACAATACAACAGATTGAGATTTTGAGAGAGATTCATTCACCATCGCAATCAAACAGAAATGCCTCCACGGAATCTAACAGAGCTCTGGCGTTATCGGCAGAGAGAAGCTCAGCCGCCTTCATAGTCTCCGAACTCTCAGTCTCGAAGTCCACTCCTTCTCTTCTCGCATGGGATATATAAAATCCATTTCCAACTTTTCTTTCTTTTTTCTTTTCAAAGCTATTTCCGCGAATCTGTTGTTGGCAGGCTAGATTCGAAGAATCTGATTCGAGGATGTTATTAACTCGGTTAATTCTAAAGTACTCCATAGATATTTCTAATATTGTTTATATCACCACATATTAGAAGTGTAAATTTCAGTTATGTCCTTAAATATATATATTAAATTATAAATAAATTTTTCATTACTAAATAAATTTCTAATATTTTTCATTATTTACATATTATATTTATTTTTTAAAATTAGTTATTAAAAAGTAAAAATACACTTTTTTATTTTTTACATAAAATTATTAATATTATTAGAATTTTAAAATTTTAAATTTATTTTCAACGTATTAAATAATTAAGATTTAGTGGTGATTAATGATAAGATAAAAAATTAATAAAATATAAACTATTAAATATTAATATTTTTTATTGAAATTTTGTTATAACTAGTCCTATGAAATGGTATTTTGAATACAATTTTATCTCACTTTATTTTGCTGGGAATTAATTTGATTTCCAATCTAGTTATCTTCATATTCTTCAAAAGAAATTTTATATTACAATGCAGTAGGGGTGAGCAGAATTCGGTTTTTACCGAAACCGAATTGAAAACCGAAAAAAATTCGGTTCGGTTAACTGAAAATATAGCTATTTTCGGTTTTCGGTTCGGTTAACCGAAAAATTCAGTTCGGTTTTCGGTTTCGGTATTCCAAATTTTCAGTTAACCGAAAAACCGAATAAATACCAAAAACATTAATTTTTAAGTTTATTTTCTCTATTTTTCACTATTTAGTCACCAAGTTACCTATTCTTTTCTTTTCTTGTACTAATATCTTTTTATTTTTATCTTTTGTTCAATAATGTGAGCATCACATTTGAATTTATGGAAGTCGAATGAATAAAAAATTCAATTTTTTATCAATTTATTCGGTTTTCGGTTACTATTTCGGTTAACCAAAAATTTCAATTTTTGGTTAACCGATTAAAATTCGGCTCGGTTAGCGAAATTTGAGATTCGGTTAACCAAAAATCGAAAATTCGGTTCGGTTTCGGTTAAGGAATTCTCTATCCTATAATGCAGTGCTACGAAATTTAATTATAACGCGGTCACATGAAATTTTGCCTTAACACAGTTTTCTCTTGACTTTATTTAACGAAATGGTTCGATTTCCAACCTATTTACTTTGTGTGCTCTATAAAAGAAATTCTATATTACCGTCATACAAAATGTTATTACAACATAGTCATATGACTGCATTGTAATAACAAAAATAAGTAGGTCGAAAACCAAACTACTTTCTAGCAAGATAAAGTGAGACAGAACTGTATTAAAATAAAATTTATATAAGTGGGTGAGTTTGTAACAAGATTTTATATAATTGGATTGTACCAAAATTTATATTTTTTTTTCATTCAAATCAAAATAACAAAAAATTTTACCAATATTAATATTTTTTAAAATTTATATTAAAAAAAATAAAAAATTTAAATAAAGTGGTAAAATGAATAATAGTTAAAACTTTTATGGAGCTTTTACAATTAACAAAATTATCAGCCCAATTATGTGGCCTAGTGGGCCGAGTTAGGCTCAAAGTCAAACACCTTCCACGTTCTTCAACAAACATACTTACGTGTCACTGCATGCCTTCACAAGCCTCCACGTACAACGTCTCCATCTCCACCATTACATAACCACACTGCACATCAACTTAACCAAAAGCTAAAAGTTAAAAGCCATGGCAGAAACTACACCAGAAACCCATCAAATCCCACCAATAACCATCACAAAACCACCGCGCCTCACCACCTTAACCCCAACCCTCAAACCCATCACAAACCCACTCAACACCAACCCATACTTCCACCCAACCTCCACCTTCTACTTAACTTCCTCCGACATCGTCCTCCGCCACATCGTCCACGACCTCTCCGGCAAATTCACGTCGCCTCACCAACACCCAGTCGCCTACCTTCGCGCAGGTCCGCGCAAGGAGATATTTTTCGACTGTGAAAGCGTCCGTGCGGCCATCGTCACGTGCGGCGGACTCTGTCCGGGGTTGAACACCGTGTTGAGAGAGCTTGTGGTTGGGTTATGGGAGTTGTATGGTGTTAGGGGTGTTTTTGGAATTTTGGGTGGGTATAGAGGGTTTTATGAGAGGGAGAGTGTGGTTTTGAATCCTAAGATGGTTGATGATTGGCATAAGAGAGGTGGGACTATGCTTGAGACTTCTAGAGGTGGGTTTGATTTGAAGAGGATTGTTGATGCTGTTGTGGAAAATGGGTTCAATCAGGTTTGTGATTTTGTGTTGTTTCAATTTGATTGATATGAAGCATTGTGAATTTGCATTGCTCTGTTGCTATGTTGGCTGATTGTTATGCTATGTTTGGGATAAGTCATTGTGTAGTGGTTAGGTTAGACTAGTTGTTAATATAGAGCTTGTCTGGGGATGCTTTGTATAAGCACTTATACAACTTTCTGAATTTAAAAGCATTTTTTGGATAAAATTCCAGAAGTGCTTAATGTGGTTTTGTTTCTCTTATTGTAAAAGTTTTGAAAGCAGAATTTATCCCAATATAGGTCCATAATAGTTGTTGCATGGTTCATTTTTAGGTTGACTAGTTGTTATGGAGTCCATTTGGGACTATATAAGTACTTATTCAGCTTTTCGAACTTAAAAAGAGATTGGAAAGAGACTAGGAGCCTGTTTGGTATGGTTTATATAAGCACTTTTAGAAACAAACTTTCTGGATTCAAAAGTACTGAAATTTTCAGTCAGTACTATTTGGTTAGAAACTCAGAAGTGTTTATATGCCGAAAAAGTGCTTCCAATGATAGCACCTCCTCTAGTGCTTCTGCCAAAGTGCTTCTGCTTCTCTTCCTCTGTCAGAAGTCAAAAGCACACGTTGTCCCAAACAGGTCCTATATAGAAGTTCAAAATTGCTTTTAGACTCGGTTTGAAGTAGCTGATGTAATGCTTAAAAGTGTTTGTTTCTCTTATGGTAGAAAGCCAAGAGTAGAAGTTATACAAACTAGTCCACAATTCTTGTATTGATTTGTATTGTACTAAACACTACAAGCACATTTTGTGAAATATTCATTCATGTGACTTCTGTTTGAACATGAATGAGCAGTTATACATAATTGGTGGAGACGGCACAATGCGAGGAGCAGTGAAAATATACAACGAAATCCAAAGAAGAAACCTAAACATATCCCTGGTAGCAATCCCAAAAACAGTAGACAACGACGTAGGCATCATAGACCGATCATTCGGCTTCCAAACAGCAGTAGAAATGGCACAACAAGCAATCAACGCAGCACACACCGAAGCAGAAAGTGCGGTAAACGGAATCGGCCTAGTAAAACTAATGGGCCGCAGCACAGGCCACATAGCTCTACACGCAACATTAAGCAGCCGAGACGTAGACTGCTGCCTAATCCCCGAAATCAGCTTCCACCTCCAAGGCAAAAACGGCCTATTCGAGTTCCTATACAACCGATTAAAGCAAAATGGACATGCAGTCGTAGTTGTAGCAGAAGGAGCAGGACAGGATATGATACCCAGAACCGAAGCAGAGAAGGAAGAGAGGGATGAATCAGGTAACTTGGTGTTTTTGGACATTGGTGGATGGTTGAAATCAGAGTTGAAGAAATGGTGGAAGAGAGAACATGGAGATGAGTTGTTTACAGTGAAGTATATTGATCCTACTTATATGATTAGAGCTGTTGCTGCAAATGGTACTGATAATTTGTATTGTACATTGTTGGCTCACTCTGCTATTCATGGTGTTATGGCTGGGTATACTGGGTTTGTTTGTGGTCCTATTAATGGGAGTTATGCTTATATGCCATTGGAAGAGGTGGCTGTGAGCAAGAATGAAGTTGACACTATGGATCATAAATGGGCTTGGGTTAGATCTGTCACTAATCAGCCTGATTTTGAGGAATCCTAGGTTGGTATTTGTTGTTATAGTGATGTAAGTAGTGTAAATAATAATAATAATAATAAGCTGTTTGTTGTGTTGTTTGTATTATGTTACTAAGGGCGTGTTTGGTAGACATATTAGATAGTGCTTTAGGTTTTTCGTTTGTTTTAAAAGCTGTACTAAATTTTATTTTATTTTTTTGTTTTAAAAGCTTTATTAGATGGTTGTTGAGGGTCTGTTTGGCATTGCAGATGTGGCTATATGAAAAAGTTGTTTGAAAATATTTTGGCTGTGTTTGGTCATAATAGCGTTTTTATAGTGTTTAGAGTTTTTTTAAAGCGTTTAGTGTTTTTTAAATAGCGTTTAGTGTTTTAACTAATATTTTTTATAAAAATTGTTTGATAAACTAGAGTTTTAATTATTTAAAAAATTAAAATGATTAAAATATAATTATTGTCAAATTTAAAATATAACTTTAGAATAAAATAATTTTTTTAGTCAATAAGTAAAAATAAATAAATAATATACTTATAAAAATTTTTTATATAAGATAAATATTTAATTTATTGTAAACAAATTAAGATAATTAATAAAAAAAATAATTATTACAAAATAAATTAATAAAAAGATAAAATAATTTAAAATATGGATAAGAATAGTTTAGGAAGAATTTTTTAAACATCTAACTCAAGCTCTAAACATTGCTCTCAACAACGTTTTTAAAACTCTACCAAAAACTCTAATGAGTAGATTATAAGTTATTGAACAAACACAGATATGTCTTAGAGCTTTGAAATTTTATTTTAAAAGCATTTAAACTATTTTTTAATTTTTAAAAAATATTTAATAAATCACTTTCAACCCAAAATATTTTTGTGCTCTTAAACTATTTTTTAATATTTAAAAAATGTTTAATAAGTCACTTTCAACCGAAAATATTTTTGAATTTAGAAAAATGTGAATTTCTAATAGTAAAATAAGTGAAGCATAAGAAAATAACTATTTGTATAATTTCAGTGAGTACATATTTTGAATTATTTCTAGTTTTGATAGCAGAAGAAGAGAAGTCATTTTTAAGTAGTTAATATTTTTTAGTTTATCTAGAAGAGCTTCTAGTTCTACCGGTTATCCAAATACTGAACCTGTTTGGGATAACTTGTGTTTTTTACTTTTTTAGGATAATTTGTGCTTTTGACTTCTGATAGAAGAAGAAGATTAGCAGATGCACTTTAGCAGAAGCACCACCTTACCTACTTTCACCGAAAGTACTTTTTCAGTCTATTAGTACTTCTGAATTTTTATCCCAACAACACAAAAAAGTACTTTAACATTCAGAAAGCTGTAAAAGTATTTATAAAAATCATACCAAACAGGTCCATTGTATGATCCAATATTCAGAAGTCAAAAATCAATTTATTCAAACAAGCACTTAACCTGGTGTTTTTATTTATCTTTTTTTCTGTTTCAAAAGCACAAACTATCTCACTCATATCCATAAATACTTAAATTTTATCAAAAGAACTATTAAAAAAAAAAAAAATTCTTTAATTTAAAAAATTATAATAAAATTTATATAAGTCATCCAAACAAGACCTTAACCATATAGGGACTTGTTAGTGAGTAGATTTGCACTTAGTGATACAAATCATGTGGATTATGAATCTTAAGAACTCAGCAAAGTGTATACGTGGTGCAACACTTGGTGAGCACATCATCATTCATGTGCTAGAGAGAATCATTAAATGCTTATTTTTCTAAAAGGAAGATGAGGAAAAGTTAAAAAAGATCAGATAAGCCAAGAGACTTTGTTGCTGCAACATGATGTTGATTGCATACTCTCATCCCAAATTGTGATGTGAATCTGGAAAGTTGAAAAAGATTGCAACTTTCAATTAGATATTTTTATTTATTTCCTACCAAAAATTTGACAGTAGATAATATTTGAACTAAAGATGTTTTTATAAAAATAACACCTGTCTCATGAGGTTTTGTATAGTATAAGACACAACAGACATGGATTAACTCATCATGTAGTGAAAATTTGGCATTGAAAAGGACATAACTGTGTCACTCTTTGTGACTGTTGAGGGCATTTGGTGTAATTTTATATTCTCAGATGTCAATTATTTAATTAATTATAGTGTCCAGCTCCTTCTTCTTTACTCTTCATTACATGATTAGCTAAAGAAGTAGCTAAGCTGAGTTAAAGCTAAGCTCTTGTTGTCTTGTCTTGGCTTTACATGTATGAATGAGAAGAAAAGGTTCCTGTTTTGAGACAGAAACATGTCTAAACTAGTTCTATCTTCTTATTCCAGTTGTTTTTCAGTTTGTGTGGTGTTGTTATTGGTGTTATGTTGTTCAGTTATGGTTGCTGAATCAGCCATTGGTGTGAACTGGGGCACAGTGTCCTTCCACAGGCTTAAGTCATCCACAGTGGTGGATCTATTGAAAGACAACAAGATAAAGAAAGTGAAGCTCTTTGAAACTGACCCAGATGCTTTAACAGCTTTAATGGGGTCTGGAATTGAAGTTATGCTTGGAATCCCTAATGAAATGTTGGCTTCTCTCAGCTCTTCTCCTGCTGCTGCTGATTTATTTGTTCGCCAGAACGTGTCTAGATACTTGGTTAAAGGTGGTGCTGATATTAGGTAATGTTTTTGTCTCTCAAGATTTGTGCTTTTTTTTTATTTTGTCTGTGTAAAATAGATTGTTAATTGCTTTTATTGGTACTCTATGTTCATGTTTTCAATCACTTTGGTTGCTAATATAGATGGATAATCTAATCTAATCAAATCCATTTGATTTGAGTCATTAGTTTTAGCTCTTTATGTGATATCTGGTTCTGGGCAAGTTGTTTGATGGTGTTGTTTCATTTAAGTTAGATCCAATTGGCTTATAAGTTGATGGAAGACATGACACTATTAGGCTTATGTTGAGTTACAGGTATATTGCAGTAGGGAATGAGCCATTTCTCACAAGTTACTCAGGTCAGTTTCAGTCCTATGTACTTCCTGCTATGCAAAATATACAGCAATCCTTAGCGAAAGCGAATCTAGCCGGATATGTAAAGTTGGTAGTTCCCTGCAATGCTGATGCTTATGAGGCTAATCTTCCCTCTCAAGGGGTTTTTCGTCCGGAGCTGACGCAGATAATGACTCAGCTTGTCGAGTTTCTCAACTCGAATGGTTCGCCTTTTGTTGTTAATATCTATCCATTTCTTAGCTTATATGGGAGCACGGATTTTCCTCAGGACTATGCTTTCTTTGAGGGTACTAGTCATGCTGTTACGGATGGACCTAATGTTTACTCCAATGCATTTGATGGAAATCTTGATACTTTAGTAGCAGCGCTGGCGAAGCTTGGGTATGGTCAGATGCCGATAGTGATTGGAGAGGTGGGTTGGCCAACTGATGGAGCCATTAGTGCGAATGTTACTGCTGCCAGGACATTCAACCAAGGGTTGATTAATCATGTTCTAAGCAACAAAGGAACTCCTCTCAGACCAGGAGCGCCGCCTGTGGATATATATCTTTTCAGCTTACTTGATGAAGGAGCGAAGAGTGTACTGCCAGGGAACTTCGAAAGACATTGGGGGATATTCAGCTTTGATGGCCAAGCAAAATATCCTCTTAACCTTGGTTTAGGCAACAAATTACTGAAGAATGCTAAAAATGTGGAGTACCTTCCATCTAGATGGTGTGTGGCGAACCCTATGCGGGACTTGTCTACTGTGGAAAACCACATGAAACTTGCTTGCAGCGTTGCAGACTGCACAACCCTCAACTATGGAGGATCATGCAATGGAATTGGAGCAAAGGGAAATATCTCATATGCATTCAACAGTTATTACCAGCTTCAAATGCAGAATGAAAGAAGTTGCGATTTCGATGGGCTCGGCATGGTCACTTTCCTGAATCCTTCAGTTGGTCAGTGTAAATTCCTTGTTGGTGTAACTGATGCTACTTCATCAGCATTTTCTAGACTAGATTATAGATCATATAAAAATTTGATAACCATTGCATTTTTTATTGTTTGGTTCGTTATAGTGTGATTAGAGGTCTCCTAGGTGGGTTTTCCAGAGTCCCTTTTTCTGAAACTACAGTTGAAAACATAGGTGCATACTAGTTAGAAACACTCATTATTATGATTGTAGTTGTATGTTATATGGCTCATACCATAGTAGAAACAAAATGATTCATTCTTATAATCAAATAGTACTTTTCTTCGCAATATGTTTCTCATGGAAAAGCAAGTGGAGCAGGATTTGCTTCTTCATTTTATTCATTAGCCTCGGCGCTGCGAGACTATACATATAGACAGCTAATTATTCAAGTTCTGTAGTACACTTGAGACTCTTGACATGCACACACAGTTGAAGTTTCCTCAAGTTTTATGAACAAGTACATCCTTCGCCGCAACATGTCTGGACACAGCGAATGGTTGGTTTCCAGCTAAACAAGCAACAGCGACAACCTTTGTTTTCCAGAACGACAAGAAGACATTAGTTACTCATAAAACAACTAACAAAACAGCTAAGATTAAGGAGAAGAGAAACAGACCTTGTGGGTACACAACAGTTTCAGGAGGAGCATGTCTTGTTGCATTTGTGAGGATGACACATGATGCAACTACTAGGAAACATGTAAAAGCAATAAGAAATGCTGTATTTCTTGACATCTTTTATGTTTCTGAAGAAAATGAATGACATGTTACTACTTCTTCTTCACATCCTATTTATACTGTGTAGCTTTTTGTATTTCTTTCATGAGTTCTGAGATGATAATAATAGAAAAGCAGCTGCCATTCTTGACTTAGCAAGTGACATTATTACTTTTTTGAGTCTTCAAGCATATCATCTTATCAATTTAGACTCTTATCGACACCATATAGTAGCAAATTGAATCAGAAGTCAAATACATTGAATGGAACATAAAAAGCTAAACAAGTTAACCTCCTAGGTCCACAGACATCCAATACTGTGTGTATAGAAAAACTTAACAGCTCAACTGAATATGCCAAAACAAGTCAGAATTTAGGATTAGCTCTATTTCATCAAAAGCTTAACCAATTGCTGCTCACCTTGATGCATTAGTCATAGAGCCTTACTCTGGTAGTGATAGGGGTGAGACATGATGGGCAAAAATTCATGTCTACACCGCAATGATAACAAGTCTGCAAAAGATAAAGAGCATGTTATGTAATGCATATTAGTTCTAATTCTCATCTTCATTTTGAATACCTGGTGTCCACACCCAAATGCAAGGTCTTTCTTATACCAGTGACACAAGGGACATTGTGAGGAAATTTCTGCAGAAGGAGCTGAAGGATAAGTAATCTTCTGTAGTTGGTTACTGCTCGGACTAGGACTAGTATACTTTGCAATGTTCTGAACTGGAGGAGGAAGTGAGAGCTTGTGAGATGTTCCTCGTCTACAGCTGCAGGTAATAACAACATGATGCTAAGGTTTAATCCATAGACATTAGATTAAACAATCAAGCAATCAAAACTAATTACCCCAGAAGTTGGAGGTCTATTGTAGCTTTGTACTGGGATGGTATTTCCATTAATGCAGCCAATGCGAACTCGGTCTCCTTCCTGGATATGGGAATGTTCTTCGACATAATTTCAGTAAAATTTACAAACTGCATAGCGAAGGACGTAAGAATTGAAATTAAACTAAAGATTCATTTATAAAAGAAGTTGTTAGTTCTGTACTATTTTAACCTGAAAATTGTCAAATGCACGGTAAGGTATATTGTTATCAAATTTGTGCATCATGTCCCATGGTCCATCACCAACTCCAACCACAACAATTGAAAGAGGATAATCACTGCAATAAGATGAAAATATCTTCAGAAAATAACAAGCAAGTTCATTTTTGTCATTACTAAATGCTATAACAAACCTTGCTTTGACAATAGCATTCATTGTATCATGTTCCTGAGGGCTTAATTTACTACTCCACCTGCTAACACATCTTGTGACCTATAAGATATCTCAAAACTTGTATTAGAGACAACCAAATCTAATACTTTTCACACGGTTGGACAGTAAAGAGAGAGATATAACCTGCCCATCAGCAATGATCAGAAGCACATGATATTGACCTCCACTGCTTTCAACAATTCTTATACCACTTTCAATAATTGGAGCAAAAGATGTTGGTCCTATCAATATCAATATCAGAATCAGGTTTCCAGCCAAAAGTACTGAAAATCCAAGCGAAACCAACCTGAAAGATTGAGTTGCGGAACTATTTCTCTGTAACGACTAAGCACTTCCTCAAAACCATTGCATGGTCTATCATCTGGATAGAAGCTAAAAACATCTTTATCATGTGTACTCGCTGCAAAATGAGATTTTCTGGTCCATTCAACTTCATATCAAAATACAGATTCCAAAAATTTCATGGTTAATGATAGATACTATTACTCACCATCACCAAAGCCATAACATGGTATGAGATTATCCTCATCAAATGCTGATAATGTGCTCCCAATGATTGATATAGCCTGTTCATATGGATTCTGCAAACCACCAAGGTGATGCAAGCTCATTCCATTGAAAGACCTTTCACCTTCCCAGTCATTGCTCTTGGTGAAGTCAATTCCCACTATAAGATTTGAAGACTCTAGACCTGCTTGTGCAAGAGCTTCTGTCACCTGCACAAAGAGACAATAGACAATAGACTGAGTTTGTGATATCAAAGAGGTTTAACTCTTTTGATATTTCCTAGCAATGAATACCTGTGGTAAAGAGTGATAATTATCACCAATTCTTGAATACTTCGCCTTCAGTCGCGCCTTCAGATTCAGTTGCCTTTTCTCATCATGATCTCTGCAGGAATGACTTTGAGAGGATCTTGAGTTTAATGGAATATGAGTGTATGAAGTACTATGATGTTTGTGACTCTTGTGTCTTGAGTGCTTGCCTCCCATGTTTCATCAGTTTTGTGATACATATGTGAAAAATCTTTCAGGCATGTTAAGTTTTGGACTAAAAATGTAATTAAATGTAATATTCAAGATATAGAAAAGAAAGATATGAAAGTCTAACAACATCAGAAAATCAAGCTATAGAGTATCTTAACTGAACTAGACTGTTGCCAACAAAGCAGGAACTTGAAAAATTACTCAGTAATTGTCAAACCTTAACACAGAACTCGCTTTGTAGTTTCCATGTAAAATAATTCAATAATTCAATATTTCAATATCAAAGACTTGGCTTCATAATACATAAGGCTAAATGGAGGAAATCTTTGGCCTAAACATATAGGTACAACACTGTCCAAGAGAGAAAGCAGCATCAGAATTATGACCTTGTGCCCTTTTATTGTTGTAACCAGGATAATCATCTTTAAAGAATGGCACAACTAGAAACATATCCAAACCAATCTTTTCACCTTTGTTGACCAAATCCCATTTATCATAAGGATCACCTTGTTTGTGAGAAACATGAATCTCACCTTTCTCTTCCTTCAACATCAGTTTGGCATTCTTCAAAAACCCCTTCACCAAACCCTTATTTAACCTGAAAAAAATAATAATAATAAATAAAAAATAACAAACTAATCAATACAACAATTAGCAACACAAGTAAAAGTATTTGGATACTGATTTAGCTTGTAGAGGTAGAAGAAGAAATACAAGTCATACTTAGGAAACTATAAGAACAACTTAGCAACACAATACAAGTAAGCCACAAGCTACTTTTAAGAAAATATTTCCCTCTTTTTCTGGAAGTACTTTTTTGAAAATTGTTTGAATAAACTATGGGATTGTTTGAAATAACTTGGACTTTTAACTGTTCGAGAAAAAATATACAAAGCATTTTGTAAAAGTAACACCACTTTAACAGCTTTTACTAAAAATACTTTTGAAAGATAATTTGTGTTTATGACTTCTGACCATAGAAGAGGAAGAGCGGAAGCATTTGTCCAAGCATTATCCCAACCACTTCCACTATAAGTCTAGAAACACCACCTTCTTTCACTAAATGCACTTTTTAACTTACAAGCATGGCTGAATTTCCATTCTCACAATATAAAAATGCTTTCAAATTCAGAAAATGGTAAAAATACATATATAAACCATACCAAACAGACTCATCAATATTTTTCAATCTATAAACATATCTAGATTTCTACACAAAATAACTCTAAAAGTACTTTTAAATAGAAAAAATATAAAAATACTAATATAAATCATCCTAATATAAAAGAACTTCTAAAAAGCTATTTTTAGAAATATATTTGAATGATTAGCATGCGCACTGAGTCACTGGCCAACTTCCAGAATCCAAAGCCAAAACCTTATCTATTCAAACAAGCCACAATCAAAAACAAAAAAGAGCGACAGCAGAGTACAGAAGAACCGTAACTGAATCTGACAGTAGCTCCCTTCAGGAAAAGGAAACCCAACATGAGGAAAATTATAAACAATCCGATCGAATTTCTGAGTCTTGAGAAAGAAATGTTGACTCATCTGTTTAGCATCGACTTCAAATAACACCAAACAGCCCCTCTGCTCAAGCTCTCTGATGTTCATCAATCCTCGAGAGTAATTTCTCGCAATCGTGTCCTGAGAGTCGACTGATGAAGCCACCATGTTGTGAGCCGAACCAAAAGCTTTTGCTAAGCTTAGTGAGAATGAGAAGTCTCCTTCTCCTACTAACAGTATTCTCTGCTTTGATGAGTAGTGTTTTAGACATCTCTCTGGTTCTTCTTGTTCTTCTGAAGATGACGACGAGTCTGATTCAGTTGTCTCGTCATCTTCTTCCATAGCTTATCGTGTATTGTGTGTCAGAGCTTGAAAATCAGGTTATAGAGAAACAGAGTACTGATCGGATAAACTTACTTTTGGCTTTTAAAGGTGTTTCAGATGCTGATTGGGTAACTGGCCTGTTCTTCCAGAAACTCTTTTTTGTTCAGATGAAGCAAAAGATATTAATTTTCTGAAAATGGTTTTTATTTCTCTTCTTCTAAAAACAAAAGCCGAAAGCAGAAGCAAATCCTAAATTAGTTTACTTTAGACTTTGAGCAAATTACATTAACAACTCTCATGAATTTAAATTATAAATAATTTAACTTTTTGTCCGATATCTATACTATCACACCCCATTCCTTGAAATTGGAAATAAATAATTAAATTCAAATTGTGCTTGTATTTTGTTATAGACAAAATAATTTATTATTATTTTTTACATATCCTAAAATTTCTAAATTAATTTTAAATTAAATATAAATATATTCAACGGTACTAATTTACAGACATCAGTATCGACTAAAGAGAATACAATTCTGTCCACATTTCATGTATACTAATAATGCATATTTTCATTTCATATTTAATTAAAAGGTCACCTTTCTGGGAAAGGACAAGCTGATTAGTATTAATAGTTATGGTCTTGGCACCAAAACAAAATAAGGAAATACATAAGAGCTCATTCATTTGACTGATATGATCAATCTAAGTCTCTACTTTTTCCATGAGAAAAATGCCATCTCCAAAACTTCTTGATTCCCAACTGAAACTCGCCTAATTTCCCTGCTGTATTTACCTTAATGGGAGATAGAAAACTGTCACAGATAGAGCAATAGAGCAACTGGACGTGCGAATTGAAATGGAGCTTACCAGAATATATATTTGTACATTTTTGCTTCATGTCGATTTTTTAAGATTGGCTAGCTCAGGTAACACATCTGTAAGGGGACCATTGAGTGTGCTTCTCTTAGCCTGCAAAAGGAATTCAAGCCTCAGATATATTGACATTCTATTGTAATATGTATCAGGAAGATAACACCACACCACCATAAGTAGCTTAATTATAGAGAAAACATAGACTCTCCAGCGGAAATACTACTGATAACCACATTATTCCAATAAAACATCTTTTAAAATCTGAAGCAGGAGGTTAAAAGCATCATTATAGAGAAACGTATGGATAACTGTCAGGAATACTGCTCTAATAGTGACACTGTTCCAATGTGCACCTTGAAAGTTTTAAAACAGAGAAGAAATGAGCACAATAGCGGGTTTACATGACTCCAAGAATCTATAAGATGTATTTCAACATTTTATGGCTTAATTCGGACATTGATAAATATTACTTGTTTTTCACGACTATTAAGTGGTACTTGAATATGCATCTATGTGAAAGAGAAACTTTCTTTAGAACAGATGGTAAAGTTAAAGATGGTTTTGAATAGCTACCAATCTCTCAATCTCTTAGGCTTTGAGAGGGTAAATAAAGATGCAGCAAATGAAATTCAGTATTGTTCAACATTAGATAAATAAGAAAGCAAAAGCTCTTCTATATATATTCCATAATGATTTAATGGCATTTTCTATGCCTATCATAAAGGCTATGATATTCAAAAATTCAATGCAATATGAATAAACAAACTACTAAATTCCCCACTGGGGCAGGGACTTGGGGAGCAATGAGTTACCAATCCCTTATCATAAAGGCTCACCTCATTAAAGAGAAAATAAGAGTATCTTCTTTTCTTCAAAGACAGCAAACAAAATAAAAAGACATCATCACTATTCAAAATCCTGTAAGCTAAAACAAATAATACCTTCAAGGATGGGACAACGGCAAAAACTTCTTCAACAGTTTCTGGACAGACTTTTGCTATCACACAAATCTGCAAACAAGTATTTGAAATCAAAAGACATGCAGAATTTTAGAACAAAGCAAATGAGGTTGGATGTGATACCTCGCCATCGGTAACACCATGTTCCAAGAGTTTACTGATGAATGTGTTAATAGTCCAACTCTCATAGAAAAATTTACATAAACAAATTAAAACAGTGAAAAGCATTTAAGTAGAAGTACTCCAACTGAAATACAAAATCAAGGATACTCAAGAACTGCTCGAACAGATTCAGGATTAGTATAATGGCAACCAGTTTTGGCATACCCCAGTCCCTTGTCAAATGATCTGAAAATAGCAAACATGTTAAATTACTTCAAACACTCCAACTCAAAATGCAATTTTCGATATACAACTTACACAGGAAGTTTAATACTTGGATCTGCAGATAGTATAGTCATCTGTTCCTGGATTCCTTCTAAAATATTTGCAGCCTCACAATCCATCAAACATTTAGTGTTCTTTGGAAGTTCTGAAAAACAACACAATCATGATAAAGTAAACCACACACTCTATCCACCCAGCCTTAACCCACATTCAACAAATCAACCAATTACTTCAATTTCCCACAACATCAACCTATACTCCTCAAACAAGTAGTTCAAAATTAAAAAGAACAATATCACAAAAATAAAAGGCTAAGTATACATTTGTATTCACTTAGGTTTCTAAAGCAGCCCTAATTCCACATTCAACAAAGATTCTACATCTAGTAGAGAAAACAATCACAAAACATGAAATAAACAGAGGACAAACCATTCTCAATTCGGAGCTCGAGCGGTAATTCAGCTTGCTTGGAAGCACCAGACTTACTTCCTTTTCCACCTTTGAACAAACTACCTAAAAATTTAAACAAAACAAACACAATCATCAACAAACCTGCAAAAAAAATAATAATAACAAAACAATAAATATATATATATATTCTCACCTGACTTATCACTAGATTTTGAAGCAACATAACTCCTCGCTTCCACAGAACCTACAAACAATCACAAAACAATTTCCAATCAGAAAAATCACAAAGAATGGCGTTAGTTTTACCAAAAGCGTCAAAATTAAACCTGTAGGAGTGTCAAACTGAACTTTTCTTCCTCTCTTAGACTTTCCAGAGCTATCGTCCTTTCCTCCACCTGCAACACAGAAATTCAATATTCGAAAACGCGATCGACATTGATCACAGAGACCAGCAAGCTTTGCGCAACATGAATAATGACTCAATTATAAGCCTAGGTAAAGAGAAATGCTGAGAGCGATTGAACGATGAGAAAGCTTTACCTTTCAGCGACGACTTCGGTATAGAGAAATTCTTGCCTCCTTTCTCCATGATTTTCAGTGAAGAGTGACAGTAGAGGCCTGACCAGAATTGAAGACCTAGTACAGTCGTGAATTTATTCGATTCTGAGGGGCTTTTCTGTTTCTGTAAATATTCTAGTCTCATTAGTGAGTTGATGCGACGTCGTTTTCTTTCTGGAGTTAGTTTACGTTTTACTATTATTCTATTTTACATTTCGACCTACGAAGTTTAGTTTATTATTTATCAAATCCATCCCAAGGTTTTAAATAATTATTGTTGCTTTACTGTTTCGGTTTAAACTTCAAAAACCTCTTTAGAATTTATCGAAGTTATTTAGAGATGTAAATATATATATATATATAAAAAGTTTGAGATGAAAAAAATATTAAAAAAATTATTGAAATCTAACCGAACTAATATATACAAATCGATTCATTCCATTTGATTTTTTATTGAAAATTAGTTCAACTTTGAGGATAGAAAATGGTTTAAATTACTATTTTTCAATCGGAGTCCATATATTTGCTTAAATCACAATAAATTTTTTAGTTTTACAATATACCTAACAACAACAAAGTTTTAATCTCAAATCAAATTAGGTTGACGGTGTATGAATCATCTAACAATGAATCACGAAAAACAAAATGAAGTAGTTAGTATAAGCCTTAGAAACTTTTGTTGACATGAATTTTACATTTTTATTCAAGTCTTTTATGCACCAAATCAACATCAATATCTAACGTATATAAATCCTTAGCAACTACTTGCTTCCCAGTAGATTTAGGTCTTTCTCGACCCCTCAACTAGTAAATTTTCACATTTACGCATTGCAGTCTGAGGAGGTCTTCTTAAAGCATGTCCAAACCACCTTATTCTACCTTCCCTCACTTTATCTAATATGCTCATTTCTAATTTTGTCTAACCTTATATGTCTACACATCCCTCTTAACATTCTCATCTCCGCCACATTCATTTTGTGAAGATGTTGTCCCGTAAGTGTCCAACATTCGCTCCCATATAGCATTGATGGCCGAACAACTGTTCTATAAAACTTATTTTTTTACCTTTAGTAGAATTTTCTTGTCGCATAGAACCCCTGATGCTCATTTCCACTTTATCTACCTAACTTAGATTTTGTGTTGCACATCATCATCCAATAGCACATCCTTTTGGAACATAGAACCAAGATATTTAAATTTTTTGGTGCTAGGAACCAAAACTCTATCCAACTTCACCTATGTTCTTACTTTTTCCTCAAATTGAACTAACAATGCATATATTCTGTTTTGCTCCTACTTAACTTAAAACCCTATCTTCAAGAGTTTTTATCCACATTTCCAACTTATGGTTAACTCTCACACTAGTTTCATAAATAAGTACAATGTCATCTGCAAATAACATGCACCAAGATACCTCATCTTGTAAGCTCCAATTTAACTCATCCATTACCAAAGTAAACAAATACGGATTTATGGCCATACCTTGATGCAATCCAACGGTAATGGAAAAGTCTCAGTGTCTCCACTTGCTGTTTTCACAGTAGCAGATGCATCATCATACATGTCCTATATAATATTAATATACTTAACATGGACTCATTTCCTTTCCAATACCGACCATAATACTTCTCTTGGTACCCGATTATATGTCTTCTTCAAGTCAATAAACACCGTATCAAGATCTTTCTTCTTCTATTGGTACAATTTCATTAATTTTGTTAGGAGAAAAATATCTTCCATAGTAGATCTCCCTGACATAAAACCAAATTAGTTCTCTCACACCCTTGTAGTCATCCCCAACTTATGCTCTATCACTCTTTCCAATAATTTCATTGTATGACTCATGAGTTTAATTCCCCTATAGTTCATACGACTTTGGATGTCTTATGTATCGGTACTACAATGCTCTTTCTCTATGCATTAGGCATATTACGTCATTTTAATATAGCATTAAAGAGTTTTGTTAATGATTAAGCATGAAATTGACATCATTCTTGCACTATTTTGTTTATTATTTTTAGACCTTATTGAAGATTTGCTATTAATTTGCCTGTTTTTGTAATTTTGGACAGATTGAAGGCAATTATACAAATATGAAGGTTTTTGAGGATTATTGACAACAATTGCCAAAGCAGAGTCAAAGTCAGCAAGTTTTCATCTGAATAATTATTTAGAAATAAACTGATAGGATTTTAAGGATTTTTATATTTTGAATTTAGAACTTTTAAATAAGGATTCTGAGGAGATTTTTAATGAGTTTCAGTTTTGTAACAAAGTATATATTTACTCTGAATGATCAGAATTAGGCAGTTTTTTTTAGTTTTTAGTTTTCAATAAAACACTCTGTTTCTTCATTCTTCGTACGATCAATTTAATTGAGACGATGATGTTTGCTGCGCCCATGGGGTGCTAAACTAGTCTTGTCCAACTAAGTCAATTATACGTGATGTGAGAATTGTGTTTTAATTTATATGCTTGTTTAATATTTGTGTATTCTCTATGGGCATGGTTAAATGCACATGTTATTCTAATTAGTTAATTAAGTGCGCAATTGATTGGTTAATTAGGATTAACACATTGTACGTCAAATAGCTCATAGTTAATTTGACCTAGGTAATGTTGAGAGTGCATAATCATAATTCAAGAACTCTCGTACTGATTCAATTGGTTATGGTCACGGGTCTTTTCTAATTCTTAATGCGATCTACGTTAGATCAGTGATTGATTCGAAGGGTCGTACCCGGTCAGTCTATCTAGAAAAAGATTGGTTGTTAGGCACGTTGTCAATAGTTATAACTGTGACTATTAAATTGCATATATATATATATATATTTAGTTTCGATGATCAACACTACGTTAAGTTGACTTAGCTGGATGTCTAAATATCATTAATGGTTTTATTTTGTTAATTTCATTTTTAGTTTAATTATTCTTATATTCTACACCCCCAGTTTTATTTGATTTGGTCTTAACGTTTACAATTATTGATTTCCGTTCTCTGTGGGATCGACCCTGTTTACTACAAGTTTATTTGTATTGCAGGTTAAATTTATATTGACGGATTCGATACCCGTCGGTTAACCAGGCAACTTCCGATTCTCCAAGGTTGTTTCAAACCTCTATAGGGATATACCATCATGACCACATGCCTTACTAGCCTTCATATGTTTCAAGACTTCCTTTACTTTACTTTATCTAATATGCCTGATATTTTCTATATTATACGAAAGTTTAGACTCTATTTTGCACAATTTTTACTTGAATTAGGAGCTATGATGATCCAATTACTTATTATTTCAGGATCCATGGTCAAGAAGTTGAAATGGTGAGAAAACTAAATAGAAGGCCATGTATTCAAGTAAAGGAATTACAAAGGCATCAAAGGGATACAAGGAGAATAAGAAAGGAGAAAATCAAAAGGCCACATAGGACCTCCGCGCCCTAGTCTGCGCCCTGGTACCCAACACCATGCCATCAGAATATGGTTCAGGGCGCCCAAAATGGTACCAAAGCATCAAGCGCGCCCTGGTCTGCGTTCTGATAAAGAAGACCAAGCCGCTAGAACTTTGGCCAGGGCGCTAAAATTGGTACCGAGATCCTCAAATCATCCTGGTCCACACCCTGCCATCACCAACCACGCCGTAAAAACTGATACCGCAAGTAATCTTGCACCCTGATCCGCATCTTAACTACCTTTTCAGGCCGTCCAAGAAGACAAAGAAACACCGCGCCCTGGCTGGCACCCTCGTAACCTTTACCTGGCTGCCAACTAGAGTGCCCAAACGCTAAATTTGGTAACTTTTGGCTTTTTTGGAAGGTATTTTTTAATAGAAAAATGGAGGGTATAAAAAGAAACTTGTAGGGTTTTTGAAGGAGATCTCTGGTATGAGGAATAGAGCTTGAATTGGGGAAAGTCTTGAGTAAAGGAAGAGAAGAAGATTTCAATTAACCAAGTGAAACCAAGAGGAGAAAGGACCCAACTTTCCGGTGATTTTCCACTCCGACAACAAAGACTCCATTTTCTACAGCTGGTTTAGTTATTCCTTACTTCTCATATGCTCATCTTGTGTATAACTTGTGTTAGTAGAACTATGAGTAGCTAAAGATATTTTGAGGTTCTTTGAACCTTAACTATTGTGACTATTGTTATCCTTTCTTGATAAATGAATGATGTTGGTGTTCAATTCATATGAACTTGTTCTTAAGGCTTGTGAGTGCTTTATCAACTCTTACATGAATTAATTATGTGAGCTAGTTTGAAAAAGTAATTAATACTAGATTTGGGTTTATATGATTTAATGAATATATGCCAAGAAATAGGGTGTGTGAATTAGAAAGTTAATGATGGGAGACTCATGGAACTACTCTTACACTTAAGTGACATAAGTGAAGTAATAGGGTAGTTAGATTACTAGTGTGACAACATTTAATAGCACTTAACCTTGAGATTATTTGACCATTATTGACATTTTCGGATAACATAATCACAATAGTGAGGGGGATTAGAACCTCTTCATTCCCATTTCATGCTATCTATCCAAAATATTAGTATAGTCATTTAGTCATTATCCAATTAAATTAAAATTGTGATTTCACACTTGATTGAGTTCAATTAATTAATGATCACTTCTAACTAACAAACTCATCCCTGTGGATCGATTTTTGTATTACTTGATGACTAAAATGTGCACTTGCACTAAGTGGTGAAATTTTTCGTCAACGCCTATACCAACTAAGATTTATATCTGTTATCATGAGGTAATGAAAGTCTTATTCATGCTCTAAGTTGAAAAGTCTGTCAAATAGGATTTCAATATTTTCTTTATCTCATTATCCCTTTGTCAGCACAGGTTGAGCTTCGTCTTTAATGTATTTAACTTGGCGTAAGTCCGTACTTTTCTTTTCCCTCAATTTTTTGAGCTTATAAATACAAATTTCCCCTTCTATAGTGTTCAATTATTGGTACAGATCGTCTAGTGCTTTACCATTAGTCATACTAACAGCCTTTTTTTTCCTCTTTCTTAACTCTCTTATATTCCTTGAATGCCACATTATCTGACGCGGTTGATAGTCTTTTATACCACTCTCTTAATAATCTTTTGTGCCTCCTCATTCCACCTTCATGTGTTGCTTGCAGCCGAGGTCGCGATCCTTTAGATACTCCTAACACTTTACTTGCCACTTCCTTAATATGTCTTTCCATTCTTTTCGTAAGTTCTCTGCATTATCCTTTAAGCTCCAAACATCCGCCTTTAGCAACTCTTCCTTGAAAGAATTCTAGGTAAGATCTTTTTGTTTCCACCATCTAATCTTTGGTTCAATGACTTTCTTTTTCATCTCCTATTTACTTTGGGTCCTAATATCTAACACCACAATCCGATGTGAGCTTGTTAATGCTTCACTAGGGATGACCCTGCAATCCTTACACATACTCTTATCCCCAAATATGAAATCTATCTGACTTTGAGTACGTCCACTCTTGAAAGTGATTAAGTGATATTCCCTCTTTTGAGAACAATTATTCGACAGCAGTATATCAGAAGCAACTATATAATCCAGCATGTTTTTTCCCTCCTCATTCCTGATTTAAAATTCATAACCCTATGAACTCCACCATAATCATCACTGCATGTACCGACATGCCTTTTAAAGTCTCCTTCAATGAAAATTTGTTGATCATCTGATATTCATTGCATTCGTTCATTCATCTCCTCCCAAAACGTATCATTGATTGCCCAATTTAGATTTACTTAAGGGGCATAAGCACTTATAATATTGATTGTATCATTTCGACACAAGCTGAATCAAGATAATCTTATCCCCTATTCTCTTCACTTCCCACCACATTGTGTTTAAGCTTAGGCTCAACAATGATGCCCATCCCATTTGTGATGTTATCCAAACTACAATACCATGACTTACATCCTGAATTTCCTATCTATTTGACATTATTACCTTTCCACTTAGTTTCCTACAAACATGTTATACCGACGTTTCTTATCAATGTGTCAATATTCCAACTCTCTAAGCGACTTCCTTGGACTAGTTTCTTTTGGTCAAAATCAATTTCGAACAAATTAGTATGTAACCTTAGTGGACGGTATGGGTGATCTTTAAAGTTTAGACCAAAACTATCACAGAACCAAAATTATGACAAAGACGAGAGGATAACGTGTAATTTACCTTCCAAACATATAATAAAGAAGTAATATTAAGCTTGCTCAACTAAACAAATATAAATTAATGAAGAAACCAACAATTAACAATTCCAATTCACTTCACTTCTCAAAAGGAAGATGTAATCAGCTATTCACTGAACTTGAACACAAAGGCTAATATTCTAGCTCATACACATTTCACCATTATCAGCATACAGAAACACATCCTTGCTACTTTGAGGTTGATTCTCAAATGTTGAAGCTACTCAGGTATCTTTAACTTGCGAGTGAAACACAAAACTTGGGAATGTGGTGGTGATGTCTCTGCTCAATCAAAATTTTTGAACAAGTTAGTATGTGACCTCATTGGATGTGAACACACTTAAGAAGTTCGAGTTTATAACTCACTTGAGATATTGAAGAGTCATGTTCTTCAAGAGGGATGGATGTTGCAAAACAAGGTTGCGCCACTCTTCCTTATCAATCATCCCATCATGTTTCGTATCAGCTTCTTCGAATGTCTAAACAATTAAGAAAAACATATGTTACACTCGCATATGGGCAGATACAAGGTTGATACAGTATAATATGATTTAAAGTCAAGTGAAGTACCTTGTCAATGATACTCTCTATCACATCATCGGAAAGATTCATACCGGATTCACTAAGTGTCGCTACAACCATTTGCTTTACCTAAAAATGCAAGTATTTATAGTGGTAATCTGATTTCCAGTATCTATAACGCCTTTACAAAATGTATGTTATTGTATTTACAAGAAAGTTTTCACTGATAAACACAATATGGAAAATGTTACCTCTTGTCGCTCGATGTACCCTTGTCGTTTGAGGTCATACAGTTGAAATGAAACTGCAAGACCACAGTGTTCATTAGTACTCAGTAAAGTATTTGTACATTTAAAATGATGATGAATCGAAAACGCTTCATAAACTATGATGTTACAGTTGAAGATAAATTTTCTATGTACTAACAGTCAATCTTGTCATCAATTGGAGCATTGGGGTGAAAGACAGACAGAGCGCGTGCAAATTCCTCAAAATCCAGAATTCCATTGTGTTTTGTGTCAAACAAGTCGAATACCTAGAAAATATCAGAAACTTATATAAATGTTCGTATTCATAAACATGCATGTCAGTTTCACATTCACAGTGAGATAATTGTGACAAATAATTCATCGTAAAGAAGTAATAGCAAGATAAGATAAAGAATACCCTATCTGCAAATAAGCTTTCCTTATTGTTTGTCTTGAATAATGCCAGTTGAAACTCTTCCTGTTACGAAAATATCAAATTAAGAAAAACAAGTCACAAACGAATAAATTGCCAACTAAAACATTTTGTTACCTTATTTATAAGTCCATCATCAATCACCGCACTGCTAATCTTCTTAAACAGTTCATACAAAGCTTCAATTTCACTTACACTAACTGCATTAACCAAAAGAAAACAAGAAATTATTACACTCATTAGAAATATAAAGATATGTGTGCATGTATGGGCGTGTAGTTTGAATAACAAAAAAGTTAATAAGTTCATACACACTGTCTCTCTTGCAATAGATTCAGGATCGTCTAGTCCCCCAATTTGCTTATTAAAGTCAGCTTCACAACAACTTACAAAAACAGCACACAAATGCTTCACTCCCTCTAAGCACTGCACCATGATCTTTTCCTGAAGACAAAACACTCCATACCTATTTATAGATTAAGCCGACTCTTAAATAATAACACCGGAATATTAAGAAATGTATTTTGCATTTGATTGATCTTACAATCAAATTGAAACTTACGATTTCCAGACTAATCCAAGCCTTATAATCCGAAGCTGCTGTCAAAACAGACATTACATAAGAACAATCAACAACAATTTTTAAAAATTAAATATAAGTTCTCTACGTTATCAAACATCATCCACAAACCTCATTCTAATTCACTTAGATCAATAAATTTTCCGTAAAGATATTAATGAACAAAATATATTAATTATAGAAACTAAAACTATAGCAGAACAACTGAATTCAATCATGCTTTTCCTTAAGAGTTATAGAACTCACTAGAGCAATAACATAATTCCATCATCATCAATACCAAAAATAGTATCAAGACAAACCAAATATGATACAATTGATACAATCAAAAACCAGGAACAAACCAACAACTCAACAAGAACATGCAGGTTAACAACTCAAAACCATCAAAAACTATACATAAAACCACCAACAAAAGCAGAATCCAATCAATCACAACATGCAACAAAGAAAACAATTGATAGGAATCAATGTCAGCAAAATCAAACCTTGTGTTTCACAGGTCGATAACTCCAATGCGAACCCAATTGAAAACCAAAATCGAAAACTTATATATAGATACACTACACAGTTTACAGATCAAACAACAGAATAAATGACAATAAATAAAAATAAAAAGTTCACGAGATTGTAATTTGCACCTCTATAGAACATACACAGAGAAAACCAGAAGCACGTCTGTCGAAAACGATGACAGGTCTGGATTTTCAGACATGTCTCTCATTAATTGTTTATTTTTTAATATAAGTAAAAGACGAGGTTAATGTTAGTGTAAAATAGACCAAACAGCGAAACCAAATCGAACCAAGTGTGTGTTATGTTAGCACACGTGTCTCTTGTTTTTTTTAGATTAAAAAATGGTATATTTTGAGTGTAGAAGAATAGAAAGGTTTTTAATAATTTGTTTACATTTCAATCAATAATATCATGATTAACATATAATGAACAGCTCTAAACTTTTTACCAATCTATAATAATATATTTTGGTCTGACATGGAAATGCACATATGCAACAAGAGAAAACCATAGCTCTTGTAATTGTGATTGTATGTTGTTGAATGTTGTAGCTAATGTAAAATGAGTGACTTGATGGCTGATTCAATCTATCTGTCTCTTCCTTTATGTTCTGATTTACTTCTTCTTTGAATGGCTAATTTTTTTGGATTAATGGTTCCAGAATTTGGTGGTTCTAATGGTCTGGACTCAACAGCAGGAACAGTTTCTTCAATCTGCAGCTTCCCATCTGATCTTTTCACTCTTTCACTGCTTTCTGCATTCCTTCTTCTCAACTCTCCTTCTCCATCTGTGCCTAATTGCAGCTTGCTTAAGTCGAATCCATGAGGCTGAGGTGCTGTTTTATGCCCTCCTGCTCCTCCTGCTGTTGCTGCTTTGGAGCCGGAGCCGGAACCTGAACCGCTTTCTTGTTCAAAGAAGAGAACTTGCACAACTGTTCTTAATGGTAGTCTCTCATTCTTCACTGCATGTGCACGTACATCTGCTGATAGCTTTTGACAGTCTAGAATCCGGCATAGACGTTTCTTGTCAGCTTTGTTTAAGTCTGGATGCTCCTGCTTATCAATTATGTTGTATAATATTAGACGTTGCAATGGCATGTAAATCATATGTTGATATCAATAAAGATGTACCTTGAGAAATATGTTAATGAACTTGTATAGGTCGTCATGATCTCCGCGAGCAATATCTGGCAATGATTCTGCTAAGGAGACTACTTTGAATACAGGCATGTTGGCATCTCTTGCAACAGCCTGCAGATATGTATCTATAAGTTTGGCGACTTTTCTAATGCTTCGTAGCGATTGGCTGTTTTCGTTTGGTGCCGGGGATTGTCTTCTCCATAGTACAAGATAGCTTTCTAGAACGGACATAACCAATTCAATGTCAAAATAATGTTGATCAGATGTCACTAGTGATGGAAATAGCAGGTCGTTTACTGTTGCCTCGTCGAGTTGCAGACTAGCTCTCCTTCTAAGTTCTGTCTTTGTCACTGCAGAGACTCCTAGATAATTGGCAATACTGAGGAGTCTTAACAGGAAGCCAACAGAAACTGATCCTCTTTCTGCTGGAATCATACTCACAACTGTTTCAAGAATCCGTCGGTTCTTGTCTACAGATTCTTCGGTTAGAGCCACTGAACTCTCTGGAGGTCTGGCCTTCATTGTGTTTGGTAGCCAACGACAGGCATAGACATGCAAGGCTTCACCTATAAGCTGTGGTGGAAGAATATATGTTGATCTAACAGCGGTTATGATACAACGGAAAAGATCTATGTCAAGGTCAGATACATCTTCTGTCCACCAATCCTTTGGAGCAGACTGGTGGCGTTTTTGGGTGTACCCTGGTCTAGTATAGGTGAAGGACCATGAGACCTACAAAGAATCATCAAATTTTGAAGAGATTAATACATGCTCTACTCGTCGAAAAGCAAAGCAAAGTAACAACCACATACCTTATTGCTGGGTGTAAGAATTTTCTCTACAATCGAATCAATGCATCTTCTAATGATTCCAAGATTCTCAGACCACTCAGGTAACTTTATAGTCGTCTGTAAAGTGACAACGGTGTCTTTCCAACCTTCAAGAATGCAAGAATTGAAGAAAGCCTCGAGTTTCTGAACGAAATTCCCCTGCTCAACTGATTCAGTCATTCTAAGGAACTTAGCAGCACAAAAGGCTGGTACAAAGTTATGTGCACTTAGATTGATGGTTATTCCATAACAAAACTTAGCACACAGTTCAAAAGCGTCTTCCCCTCCAGGAATGTCATGAAGCTCTAACGTAGCATTGTTCGAATCGTCAAAATCAGAGCAAAGACGTTGCAAGAGGCCACACTTCGGAATGAGTGGAAACTGCAACTAAAAGTAGCATAATCAACAGTGATTTAAAAGTACTAAATTCACTTATTGAGAAGATTAACAAACAGAATAAACATAAGATATTTTCTTAAAATGTCACTATCACAGCCTGCAAATTCTTCCCAATTTCTGTTCCTTCACATCTCAAAAATTCCTTCACTTTATTCTTAAATACTGGTCTCTAACAGACACCATTTTTAGCCCACAATATATCAAGGCTTCTATATCCTAAAAAGGCATAAAGTTTCGAAATGACTTTTCGCCGATGTTGCCAATCTAGAATCAACTTTTCTTTAGGCCATATCTCAAGAAAAAAATATCTGCAATTAATCAACTGGAAGATATGCTAGTGAAACAATGAAAAAGAGAACCTTGTACATAGTTGAGATAAGCAAAACTCAACAAAAGAAATGACTCGGCACCCTCATACCTTGTGAAGGAGATAAGTAATGTTATTAACTCGTATAATGAGGTCACTAGGTGAATCAGAAATGACAGTCCTGCATTTTCAATGCAAAATCAATTAAGAACATGTAGTACAGTTGACTAGAGAAAGGGTTACAGAGGATTTGAGAGAATGTAATACCTGGTAGCCTCTTCTGTGTAAAAAGTGTCTGGCTTTGTTCCAAGTTTCATAAACTTCATTTTTGCCAACTTTAATTAAAAAATAATCACAATTTTTTGGTTGCCGACACTTGGACATGCCAGTCCCAGAAGCTAACAGAGAAGACCAGTGATCTGTGCATAGAAATAAAAGTTAAAGGAGGACCAACATCTCTATTAACACAAAGTCCGAATAAATTCTGTCCTCAAGTGGCTCTTGAGCATGCAAAGAAGAAAGAAAAGGGAAGATAAAGAAGAAGATAAGATGATGAAAAAGACATCTATACCAGGGCTCTACCTACATTTTTTTTTTTCTAAAGATTGATATGCAAAATACTGCACTTGAATAAAAATTCAATTAACTCACCTTACATCAGATAAAAGGGTCCCATCTTCCTCACTGTTTTTCTGTACATACACAACCCTACAAGCCCTTTTATATATGGAAGAAAGAAGTACCAGATCAGCTGCAAAAGTTAAAAATGAAAAGAGGTTTTTAAACTTTTTGCTGTCATGCACTGTAAAAACAATTTTGAGGGTAAGATTATGAGAGTCTGGAATAAGTAAGAAACACTTTTGTTGTTTGGTATATATGGTGGTGGAGGTGGTGGAAGGAAGTAGTAGTATCATTAAAGTTAATAATTAAGTGGTTGAGGCTCATTAATTGAGTATGGAAAAGTTGGCTAGGCAATTTAGTACTTTCAACACCAAATCTCTGGCACTTGAATGTTCATTAGAAAACTATTAGAACAACAACCTGAGACACCCAATCTTTAATAAGAGAAAAACAATTCAATAACGGCAGAATATCTGTCATAAAAATTTCCATATGTATCAAACAAAGGCAGGCCATATCTGATAGACAATAAACTGGTGTTAATTCCAATTTTAGTGCAGATATTCTCAACAAAATAAGCAGAGAAGAGAAGAGACAAGGACAGTGTGGTCATGGTCCAACAGAAAACATCAATTCCCATATATGTGATAGCATTATCTATCATTCCAGCAACAATAATTCAATCAATTAAAACATACATACTAATGAACATGCACATACACAGTCAAAAAATACCATGACTAGGACTTCAAGCTGTCAAATATACTCTGCATTCAATTAATAGGTAGCTCCCACTCCCTCTCTCATCTTAATGTGGGATAAAAAGCAACTAGTGATTGAATGGGCCAAGTAAAATATGCAGCACTCAAGACCTTACCAGTCATAAGGGGAGAATTGAAGTTAAGAAACATAGTACTAATATAGAAAACACACCAACCACTTGAAAGGAAAGCCTCTTGAGATTTTTCTATAGACTTGAAAGTAAAGATTTACTTGGATTCTGATGACATAAACACACATGAACATCATAATCACAAATAAAGGATCAATCAATTAGTTATATATACATATATAATATAATAATATACCTGTCTTATACTTTCCCCTTTGAGATTGAGATAAGAAAACCATTAGCTAAACCCAGAACAGTTAAATTATTGACTTCTTGTCCATACCCAATTGGAATTTTATAATAAAAAGACTATAGTGAAGTTTCTTTTTGCATTTTTTAATATGATTTAGTAGACTATTATAAAGAAGCCAAGGCTTTTGGTTTGATTTTTAAGTGGGGAACAAATAGCAAGAAGTCAAGGATATTTCTTTCAATCAAATCAACTCTGAAGTTCACAGCAGAGTAATAAAACACAGTAAGTAACAAATACACACATACAGACATTAATAGCTATATCTAATAAGCTCATAGATGGACACAATAGAAAAAAGAAACCAAGTAGAGGAGGAGAACTTACCAGCAGTTATAATGAAGGAAGAGAGGCTTGAGATTCACACTTTGAAGCTGCAAGCAGGAGTGGTATAAGGAGGTAATATAAGCAGTTTAGATGATGAGAAACGACAAATACAGACACATCAATGATCAGTGAAAATGATGATGATGACAAGAAGGGCATATAAATCTCAATTGTTTCATGCATAACAACAATAAGAGAGAAAAAGAAGAGGTTGAGTATTTAGTCAACCTGCTAATGCATCAAAAGCATGTTATGATGATGAATGGCTTTGAATAAAATAAGAAAATAATATATAAGGTTGTTATCCTCCTCCTCACTGTGACAATATATATATATATTAATTTAAGTGCTCTCAATCTATCTCTCAATGAAATAAAAAAGCATGCAAATGGAGTGCAAGTGGGTTCTACTACTACTAGAAAGGGACCACAAGAAAGAAAGATGGATCCTCTGTGATATAAATGCATTCTTCTCCTCTTCTCATCATGTTTACCCCCACTATGTAGGTATATCCTTCTTCTTATTGGCCACCTCTTGGCTTTACCTGATTTGCATGTCGGCCACGTGTCCATGTCTTATACCGTTGATTCATCTCCTCTGATGGGATTTGTTGGTTGTTTTGGAGGCCAATCTCAGACAATTCCTTTCTCAATGTCTTCACTTCACCTTCACTCTCAGTGGGATTCCCACGTGTGTCCTTCTTCCTTTTCACTGGATTCTTGCCTAGATACACACACATATATAGTACAAACATACATACATACATATACACACTTAATTAACTACTTAAAACTTAAAGCAGCTATTAACTATAATGTTAACATTAAACATAAACCAGATAAAAATATTGATATATCAGTCTAAGACTAAGTCAAGAGTAAGAAGAGAATGGAGTGATGATGGTTATGATGAAAAATCAACATCATTATAATAACATGGGCCATCATCACAGTTATCATTATGCTTAATAATCTTTTTTTATTCACACATCACTTTTTTTTCCTTTTTTTTTCAAGTTTTTGTAATTAGATTTTGTTATCATTATCATGTTCATGTGTCTAATTCTAACTAAACCTTTAATTATCATGTACATCAGCATGCTTTTTCCATTTAATTTGTCCACTCGTCATGTACAAGCTCAAAGCTCAACTTTTTTCTATTTTTCATTAACCACTATTTGGAGACAATAAGAAAGATATGTCAACCTAGGTTTCAAATGCAACACAAAATGGGAATAGTCAAAAATATACTCATAAATATGAAAACAAAGGAAAGAATTAAAGAGGGCCTACCTCAATTTTTTTTCTTTTCCTTCAAGAGGGCAGTCAAATCCAGTTGGTGTGAATGTGATTCATTTGTGTGTAGTTTTGATTGCTTCTGATTAAAGTGTAGCAGAGGAAATATTGATGCAAGGTCATGTCTATGCATCTTTAGGTAATATTCTGCTTCCTTTCACAATTCAAAAGAGACATTGTAACTCTCTTGAAAAGCTTTGGTTGAGTTGAGAGAAGAAGAAGAATCAATTTGCTTGCTTCCTCAACCAACCATGGAAGAAAATGTTGGGCTGTGTCTGGCCCATTTTCTCTAATTATCTAGACCCACTTGATTAGTGACCACTCACCACCACTTTGTCACAACTTTGGCACATAGTCTTCTTCTCTCATGCCTTCTCTTTTACTTTGTATGGAATACAGCCACAGCCACAGCCACAGCCACTCTTGCCTACTTTGTTTCTATAAAAGCTAGGCTTTGCTGTAGCTGATTTTTGTGCACATGAAACCATCATGTATATAAGTTGCTTCCGGGTTATATGGAACTTCTATACATTGATGATGTTATAATGCACCAGTACAGTCATCTGGGCTCTTTATCAAAGTCCTTTATTTGGACTTTTTTTCCTGTAGTAGGCTGCTAGGTCGGTGAACACTATTAAAGCAAATGGTACCATTCTAGGCCTACAGGATTCCCATGGATTTGGGGACCAGTTTCATTCATTATCAAATATGGGCCTGTAATTATTCCTTCCCTAATACAACCAATCACCAATAAAATTCTAAAACTTCTGCAGTTGCAGCATTTGTTAAAAATGGTGTCAACATGCATATATGACTCATGATTTCTAATACAGAAATGAAGCAACAACTTACAGATCATTTTACTTGATTCATCTTTGCATGAAGCAACAACTTACAGATGATCAGCCACTGTATTGTCTCAAAACTGAATCCTGTTCCGGTTTCGAAAGTAGAACACATGAATCTCCCCACAGAAATGGGGACTAATAACTGATTTTGAGGTTTAATCATCAATCATTTCTGATTAACCATTGGTGATAGTTTACAACATAAATTTCACATGGGAACACAATGGAACAACTTTGCAACTTTGTATCCATCACACCAAGCTTTCAGATTTCGCCAGGACTATTGATTCCCAAAGCATAAGAATGCAGAAACCTTGAAGAGACTTACTTTCTTCCTTTAGTCACCAAATAAGTCATCATCATCATCGTCATGGTTGTGATTAGAGGTAGCATTCTTTCTTGCTTCTGCACTCAATTTGTTAATGTCTTCTTGTTGATCATCTTTTGTTGGAGAAGTTGATGCAGTAGTAGAGCTAACAGTAGAACGCGCCCAAGAAGACCCTACTTTGCCTGAAAATGAATCTCCATAAAGATCATCATACATCCCAGTCCCACTTTTTGGAACGTTTTTCACCTTATCCAATACTTCTTGCAATTTGTTAGTCACACCTTTGGGAGAAGCATTACTTTCTCCCATGGCGAGTTTTTCTTTACCTTTAGGTATCACTGTAGTCTGCACAAGAGATTCATATTTTCCAACTAAACTTCCTTCCTTCATGCCAATCGGACCCGGTTCAGTTTCAACATCAGCACCATCCGAAATCCCTACAACTTCAACCAACTCTCCCCCAGCTTGATCCCTAAACGACACTCTCAGTTTTCTACTTCTTTTAGCCGGTCTGCCCTGTTTGCTACCAGATTCAACTACATCAGACTTGTTTATACCATAACGATTCAGAAGAGTATTATAAATCACAACAGCTTCTTCATCAGACGGATCAGGAGGTGGTGGTAAATTGATCTCTGTAGGCGGCGGTGGACAAGGAAATAGAGCATTGATATTCTTCCTAAGAATATAAACTCTCGTTGATGCAGCAAATCTCAAAGACTGTCCTACTTCAAGCTCAACAGGAGTGTCCTTGCTCAATCTCTCATTCGCTACGAATGTACCATGAGCTGATCCCAAATCAATCACATATACACTGTACAAGATAACACACAACACATACTTCATTAACAACTCAAGAGTGCAAATGCAGAAGAAACTGACTAGCTAACCACTAAACTACACACCAAGTTACACCAAATCAATCAATCAACACATAATACAAGTTTAAGAGCCAGTTTGGGATGGCTTATAAAAGCAATTTCATAGCTTTCTGAACAGTTTCATAGCTTTCTACTTTTCAGTGAATGCAGCTTATGCTTCTGCAAAAGTGCTTCTATTTCTCCCAACAGACCTAAACCTAGTCTGCAATTCTACGAAGAAGAACTACACAACTAAAAACCTAAATCAAAATCAAATTAGGCTAATCGTTAGAGGAAGTACACACCTTCCATTTTTGTGAGGAACAACAGCAGCATGTTGACGCGAAACAGACTGATGATCAAGCACAAAATCACAAACAGGAAACTGTCTACCGAAAATATGTCTACGTCTATCCAACGCAATGCGATCGAGAACCTCACCGTCTTTCAATACTTCAAGATAATACACGCCATGCCGAGGCTCAATAGCCCAGTCAGGCGGCTGCCAGCTCGACTGTCCACCGCCGACTTGCGTCGCCTGCTGCTGTGGCGGAACAACGGGAACAGCTTCCGCATGCTGTTGTTGTTGTTGGTGTTGATTTTGGTGAACCTGTTTAGCAGATTTCGCTACTGAAAATGGCTCCAATGTTTCAGCTTTCTTAAATCGATCGAGTCCTGCTCTTCCATACATTTTTATCAAAGCCTTCAATTCATGCACAAAACCCTAATTATCAAATCGTGAGAACAAATGAAAAATGTAAATTTAACCCTAGAAAGTCATGATCTTTATGAATAAAAACATAAATTTTTACCTGGGCTGCTTATCAGATGACCACCATATCAGTATATTTTGCAATGTCTCTTTATACTTTCACTTACTATATAAATATTTATGTAGTGTCTGTTTTGGTACTAAAATTTGTTACTCTATACAGTACTCAATCAACCACCTGACATATATATATATATATATATATATATATATATATATATATATAACTGAGAATCATTGGTGAAAAATAAGATTGTGTACATCTTTTTGTATTACAAAAGATAAAGAATCAAGTAAATGGACTTGATTATAATGTTGGAATTACAACAATTTGATTTGAGATCTGCATATAGAATAGCAGAGACTCTCTTCTTCAAATCTGTGTATATAACAATAGCCTAAGAACTATGTTAAAGTATCAGCTTCTTCTACAACGTTGTCAACTGTCTTCAAACCGTCAACTATGAGAAGCTGAACTGCCTGGAGATTCATGATTCTTCGTGGCTAATTGCGTGGACTAAGATATATATATGTATATGCAATCTAAAATATGTAACGAGCAGTCTGCAAAATTAGCTCTGTAGATCAAGATGATCTCGGCCCGCTGCTGCTGCTATCTTCTTGCATATTCCTTCTCAACTACACTGAACATTATCTTGAGTCGCTCTTCTAGATTTTCATTGACGTTCTTTGTCATTCTTTTTGCATGCTTGGTGCTTTTGAGCCAAGCGATTCCGGTGAATACATGGACGTTACATCCTTGTATTGTTGGCATTTCCTCGATTTGGTATCTAAGGTGAAGCTGCATATATTGAAGAAGTGATCAGCAATGAGGCCATATAAAGAACAGCATGTTGAAGAAGAGTAATGAAACTGAAGTATACATTAAAGTAGTCACCAAGTGGAACTCCATGAAGTGTCATAACCTCTTCGAGAAGCCATCCATTTCCATTGGACAAGGGAGTCTTTTGCTGGGTACTTGTAACTTCTCCTCTGTAACGGGATATACTCTTATCGAACCTGTAATATATTTGTCTCTCAAATACATCAGGCTTCTCTGAGTCCCATGGGCTGCAAGAATAGTCAATACAACCGGTTCTCTCCATAACTGCGTGGTCCAATTCACCACCAGCAAATAGCTCCATGAAGAATTGGGTCTGAATGAGAAACAAAATTAATCAATTGCTTTAATGCATGACGGATTAACCACCTTTACTAAATGATTTGCAGATACATAAATGAACAACACACATAGAGAGGGAGTTACTCACAGATACAGGAACAACACTAGAATAAACTTCGGTCATTGGGACATCATCAAGGTCCAATAAGGCTCCACTCTCATCAGATTGTAGGCTTTTCTCTTCCGCTTCTTGTTCAACTAGTTTCACTTTCTGCTCTGGCGTCAATGACCTTGCCTTCCATAGAGCCATGATTGTACTAATAACAATCACAAATTGTTTTAGTGAGAGAAGAGTACCGCCAATATTTTCTTATAATTTTTTATCATAAAGATAAATAGTTGATTTATGGGAGAGACTGGGGACATTCTTGTTCTGATAATTATAATGTACTTCATGAAACCAATTGGCATTATTGCTAAAAATATTAAATGAAGCAGATCCATGCAAAAGCTGCTACATGTCCGTGAAAAAAATAAGAAACAAAAAAAAGGGTAGTATTGAGAGAATAATAAACTAAATCGGGTAAATATGCGTGCAGTCATTACCGATTTGCAACATTGAAGGATACAAATGACTGGAAATGAAACTTCAGCCTGCCTTCCTCATCCTGAGCCTTTGCACCATGCCTTGCGTCCATGCCCCTACCTTTACGGAGAGTTATAACTAGAATTGGACTTCCCATTGATGACAAACATGGTGGTAAGATTTGAATGTCTTCAACATCCTCCCAAAGGAAAAAAAATTTAGTCTTGTGTCCAAACAAATTTGCATGGAACCCAATAATTCTTGCAGAAAGGAAAAGGCGACCCTGCACAATTCCATTTCAACTCTATTTAATTGCCATAAAGTTATCAATCGCATTCTATGGACACGTTTTAAAGGAGAAATGGAAGATAAGTCCTGTGCATTGTAGTTAAACATAAAATTGCTATGCTAAAAGCACCTGCCGGGGCATTTTCCGCTTTAAGTGACAGGTGAAATCATTAATAAGAAATTCCTCTGGTGGAAGTCCAAATAGTTTCTGAAAGGCTTTATTTGTTTGAGGAGACCGCAGATTTATCTACAACATTACCATAAAAAATAATGAGCAAGCGAAAAATGTACAAGGAGATAGAAAATGCAGACAAAAACCTCGGAGCAGGACAGATTAGAATTACCTTCTTTCCCACCTCTTTCTCCATCTTACTCAAATAATTTCTAACCATGCTGCTACCTTTTGTATTGTTAAGAAAAATTCTTAAATGCAGCTTAGATTGACATGTCATTGCTAATTTTCCTTGCAGTGGAACCCACACATCAGCTAGATCTGATATGTTAGATTTTACAAAGTTAATTTCAGCATGTCCTAAGGACGTAGCTTCATCAAATGGTCCATCAAAATCATAAATTTCTACATCCAACACAGAAGGTGGCTCATCTGTTGCATCGAATTCAAATATCTCTGCAAAAAGGAGAAGTCTCAGAATAAATTACTGAATTACAGTTCTAAGCATGGTTCGATTACTATCCCCAACTAGATCATCAGAGAATTTACTAAATTTTACACATTCTTGGACATGTGAAAAATAGAAACAGGTAGCTCAGACAAAACACAGATTAAGATGGTATCGGCCTCACCATTCCATTGGGGGTTGCTTTGCTGAAACTTGATTGAGCTAGTCCTAGTCTTCCCATTACAGGTGAAAACAACATATGGATCACAGAATCCACTAGAATCAACGGCAGGTAAGTTACTTCCATTAATCAAAGCAACAGTCAGCAACCATCCCTCTCCTTGTGCTTTGATTCCATGATCACTTCCTATTATTGAAGACAAGATATAAATACAATACACATGCTAGAAGCAGAATAGCTACCCACAAAGACAGCTATTTATGTTGTCGCCCCAAACTGAAATGGCTAAAACAAAAAGAACATACACTCAGCTACCAGATTTACATAATAGGGTGGTGGGATTGTGTACTTAAGCTTTGAGTTCAATCAAGTCGCATCAGTGATTCTATTTACTAGCAGTTCTCAAAGTCATCATCCAATTAGTCATGTTCTAAAAGGCAGGACAATCTAATACTGTATCCTCACACAGAGATGTGATGTCACTAAAAAAATGGAAATGTATAAGGCATGAGCATTACCCTTCTGTTTCCTGGCCTGAATGAATCGAGAAATAAACCCTAGCACTCTTTGACCTTGAAGAACCATGAGACCACAAACAATAAATTCACCAATGGAATCTGGCAAGTCAAGCCCAACAAACTCAAGCCCTTGAATTGTGCTGGGTGCAGCAAGCCACATATGAATAAGCAAATAAAAAGCCATAAATATACAGGAAACTACAGTTAAATTAACAAAATACTGCACAGCCAGCTTCCAGTCCGACTGAGGCTCTGCCTTCAATGAAGCTAAAATCTGTTCCTTATTTAAGCCCATATCCTTGGAGTCAACTGGCTTAACAGTCTGAGATAAGAAATTTGCAAACTCATCGAATGAATCCTTCAAACCATTTCGAGCTCCATTTTCAATCATACTTTTCATCATAGTGCTCTGAATAAAATTCATGCGCCATGATATTACCAAATGCGAAGATTGTTCACCTGAAGACAGCTCAGGTCCAGGGGTAATGCAGAAAAGTAATTCAACTTTGAATGTACTGCCATAAATAATATCAGGAGTACTCACACTTGAAAGAACAGCAAAAGCCTTCTCATCCGCTTTTAAATACGTCTGATCCTCAATCGCTCTAGTAGCCTTAACTAATCTAGTTGCAGGCTTGACATAAGTCAGCACTCTTTTCAAGCCATCATTCTCAAATCTCCAGGGCTTCACTTGCATATCTGTGATACCCTGCTCATCTACCCATGATTTGTAGAAACTTGAATCAGGCGAAAACAGCAGACAATTCAGATCTTGTGATGAAGTCACATACATTTGATCCACAAGAACTCCACCAGACAAATTGCTTGGTATTTCACTTTCTTGATCTTTTCCCTCCATGATTTTCATCACTTCCTCAAACGAATCAGAAGAAGACGACAAATCCTCATCAGTCTCATCCAAAACTCCAGACTTAACCGATTCAGATACATCCACTGTATCAACAACACCTTTACTAGTAGCTGTATCAGAACTCTTATTAAAAATTTGAGCAATTCTACCCTTTAAGCTTTTCTGAGCACAAGGCTTATCTTCTTTAACAGAACCAACTTCATCACCTCTTCCAGGAGACTGTGCAGAAAGCAATGGTACATCATCAAGAGACTTAGAAGCTGAATCAACACTCATATTCACAGCCCTTCTTGATCTTGAACCAATATCATTCCTTCTATTCAACGACCCACTATGAGAAAACGATATACCCAAATGAATTTCACCTATCACAACCAAAACCATATAAATAAAACCCACCATTTCAAATTCACATAACATTAACCACCCATCACCACAACTCAATCTAAACACAAACCAAATCACCTACAACAACTACTACATGAACAACATTTCCGTATCAAATTCATAACTACTAACTTAATCTAACCACATATCAATTCTCAAATCACATAAATAACTCAATCTAATCTAAACACAAACAAATTAACTTAAAAGGCTAAACCAACAACATTTCCAAATCAAATTCATCACTACTAAATCAATCTAAACACAAACCAAATCACCTAAAACACTACAACAGCAACATTTCTTCATCAAATTCATAACTACTAATTCAATCTAACCACATATCCACATCTCAAAATCACACAAAACATACAAAAAAAAACAACATTTCAAATCAAAAACTCAACACAACACAACAAACAACCAAAAAGGTAAAAGAAAGAAAGAGAGACTCACACACACATACCACAGTCCTTATTCTTAGACTTCTTATTCTTCGGCTGAAGCGCGTACCAAACATTCCCAAAACCCTTATCCCTCGCATCAAAAACACGAGCAATCGGAATCGTTACATACCCAACAAAGTCGTCATTAAAATACTTATCCTCATCAAGAACATTAACAACAAGCTCTTCATTCAAATCATCAACTTTAAATATAAACTCCTCATCCCACGTCGGATTTAGACTCTTCTTCACCACTTTCGTCCTCGACCTTTGCTTCCCTAACTGCAATCTAACGTATGGATCACTTGACCCATTTAGATCCATTGCAGGTATGTCTCTTGCTTCAATCACTTTCACTCTCAACCTCATAATTCAAACTATAACCAAATTAACCAATTGGGTTTTTAAATAACAATGATTGGAATCTGAAATGGATAAAAAGAATTGATATTTCAATGAATATAGATCATGGCGATTTAACAGATGCTGGATATTGAAGAAGGATCAAAACAGGAAAGATTGGTGAAACTTGAAAGCAATTAGACTTTTTGTGCATTGCGAAGGTTAACTACGCGTTTTCCATGATTGACTTTGCTTGCTTTTCCATTGATTTTCGCTTCTTCTTCTTTTTTTTTTTTTAATTTATTTAATTTTGTGAATCCATTAAAGTCTGGTATGTAATCTACATGTTTATAAAGTATTGGAAACGTGTATGATTCAAATCTATTAATGTATTTTACTTTATGGAGTCAATAACAAAAACATCCCTTACGTTTCTTATAATTATTGACGGATGATAAGGTTTGATTTAATAACAAAAACAACCCTTTAATCAAAAGAGAAATGGTTCTTTCTAAATTGAAATTTTTTTTTATAAGTAATCATTATAAGTAAACTTTAGAAGAGATTTTTGTTATACCTTTTATAATTAAAGAAAATAAATTATACTGACATTTTTAATCAACCACATGATAAAAATCAATAATGATGTTTTTTTTTCTAAATATAAATCCACCGGTATAATCAATCTATAATACTGTACCCTTCCTGTCGAAGGTTCCTAGTTCTTAGGAGAATATTTGTTGGGATGCCAAATATATGGCCTTGAGTGTGGGTTGCAGAGGCTTTCCTCCTGATGAGCCTTGGGTCATGGTAGTCTACTCATACGTGATGGTAGTCTACTCATACTCACGTCTTGTCATATTAAGATTATCAAGAATTGGCATTCACTCGTCTCGGTAATCTCTTTCAAACCACACTATGTCTATTTTGGAAATACTCCATGTCCTATTGAGATAATCTATTGTCCTGACTCATTGACATCCCTTTAATCTGCCTTACAAGTTGTTTACTTACAAGTTGTTTACCTATCTCAATAATCCTTTAATTTGCCTTACAAATTGTTTACCTATCCCAATAAGTACACATGAAGATGCTCTATTCACAGATAACTACTAACAAAATTAGACCATGCATAAAGGTACTTGACTTCCATGTAATCCACTACAATTAAACACCTATATTTAAAATACCAACTCTACTGTCTTAAGAGTCATGGTGCCAATGACAAGCTTTACATTGGTGCCCTAAGATTTGTTTGACTTTTACGGGGTCACCTTGAACTGTCAAGTATCCCATGACATTATATATTATATTATTTAGCTTTTTTATAAAATTAATCTACAGGAGCAATCAAAATTGATAGATAAATAATATCGTAGTTGCAGTATGAGAAAAAGACAATTAGGTCGAAACTTCGGAAGACGAATTCAAAGGTTATACCGCTTATCTTTAAACGAAACCCTTTGAGGACTAATTCGAGTCAGATTTACCTAGTGGTCTAGTTAAAAATGAGTCCATAAGACCTGAAAGAGACGGGGGCTATTTTGATAGCACAAAAGCCCTAAATTATTTTTGGTTAAAGGAGTTAAGGTTTACGGTCGTCAAGTTTTTGACAAAAAGTCAGGGAGCTTCGACTAAAATGCACTTGAACTCATTCTAGTCACTTGGCAGAATTGCATAATCAAAACAAGAGCATAAAGGTAATTTAGGAGATTTCAGGCTCGATCGAAACCTTCAAGCCAAAGTGGGGGTTCGAGGCCATGAAATGATTTTAGACCGGACCTAACTAACTCGGAAGACAATCGATACCAAAGATTTTTAGTGTAGTTAAAGTTCTAAATAGTAAACATTAAATCATTAATGACCTGATATTAATAAAATATGGTATTTTCTAATTGTTAAAATATAACATATATTTAGAACTAGAAAGATAAAAATAATAGGTATAACTCTGTTACTAAATCAAATATTAAAACTTTCTTTCTTTCTCTTTACAGTGAAAAAGACCTTTCTTCTCCTCATTGCATCTTACTTTTATAGATGGTTTGGATTCACCTTCTTACCATTTGGTTCTTGTTGGACCTCTCGAATATTCCAAGGTTTCAATACATTACATCCCTTTTTTCTTCTCCCAAAACTTCTTTTCTTGCTAGTTGTCCAAGTTTTTATTTGACTTTCTACTCCCTTATTGTCGCTAATTCCTTATTCTATGGTCAGACTCTTATTTTTCTTTATTTGTGAATAGTCTCCTCATCCCCTGATGTTGTTGGGCTCAAACCTACATTTGGATTCCCAAGTCTGGGTTTGACTCCTTCAATTTGGATTTGGCAAAATCATATCTTTCATCAAATTGGATTAATGGTCCCTGATTTCTGATGGCCTTCTATTTTAATATCTTGATCCAATTTTGACTTAGGTATAATTAATTAATTGTATTTTCAATTTGCATGATTACGAATTCTATTATAACTCCGATTCTTAAAAGATATTCTCTCTGAGAAATCCCTGTAAGTGAAATCATCACATACAAAAACGTCATCCATACATGCATGCATAAATAATATCAAAATTTTCTCAAAAACAAATATTTGAGGTCTTACAAAATAAAGAAAAAGTTTTGTTTACTATGACTTTCTGGCTGTGAGTTACCATGACCACTTAAGTAGTGTTTATAGTAATGTCATGAAATATGTCGGAGATATACTAATAAATTATGCGACTATATATATATATGTTAAGTACGGAAATTTATGTAATAGTAAGAAAATTTTAATTTAAATTCTATTATATATATATATCTTTTTATAATAATGATTCTCTACCATTACAGTCCATTAAAATATTCATATTCTTTTTGGAATCATCTATCAAGTAGTTATAAAACTTATTATTTATAATAACATTTCGCTATTGAAAAAAAAAATGTTATGCAACTTACTCTTTATGTCTATTTTCGTTGTCTACTCTTACATGACAATATATTATTGAATATCAATTTTATAACAATTAATGCATTAATTTATTTACCCAATCAATTCCTGCTGTGTAAGAGTAGGCGCGAAAGTTTAAAAAAAAAAAAAAGGCTATAAATCATTATTAAAAAAAATGTTTGACAAATATTATTACAAAGAATTCTATCAATATCTATATATATATATATTGATACAGTACACTCTAAATTTTATATGGTTCTGTATGTCTGAGTATATTAAAAGTTTAAAACAGGTGAATTCCTATATAATGGTAGTGTTTGTCTGACTAGTTTTAGATTGTTATTGATAAATATCATTATAAAAAATAAGTTTTATGATTACTTGTATGCAGTTTGCAGGTGTTTTTGAAAGAAATATAACTAATATAATGAAATGCTATTATAAAAAGTTATAATTATAAAGAGGTATAATTGTATTTACCTAAACAATATTTTAAAATATTAATTTACATATACTATTTTTTACAGTGTAAGGTTTTTTTAGGGGTGTTAATGTTATTTACGTTAAAAAAATTATCCATAAGAAATGGCCAATTTAAGAATCGAATTAAAGGATAAAATAAGAAAAGTAAAAGGGTGGATTTATATATGATAAAGATGGATATTCTTAAATATACTTGGATCTATTTGTATATTTTATTAAAATTATTATTTAATTTAATTAAAAATAGTCGATTTTGTAGTTGAGGAAATGATTAGGTCTTTTCGTATTGTTTTTAAATATATAAAATTATTAATGGGCCATATCTATTAATTAAACCAATAAATGCTCCATACTTGTCAAATTTAATTTTTCTTTTTGCAAATTGACGGGTGGATTCGGGTCGGGTCTCGATGAACATAATGGATTAATAATTTTAAATTTGATATAAATTTATTTAAATAATACATGATGATTATACTTGACCAGTTGGTATTATGATTTTATTAAATTATAACACAAAATTATATAATATTCTTTGATTATATTGATAAATTAAATTTTTTTAAATACAATCTAATTTATTTATATACAAAATATAAAAATTAATATTAATTTTTTTAATATTATATTTACATAAATTTAATATAAATTTATTTATTTTTCGAAAATTTATGTATATTCAATATGTGATCACTCGTATTGGACAAACATTTAAGATAAAAAAAAATAAAAATAAATAATTGTGTTACTTATTTTTTATAAAAATTTTCTTATAATCAAAATAAGAATATATAGTTTCTTAACAATATATTTTTTCCTTTTACACTTTTAACCAAAACAAAAATTACACATCAAAATAAATAATAAATATCTATAGATATTTGTGCATGCATGCATACCACTACACAATTTCAACTCTCTTTTTTCCATCATCATAATAATTTATAAAAAAAATAAAATAAACTAAAATAACATTTTGTATTCCACTCTCTCTACAACTCCCCTCATATTTTGAATTCTTTCATGATTTCCATATCCAAACTTACTTCCTAATCATCAGGAATTCTATATTTATCTCCTACATATACATATGCTTCAGTTCTGCTTTTATCTTCTTCAAACCAAACAATGCACTTCTCAAACCTCTCATGGTTCCTTCTCTTCTGCCTCTGCTTCTCTCATTCTGCTTCTGCTATCAAAAAGGTATATATACATACACCTCTACATTCATCACTAATTTTTGTTTTTTAATGTAATTTTTATTCTATCACAAGTATAGTCATATATTGTCTACCTGGGATCACATCAACATGGAAGAGAAGCCTCAACAACTCAACTTCATCAAGTCACCAAATCTCATCATCATTTTCTAGGATCATTTCTTGGCAGTGTGGAGAAGGCAAGAGAATCAATCTTCTACTCTTATCAAAGACACATCAATGGCTTCGCTGCAATTTTGGAAGAAGAAGAAGCTGAAGAGATTAAAAGTACTTTTTTTATTATTATTATTTATTATTATTACAGTGTTTTGTTTTTTTGGTTATGTTTTTTAACATGTTAGACTTGATTGGTGAATGCAGAACATCCAGAAGTTGTGTCCGTCTTTCTGAACAAAGGAAGGAAACTACACACAACAAGATCATGGGACTTCATGATGATGGAAAATGTCAATGGTGTTGTACCTCCAAGCTCTGTGTGGAAGAAAGCTAGATTTGGTGAAGATTCAATCATTGCCAATCTTGACACTGGTAAATTTCATGTTGTTGTAATTGTTTTATTCAGTGTTCTAAAAATCAGATATCCAAATTGGTCTTGGTGACTAAAAAGCCTGTGTGTGATATGTAAGGAGTGAGTCAGAATAAGAAAAAGTAGAGAAAAGTATGGACCCTATCAAATATATCTTGGATCTGACAAAGTTTGTATGATTTTGTGTTTTTTTTTAAGGTGTTTGGCCTGAATCAAAGAGTTTTAGTGATGATGGTTTTGGTCCTGTTCCTTCTAGATGGAAAGGCACTTGTGAAAACAACACTGCTTCTGGTGTTCCTTGTAACAGGTTTCTGATTTTTTTTCATTCATTTTATTGAAATCAATTTGTTTATTTATTTTTGTACTTTTTTAAGCTGGAAATGGTTTCCATGAAATAAAGTAAGGCCGTGTTTGGTTTGAGATAAGGGTATCTATACTTGCTTTTACAAGAAATAAATAAGTAGTAGGGTTTGAAATAGTTTCTTTGTATTTGGTTTAGGACTTTTAGCTTTTCATGGTAGAAATAAAACAATAGATGAATTTGAAATAGTTAATATAAATAATGTAAGGACCCGTTTGGATTTGACAGAGATAAGACTAACTTGTATTTTTACTTTCGACAAGTAATGACCTGTTTGGGTTAAGATAAGAATAGTCTGAATTTTTAATTTTTGACTTCTATTGATAAAATAAAATAAATATTTAAATTTGAGTTGGGATAAAATAAAAAAGCTAAAATTTTAGCTATTTTCTTACTGGGATTCGAATAGTCACTCTCTATAAAAGCAGTAAAAAGCATCAAATTATGTTATTATTGTTGATAGTTTATACTTTCAACTTTTTTTTAATTGTTGATAGTTTATAGTTTCAACCTTTTTTAATTGTTGATAGTTTATACTTTCAACCTTTTACTATAAGTAAAAATAGTAAGAGTCGGGTTTATCTAACTTTTATTTTATAACTTTTAAAAGTTATTTTATATAGTAAGAGTCGGGTTCATCTAACTTTTATTTTATAACTTTTAAAAGTTATTTTATATAGTATTTGACGAATTAATAGAAATGTTTCTAACCTAACAAATATTAATTTCATAAAAATAACTTCTACTAAAATTAAAACAATACCAAACAAGCCCTAACTTCATAAGAATAGGAAAAATTATAAAGTAATTATCAATAAGCTATCCTAATCAATTTGCTATATGCTTTTCTATTATTATTATTATTATTATTATTATTATTATTATTATTATTATTATTATTATTATTATTATTATTATTATTTTATTATGTAACCAAAAATTACGTTGCATGTGTTAATGTCCCAGAAAACTAATCGGAGCAAGATACTTCTTCAAAGGCTACGAAGCCTACCTAAACCACCACACCCCCACCACCCCACCAACCTTCCCCCACACCTCTCCCCGCGACTACCAAGGCCACGGGACCCACACGCTCTCAACCGCCGCCGGCAACTTCGTCCCGAACGCCAACATCTTCGGCGCAGGAAACGGCACAGCGAAAGGCGGCTCACCGAAAGCCAGAGTAGCCGCCTACAAAGTCTGCTGGCCGCCGATAAACGGCAGCGAATGCTTCGACTCCGACATCCTAGCCGCCTTCGACATGGCCATCCACGACGGCGTCGACGTCCTCTCCGTCTCGCTCGGCGGCGACCCGGTCGGGTACTTGGAAGACGGGATCGCGATCGGGGCTTTTCATGCTGTGAGGAATGGGGTGGTTGTGGTTTGCTCGGCGGGAAATTCGGGGCCTGAGGTTGGGAGTGTTTCGAATGTCGCGCCTTGGATTGTTACTGTCGGGGCGAGTACGTTGGATCGGGAGTTTCAGGCGTTTGTGGAGTTGAGGAATGGGATGAGGTTTAAGGGGACTAGTATTTCGAAGGCGTTGGAGGATGGGAGGTTTTATTCGTTGGTTGCTGGGGATCAGGCTAAGGCTAGTAATGCATCTTCATTCGAAGCGTAAGTACTCTTGTACTCATTTACTATAATACTATAATCCCGTTTGGAATGCTTATATAATGGTTATATTAATACTTTTACAATTGTCTGGATTTGGAAATAATTTTCCAATAGTTTAAAAGTTTGTTTGTGTTTTTGGATTCAAAAGTACTTTTCAAACTGTTTGAGTCTATTTGGAATAATTTATATTATAGCTTTCTGAATTCTAAAGTAAGTTTTATAAATAATTTTACATTTTTTCTAGATTTAAAAGTACTTTTTTAATTGTTTAATATTTTATTTGGGATAGTTTATATAAGCACTTTTATAATTTTTAAATTTCAAAGCGGTTTTCAATGCGCATTTTTAAAACTTTTTGAATTCAAAAGTATTTTTCAAACTATTTAAAAGCCTATTTGAATTCGAAAGCAGTTTTCATTGCTATTTGAATAAAAACCCAAAAATAACCTGGAAAAATGTATTGTTTTTCTCTGTTAAGTCAAAAATATAAATTATCCTACTACGTTAACTATAAATAAAATTCCAAAAATGCTTATGTTCTTAAAAAAATTGTTTCTAGTGAATGTTGATCCTTTTACACTAGGGCTTCTGCTTTGCATAGAATCAATATATATCTACTTCAATGCGAAAAATTTATTGTGTAAATGAACAGAAAATTCTAAAAACTCTTATATACTCAAAAATTACTTTTATATTAAAAAATACTTTCAGTAAATACCGGTATTTAAAATACTTTTTTCTTCAAGTATAAGTTACCCAAACAGATTCTATAGACTACTTTAATACGTAATTGACTGCTAAAAATGTACAGGCGGCTATGCATGCCAGGAACATTGGACGAGAAGAAAGTAAAGGGAAAAATCTTAGCCTGTCTAAGAGGAATCACAGCTAGAGTAGATAAAGGTAGACAAGCAGCTATTGCAGGTGCTGTTGGCATGATTCTCTGCAACGACAAAGCCAGCGGTAATGAAATCATCGCCGACCCTCATCTCCTCCCCGCCTCACAAATCACTTACAATGACGGAGCTGATGTCCTCAACTACATCAAAACCACCAGGTAACTAACCAATCACTCAATTCTACCGTCAAAAAATCCTCATACAATTAAAAAAAAATTAAATAGATCAAGACCACCACGTAGAATTTGTATCCGGTCAATCACTTATGTATAGTAAATGATGAGAGGATAGGCAAAATATAATATGATTCGTGTCTCTCCCGTTTACTATACTAATGTCAATGTCAAATCCTATGCGGCTTTTCCGTACAATCATCTCACTTTTCCTGCCACAGGGACCCACTCGGATACATAACAACACCATCAGCAAAACTGGGCACAAAACCAGCCCCATTCATGGCAGCATTCTCCTCCCAAGGACCAAACAAAGTAACACCCGAAATCCTCAAACCAGACATAACAGCACCAGGCGTAAACATAATAGCAGCCTACAGCGAAGCCACAAGCCCAACAGGACTATCATTCGACAACAGACGCGTCCCTTTCAACACAGACACAGGCACATCAATGTCCTGCCCACACGTCTCAGGCCTAGCAGGCCTACTCAAAACCCTGCACCCAACCTGGTCACCATCCGCAATCCGCTCGGCAATCACAACCACAGCCAGAACAAGAGACAACACCGTCAACCCAATGCGAAACGCTTCGCTCATCGAAGCCACGCCTTTCAACTACGGGAACGGACACATCCGACCGAACCGCGCTATGGACCCCGGTCTTGTCTACGACTTAACAACCGACGACTATCTTAACTTCTTATGTTCGATTGGTTACAACCAGACATCTCTCAAAACATTTTCAAACACGACCTACTCCTGTCCGTCTACATCTAACGTGTTGGACTTCAATTATCCTTCGGTCACGGTGCCTAGGCTTTCGGGCACTGTGACTGTGACGAGAAGAGTGAAGAATGTTGGACCGGTAGGGAATGTGAGTTATGCGGTGAGGATTCGGGAGCCGTATGGAGTCGCGGTGAGTGTGGAACCGAAGGTGTTGACGTTTGAAGAGGTTGGTGAAGAGAAGAGGTTTGTGGTGACTTTGAAGAGTAAGTGGAGTTTGTCTAGGGAGTATATATTTGGTGTTTTGACGTGGACTGATGGTTCGCATTACGTTAGAAGTCGGATTGTAGTTGCTGGAGCTGGTGATGCTTCTTAGATTTTTTATTTTTTTTAATTTTTTTTTATTTATTTTAGTTTTTGTAGTGAAATTGAAATAGGGAATAAATATTTTTTTTTAGATTTATTTTGATAGAGGTTTATAGCTTTTCTTTTTTTTTTTTTCAAATTTTTTATGTGTAAGTGTATATGTTTATATGAGTGGTTTCATGCACGTATAAAATTGTGAGAATTATCTATCTAACTAATTATAGTTATTTAAAATTTATATTATTAAAACTTTTAGGAATTATTTTTAGTATTACGTAATACATTGTATAATAGCAGGTTTGGTAACATAGAGATAATGTATTATATTCCCAACCTCATGAAAAAAAGGAATATTTTCTAATTACCATCCATCTTATGACAATTTTATATTATCATTTAAAAAAATTTCATTTAAACTTATTACCATGATTAAATTTTTGTTACCATTTACACTTATTAAATTATAGAAAATTTTATAATTTATAAATATGATATATTTTATTAAGGCTTTGTTTGGGATTGCTTCTACTTTTAACTTCTGTATGTAGAATAAGAGAAGTAGAAGCCATTTTCAGGAAGTCAATATTTTTTACTTCTGCCAGTTATCCAAATACCATCTGAAACAGCTTTCTGAAGCCGGAAGCCAAAAGTCAGTCTATCTAAACGAGTCCTAACTCTTCTTGTATTTGAGTAATGAAATAGTTCAGGTACATTGTAATGATTCTTTTAACATTTTTATATGTCGCGTTTAATTATTTGAATATTACTTGAAATATATTATGCATGGATGTTAGGTTTTAACGTGGAACGTTAATTTAATTGTATTATATTTTGTATATTATAAAATAAATGATATAGTAAAATCGTTAATTGCATCGAAAAATAGTTATTTTTGGCTACTTTGCAAGATTTTGACGAGAATTTAACGTATGGAAGAGATTTCATTTTTTCTTTCTTTTGTTCTATCTCCTCCTCATTTAATGTTATGGTAATAAATAATATATTTTAAATTGATGAGTGTCTATTCATCTTATCACAAAAAAAAATTATGTTTAAAATTATGACTTTAACTAACATTTTTATTCATACCTCTATTTCTCTTCCACTTCCTCACCCTTAAATAACCGAGGAATCAAATTATATAAATAGAGACCATCTCACACAACTTTCACCTCACATTTTCATCTATCTCCAACAAATTCAATTTTAAATAGTGACAGCATTAACGGCTCCAATCTCACCACCAGTGACGCTCACGAAGATGTCGATAATATGGGTTTGATCCAATTTTGCCAATCTTGATGAATGGTTAGAATTAGGACTGCAATTATGAGTTGAAGATAATAGAATTTGGAAGTTTAACTGTGGTCGGCGCACCAAAATGAATTAAAGAGTTTGAATTACTTGGATTGTATATACACTTTCAAATTGTTGGTATAGATTATATTTTTACTTGTAATTGAAGTGAGTCTCTCAATAATTAGTTATACTTAGTTGTACTGTATATAATAAGTGAATATTTGTGATTGATTATTACCTAAGTGAACATATTCAATAATTATTCTGATTGACAATGAGAAAACTAAAAAGGTCAAACTTAAATTGATTTGACCATGACCAGACACAAGAATCTTAATATCATCAACAATTAAGATTTTATAAAAACAATTAAGATTTTATAAAAATAATTAAGATTTTATAAAAATAATTTAGATTTCTCAAATTTAATAAATTTTAATAAAAAATTTAAAATTATTTGTTTATATACTACTTAGCATCTATTAATAATTAAATAAGTAAAATTACCTTATAATACATTATGAATTCTAAATTTAACGGGATAAATGAAGACATTAGTGATCATGTAACTCTGTATGAGCAAGTGATACAATGAAAAAAAGGATTGAGTTTTATGCGTTTATATTGTCGAGAATTTTTATTTCCGTCATTTTATTTTATTTGAATTAAATTTGACACTATACTATACAGAGGTGTATTGAATTGATAGTGACCCAATAAATTGAATTTTATGCATTTATATTCTCAAAATATAAATTTTCATTTCCAAAACTTGCATTTGTGTTATTTGAATTAAATTTGACATTACACGGCATTAAATTGTGTATTAACTAAATTGATACACTTTTGAATTAATAATAGTCAATTTATATTTAAATAAAAATTAAAACTCTATCTTAACATGAATTATTCCATTAAAATCATTTACATATTTTTATTTAATAAATTTTAATAATTTAATTTCATCTTTTTATATAATTTAACTCGATTAAATAAAATTAAAACTCTATAATATCATTAACCATTTCTTTAATTCTATTTAAATTTTACAAATTCAATGAATTTGAATAAAAATTTAAATATATCTTTTCATATACATAAACTTGCAATTTATTATTAATTCAATTATTGAACGATGAATAATAAAATTTGTAACTAAAATCTTCGATTAGACAAAATACCCATTCATGATTAAAATTAAAATTTTGTTCATTTGCTCTATAAATTAAAACTATTTATTTATTAATATTAGATGTCTATTGGTATTAGTTTATACATAAATCCCTTAAATAATATCCAAATTAATAATATTTCACATTCATTTTTCTCTCTCTTTAGAATCCTACCATTTTTGAGTTTTTTAAGGAATCCAACAACAATAAAAATGCTTTTATATAATGTTTCTCAATTTAATTATATTAGAATTATTGATAACCTTTTCACTATTATTATTGTTATTCTAATTGTAACAATAATAACGAAATAATAATGATTGAACTTATTACTATTATTGTGTATCTAATATTGTAATAATAATTAATAAAATAAAATGGCATACCAATATTTTATATATTAAAAAAATTAATAATATATGGAGCCAAATTAATAATTGAATGGTTTTATATTAAAAAAATAAACTTCTATCCAGTACAACTCAATAAAATTAAATAATTTTAAATATTCAATATATTTTTTTATATTGAATCAAATTAATGTTATTACATTTTAAATTAAAAACTTCATCTTTTTATTTTCAATAATACTAAAACTCTATACCATTATTATAATTAAATATTAAAATTGTATTAATCACATTAAAACATCTACTATAAGTTTATCTATAAATTTAACCATTATTTAATTTTGAAAATAACAATCATGAAAAAGAAAACCCGGTGACTTGAATAGTGGTCAAACAAGCAGTGGTATGAAAATGCCGAAGTTGTTCGATCATAAAAATGTGTAATGGGTAAAAGGTGTGAACGAAAAATAATATGAATAGTTAGTTTGAAATTCAATTTGAAATGACCGGATAAAAAAATAAAAATTTATTTAAACAAAACACTCAAATAATTTATAGATAACACTAAGATGTAATATAATAAAAATTATAATCATATTGTATTTTTTTTTATAAATTATCAAAAATATTTTATTCATTTTATATAAATAATTTTAATTTTTAATTATTAATAAATTAACCACTAAAATGATAATAATAAAAATAAATATATAAAAATAATAATTTTAAAATTAATTATATTAATTTTTTTCAATAATTTTCAAGTTATTTATACCGCGCGAAGCGCGGATACATTCACTAGTATTATAATAATTTATCAATCAAAATTTATTTATAATTTTTATATCTATAAAAATTTATATTTATTCAGAAATTAACATATTAAAATTTTAATTATTATTTTATAAAATAATATATTTTAAAATATTTAAAAAAATAAATATAATTTAAAATTAATATTAATATAATTTTTTAAATATTAATAAAAAATTAAATAGCGCGAGTAATTTTACTAGTATCCATATAAAACTAAATGAAATGACCGGAGTTTAAAGGTTAACCGATATTTTAAACTAATTACTATTTATTTTTATATGTCATTATCTATCTATCCATGACGATTTTGCATTATTTATTTTGTATTGACTTTGATAAATAATTTGCACTGACATTTTATACCTCTAAACAACGACAAATTATATGTTGATATAATTAACGGAAACCGTCAAATCAAATTAACAACCAGAAATATGATTGCCACGTTAAAAGTTTATCCGCATGTAATTTCACTTTCTTCAAGGGTAATCATCGTAATTTCCACATTTCAAGCTAAATAAACTGGGCCGACTGGTAACGAATTGGGCCTGAAAAATGGGTCGGAGGCCCAATAAAAATCCAGAACAAAAACAGTTTGAGAAAGAAACGAAAATGAAAAAAACGACAGGGTGGAACAGCGAAGCAAGCAAAGCAAACAGAATACACACACAACACCACACTGCAACGCAACCGCCTTCCACATCTTCTTCTTCCAAATCAATTTCGTCTCCTCCATCTATAACCGTCGTCTCATCTTTCTCATATACTGAAATCAGTTTCATCGTCTCCGTCTCCGACTCCGATCGATCGTCAAATCATGTCCTACGCTTACCTTTTCAAGTACATCATCATCGGCGACACAGGTAATCCTCTTTTACCTTGCAAACCTAGTCATGTTATTCCAATCCTTCTGATTAAGAATTTTCTCTTTCTACAGGAGTCGGAAAATCTTGTCTTCTTCTCCAGTTTACGGATAAGCGGTTTCAGCCTGTTCATGATTTAACAATCGGTGTTGAATTTGGGGCTAGAATGATTACTATCGATAATAAGCCTATTAAGCTTCAAATTTGGGATACGGTTGCAATCTTATCTTTTCTTTTCTTCGTGTTTTCGTTATCGATTTGAGTTGAGTTTCTTATTTGACGTGCTTTTGTTGCCTTTTGATTTGATAGGCTGGTCAGGAATCGTTTAGATCTATTACCAGATCGTATTACAGAGGTGCTGCTGGTGCTTTGCTCGTCTATGACATTACCAGGTCTTTGACTGTTTTACATAATTTGATTGATGTCTATGATTTTCCTTGTGTGAAGTTTAAATCTTCTGTTAGAGTTATAGTTGAAAGACTAGACTAAATTTTTATTGTTATGGTTTTTAAGAGGAAGATGTTCAAGAAGTTTGTGTTATTTGAATTGATGTTTATGATTCATTTTAAGAAGTAGTTTTAGTCTCGGTTAGGGTTTGATTTGATTTTGACTAGGCCTTTGTGGTGCTGTAGTTGAAAGACTAGACTGAACTTTTATTGTTATTGTTTTTAGAAGGGAGATGTTTAAGAAGTTTTTGTATCCATGATTCATTTTAGAAGTTATTTTAATCTCAGTTTAGGGTTTGATTTGATTTTGAGTAGGCCTTTGTGGTGCTGTAGTTGAAAGACTGGACTGAACTTTTATTGTTCTGGTTTTTAGGAGGGAGACATTTAATCACTTGGCTAGTTGGTTGGAGGATGCAAGACAGCATGCCAATGCTAACATGACCATTATGCTTATTGGCAACAAGTGTGATCTTGCTCATCGAAGGGCTGTGAGTACTGAAGAAGGTGAGCAATTTGCCAAGGAGCATGGATTGATTTTCATGGAGGCCTCTGCTAAAACCGCACAGAATGTTGAGGAGGTGAAGATTCAATTTCTACCTTTTATTTATTTATTTATTGCTTGGTTTTGTTTAAAATTCCTGGTTTTTGTACTAATTCTGGGATTCATATCACCTCTTTACTGTGTAGGCCTTTATAAAGACTGCTGCGACAATATACAAGAAGATCCAGGATGGAGTATTTGATGTGTCAAATGAGGTTAGATCCCTTGCTTCCAACACTTTCATATTCTTAAGATACAGATCATACTATTTGTTACTGTTTTCTTGTTTATATTGAACCTTCAGGTGGGACAAGTTTTTTATGAACTTGTTTTTGTAGTGAAATTTCCTGTCTTATAATTTGTAGTATCAGTTTTTATGTTGGGAATTAGGTTGCTTATATTGATTATCTATTGACTGTAGCAGAAGTATCATAGAATGATTAATACACTATTTTCATTTGGCATATAGGATGTAAATTGAATTGCTTTTGAAGTTAATTGTAGTAGTATCAATTTTTGGAGGTTTAGGACTGATATCCTTGATGCTTTTTAAAGATAAGTCAGCATGGTTTTTGTTTTCTGTGTCATAGTATGCAACACCCATTGTCATTTGCCTTCTTAATTCTATAATTTTGTGAAGGGTTACTTTACAATATTTACTACAATACATTGATAATCCAATGGATGATATAATCCAGTTGGTGTTATTTGTTAATTATGTATGATGACATCTGATATGTTTGTACCTGATCCCTTAGTAGTATTTGATTATTGCGGTATGATATATATATATTTTTACCTAATCAATAGCGCTATGATGACGTTTGATATATTTTTTTTACCTAATTAATAATGCTAGGATGACGATTGATATTTTTTACCTAATTATAACGGTATGATGAGTCTAATATGTTTTTACCTAATCAAGAACAGGATGATAACCTTTAATATGTTTTTTACCGGACTAATAACTGTATGATGAAGTCTGAAGTGTTTTTACCTGATTGACCAGCGAAAGGTTATGTATAAATGTCAAATGTGTTTTACCATAAATATAATTATTCGAGCCTTAGGATAGAAGAGGTTTACATGTTATGATTTTGAGATTCTTATGCGACCGATGTATAAAGTGCCCGCGTCTCTACTAGAGACTCTAGTTTTAATTCTGATGTTCTTCTGAGTTATGCATATAACAAATGTTTGATGGTGTGACTGATATATCCATTTCCTGTATTGTGCCAGTCTTACGGAATAAAGGTCGGATACGGAGGAATCCCAGGGCCATCAGGAGGAAGAGATGGCGGTTCTTCTCAAGCCGGAGGCTGCTGCAGTTGAAAAACCTCTTATACCATCAAACCAGACAAGATCGCTCAGCTACTCATCTTCTTCAATCATATCCATTGTCTTCCCAACTTCATTTTTTCTCTCCAATTATTGTGACTTGTTCATATCATTTCCAGAACCAAGAATTTACTTGTATAATCTCCCTTGTTTTCTTTCCCTCATGTTTGTTTACTTTCTTCTACTGTAAATTAGACTTCGACAGTTGTGTTTCGATTGCTTCTTCAGTGTCACTGTACTTAAAATGAAATGGACACAGGTCTCTATAGACTATAGTATTGTATTCAATGTTTTGCATTTATCAATGGATTTTCGTGACTCTTACAATAATCTTCTCATTGGAACTCTCACATCCATCATGGTATTGTATGGTATGGTTATCTGAACATCATATATAGTATATACAGTCAAATATGGTAGTAATATCAAAGTTTTCAAAAGATTTGCTGTCAATACAAACCATTGCCGTCTCTTGATCTGAGAAATATATATATATATATATATATATATATATTATATTTTATACATACAGAGATATATATTAATATAATTGAGAAAAGAAAAATGGCAGAAGCAACAAGCAGCAAAGCGTTTTTAGTGGTTTAGTCAGTATAGTGAGAGTTTAGTATAGTCGTTGTCGTCGTCATCATTTCATCATCATCTTCACCGCCCTCCTCCGTTGACGACTGACGGCGATAGGGAAGAAGAGATAAGAAGTGATAATCAGAGATAGAGTAGAGATATAGAGAGAGATTAATAACTTTGTAGTCTTTCTCTCTCCTTATTTTTATATTCAGATTCATTCGATCTGAATAAACAGTCTCTCCTGATTCAAATCGATAAGAAGATCTGACGATGGCGTCGAATCAACAAGCTGGTGGTGGTGGTGGTGGATTCGATGTCAACAAGCTATTGAAACCAACAACGAATCCATTAAACATGATTCCTCCAAACTCATCAACCAATCTCACAACATCTCCATCATTTCCCGCTCCTTCTTCACCCTCCGTCGCTCCGGCTCCTTACCTCGCTCCTTCGTCGTCTTATCCACCGCCTACGGGTCCTTACCCTACTTATCATCAGTACTATCCTTATCAACAGCAACCGCAGCAACACTTCCCTCCCAACATTCTCCAACAGCAAAACAATAGGCCGCCGCAACCGCAGAACCAAATCTATAATCCACCTTCGCCTAACCCTAATTCAAACCCTCCGAGTAATAATCTGCTCATGACTTTGTTCGGAAATCAGAACGCTGCTAACCTACCTCCGCCTCCTTCACCTTCTGATTTCCCTTCTGGTCCTATCCCTACTGCGCCTCCTGTCAGGTTGAGGAGTAGTAAAGTGCCGAAAGGTAGACATTTGATTGGGAATCAGGTTTCGTATGATATTGATGTTAGGCTTGAAGGTGAAATTCAGCCTCAGCTTGAAGTTACTCCGATTACCAAGTATGCTTCGGATCCTGGATTGGTACTTGGTCGGCAGATTGCGGTTAATAGGAATTATATTTGTTATGGTCTTAAGCTTGGGAACATTCGGATTCTTAATATTATCACTGCTTTGAGATCTTTGCTTCGGGGGCATACCCAGAGGGTTACTGATATGGCGTTTTTTGCTGAAGATGTTCATCTTTTGGCTAGGTTTTTGTTACTTCTTCATTGACTTTTTCCCTACTGTTTGTTTTTGATGTGTTGAAATGTGTTAAATTGGTTTTACTTCTACCCTTTTGTGTGCAGTGCGAGTGTTGATGGGCGCTTTTTCATCTGGAATATCACTGAAGGTCCTGATGAGGAAGATAAGCCTCAAATTTTGGGGAAGGTGGTTGTTGCCATTCAAATTCTGGGAGATGGAGAGTCAGTCCACCCACGAGTCTGCTGGCATCCTCATAAACAAGTAATCATATTGAACTGGTTATGGTTCTTATTTATTAGCTTTGGGTTTTGCTTGCTTCCTGTATGCTTTATATTGGGAATGTGTGTTGGTTTGCAGGAGATTTTGATGATTGCAATTGGAAACCGGATTCTGAAAATTGACAGCAACAGAGTTGGGAAAGGGGATCGGTTTTCTGCTGAGGAACCGTTGAAGTGCTCCGCTGATGACTTGATTAACGGGGTTCAGTTGGTTGGGAAACATGATGGTGAAATTACTGAGCTTTCAATGTGTCAATGGCTGACTACTCGATTAGCTTCAGCCTCCACTGATGGCACGGTTTGTATTTGCCTTCTCCTTTGTAGTTGCCTATTGGTATCTCGACTGTCTCTTGTTTAGGGTTCTTCCTTTTGTGGAAGAATTGAGTGAGAATTAATTAGGCTATACTAAAGTTTGTTCTTGTGTATTCCGAAGCTTGTTTTAATAATGTGTTATGTCTTGTTATATTCTGAAACTAGTTTGAGTAATGTGTTATGTCTTGTGCTATTCGGAAACTTGTTTAATAATATGTTATATACTAGTGTGGTCTGTACTAGTAGTCTAGTATATATATGGGAACAAATATATTATCTCAGTAACCTTTTAAAAAGGGCGCGAAAGGGTATGCATTTCATAATTTTGTTATTTGACCCATCTCTGTTGGCGGTTATTTGTTATTTGTCTTTTAGAGCTGTCATGAAATCTCTTTTGATGGCCTTTTCAATTTACCAAGCGTGTCATGTCTTGTGCTATTAGGAAGCTTGTTTTAGCTATGTGTTATATCTTGTTATATTCTGAAACTTGTTTTAGTGATATGTTATGCCTTTGTGCTATTCGGAAGCTTGTTTTAGTGATGTGTTATGTCTTGTTATATTCTGAAACTTGTTTTAGCAATGTGTTATTCTTGTGCTATTTGTAAACTTGTTTAGTAATGAGTTATATGCTAGGGTGTTATGTACTAGTAGTCTAGTATATGTGTGAACAAATATATTATCTTAGTAACCGTAACCTTTTAAAGAGGGCGCGAAAGGGTATGTATTTCAAAATTTAGTTATTTGACCCATCTACATAGGCGGTTATATAGTATTTGTCTTTTTTAAGCTGACATGAATTCTCTTTTCATGGTCTTTTCAATTTACTTAGCGTGTCCTGAGTTGTGATAATCAAAAGCTTGATTTAGTGATATCTTATGTCTTGTTATATTCTGAAACTTGTTTTAGTGATGTGTTATGCTTTATGCTATTCGGAAACTTGTTTAGTAATGTGTTAAATACTAGTGTGTTATGTACTAGTAGTCTATTATATATATATGGGAACAAATATATTATCGTAGTAACTTTTTTAAAAAGGGCGCGAAATGGTATGCATTTCACGATTTAGTTATTTGATCCATTCTATGTAGGCCGTTACATATTATTTGTCTTTTCAACTTGCCACCAAATCTTTTTTCATGGCCTTTTCAACTTACCTAGTGTGTTATGACTTGTGCTAATCGGAAACTTATTTAGTAACGCGTTATATACTAGTGTATTATGTACTAGTGGTCTAGTATATATGGTAACGAATATATTATCTATTATATTTAGTGACCTTCTAAAAGGGCGCGAAAAGGTATGCATTTCATAATTTAGTTATTTGACATATTAGATAATATATCCGTTACATATTAGATACGTAGACGGTTATATATTATTTGTCTTTTAAAACTGTCACCGAATCTTTGTTCATCATGGCCTTTTCAATTTACCTAGTGTCTTGTGATATTCAGAAACATGTTTAGTAAATGAGTTATGTACTAATATATATAGTAATGAATACATTATCGATTATATTTGGTAACCTTTTAAAACGGCTTGAAAGAGTTCATAATTCAATTATTTGTCCACTCTACGTAGGACAGTCATGTATTATTTGTCTTTTGATTGGCTTTGCAAATACTAGTATATACGTGAGCTGTCATCGAATCTCTTCTCATGGTTTTCCCGATTTACTTAATGTGTTAAGTTTGTGCTGCTTGACTTAATAACTCACCACTGGTACTGTGGTGTATTTACTTATTAACTTATTTTTAGTGCTAGTTGGTTAAATTGGTCTTCTTTTTTTCTTTTTTCTAAATTTCTACTTATTGAAATTAATATTTACCCTCTGCAACAGGTGAAGATTTGGGATGACCGCAAGGCAGCACCACTTGCTGTTTTGAGACCATATGATGGTCAACCTGTTAAGTCAGTTACATTCTTGATCGGTCCTCATCCTCAGCACATTGTGCTAATAACAGGGGTAGGTTTATATTTTCTTTCTTTCCTTAATCTTTTTGTTTGTGCATCAGTTCGTGCTAGACTTGATGCATCTCAATTTTATAATTCTTGAGTGTTCATTTTTATAAGCTTTGGTCTTCGTATACAAGTTCTGCAGATTTCTCTGCTTCTTGTATCGGGTGTTGCTGTCTCTATGTAGAAGTTTTTGTTGATTTTTCATATTTTTTAGGGTCCCTTGAATCGCGAATTGAAGATATGGGCTTCTGCTGAGGAGGAGGGCTGGTTGTTGCCTAGTGATGTTGAGACTTGGAAGTGTACCCAGACTTTGGAGTTGAAGAGTTCTGCTGAACCCAGGCTTGAGGATGTATTCTTTAATCAAGTTGTAGCATTGAATCGTGCTGGCCTGTTTTTACTTGCTAATGCCAAGAAAAATGCCATCTATGCTGTACACATAGATTATGGACCTGATCCGGCTTCAACCCGTATGGATTATATAGCTGAGTTTACGGTTACAATGCCTATACTGAGTCTTACCGGAACAAGTGATGGGTCCCCGGATGGAGAGCATATTGTACAAGTTTACTGCGTCCAAACCCAGGCTATACAGCAGTATGCATTGGACTTGTCTCAGTGCCTGCCACCACCTCTAGAGAATGCAGAGCTGGAGAAAACAGACTCCAGTGCTGCCCGTGCTTTTGATGGCGCTAATTCCAATGGTTTGTCGACTTTAGAATCGTCTCATGGAAGTAAATCTGCTGACATGCATGTAAGCTCTCTGACATCTGCTCCAGCTGTCCTCTCAAGCAATGTGGAGAGTGTGCCTATAGCCAGCCGTCCTGAAAGTTTACCTTCCACAGAGGTTACTAGTTTGCCTGAGAACACTTCAGGATCTGAACCCAAGTCAAGTGGTTTACCATCTCATACCAATGTTGACAATTTTCACTCTGCCTCGCCACCTCTTCCTTTGAGTCCAAGGTTATCTCGGAAATCATCCGGTTTTAGAAGTCCAACTGGTTATGAGCCTTCTCCTCAGCCTGGTGATATTGGTGGAGACCAGTCAGTTATTGATTTTTCGGTTGATCATAGATCCACCACTACCAAGGAAAAAAAAGTTGATGTGCCTTCTAGTGGTGACAACCTGTGGAAGGCTGACAGAAATGTTGCACAAAATGATATTTCTGTAGTTCCTGATCCTCCTGTGGTGTTTAAACATCCAACACATCTGATAACTCCATCAGAAATTTTGTCCACTGCTCCTTCGTCTGAAAACTCTCAATTTAACCAGCGGATGAATGCAGGAGAGGCAAAGGTTCAAGATGTTGTTGTGAACAATGATACAGAAGGTGCTGAGGTGGAGGTCAAAGTTGTAGGGGAGACGACAGTAGGTCAAAGTAATGAGTTTGAATGTCCTAGGGAACCCCATACTCCTGTTGCTGAGAAGAAAGAGAAATCCTTTTATTCTCAGGCTTCAGACCTCAGCATTCAAATGGCTAGAGATTGTTGTGTGGGACCTTATAGTGGGGAGGCAGTTCGACAGGTTAATGATGTTAGTGTTAGTGAGACACATGATAGACCTTCTAACAATGGGGAAGTTGAAGAACAAGACTTGCCAAAAGATGCACCTGCAAAGGCGGGTACATCAGAAGCTCCATCAGCAAGTACGCAGTCCCCTGCCCCATCCGCTAAAGGGAAAAAACAAAAGGCAAAGAATTCTCAACCGTCCCCTTCACCTAGCCCTTATAACTCCAGAGACTCCAATGAGCCGGCTTGTAGTTCTGGTGCCCCATCCACTGATGCTGCTTTGTCTCAATTGTCAGGAATACATGATGCTCTTGATCAGGTAAATCTTTTGTAAAATTTTGAAGCAAATTAAGAACTATTTGGAATGCTTGTTTGATAAATCTGTAGTAATCGTGATATTTTTCTTTCTTACATCAATTCTCTGTTAGATTTTGATTTCTGGTCTTTTCACAGCTTCACTCTGCTTTTCTCTAAACAATAATTTCTCAGTTCAATTGCATTGTTGCATTTGAACTAGTAACTTGTGTTCATCTGAAATTATATTCAGCTTAGACACGCTTTAAAATTTATACTAGTAGTAGTAGTATCGAAGTATGTATAGAAATTTGCGTTGCTTCCTTTTCATCATTCAAGTCCAAAAATCCATCTTCTTTTTGTACTTAGAAATAAGGATGAATTGAATGCATGATTCTCACTGTTTGAGTTTATTCAACTTGACAGTTAATGTAGGTTGGATTGTTCTGTGAAATTAAATTTCGAGTTTTTCCCTTAAGTTTAAAGCGACTTAAATTCAGTTGCGGTTAATGTTTTTCCTTCTCATATCAATTCTCTGTTAAGAGTTTTATTTTATTTGATTTTTTCCCTTGTTATTCTGTAAGTTCAATTTAACATCTTCCTGTTTCTCTTTCTCAAAGTTTTTCCCTTAAGAACTCTAATAATACATATAAACATGGTTTTCTAATATCAGTAGACTGAGAATTAAATTGTTCAAAGGTTGATGGTAAAACTCATTCTTCTTCCTGTTGCTTTATTTTGGTAGCCAAATTGTTATGTTATTATTATAATTAGTGTTGCTGTCTTATTCATGCAGTTAATGAACATGCAAAAAGAGATGCAGAGGCAAATGAATGCAGTGGTTTCTGGTCCTGTTAACAAAGAAGGTAAAAGAATGGAGGCATCCATAGGCCGGACCTTTGAAAAAGTTGTCAAGGCTCATACAGATGCTCTTTGGGCTCGTCTCCAAGAAGAGAATGTGAAACGGGAGAAATTAGAGCGAGATCGTATGCAGCAGTTAACAAATTTGATGACTAATTCTATAAACAAAGACTTACCAGCCATATTTGAAAAAATCCTAAAGAAAGAAATGGCTTCCATGGGGCCAGCTGTAGCACGTGCAATATCTCCAGCTCTTGAGAAAAGCATAACTAATGCTATTATGGAATCATTCCAGGTAACATTAAAATTCATTGACATCTAATTGTGTACCTGGATTTCTGGTTGGAATTCAAGTCTTTTGCTGGTTTTAGTATATAATAGTTTTGCAGGAGTACTTTTCTATGAATGATGTCTAACACACAGCATACACCATTCCTAATCTTCTCAAATTAAAGTAGTCATAGTACATATAATGTTTATCGAAAGTAATTTACAGAGCTGAAAGGCTGTATAAGCATAATTCTTACTATATACCCCATTAGTTTCATGTACAACTTGTATTTTTCTACTGGCTTCATTTTAATTGATGGCTATCTCCTTAAAATGCTTTGCTTAAATATTCAAAATAGCTATTCTATTGATGATTGTTGTGAACGTTCTTACAGAAAGGGGTAGGTGAGAAAGCAGTCAATCAACTAGAAAAGTCTGTTAATTCAAAACTGGAAGCTACAGTTGCCCGGCAAATCCAAGCACAGTTTCAAACATCTGGGAAGCAAGCACTCCAGGTAATATTAGGCTCATGTTAATTGTGTTCACCTGCCAAAATAATTTGTCTTTTTTCTTCTGTTTGATTGACTATTTTCTGCTCTTTAAATTTGAAAACTTTGACCTTGCAGGATGCTTTACGGTCTGGTTTGGAGTCTTCTATTATTCCTGCGTTTGAGATGTCATGCAAAGCTATGTTTGAGCAGATTGACACCACATTTCAGAAAGGGCTCAGCAAACATACAGCTACTGCTCAACAGCAGTTGGAGAGCACTCATTCTTCCTTGGCCATTGCTTTGAGGGTATGTTCGTATTCTATGGTGCTTCTGTTTGGAGTTCTCATACTGTCTAATGTGCTGCAATTCAACATATACAGATTAACTTTTATAAGAGCACTTCTGTTTCCTGATGGCATAAGTAAAACTATGAACATTTTATTGCATTGTTTTATGGAATATTTTGCTTCTATTTCTTAATGTGACATAAAAATATGCAAAATGGGATAATCGTTTCAGGATGCTATCAATTCGGCGTCATCTATCACTCAGTCTTTAAGTGGAGAATTAGCTGAAGGACAGCGTAAGCTTATAGCTTTAGTAGCTGCAGGTGCCAACTCAAAAACAGGGAATCCCTTGGTCACACAGCCCAGTAATGGACCATTGGCTAGCCTCCATGAGATGGTATCTTTTGCCAACTTTTATTTTCTCTAATTTGTAAATGCATTTAACGAATAAATTGTTAATCTTATAATTCAGAGAAGTGTAAAAGTAATAATTTCTATTATATCAATGTATCTACATTTTCTAACCGTTCTCGCTTCTATATCTTTTCACATAGGTTGAGCAACCTCTGGATCCAACCAAAGAACTGGCTAGATTGATAGCTGAGCGCAAATATGAGGAGGCATTTACAGGAGCTTTGCACAGAAGTGACGTTACAATTGTCTCGTGGCTATGCTCTCAGGTTAGCTTCTTTGAGTTGTGTGCTTTCATCCTCACTTATTCACCCACTACAAAACTCTCATATATTAATTGGTTTGAGTATTGGTTGGTAAATGTGTTTATATGACTCTAGTGCATGTCGCAGCTGTCCATTGCCAACCTGCCCTCATAATTCATGCATAGTGTACTCAATTGAATGTTTAAGTATAGTCGAATCAGTGTCTTTCCATCTTACTATGGATGAGCACTGAGTTGTCTGCTGTAGATAGTGGGTCAGCTGCCCAGTATTATGCAGCTAGTTTGTGAAATCTAGACCTTGATGATTTGCGATCTAAATTCTAATACTTTATTTTGATTTTCTTTCGTTGTCCTTTGCGCTGAGATATATCTTGATCTGATATTTAATACTGTCATGTTATTTCAGGTTGATCTACAGGGAATATTGTCAGTCATACCTCTCCCTCTGAGCCAAGGAGTTCTTCTCGCCCTGCTGCAACAACTAGCTTGTGATATCAGCACAGAAACAACGAGAAAAGTGGCGTGGATGACAGAGGTCGCCGTAGCCATAAACCCTTCAGATCCAATGATTGCTATGCATGTTCGACCCATCTTCGAGCAGGTATATCAGATATTGGGACATCAACGGAACTTACCAACAACCTCTCCTGCCGAAGCAAACAACATCCGCCTCCTTATGCATGTCATAAACTCCGTGTTGATGAGGTGTAAATGATGATTCTTGGTTTTTTTATTTCGCAAAAATGCTTTGTGCAAATTTGTAAGCTGGATCATTTTGTTTGTATAGAAAAATTTTCTAGGTAAGTCTCAGATGAAGAACAATTGAAGAATTCTTAAAACCTGTTCATCTGGTTTATAACACCTTTGTGAAATAGTTGAGTTTTAAATTTAAACTATAATCTTCAAACATCTCTCTGTTTATTTCTACATAGTTATAACATTATTATGATATAGTATATATCATGCTAGCTTTACCAACATTGATCAGTTTCCCATCTCCTTGTCCGGAAACTGTGATTGTTGTGTGCTTGTATTGACAAATCATAGCGAGCTCTTGATACAGGATCAGACAAGGTAGAATAGGCATTGCGAATGGCAATGAAATTGTTGTTGGTTTTTGATTTGTTTTTTGAATCGGAAACATCAGGGTGATACAGTTTAGCTAAGTTTCTGTATGCAGCTTTGATCTCTGATAAAGAAGCGGTCGCCTTTACTTGCAGCACTTGGTACAACGTTGTTGTTGTTTCTACTGGTGTTGATGAGCTATTGACTATCCTTGAAGCAGCAGCAGCTCTGCGTTTGTAAGTTTGAGTGAGATTCGGTGTTTGTAATTGCAACTGTGGAATTTTGATTCCTGACATATTTGCTTAGTAGAGATGTATGAGCTGAGTAGAGTAGATAGTGTTATGTTATTATAGTCAATAAAAAAGAGAGCGAGCCTGATTTTTGGCTTCTCTCATTTGCAACTCAGTTTATGTCTGGTGTTTCTAGAAGTAGATAATGTTCGTTACCAAATCTACACTTCGTAGCTTTGCTACATTTGTAATAGAAGAACACAAGGACCTTCTACGGTTATCTGTTACAGGCCTTCATGTTCTAGACCTAGTGACCTCTGGTTCTTTGGAACCAGACAGGAGTCTGTACACTTCTATACTTAAGAAATGTACTTTATTAAAGAAGCTTGATGAAGCCAGAATGGTACATGCCCATGTCGCCAATTTGTCCCAATTCAACAAAGACCTTGTCTTGCAGAACACCCTTTTGAATACATTTTGTAAATGTGGTTCTATGGTTGATGCACGCAAGGTTTTCGATGAAATGCTTGAGAAAGATATGGTGACTTGGACTGCGTTGATTACTGGTTACTCTCAGAATGATCAGCCTTTAGATGCTATTGGTTTGTTCCCTTCTATGCTTGCATTTGGATTTCAACCCAATGAATTTACTTTATCTAGTGTGTTGAAGGCTTGTGGGGCGGCTGCGAGTGATTGCTTTGGCAGGCAAGTTCATGCCTATTGTTTCAAATATGGTTATGCTTGGAATGTCTATGTAGGGAGTTCGGTTTTAGATATGTATGCGAGGTTTGGCAGAATGGATGATGCCCAGTTGGCGTTTGACACCTTAGAGAGTAAAAATGAGGTTTCTTGGAATGCTTTGATTGCTGGTTATGCTAGAAAAGCTGAAGGAGAACATGCTCTTGCAACTTTTGTAGGGATGTTGCAAGGAGGTCTTGAGCCGACACATTTTACTTACTCCAGTGTGTTTACAGCGCTTGCTGGTATGGGTTCTCTGGAGCAAGGTAAATGGGTTCATGCTCATGTGATTAAATCTGGCGGTAAGCTTGTTGCCTATGTAGGAAATACTCTTGTTGACATGTATGCGAAATCAGGTAGCATTGACGATGCTAGAAAAGTTTTTGATAGGTTGGAAAGGCGAGACGTTGTTTCTTGGAATTGCATGATTACTGGATATGCCCAACATGGACTGGGAAAGGAAGCTGTGAAATGGTTTGCAGAGATGCTGAGAGTTGGGATTGCACCTAATCAAATCACTTTTCTCTGTGTTCTTACTGCTTGTAGCCACGCCGGGCTTTTAGATAAAGGATTGGAGTATTTTGAATTGATGAACAAGTACAATATAAAGCCACAGGAAGCACATTATGTGACAATGGTTGATCTTCTAGGCCGAGCAGGCCGTTTGGATCAAGCTCATAAGTTTATTAATACAATGCCAATACAACCCACTGCAGCAGTCTGGGGAGCGTTGCTTGGCGCTTGTAGGATGCATAAAAACATGGATATGGGTGCTTATGCTGCTGAACGGATTTTTGAGCTCGATCCACATGATTCTGGACCACATGTGTTGCTTGCTAACATGTATGCGTCTGCTGGTAGATTGAGTGATGCTGCAAAGGTGAGGCGAATGATGAAAGAAAGTGGCGTAAAGAAGGAACCTGCTTGTAGTTGGATCGAAACCAAGAATGCTGTTCATATGTTTGTGGCAAATGACCATTCCCACCCGCAAAGAAAGCAGATTCATAAGGTCTGGAAGGAAATATATAGAAAGATCAAAGAAATTGGTTATGTCCCAGACAGTAGTCATGTGCTATTCTATGCAGATGAGGAGGAAAGAGAAGTTAAGCTGCAGTTACACAGTGAGAAACTTGCTCTAGCATTTGCACTCATAAACACCCCTCCAGGATCCACCATCCGAATCAAGAAGAATATCAGAGTTTGTGGTGATTGTCATTCAGCTTTTAAGTTGGCATCTATTGTCATCGAAAGGGAAATCATTTTGAGAGATACCAACCGGTACCATCATTTCCGCAATGGCTCCTGCTCCTGTGGTGACTATTGGTAGTAGTAATGCCAGTCAACAAGAACAGAAGAGATTCACAATTTCCTGATGAATAATAGTTTAGCTTATTATACAAGTTCACAATCCATGTTCCATTTGTTCCAGTGCCTGCTACCACCAATTCTTCTGCAAGTTTGATGCTGGTAATTTCTAATGCTTCTGCTAATGATATTTTCATATTAGCATACTTAATTACATTGACAAATAATTAACTAATTAAATAATGACGTAGGATTAACAGAAACACGATAATGAATATGTAAATCCACAAAGATCCTCAAAGTATGGAAAAACGTTTTATATTGTTTTGTATTTTCCTGTATCTCTTGCATGTCATGTTTTTATATTGTTTTGTATTTTCCTGTATCTCTTGCATGTCATGTTTTTTCATATATAGATATATAGTATATAGATATATGTAATGGTGTGTGTGTATTAGAGAGATAATGTAGGTACACAGAAAAAATGATGTGAGAAATGAGTGGAGAGTAACAAACAAAGTGGTGTGAGAGAAACGGAAAGAAGATGAAGTAACTAAAAATAGGAATTAAAAAGATAGATGAAAGAATGGAGGATTCAGGAGAGCAAAACAAGGAACAATAACCATAACATTGTTGCCATCCATTTCTTTTCTCTTTAAAAAAGCTCAATTTGCATGACAGAGAACTCTGTTGTTTTCTTTCTCTATCACTATGTGCATGGTCTTGTAAACGGTTCATGTAACGTGTGAGTCTCACACTGTTGAATCTTTAAAATTTTGAGATTAGAACCAGAGAGGGTTCACATTGTTATCTTAATCTTATTTGCAGAAAAAGACATGGAAGATACAAAGAGGAAAAGAGGAAGAGAAGAAGGACAAGAGATGAAGATGAAGAAGAAGAAGATTACAAAGACATTGAAGAGAGATTATAATATGTGTAATCATCATCATCATCGTCAACATCAGGAAGAAGAGAGTGATGAGAGTCAGATATCATTACCATGTGATAAGAAATATGTTGGAGTGTTTGATTTTCCATGGTTACATGATGAACAAGGTGGTATGTTGTTACCAAAATGTTGTGATGAAGAAGAAGAGTATTGGAATTTTAATCAGAACAGTTGTTCTCCATATCCATGTTTGTATGAGACACCAAGCCCATCAACACCACCTTCTTTAACCAAATTGGATTTGGAGGTACCTGAAATGGAGAGTGTTGATTGCATTTGGAATTGTATTCTGAATCAATCATCACCTGATGATTCTTCTTCAACAGCTTCGACATCATCAACCTCTAACACATCCAATCCATGACCAAAAAACCTGTACTTTCACTCTCTCTTTCACTTTCTCTTTTTGATATATACGTATACATACTTGATGATCTGGGTATATTATCATCATCATCTTCATCATTGTTGCTATTTTTGCCCAGTTTCTGTAACATGATTTTTCTGTTATTGATAATCACATTCACATAACTGATGTGACAGACAGATGTTGTTATTTTGTCAATACAAATTAGAAAAACCAAACTTAGCTTTCTCTTTGGTTTGATGTACCATGTAAAAAAAACTATTCCAATATATTGAAAAAGACATTAAAAACCATGACACTGCTCATGGACTTCACTTCACAATCAGCAAAAAAGTATATGAAACATGTGAAGATAACAGACCCGTGACCCCAGAACTCACTTTTTATCTGTGTCACAGATTTCAGAACTGGATTCTGTTAACTACGCTTCATTAACATTAAGTATAGGTAGGTATAGACATTATTGATTATGGTGATGATGATAAAGAAAGATTGGTGTGTCCCACTCTACAGATACAGTATTAGCCGTTGAACTTGCCGACAAATTCTCTGCACTATACACCTTTTTCACTATCAATTTCTCATTGGAGTAGTAAAAAGAACAAATTTTTATGGTGAAATCAGTATCTTTACTCAGTAAACTGAATTGGGTTGACATAAAAACCAGATTATTGAATGTGTATATATAGAAAAATACAGTTGGCAGCCATTAACAGTGTTACAGTGAGGTATCAAATCATGACCGTTCATCTGATTCATCTCAGCATGTGAACACAGATCATCATCTACTCATTTAGGATAACCATTATTATATTTATATATATATAAATATAAATAATCAAAAAGTAGTTTTATATATTGATTTTTAGCATCTGCGTCTCTCTCTCTATCACATATACATATATAACACTCATTTGATTTATCACCATTTTCGCCGACGCGTTTGTCTTTTACAAATCACTCCTCTCTGTCTGTCATAAACAAATCAAAATCGTTAATTTCTCATCTGGGGTTGGAGGGTGTGGTTTTTTCAACCATGAACACCCGAAAACTTGTTCTTTGTTTGCTTTGTGTCACCGTCATTGCTCCGATTGTTCTCTTCACTGATAGATTCTCCATCTCCACCTCTCCTTGTAAGTGTTTCCTTCTGTTTTGTTGTTCTTTTTTAAACGATTTGATTTGATTTGTTTTTGTTCATTTTTGTTTTGTTTGTGTTGTGTAGCTAAACAGGAATTTGTTGATGATCTTACAGCTATTGTGAGTATATTTTTGTTTCAATTGTTTAAAACCCTTTTTTCTCTTTGTTTTTTGTTGTCAAATTTTGAATCTTTTTTCTCTTCTGGGTTTTGTGTAGACTGTCGGTGACCATCTGAATCTGCTTCCTCAGGTAACTTTTGCTTTTTTATGATAAAGCTTAGATCTTTTGCTCTTTCAGCTTCTCATCTTAGTATTGAATTTTGTTTGTTTGTGTATTGTTTAGGAAACTTCAAGCAGAGTTAAAGAACCAATTCGTGTAGTATATTCTCAAGGTTGTTGTTCTATTCATTCTATTGATGTGAATGATTATCAAATCTAGTAAAAATGTGAATATTTGTGTTTTTGCTGTACTTCTAATGGAGATTTTTCTATGAGCAGCTTCGAGGGAGCATAATTCTGCTAGAGTTTTATCTGCTGCCAGTGATGCTATTGATCAATCTCAAACTGTCAATCCTATCAGAGAGGTCACTGATATCAATCTTACTGAATCTGCAACCGGCAATAACCTAATTTCGACGGTAATTAAAGCTCTTTTGAGTGATTTCTATTTCCGGTTTTGTTTTTCTTTTGAACTGGTCATGTAGAAAGATGGTTTAGGATCAATTGGTTTGTTCTAAATCTGTTTCTGGTGGTTGAAATAGTCATTGTACATAGATGGTTTGACTCCTGTATTTTGAGATGTGTATAGCTTTATCATGATACCAACAACCATTAATTTACTATACATCTATTTGGTTGAATTTTCTTGCATAACAAGTAGAGCATAGAATATTAGCAGCTGTAGAAAGAGTAAAAGTTACTCTATGTTTTTTAATTTCCTTGTTTTCTTTTAGTGATTGTGTAGTTAAGCCCCATTTGCAATCCTTGGTAAATAATTGTAGTTGACGTCTCTAAGTTTGACATACTTGCAACTGTAGATTTATTTACTTACAGTCAAAAAGTATTTTGATAACGTTGCAATATTCATTTTGATGTATTAATATTGCCTTGGGAGGGAGGAATCATGGCAATAGTTTCCTTATTATATGTGTCTAAGAATCTACTGCCCATGTGCTTTTAATTTATATCTTACTTATTGCATGTGGTCCTTTGTCAAACTGTAGGATATAAGCCAAGTACATGAATCAGAACAGACATCTGGCAGTGCCAATCAGAGAGAACCAACAAAAGTTAGCAGCAATGAGAAAAAGTCTGCACCAACTGGGATGCCTGATGCTAAGATACGCGAGCTTAAAGATCAGCTCATCAGGGCTAGAGTGTACCTTTCGCTTCCATCAATGAGAAACAATCCTGGATTTGTAAAGGAACTGAGACTGCGGGTTAAGGAAGTTTCACGTGCACTTGGTGATGCAACCAAAGATTCAGATTTACCAAAGAGGTAGAATTCTCTTGTTTGAACTATCAATTTCGTTTCCATATCAGTCATTGCTTGCAAGTGATCTCACCAATCGATAAGCGCATTTGATCTAATCATTCAGTATGTTTTATAATCTATTCAGTGCCAATGATAGAATGAAGACAATGGAACTAACATTGGCCAAGGGTAGGGAGATTCAAGATGATTGTGCTGCTGTTGTAAAGAAGCTTCGAGCTATGCTCCACTCAACAGAAGAGCAACTTCGAGTGCACAAGAAACAGTCCTTGTTTTTAACTCAATTAACTGCAAAAACTCTCCCTAAAGGTCTTCACTGTCTCCCCTTGCGCCTAACAAATGAGTACTTCTCTTTAAGTTCTTCTCAGCAACAATTTCCAAATCAAGAGAAGCTAGAAGATCCTCAGCTGTACCATTATGCCCTTTTCTCAGATAATGTGCTAGCAGCAGCAGTTGTCGTAAATTCTACTATCACTCATGCTAAGGTAACAAATTTCTATTCTTTTGATACTACTTGTAATGTCTCTAGTTCCAGTTAAGTGATTGCCAGAAGTATTACTTGTTTTTTTTTCTTAATTTAATTTTTGAAAATTTTTGTCAAGCTTTTATCCGCTTGCTATCTTGATTTGTTTGACTATCTTTTGGATCGTAACCTTTGTGTTTAATTAACTTGTAAAACTTACACTAATTCACGATATTCTATGCAGCATCCTGCAAGCCATGTTTTCCACATTGTTACTGATAGGCTCAACTATGCGGCAATGAGAATGTGGTTTCTAGTAAACCCACCTGGAAAAGCCACCGTCCAAGTCCAGAACATTGAAGAATTTACTTGGTTGAATGCTAGTTATAGTCCAGTTCTAAAACAGCTGGGTTCTCAATCCATGATAGACTATTACTTCAGGATGCATAGGGCTAATTCTGATTCAAATTTGAAGTTCCGGAATCCAAAGTACTTGTCCATCTTGAACCATCTTCGCTTTTACCTACCGGAGATTTTTCCCAAGCTCAACAAAGTGCTGTTCTTAGATGATGATATAGTAGTACAAAATGATCTTAGTGGTTTGTGGTCTATTGACTTGAAGGGAAATGTCAATGGTGCTGTGGAGACTTGTGGGCAAACCTTCCATCGGTTTGATAGATATCTCAATTTCTCCCATCCTCTTATTGCAAAGAATTTCGATCCACATGCTTGTGGATGGGCATATGGGATGAACATCTTTGATTTGGCTGAGTGGAAGAGGCAAAACATCACCGAAGTGTATCATTCATGGCAGGAGCTGGTATGAATTATTTTAGATCTGTTTGTAAGTTTTCGTATATGCTTGATATTGCTCTTCAATTTTAACCTTTCCTCTTCGTTTTACTTCTACGAGTTCTGTTTAGCATGACAAACTTAGATTTCATCGTTTGATTTTGGTACATGCTTCAAATCTCCAACATATGTTCATTTCTAAACCAGAATTTTGTTTGCAGAATCATGACAGGCAATTGTGGAAGCTGGGCACACTGCCCCCAGGTCTGATCACATTCTGGAAGCGCACATTTCCAATTGACCGGCGCTGGCATGTATTAGGCCTAGGCTACAATCCCCACGTCAACCAAAGAGACATCGAACGGGCGGCTGTTATACACTACAACGGCAACATGAAACCGTGGCTTGAGATTGGCATATCAAAATACCGCAATTACTGGACAAAGTATGTCGATTACGATAACCTTTATTTACGAGAGTGCAACATCAATCCTTAGAACAGCAAACTACCATCTCATGAAAGCTTTTCCGGATTGCATTTATGGCCACTGATTTTTACAGGTCTCTCTACTCTCTTCCTCTCCCATCCTCTCATGTAGGTTCCTCTATCCAAAAGCAAAAAGCTTGCAGAGTTTAATTCTTTTGTATACATTTAGATCATCTTATTCTTTCTTTCCTTATCTTCTTTTTCGAGCATTGTAGAGTTTTAGAGCACAGCCAAATTGCATGAAATATGTTTATTGTTGGGTATGCTTAGTAGTAGTAACATATTTTGCTGATACGATTGCAGCAGTTGTAATGTATAAAAATGATTCAAAAGCTTAGAAGTTTTGCTCTCATCATTAATGTAGCATTTTACATACACTATTCCCTTGTGAGCTCTTGCTGTAAATGTAAGTTTCCTGCTTGTTTCTGAGTTGCTTGTGCTTTCTGGAATGCTATGGTGGAGTTGGTTTGGTTGATCTTGATTTAGATACACATTAGATATTGGAGGTGGTTGAGGAATGAATGAGAGCATATGCATGATGATCAATCAAGTGAGAATATTATATGGGGCCAATTCCAGGCTGGTGTTAGGTGGTTGTATTTCTCATGACTTGTAAGTCTGTGTATGTCACTCATCAGTGAAATACAGTGATGGTGGTGGGCCACTCTAATCACATGGTGTGAGGCTGATTTGGAAGAGTAGTAGAGTACCCTACTACTGAAGAAGAATATTTATATATTCAACAAAAAACATATCTATCTGATATCTGTTGTTATGCATGGATTCTTTTACTGGTTTGATATGACAGTCAGTTGTCCTAGATAGCTCTTGTTTCAGAAGTATCTGGGTTGTTGATGATCTGTGTTTTCTTAACAGCTTCAATAATGCATTTGACCAATTTGAAATCCACACGCTGCCTATTTCTATAGGGTATATATATATATATATATATATATAAACTAGCTGTACAACAATGGCTTCCTTCAACTTCGCTCTTTACACATATAATGCAAGCTTTAGTTACAAGTCAATTTTACGAAGACAGACAATAGTTCTTCATGAATACTTAAGAGGGACGATATTGCCAACCCTCTTTTCTTGTTTGCACGCCCCAAAATAATTAATTAAATATTAATAAAAATAATGCAATGTGAAATTACTTAAAAGGGTATAACATTTGTAAATACACTCCACTTAAAACTAACACCAATACTCGATCGATCGTAAAACTAACCAATCACAATAACAAGACAAATAATAGAAGTCAATAATTTCAACAATCTAAACCTCAAATTCACAATTTAAATTCCGAAACTGATATAATCAATCAAATTCACGATCTAAAAAAATCACAGTCATCATCGTCAAAGTCTAATCTAGTCAAATAAAGTCAACAAACAGATCAAATCTCACTGAAAAACCTCCCTAACTTCACTATCCAGCAAACGGTAACAGAAAACAGATAGTACGTTTCCCACCGCCGAGAACATGATAAACATGCTTCTCTCTTCCAAACAGCCTAAAAAGCTTAGACTTAACAACATCATCATGCTTCTCTCTTCCAAAGAGCCTAAAAATCTTAGACTTAACAACATGAACGACCGAAGGCTTATCGCTATCGAAATCAGACGAAGACGAGTCATCTCCGTGGATATTGTCAGAGATCTTCTCAAACAAAGATTTGTCAGTCGATTCGTGCTCCGTCGCGTGCTCCACCAAAGAAAGTAGTCACGAACTTGAACTCTTACCAGCGGTATTCGGACTCTCTCCAAAAAGTGAACGGACAGTCGCTGGTTCTGGAGTGCCTCACTGCTCACATACTTGTTCAAGAATCAAAGTGTGTATGGAACTTCAAAGTGCCTCATGTGGGGATAGGCGTGGGGAATTTCCGCCGGTTCTGGAGCCTGCGATCGCGATTTTTTTTTTTTTATTATTTTGGGGTGCGAAGACAAATACATTCACCTATCTATAAATTAAAAGGTATAATTGGAATTAAATGAGGTTAAATATAAATTAAATATTAAAAGAGATTTAAATGGGGTGTTGAAACTAAAGGGGTGCAGAAGCAGGAAAGTTGGGGTGGCATTATCACCGCTCAATACTTAAAGCTAGAAAAGGTCAAACAGATATGTTATTGGGCCTTGGGCCGACCGGGGTATTACTGGGCTTGTCTACTTGGGCCATAATGGGCTTTGATAATCTGGATTTGGGCTGGGCTTTCGGATATGGACCACCCCTACATTAGCAACAAAACATCTTCAGTTCAACTCAGAAGATATCTATGGATCAATCGAACTGAACTTGTGTTGTTTGATGTTTGATGTTTGATTTCACTTCTATTATTACTTCAGCTGCTTTATCCAAATCTACTCATGGACGCTATGCGTTCGATGAAATTACTCAACGAAGGAGTTCATATCCACAACTGATTAAAAAATAATTAAAGTTCTGGTTTTTGTAGTTCTTCTTGCAGATAAATGCTGCAAACACTACCTTTTGTTTCTTCTTATCCATGGAACTACTCTCACTTTCAATTGGGTAAATAAATTAACCTCCTTTTTCTTATCTCCTTGTTTCATGTTTGATTTTCAGCAAAAAAGATGTCTTTTTTTTTTACTTTCTAATGAGTTGAATGACTCTACATATGTATATACACTTATTGTGATGATATTCTTTGCAGGTACTCACCTGGGTGGTCTGGAATTCTCTAGTCCTCCTCACTTGTCTTCTCTGAGCTCATACACTCTTTGTTTCAAGGTTATATAATCTCTGTCTCTGTCTCTTTTTCTATGCGTTTGCTTTTGTGTTTCTTGATTTTGTTCATTTGTTTCCAAGTACAATTGTGGAGCTAGGTGTTGTACATGCTGATTTTGTATGTCCATTGTGTAGAAACTGATGTTATTTAGATATTGTAGTCATATCTATAAGTTTTGTTCTGCTATTCAGACGTTTGGTTTATTATGTTTGTAGGTTGGGCATGAATGTCTTAGGAAACCAAAACCAACCACTTCCAAACCCTTCATTTGTGCATGTCAGATATCTCAAGATGATCTATTTATCAGCAGAAGGAAAACAGTCCCACAAAATGTGGATCTTCCACCTGTACTCCCCAAGAAAAAGAAGAAGCCATTTCCTGTTCCGATAGAGAAGATGAGGCAGGAGGCGAGGAAAGATAAAAAACTTGCTGAAATGGGTATAGAGAAGCCCTTGGAGCCTCCAAAAAATGGATTACTTGTTCCTGAGCTAGTCCCAGTTGCTTATGATGTATTTGATGCTTGGAAAATTTTGATCAAAGGCCTTGCTCAGCTGTTGCATGTTATTCCTGTATATGGCTGCACGTTAGTTCGGTTCTAACTTTATGCTCTTTAAGTTCTTATATATGATTTATCACTCTGAGCTATGTTAGTTGTTGACCCTGTTGTCCATGTACTTTGGCAGTGAGTGCTCGGAAGTCCACGTTGCAGAGAGGGGTCACCTAATTCAGAACTGTGATGGTTCAGTCAACTCAAGGCGGCGAGGGTTTCACACATGGATCAAGGGTTCTGTCAATGATGTACTTGTCCCAATTGAGTCATATCATCTCTTTGATCCTTTTGGGCGACGGTTAAAACATGAAAGGCGGTTCGAATATGATAGGATTCCAGCTGTGGTGGAGTTGTGTATCCAAGCTGGTGTAGACATAGAAGAATACCCTTCACGCCGAAGAACAAATCCTATCCGAATGATGGGGAAGAAAGTTATTGAGCGCGGCGGATTTGTTCAGGAGCCAAAGTCATGGCATTCTAGAAATCCATCTTCATATCTTGATTTCGAGGCAGATGGAGCTTCTTTACGATTTCCACCTCCTCCATTGGAAGACTTACCTAGGATTGCACAAGAGACAGTTGATGCATACGAGATTGTAAGGAAAGGTGTGACAAGATTGATGCAAAAATACACTGTAAAAGCTTGCGGGTACTGCCCGGAAGTTCATGTAGGACCATGGGGTCACAATGTGAAGCTTTGTGGATCATTCAAGCACCAATGGAGAGATGGGAAGCATGGTTGGCAGGATGCCATTGTTCATGAAGTTTTTCCTCCTAATTTCGTGTGGCATGTTCATGACCCAAAGGGACCTCCACTGAAGAGTGCACTAAAGAGATTCTATGGCAAGGCACCTGCTGTGGTTGAATTATGCATGCAAGCAGGTGCTAAGATTCCTCAAAGGTACAAGCCTATGATGAGGCTCGACATCGTAGTCCCTGAATGCGAAGAGGAAAGCTTAGTTGCATAACATGAATTTCCACCATTTTTGCATGGAATCATCAAGGTACTACTATTGCTAATACACACTGTCCTACCCTTTAAAGTAGATGAATTTAGTGAATTATTGTACATCTGAAAAATCATCCACACTCACAGAAGTATTGCAACCTTACAGAATCACACAACTGTTGTAGATTATTATAACATGCTTATTGATCATCAGACTGTTTTTACACTAGTTGTTGATTTTCTTTCATATTTTAAACCTGTCTGCTGCCTATCCATTTCATGAGTAAGATGTTGAAAGAAATACATTTAAGGGCCTGTATGGGATACTTATATTTTGACTTCTGAACATAAGAAAAGAGAAGTAGAAACGCTTTTGCAAAAGCACTACCTGAACCGCTTTCACTGAAAACACTGTTCCAGCCTATAAGTATTTTTGGATTTCTAACCAAAAAGCACTTTTGGATTTCTAACCAAAAAGCACTGAAAAAAGCTTTTGAATTCATAAATATGTAAATATACTTATATACACAATCTTAAATAGATTCTAAAAATTTGTTTGGAATAACTTGTGCTTTTAGCTTCTGGCGGAAGAAGAGAAGAAAAACACTTTGGCAGAAGTACTATCTCAGCTACTTTCATTGAAATCAGTTTTACAGTCTATAAGCATTTCTAAATTTCTGACCCAACAGTACTGGAAAAGTACTTGTGAATTAAGAAAGCTTTAAAAGTACTTATATAAGCTAATACCAAACAGGCTCTAAGACTCATTAGGAAGGTGTGGTTGGTCTTTGATTGGACTAGTTCAATTTCTGGGTATGTGCTGCTGTAACTGATATATGTATGCATAGGTAAGAAAGAAGCTAAATTTATGGTATTCGTGTATTCTTTCTAGGGGGACACATCAAATCCCTAGGTTTATGAAAACTTAAACACAACGCTATGCTATTGCAGATACTTGTGCCACATATCCAGGAAATGTGATATGCTTGCCAAGTTGGGAAGCAAAATGTCCACATGATCTATAATTACTCACATCTTAGACTTCTATCAAAGTTTGTGACACAAACACACCATTTTCATCTTTGAACTTTGTGCAATGTATCTGATACAACAAATTTCTTTATTCAAAAGAACACAGAAGTAAAATCTTCTAAGCGTGCTACAATTATTCAAAAAGCTGCAGATATATTCTGTGTTTCTGATCATAATAAACCATGAATTACTCACTCTTCACTTAAATTATTTTGGTGGGCAAGACCTGATCTTTGTACTATTGTTCATCAGTATCCTGAAAATATTTAAAAAGGACAAATTCAAGTCTCCAGAAGAAGCCAAATCTCAAAGCACAGATGCAGAAAGAGAGACTGATCAGGTGGGAAAACAACATGAAGAAATTAATAAATATGGACCAACAACATGTGCATTTAAAATGACAACACTACATTCATTCAATATTTAAAAACAAGAATGGAAAAGGAAACAAGACAAATGCCCTTATAACATGGTTTTTTGACTTGGTCAAGTCTCACCACTGCTTCAAAGAGTTGTAGGTAATGGTGAGGACATCTATCAACCTTTTCTTTTGATGCTTTTTATGTAATGTTAATATTGTAATGCAAAGCCTTCTCTTCTAGTTCTACCTTATGAATATGTCAGCCACTACCTTTCTTTTGTTGGTATAATCTGATTTTTAACATTAACTTAATTGATCTAAAATTTAAATTTTAAATAATTAACTTGACCAAATTAATCCGAAAGTTAAAAGGTTATATAGAGGATTAAATGGAAAAATATAGTCAAGATCACAAAAAGTAATTCCTAATGGATTATTTTCAAAATATGGTCAATACTATCATTTACTAGACACTTTAACTCACTCACCAGTCATTTTCTAGTCTTCTAGGAAACTGTCCAAAGTTGTTTGTATTACAAAATACAAAATCCTAATCAAGCAGATTCAATGGTAGCTTAACCACCCCAAATAATGAAAGACACACACATGTAGAAGAAGTGATGTGATGTATGTGTTTAGTGAATAAATAACCATGATCTACTGATATTTTTTTGTCTGAAGCATAAGACATTGTCCTCCAATTTGGTTTGGTAGGTCTAACTCTAACCAACTGGTTGTTTCCCATCTAATCAAGCACTAATCATTTTAACTTATTTGGTCAAGTTAAAACCTAGTATTTAGTCTCCAAACGTTACGTCTTTTTTAACTTGTTATGGATTGCAAGTTGTATAAGTGATTGCTTTAGATTAAAAGACAAAGAGATGATGTTCAAAGACAGATGTGTTATGTCTTTTTAATGTGTGTTTTAGTGATCATTTGGTCTTGTGTATGAACTTGAAATTCAAATCTAACGGTCTTTTCTTTTGATAGCTTCTGCTTTTTCAATGCGGTCCCTAATTGTTAGGACAATCTTTAATTTTTACTTTGTGAACATGCTGTTAAAGAAAGAACAATCTTTTTTTTACAATTGTTCAGTTGAATGCAGCTCAATTTATAATGATAAGTGAAAAGATGATTCAATTCAATTCAATTCAATTGCAGCCAGAGAGACACACACTTTTCTTTTTTCTCTATTTTCAAATACAGCAGAAAGAGAAAGTGTATGTATGGATGGAGGGTCCAGATTCCACAGTAAACAAAACAAAATCAATCATGACTGCAACAAAAGGGTCCACCATTCTTTAACACCATTTTCAACCACCAATATTTCATTTTTGATTTTATTATCAATGTTATGAACCCCTCCACTTAACATTTTGTTAATAGGACTAATTATAAGCTGTTTTCCAATATTGGAATATTATGAATCTGGATAATTAAGGTCAGGAGTCAAATTTATAGATTCTCTAGCAATAATGTGTCAAGTTAAATACAAAATGTTATGTGAGATTAAGTTAACCAAAAAAGGAGATGAAGTGAAAGGTTGTGATAATAAGTGACAAATAAAGTAACTATATTTAAAATGAGAATATATATATATATATATATGTTTTTACTGGGGAGGTGTAACTTGAAGAGATTGAGCTATAAATGTGTGTGTTATGTGTAGAAGAACATTAGTAGAAAAGTGACACAAAGAGGGCAACAAATATTGCAGAAAACTGCAGACTTGTTGCTGCTTCACCCTTTCTCTCTCTTTCTCTTGAGCTTTTTAATTGTTTGAAGCCAAAGAAAGCAAAGAATTTTTGAAGAGAAGAGGAAAATGGGGGCATCAAGGTTGAAGAAAGCAGCAAAGAAAATGGTAGTTGCAGCTTGTGGTTCATTCTCAAGGAGGAACTCTCCATCTCCTGTTGTGAGTTTTCCTTCATTTTCTCTCCATCCAAACAGATTTGTGTTTTGAGTGTTGAAGTTTGGTTCTTTTGGTTATATTTGTGTTTATGAGGGTAAATGGTTGTCAAAGATGGTACCTTTTTGGATTTAATTCAAGGAAATGATATTTGTTGTTTTGCTGTTTCAGAAGTTGAAGAAATCAATAATGGTGTTTAAATGTGAATTGAATATTAGTTGTTTAGATAGTGAATGACAGCTGTGGTTGTGGTTTTTGTTGAATTAACAGATCTCTGGTTCTTCAACCACAAAGATGAAACATTATTCAATTGAAGCAACTGCTGCTAGTGAAGCTGATCCTTCCACCACCACCACCAACAACAACCAAGATGACCTCACTGCTAAGGTAATTATTTGAATCTGATTGTGAACCATTTTTAATCAATCAAATTAGACCAATTGCTGTTTTAGATTATAATGCTGCATCTTAGCTCTTGAATTGATTGTTTTTGAGTTTTAAGAAGCTGTTTAGTTTTAAAGTTTAGCTTTGTGATTAGTTTGGTTGGTTTTGTTGTAGAACTTGTGTGCAATATGTTTGGAAGCATTGAGTTACAGCAGTGGAAGTAGTCCTGGGCAAGCTATATTTACAGCTCAATGTTCACATGCATTTCATTTCACCTGCATAGCCTCCAATGTGCGCCATGGTAGTGTCACCTGCCCGATTTGTCGCGCTCATTGGACACAGCTGCCTCGCAATCTATACCCTTCAGCTTGTTCCCTCACTAGCAATCAAAATGACCCCATTTTTCGAATTCTTGATGACTCCATTGCCACTTTCAGGGTCCACAGGCGATCCTTCCTACGTTCAGCACGTTATGATGATGATGACCCTATTGAGCCTGACCACACAGCCAACCATCCTCGCCTTGATTTTTCTCTGGTGTCAATTCCTCCAACAGTTTTAACTCATTCTTGTGGCTTTCAACATCATCCATGTGCTCATTCATCTTTGCAGATGAATGGGACTGGCCGGTCCTCACAACATCACTATCTTCCTAATCACTTAACCAACACCTCATCTTCTTTATTGTTTCAACCACCTGCTGGACAAACATATATGTGTGGTTCTTCAGATACAAGAGCTGCTTATCTCTCAGTAAAACTAGCACATCAAAGACCAACTGACTTAGTACTTGTTGCCAGCCCCAATGGTCCTCACCTAAGGCTTCTTAAACAATCAATGGCACTAGTGGTGTTCTCACTCAGACCTATTGACCGTCTAGCCATTGTTACCTACTCATCTGCTGCTGCTCGTGTCTTTCCTCTAAGGCGCATGACGTCTTATGGAAAAAGAACAGCCTTACAAGTCATTGACCGGCTTTTCTACATGGGGCAAGCGGATCCTATAGAAGGCTTCAAGAAAGGAATAAAGATATTAGAAGACCGGGCTCATAAGAATCCACAGTCATGCATATTGCATCTGTCTGATAGTCCTACAAGGACATACCATGCCCTCAACATGCAAGTGCCTGTTCCAGTCCATCGTTTTCATGTAGGATTCGGCTTTGGCACTTCTAACGGGTTTGTCATGCATGAATTTGAAGAGTTCCTTGCAAGACTATTGGGAGGTGTTGTTAGAGATATCCAGTTGAGAATTGGTGAGGAAGCTAGGATTATAAGGCTAGGCGAGCTAAGAGGCGGCGAAGAGAGACGGATTTTACTTGACTTAGGTGAGGCTGAGCATGTTTGCATAGAATATAGCTACACTGAAGGTGGGGTTGATGAATGCATCAGAACTGGAGAAACAATTGTGAGTATAGATGATAAAGAGGAAACAATTGATGAATGCAGAGAAGCTGATTCAGGAACAATGGATGCAATTGTTGGTGGTAGAACCAGCAGTGTTGAAAGCTGGGATTATCATGATCCTTACATGGCTAGAAGATGGGCTAAACATTTGCATGGCTACAGGCTTTGAAGTTGGTAGTAATCATCAAATCTAACAGAACATACATATATACATATATATTCAATTCTTCTGCACAGGAATCTGGTCATTAGGATCACAGACAACTATATCTTGTAGCTTTATTGCCACCTGAGAAACTTCTGGATTCACTGTCCCAAATATTGACAGTGTCCAGACCAAAAATTTCATTTTGTGATCACTATTTTGTGTGTTTTTGCTTCTTTCACTCCATATTAGTAAATTGGAACAAACAATATTGAAACTCAAAATCTCTAGTACTAATATTAATCATCATGCCAGTAATCATACACCAGAAAGTCACTGTACTCAGCACAACTATCTTCAGAATGAAGAAGAGAATAACAATAATCACAAAAGTAACAAGGGTTCTCTCCAGCCAACTTGTCATCCACAGTCACCTTTGTAGCTCGGTATATCTTACAAACACTGCATTTTTCCACACGTACTTTTGCTTGATATATTGTTAACGGATAAGCCGCCCGATTGTGTAAATCCTCTGGATGGATTAGTCTCATGTCCCTTATCACTATTGTATGCTTGCAGTCTCCCTAAGATGATAACATAGTCAGAACAATCAGTAAAGGATGCCTACAGACACAACAGAAGATGTATATAAGGTTGCAGTAACTGTACCTGATGACAGTAGAGATATCCAGCACCAAGTCGAAACCTTAAGTCACAAAAACGAGCGTTGTTCATGCTCTTGGCTCTGAAGTGAGGCAAATGAGAGGCTGAGACGTTGCCAAGAACTGCTCTTTGTTTCGGTTGTAGTTCGCCACCACTTATAATGCCTTCCCATTTCTTAACAGCCTCATCCTTGGAGTTAATCAGCCAATCCAATATAGGTTCACTATAGTCTATCGCAGAAGGATCCCTCAGATCATTATAGAAAACTTCCTGCACAAATAACCGACTTATCAGATAACTAAGCATGCGATTTTCTCTGATGAAAAGGGAATGAGTATAGTCAATATCCACACTTACTTCTATTAAGAAATATCCAGATGGATCATGAAGTCCAGCCTTTTGCATTCTTTGGTCTGTCAGGCAGTAAATTTTATCCCTCAGTTCAGTCAAGGTTTGGAGTCCTAATACCAAGAACTCTTGCGTCTATGAAAATTCAAAGACATGATGTGAATTTAAGGACAACCCAGAAGGATATGATGTATAAAACGAACTTGTATGAGAAGAATACTCTATCGATAACTTCCTAATTTGCTAATAATAATAATAGCAAGCAGAATAATATATTTGAAATGAACATGTAATCAGTACCTTCACTTCAGTCTTTACGCTATGGTACACCTCTACACAGAGAACTGTTTCAGGATACATCACAGGCACATGCTTCTCGACGTTGCATACCTTCAACTGCATCAGAGAAAATATTGTGATGGGTTAACATTCCATCTGCTTAAAATAAAGGAACAACAAAATAAGAAGCTACAATAGACATGTTTTGAGCAAACCTTAGAATCTGTAGCTCTGAGGGATTTCAACCTTTCAACATCTGAAGATGGCATAGTGCTTTGATCAGTTTTGCAACTGGTGACACATCTAACATTGGAGAGAAAACTAAGCATTATGAACCAATGAAATTAACATCATACCCAAAAGTAAATCAAGATACAAACTTGAATGAATGAAGACTAGCTTTAGCAGCCTCTTTCTCTTCATCTTGTTTTACTTTAATCATTGCTAGTTGCTCCACCTTCTCAATATAACTATCCTGAGCCTGCAGTTGCAATACACCAACCAAAAGAACATTCGAAATTTTCAAACACAAATGACATTAAAGCAAAGACAAAACACTCTAAGCAACCAAATTTTCACACCTTTCTTTTACTTCTCTTCCTTGGATTCTTACTTATATCTGAATTTTGAGCATCAGTTTCATCCTACCATAATAGAGACATATTTCAAGCTTCAAGTTAAAATCTCAACTTTTGAATTCATAAACAAAACTCAATTACCTTAAAAGCTTCCTTCATAGCCATATCCACCAACTCTTCCTCACTATAAACTCTAAGCTCATCAACTCTAAAACACAAACAATCATCAAATCAAAAACAAAACCACCCAACAACAAAGCAAATTGTAATCAAACAATACACCAAAACATACGAAAGCTCAAGCTCAAGCTCATCGTCTTCATCAAGTTGAGATGAGTCACAACACAACACAGTCTCCAAGTCCTAACATTCATCAAAAACTGTCAAACAACAATCATTACAATCAATAACTACAACCACAAGAAGAGGAGAATAAATACTTGGAGCAGATTCACAACAGAAGCTTCGAAATCAGGAACCCTGGTCAGAGGACTCGCCATATTTGGAAGATAAATAGGTCCACCTCTTGGAATTTCAATTTTTCCACTCTCTGCAACCTCTTCCATATTCAAAGTTTCAAGCTTTATCACTCACAGGAGGTTTCAGCAACCGATCGACGGTGGTGGCGGTAAAAATACGAAACAAAACATCTTCTTTTTTATCTGCAATTATTTATACGTACGGTACTTGCAAATTAGCTGGCATGATTCTCTGCAGAAGGGTATTTTGGTCTTATAGATAAAAAAAGACTGAAACTTTGTACAGTGACGGTGAAAAAACCCCACCTTTTCAATCAAAATCTTTCAATTTGAACCAAACCCAACAGTGACTCCATACATACTCAACTCATGGTAAATAGAAAGTAAATAAAAATCCAATCTTTGAATTCATTTCTCTCTCACTCACCTGGAGAAGAGAGGAGAGGGAGAGACAGTGATGTACTCTACGGCGAGAATGATTCACACCCACGAAGACGAATTGCAAAACTATCATCACCATCTTCATCAAAATCACAGAGGAGGAACAGGGGAGCCTTGTCTTGTATTGACTTCTGATCCAAAACCTCGTCTCCGTTGGACCGCTGACCTTCACGATCGCTTCGTTGACGCCGTCACTCAGCTCGGTGGCCCTTCAAGTTAGTTCCTTTCATTCTTCTTCACTTAATATCATAATAATGCTGTTTTGCTCTTGAAACTTGTAGATTCAATTTGGTCGAAGCTTTCAATTAGTATGTTTATTAGGGTTTGGTTTTAAGATGTGGAATGTTGTATCAGTGCTGGTGTTTGTGCTGTTCTTTATGGTCCCCATTGAGTTATTTTTAGTGGGGTTGTTGCTGTTGTCTGTGTTACTTTTTTGATTGATAAGTTTTAATGAGTTTTTGAGTGCTGGTTGGTTGATATATATATATTGGTAATGTTTTTTGTTTGTTGCTTTTTCTATAATGCTAAAAGTGTATGAATGTATTTGAAAACTTATGATGTTGCAGAAGCTACACCGAAGGCGATAATGCGGACTATGAACGTTAAAGGACTGACTCTCTTCCATTTAAAGAGTCATCTCCAGGTTACACATACAGTTCAATTCATCTCTATTTGTGTTATATCGAGTTAACATTCTTGTAAATAACCAATGATGATTGTTCATGCTTTGATACAGAAGTATAGACTTGGCAGGCAATCAGGGAAGGACATGACTGATGTGCCGAAAGATGGTATGTTGTTTTGTTACTAAGGATATTCAGTCACCAATCTGGACTTGTTTGCTTTGCATATTATATCATGTGAATACAGTTGTACATTTTGATTATGGAACTTATGGCTTTTTGGTTTTGTGGAATGAGCATCAGCTTCTTACCTTTTAGAAAGTCCTGATACCAGCAATACTTCGCAAAACTTACCGCCTTCGGATATACACGAGTAAGATTATGATCTTCCATAGTTCATCATTGCTTTCATTGTTAGTTTTTAGATTAGTAAGTGTTTGTTTGAATTTATTAAGGTTAATTGTTGTTATTTTTAGTGGTTTTGAAGTGAAGGAGGCTCTAAGAATGCAAATGGAAGTGCAAAGTAAATTGCATCTGCAAGTCGAGGTATGTTTCATTCTGCCTTGGATCTTCTACATTAATAGAGCGTTTTCTTATTTATTGTGAATATTGGTATCAACTGAGTTCATGCTCTTTGAAACATCAGTCTTGAGGTTCAAATTTATAGTTTAGATAGCTTATCTTCTTGCATTGTTGCATAGGCTGAGAAGCATTTGCAAATCCGTCAAGACGCAGAGCGAAGATATCTAGCGATGCTCGATCGAGCTTGCAAAATGCTAGCTGAGCAGTTCCTTGGTGCTACAGTTATTGGCGCAGACATTGAAAAATGTCAAGGACCAGGGAGTAAACTACCAAGAAGTTCAATTCTCGACACAAGAGGTTTTTATTCATCACAATCACTCCATCCAATCGAAGAGCATGACCTTGAAGAAGAATTGCCTACCAGTCTCCATCCTCAAGGAGCTGATTGTTCCACCGAAAGCTGTTTAACTTCACACGAAAGCTCCGGAGGATTGCCACTAGAAGGTTCACCAGTAGGAGGAAAGAAAACAATGCTAAGCATGGACTCAAAACCAGCATCTCTAATATGGACTGAAGCGAAAATCGGAGCTCAAGAGGTAACTGTATCTGTAGCCCCCCATGGAATCACCGGGTATGGCATATGAAATGAAAGGTATTGTTTAGTTCTAATGGTTTGATAATCACCCCTACGCCTTACAAATTTCAATTGTAAAATAGCCTATATCATCCATTGATGCAGGCTTCTAGTTGCAGAGGTGTCAAATGATGGAGAAATGGTGAGAGACTCCTCTCCAAGTGTAAAAATCTGTTAATGCTTGAAAGTAACAAGAACCCTCTTTATCTATATCTATTTGCACCTTTATTCAGTTCTGAGAGATTCACTTCACCATATGTCTGAATGAGACCACAATCTGCAGGTGTCAATTAAACTCACACCAGCACAATAATTTTGTCATCTGGGTAAATCAGATTTTCACATAAGGGGACCAATGTTGCAACAAATATACAAATCATTAAAGCTAGTGTCTACATTGAATGTTAAGAAAAAGAGAAACTGATTCTGACTTCTCAAAAGACTCGCTCTCCTCTCTCAGAATCTAAGAAAGGTTGCTTGCTTCTGCAACATCAATGCCAATAAGCCAAACTCTACATAAGGTAAAAAGAGAAACTAAAAGAAGGTCTACTAACTCTACTATGTACTACTATCTACTTCTTACACAACACAACAAAATCCAGCTCAAACACAACACGACATTGATTATTACTATTAACCCATCAAAAAAGAATCAACTTTCATTTTTTACGGACCAATTTGACCAAGTCAAAAGTCAAGAGCTTTAATTGGGTTCCATTTACATTGACATGACCATTCCACTCCACCAATTCATATTCAAGGACCCAAATAATAATCCATTTTTTCATTTCTTGGCCAAACTTGCCTAAATCGATGTCTATCGTTTGTGAAAATGAATCGAATTTAAAGCGATAACATCAAATAGATCAAGACAAGAGAAGTGTTAAACTAAGCTCAAACTAAGTTTAAAATCTTAATAAACAAACAAACAAAGAACTCAAAACTGACGATATTTGCCGGAATCATTTAACAAAACTACGGAATATAACATCGTAGATTCCTTCCAAAGCCGCTCTCTTTTCATTGGTCAAATGAAAACAAATAAAATAAAAAATAAATTTAAAATAAATATATTTATTTGTTAGATTAATTGGTCTAGTTTATGTAATATAAATATCTAAAGTACTTTGATTGGTTCAGGGGTGTTCGTCCTATCCTATCGGGTTGGGTTCAATATACCATATATGTGTTTATATATGGTGTGTGTATATATATACATATAAATATTTAATAAAAAAAAAAAAAAAAAAACTCAAAAGAAACAAACAAAAGCTACGTGGGAGGAGAGTGGTGGTGGTCGTAAGTCATTTGTGAGTTGTGTCTGTCCTCTGAGTTCAAGTGTTGTTGTGTTGTGTTGTGTTGTGGTTTGGTTTGGTTCTTCATCTGCAGAATTGTGGTGTGATGAAAATTAGATTAGGGGTGGATTGTTGATGATTACTAGCTGTAATTAGAACGATAAGGTCTCTTCTTGTTGTTGTTGTTGTTCATTGACCAGTATCATTTCATTTTTATTTAATTAACCTTTCTTATCAGTTTCTAATTAGAAGCTTCATCAACACCTTTGGTTTATCTGGATTTGGATTCTTCTCATGGTTTCTAGATCTGGGTATGTGTTGTTTTCTCTTGTTTACCTTCAATTTTCAGTCTTTGTTAATACCTAATTTCAAATTCTCTTCCTTTTTGGTTTCTGATAAGAACCCTAATTGTATGGGGAAAAAAAGTTTGTCTTTTTTAAGTTTGGTTCTGAGTGCTCGACTTTATATCATTTATCCTCGATTTTTGATGTGTTTGGTGTTCTTCAGTTTTGTTGTATTGACTTGTTACTGGTTTTGTCTGGTTAATGCTTAGCTGCATTTGATTGTTGGCTTTTTCAGACTCTCTATTTAGTTTATGTTGTAATTTTGTGTTTATAAATGTTTGACTGTTGGATTTAATTCAAAAAATTTGGATGGAAATCAAGCTATTTTGATGATCTGTGTAGCAGCAGAGGTTGTAGTTGCTATTGTTTCAGCTGTTAGAACTTGTTTGTGGATTGTGTAGAATCTGATCTCTGATGTCCACCAAATGGAGACATTGTATTAAACATTGTGCTATAAAGAACTGCTTTGTCTTTTCTAGGTTCCTTTTGTAGGCATTAGGATATCACTATTGGCTTTCTTATTTTTGCTGTTGATGATTCTGAGTTTCCTGTGTTCATATAAATGACAGATGTATCAGCAAAAAACTGTTCCTGATACGAGCTTAGTCCCAAGCAACTCGTTAGTACATAGTCAGCAAGTAGATTGCGGTTCGAGCCAGATGATGGACCCCATGAATGGAGGGAACAATATAAACAACAATCCTAGTCTTGCCTCGAAGCAAAGACTGCGATGGACGCATGAGCTTCATGAACGATTCGTTGATGCAGTTGCTCAACTTGGTGGGCCAGATCGTAAGTTGTTTGCATCTTTATATGATTTAGTTTCTTGTAAACATAATCTACTGTATCTGGATAGAAACTAATGCTACTGTTGTTTAAGATCCTAATGGGAAGTAGTAAATAAGTATTGCTTTTGTCTTAGACTTCATTACATAGATTGCCCGATTTTGTCAATGATATCCATTCTATGTATGTGTGACAGTGTTAATCATTTATGTCTTCATATCGATATAACTTTCTTTTTCAGGGGCAACTCCGAAAGGTGTTCTTAGAGTGATGGGCGTGCAAGGTTTAACAATATATCATGTCAAGAGCCATTTGCAGGTAACTAATCCATCTAAACCTATATCGAATTTTGTGAATGCTTCGTATTTATATATTTGATTTGTAAATGGAGTTGCTATGGACGGTTCTTTGTGGCCTTATGGGTGGCTGGTTTATGGACATTTTGGCTTTATTCATCTTCCTCTTCCATATTTGTGATATTTTTCTAATTCTGCTTTTGTGATGCATCAGAAATATCGTCTGGCGAAATATCTCCCTGACTCATCATCCGAAGGTAGGTTAATTGAACTTCCTTTCCTTACATGTTTGTTTTAAATCAAATTTAGATGCAATTGTGATTTCTGAGATACACATTCACATTCCATATTTGATGGTTGAGTTTTGAAGTCATTTTGATCCTTGATTAACATTTTAAAATCATTAATGCAAGGAAAAAAAGCTGACAAGAAGGAATCCGGCGAGATGCTTTCTAATATGGATGGATCATCGTAAGTGGAGACTATCTCTCTCTCTCTCTGTATTTTCTGTGTGATTTAAATGTGTATTTTCCATATGATACTTACACATTTGTAAACTATAACATTGTTATGGTATTAAATGTTTTACCGTTAAAGATTTACAGACCATAAGTATAACATTAAGATACGGATTTATACATGCATACCTAGTTCTATACGGACACATTTATAAACTATAATCTTGTTATGGTATTAAATTTGATTGCTTACAATCCATGCTACCTTAACGACACAATTTATTTCTATTTGCAGTGGAATGCAAATTACTGAAGCACTCAAGCTTCAGATGGAGGTGCAGAAACGGCTGCATGAGCAATTGGAGGCATGTTTTCTACTTAGAATCCAACAGCTTATAGTATAATAACTGTGGTTTTCTTAGTTGCGGCATTTATTATTGTTATATATCTAATTTTTGGTTTCACTCTTGAATCAAACATCTCCACATTATTGATAAATAAATTAACTAGTTTAGTTGAGAAGCTGTTTAGAATGTTAACCAGGTCTAGTTTCGGAAAGTAGGAACCTTAATAGGAAAGGTAGGTGTTAGATATACGTGGCTTGAACGAATCATAGATTGCAATAAGACAATATCTTGGTTTGCTGTTGACATGGTTATATTTAAGTTTACAGGTGCAGAGACAGTTACAATTACGGATAGAAGCACAAGGCAAGTATTTGAAGAAGATAATTGAGGAGCAACAACGCCTTAGTGGGGTTCTTTCAGAAGCACCAGGAACTGCAGGAACAGATCCAGCATCAGGCGACAATTGCCCAGAACCAGACAAGAAAACCGACCCAGCAACTCCTGCACCAACTTCAGAGTCTCCTGTCCAGGATAAGACTGGGAAGGAACATGCACCAGACAAGAGCCATTCTGTCGACGAATCTTTCTCTTCACAGCAAGAACCCTCCACTCCAGACTCTGCTTGTAATGTTGCTTCAGCATCAGACAGCCCAAACGGCGAGAGATCAGTGAAGAAGCAACGCGTTGGTGCTGGAACATCATCATATGCTAAATCAGAAATTGTCCTAACACATCCTATACTGGAGTCGAGCATTAGCTCTTACCAGCAACCGCACACAGGTTTCATGAACCGAGAACAGTTCGATCCATCGTCTGGGATATTGATTGGGAACGAAGATCGGATAGAGGTTTCGGGTAATGACATGTAATACTATTATCTGCTACTCTCGGGTTACACTTACTGTCTTGTTTCCTTGTCCTTGTAGTACTTCTGGTAAGAAAATGTCAATTGTTAGGTCAGAAAAACGTCGATAATGTTAGGTCTCTTGGAGATTAGTCTAAAAAAAATGGTCAGCTTTGTTCTGATGGTTTTCCATAAACTTACATAAGATACTCAAACTCTATCTAAGTTTAGTTTTAAAGATATCATGCCAATCTTTCTTGTACTATTGAAAAAGCTGCTGTTAAATTAAGAACTCAAAACTATACAAATGGCTGTATCTGGGTAGTGCTTCTATGGTTTCTTAGAACATAATCTACTACTTGGGTACAATACAACATCTACTACAAACAAAAGGCAAACGAAAAACACATTACACAATGGGTTAAATGCAACAAGTGGAACGAAACAAACATGAATGTTATCAATGCTATAGTTGTAGATCCAGTCATGTAGAGAGATGTCTCCTATGTTTAACTCGTCTCAGGATACAATGGCGCAATCTTTTGCCGAAAGCCTCCAGCTTCTCGAGTTTCTCTCCTTTCGGCTTCTTTGTAGCTGCTGCTGCTGCTTTCTTCTTCTTTTCATCCTTCTTCTTTTCATCCTTTACTGAGACTGATGTGCTTTTTGGTGCGCTCCTGATTGGTGTAGCTAGCACATCGATGGAGTTGGTAGTCTGGTTAAATTAAAGAGGAATAATGATCATTAGGAAGAAGAGAGAACAAATTCCTTTGTACGCATATTATATAAAACGGACACTTTAAAGGATGAGTGAATAAACTTGGGACCTAATATTTCTCTCTTGAATTGGAAGGTTATGGTGTTTGTTTACAGAAGTGTATATAGCAAGCAATACAATGTAAACTGCCATATGTTTACTACTGTTGTGAAGTTAATGAGGAAAAGAGGCAAAAGATGGAACCTGATGTCTACTGTTGGCTGCTGTGCAGTCTGCAGAAGATTCTTCCTCACTGCCTCCCAATGATGAGCATCTACCCCAACTCTCTCTATTTGAGCTAGTATATGAGCAACAGTCTTCATTTAGGAGATCTAGCTTACCATGTAAGTGGTCGTCATCTGTAATGGAATCCTGCATTTAAAATAGCAACTCAATGCATACCAAGGATTACTTTATGAAGTAAGAACATTATCTAGAAGACACGGTGCTTACCAGTATATTAGTGACTGGTACTTCAGAAAGTAGTTCATTCACAGGTTTGGTGGCTAAAATGCTAGGAGCAGAAGAGCTTGCTTGATCAGCAGTTGAAGAGCGGAGGCTAGCTATGATCTCATATAAGAAGTTCTGGAAACAAATTATATGTTAAAATCATAGCAGTTTCAGATACATAACTAATGACGAGACTTTTCATCGATATTTTGGGGATGAAACCTATCAGGTAATTGCTATGACTTTGAAGAGGAAAACCAATGAAAGTGAATTACATCAGTTTCTAGAAAGAAAATGTTACCTCATCCTTAGCACCACCGACTTTGAAGTCCCTCAAATCGTAATACCTTTCAGCCTTACTTGAATTGACAGAAGGTATTTGAGGAGGGTGAAGGACATTGAAGAAGAATATGGAAACTGAATCATAATAAAACTGTGGTCTTGAGGAATTGTGATCACCATCAAATTTTATAATATTTTTATCTCCCTGAGCAGATCAGAGAAATAGATATATGACACAGTAATAATAGGCACAATTTTAACAGAATAGATCTGAAAATCAAGAAGTGCATATTACCGAATATGATGCGAAGATTAGGTCAGAATGGCGAGGATTAATAAATTTATCATCGCTAGCATGTCCAAATAAAGCAGGAATGAATGTTTTGGACGCAACCTGCAGTTGCTACAAACCATTAAAATAATTTCTAAGGGATTAAAATAGCCTAATACGAAGCTAAGACAGATGGATGAAAATATCTAGGTCAACCATATTTTGCAATAGTACAAAATCACAACTAGATGAATTGAAATTTTGCTACCGATAAAATGCTGTAAACATCATGCTAAGTAGAAACTACAATATTCAGCCATGTTGTGAGAAGACAAACCTTCAAGCAGTTGAGATCCATAATATCAAACTTCGCCTTCTTCTGAATTACCCGTCTCATATATTGTACAGCGACCTTAACCTGATAATGTGAGAAACATCATCTCAGTAAACGCCATATTAATATACTTCTCTGACCAATTGTATTGGTTAAGCTATAAACAACTTTGAGTTGGCTGACTAATCGATACACACAAAGTAAACAATACACACATCTAATAAGCATCGCCTATTAAAAGGGGCAACAAAAAGACCAAGATGGCCAAGAAGAAGATAGAGCAAGCTCATACAGTGAATTTAGGAAGCCGGATTTTGTATACATCCACAAGTTCCATCATCAGATCGAATAGGTCAGAGAAAGCGCTATCTAACACCATCCCAGCAATGGATGGGTCTTCTGCTCCATAAAGAAGGCTGCAAAGTATCATCAAGACGTAATAAATTTCCAAAATACCAGAAGAGAAAAACCAGTAAACAAGCTCTGATATTTTCTTCCAATAATGGAAAGAAGCAGCATAGCCATCATCAAATGCAGACTAATAATTTCATGCCTCTTAGAAAATTGCAGCAAGCTCTTAAAGAAGCAAAAATTCTAAGAAAACGAGTAGTAACATAAAGTACCTAGTGACCGCTCCCATAGACCGTCCCCAGAGGCCAATTCGTGATATCTGTTTGTTGCTTCTAAGGTGTGACACCACAACTTTGAGATCATCTTTCTGTATATGGAAAGAAATTTACACAGTTCAAGAAAGAATGAAAGGGGGAAACGAAGGAGTTAGTATGAAAGACGATAAAAATAAAATACCTCATGCCAGCCAAGGCTAACATAATCGCCATCAGATAAGCCCGAACCAGAAAAATCAAGAGTAAAAACAGTAATATTTGATGGGAGGAGAATCACAGCAGCCTCATTTGCATCTGCCCTACATCCACTGTATTTTCAATTTAAGTAGAAGTGAGTCTCCACCTCTTTGTATGCTCTCGAATTTTAGAGAGCTAACTTGCAATACTTTCAGTAAAATAAGAGATGGTAATAAACTACAGATAAGAGATTAATTAGAAACAGGTATTCATGATTACTTTGGCATTTAAAATGAAGTCAGCAAGGTGCACAGGCACAGCTGAAACTGTTTTTAACACTCGTGATGGACAGAATTACCTGTTTCCATGGCAATATATGACACAAGGTAGAGGTGTATCTTCAGGGAAAGGTGATGGCACATAATGACTGCATTGCAAGGCATGACCCCTGTTGTTTCTAAGCTGCACCAACATAAACAAACAAATAAGCAGAGTCAAAAATTGTAATTCCAATTCAGTAAAAGAGGTATCATTCAATTATTGATGCCCATACTTGCCTCCAAGTCTTGCCTCTTGTATGATTTTCCAGCAAGAGTGAAATCCCTTTCCCATAAATATTGTTCCGGATTATAATCTGCCCTGTATACCCCAGTTGAACTAATCAATACCGAAGGTAAACAACTAAAGAAAAAGGAAATTTCCAGCTAACTATAAGAAAATGGATTCAACTTAATACAAGATGAATTTAAAAACACAAATTTCTAGGTGCCCTATTCAACCATGATTTTTTAGCACATTGCAATCACACAGTACTTAGCTAAGCAAATCTTAAAGGGCAGAAAGGAGGCTTCATAACACATCACTATTAAATTAGCTATCAATGCTGTTGTTACTCTTATAACTGCGTAAAACTCCTCAGAAAAAAGTGGGAAAAAGTCAGCACCGAAAAGAATAATGGATGCAGACAAAGTTTCAAAAGGATACAAGCTGTTACTAGTTATATATCAAAGCAAAAGACATAAACATTGAACAAACATAGCCATAATATGCGTTCGTGAAAATACCTGGGAGGTCGAATGACAAAATTGATGAACTGTTCTATCATCTTGCCACCGTACGACTCTCAGAGCGACTCCGCTTCATGGGAATAAAAGTAAGTGAGCGGAGACTCTGAGAACCTTCAATTCACCTCCCCACCATGTTATTTAACCATAAGAAAACCTTTTCCTTTTCTTTTTCTTCTTTTTTCCTCACTCTCTTGGAAACCTCCAACCCTGCCTAGCCTCTCCAAAAACAAAATGAAAAAAAGCAACTGAAAAGAGTCCAAACTGTAGCTTCCGAAAGTAATCAACAGCTTCAAATTGGAGCTGACAGCACCTACAAATTGTGCCAGCTCCCCCTGTATAAGAATAAACATGTAAGCTTCCAGCAGCAAGCAATCAAATAAACAAAACAAAGCTACAGCTTCGAAATGGTCGACATCATCTATGTCCTAAACCAACTCCCCTTACACTAACACAGGAGCACAAATCACATAAACCATAAATGAAGAAAATTTACACTCTACAATAACCATAATAAGCTCAAAACAAATCAGGAAAATACAACATCTAGTTCAAAACATACCTAAACTACATTTACTAGATCTAACTTCCACCACCTCTAAGCCTACAAAACTTGATTCTGCTAACTAAACCGAAACATTACTCATTTCCACTTATCAAACAGAGCGAAATGCAAAAGATATAAACTCATCGAAGAATGCTAGCTATTACACAAACAGAAACGAAACAAAGTTTCAAATTTTCAGATCTCAAACCAACAATGACACTCTTTAAAACCACAAATTAAAGACAGAACATATAATACAGAGACGAATAAAGCACGAAATTCGATTTTCAGATTACCGAAACACAGATACTACTCGTGTTAATATACATAATTTATCCATTCATTAAAAGTAGTTTTTAACACGTGTGAGGTTTTTGAAGTTTTTCTTATGTTTACATACATGACGATGGCGGTGACGACGACGGCGGTTGCCGGTGGAGGAAATGGAAGAGAGACGAACGCGAAAGCAGAGACGCACAGCTCAGCGACAGAGCAGAGAAAAGTGAGCAGAGAGAGACACGTTCTTTTTCTTCTTCCTATCACTTTCTTTATTATAATTATTTTTTTTTAAATTTTTTAATTCTGTTCAATTATAAAGTTTGTCTTCTTGTTAGTTGTTATACTGGTTAAATTAAGGACGATTAATATCCACCATAATTAATAATTATGAATTTAACTAATTGAGTGTTAAACAGTTATTAGTAAGTGTTATAGTTATAGATAGAAGAATAGTAACATTTACATTAGCTTTTGACTGTGACATATAAAAAGTTGGTACACTTTTTCTTCTTTTGAACAGTTCATTGGATCAATCAATATATTTCTATTGAAGACTCATGAAGTTGTTCTACCAAATCAACACAATCAATCTCTTCAATGGACTCATTGATTGAGGTGAGGATCTTTATGTTTCTTCTTCTTCACTGCACACAAAATTAGCTTCTCTGCTGAGACTCAACTGTGAAGTCTGTCTTATCTCTTGTGCACCATCTTTGTTGGTTTAAGAATTGTTGTCAGTGTTGCGAGGTTTTTTACAAGATTCTACAGGGTACTGGTTGGCGTCACGACGCCTTGAAGCTTCCATCCACCGAGGCCTGCATTGGCGAAAGCCTGAGAATTGATAACAATGTGTGTTATATCAAATAACAAAGATAAGCTTTGTCATACTGTTGCTGTTTATAGTCAAAATTTTGTGATGTTTATTTCTTTCACCGAATTATGGCGACTACTTAACTAATGGACCCATTATATGTAAGTTTATTTCTCCTTAGAAGAACATGTTTTCCTTTTGCAAACCTTCCTAATTTGCTTTCTCTACCAAGCCATGTGACCAAGCTAGGAATTAGAAGCATCAACATCGCCAACCCAATGGGATTGACATTACCATATAAACATCTATTACAAGTTTAAGAAATAAAAGCTAGACTCTTCCACCATCTTTCCTTCACAACAAAACCAGACAAACCTCTTGAATCTCTACACTGGCTTTGCCTCCGAATGTTCCTAGCAATAGCATAAACCGCTACATACGCTCACCAGTCCTAAAGTATCACCCTACTCTACCATTAAATAAACCGGCTTCTGTGCATGGAAGCTCTTGAATTATATATTCACACCAAGTTGCCAAAAAGAAAATCACTAACCTCTTGCCAAGTTTTACCAGCAGCTTCAAGCAAGGCTGCATTGCAAGTTTTAAGTTCAATGAAAGAACCAGTGAACATGGAAGCTGCCTCCTCCCATCCTCTATTATGTCCCATACACCTGTAAAACATCTCAATCAAATCTCTGTCTTTCATATTGTCCATTTGCTTAATCACAAGTGCACAACATCTTCAAACATCAAATTGGTTCAAATTACAACTATACACATATGAACCCATCATTGTGCGACAACTCAAAATGCAACAAACAAAGTTAGGTGATTGCAACTCACATGACAGTAAGAATTTGATCAGTAGAATATCTACAAATAGCCTGTTGAAGATGGTCCGCGGTTTGTCCATCCATTGCAGCAACAGAATAAAAGCTGGAAATGAAATGAACTTCAGCTTCTAAGAAGCCTAGCACATGTTCCTGCATTATCTTAAGCGTCTCTCTAGTTCTCACCGCATCACTGATATGAATTGAAAGCTCAACATCAATAAACAAACAATTGGCATTGTCATTGTCATTGTCATTTACAATTCAATTGAACCAACAAACACAGCTAAGCAAACCTTGATAAAATCAATTGAGGAATCCATCCCAATTCCTGAAGCTTTTTCGAAACTTTCACCGCATCTTCTTGTCCAGCTTTACTCAGTGGACGATCGTGATCTATTTAACCAAAAACTAAAACTAGAATCATAACATAACTATTCACATATCCAAATCTTATCAACTTGATCAAATGAAATCAAAATCTGAAACCAAAATCAACCAATTCGCGTACCTCGAAGTGAAGGAAACTCCCAGGAGCTTTTTGCGTGACGAAGAAGAATAAGACGACGCGTCACCGATTCCGACACCTGTAGTTCCTCCACCGTCACCGGCGTCTCTACAATCAGACACTGACACCGCACACTACTACACACACTCATTTTCACCGAAGAACCGATTCTCTTAACCGGAGGAGGCAATTGATTCATCGGATAACATATTCGGCTGCTCATTATCGCCATTGATTCTCTGTTCTAGCTCTCAACTTCCGGACTGAGTGAAGTAGAGTAAATTATGAAATTACCTCTCTACCCCTGCCGCCAGGCCCAATTGAAGCCCATTTTAGCTCTCAACTTCCAGAGTGAGTGAAGAAGATACTTGGTATAAATTAGAGATGCGAAATTACCTCTCTACCCCTGCTTCTAGGCCCAATTAAAGCCCATTTTGAGAGTCCAGCGAGGCCCAAAGTGTGGTGTAGTGGTGGCAGCGTAACTATAAACATGAAAGTGATACCTCTCATCGGCTTCTCTTTCTTCTTCTGATTGCGATAATTGATCCCCATGAACTTGTGATTCGAACGAACGTCTTTTGATCGAAACCAGTAGCGGCGGGAGCCACCGGAGCCACCGATATCGGAGGATCTGTTAATCTTTCTTTGCAACGACCTCTGATTTTCGTATCAGGTAGAAACCTATATCCTCTTGTATTTGCGATTAAGGTCGAGAGTTCTGTGCTGCGTATTCAATTTTGCAATTTTTTTGACTGGCGTGTGTGATTGATAGTGATTTCGTTAGCTAATAGGAGTCGGCTTTGACATTTTTGTGGATTTCCTTACTTATTCGTTGTCGGTGCATTCCCAATTAAAGAATCGAATTTAATAGTTGTTGTTTGTTGTGTGTTTGCTTGTCATAGCATGATAGTTGCATGTGTTTGTGCAATTTTATTTTTTTTGGTTGAGTTTTGATGTTGAATAGATTTTTAGGCATTGCAAAAGTTAATCATTTGTTTGAAAGATGGTGTTTTGTTTGCTTAATATGTTCATTTGTTTGGTTACAAGCTTTAATTTTTAACTTTGCAGGTTTTATTCAATTGCTTGTGATATAGCTGTTCTTGGAACAGGTGTGAAGCTACCCTGCATATCATGTCCCAACAGCAACAGCAAGAAGAGGATGAACTTTATTATGTGGCGGATGATTATGAGATGGCAGAAGTAGAGGATGATATGTATTTTCGTGCTAGATTTATGGGATATTCGGAATCAGAGGATGATGATGATGAAGAATATGATCACTTGGTGTGTGCAACTATTTTTACCTGAATTTTCTTTCTATATATATATATATGGTTTTGTGCTTTTGGAGTGTTGCCAAATTCCTTGCTTCTCTACCCACTTGTTATGTGTGTTGTGCTTAGCTTCTTTCAAATATTGTCTTGCAATGTCTGACGACAACTATTAGAGCTATTAGAGTTCAATTCTCTTTTAATTTTCTTCTTGATTTGTGCTTTCTGGGCTGTCGCTTGCGCAGGATAACAAGATAACAGATACAACGGCAGCTGATGCTAGGAGAGGAAAGGATATCCAAGGAATTCCTTGGGAGAGACTGAGCATCTCTCGGGAAAAGTATAGACAAACTAGATTAGAACAGTACAAGAATTATGAAAACATACCCCAATCAGGAGAAGGTTCGGAGAAGGTAATGAAATTGTGGTCAGTCTGCTTATGGATGGGTAGTTTTACCAATTTGAATATTATCCCACTGTCTTTTATTATTTGCTTGCAACTAGGAATGCAAGCACACAAGGAAAGGGGGGAAGTATTATGATTTCTGGCGGAATACTAGATCTGTAAAGTCAACAATTCTTCATTTCCAGGTATTTTTGTTTCTGACTTTTATTTTTTGAATTAGGATTTTATACTCCTTGTCCAAACAATCTTATGGCCATTATAGGTGGAGACACTTTTTAAATTAATGATTGGATGTAGACTAATGGTCATGATTATTTATTAAGTAGACATGAATTGGTTTGGTCGGTATGATCACTTTTTTATTAATGTACCTTTTGATTTTGCAGTTGCGGAACTTGGTTTGGTCAACGTCAAAGCATGATGTCTATCTCATGTCTCATTACTCTATTGTTCATTGGTCTTCTTTAAGTTGCAAGAGAACTGAAGTTCTTGACGTTTCAGGGCATGTGGCACCATGCGAGGTGCATCTTTCTTTTTCAAATTTACACATGCCTTTAATACGTAGTTGAAATGATATTCTTACACTTAACACTGTTTTGGTCCTACAGAAACATCCTGGTAGTCTTTTAGAAGGATTTACACAGACACAAGTTAGTACACTCGCAGTACGGGATAATTTATTGATTGCTGGAGGATTTCAGGGTGAACTTATTTGTAAGGTATCATGGGCTATCATCTTGTTTGTTTCATTTTTCAGTAAAAGTCCATGTGCACTTCATTATGACTCTTTGTTTCTTTTGTGCTGATGAGCACCTTTTTACTAACCAGTTAACTTGTGGACCTGGTGGCATTAAATGATTCAACTACTAAATTAGTGTTGTGACCTTAATTTCCTTCTATTAATACATTCTCAACTTATCAAATTGGAAATAAGCGCAACCACTAATAAAGGGGCAATTTATTACTATTCTTTTTTAAAAAAATTATCTGATCATGTAAGGAGTATTTTATGTATGGATTCATGCTGTCATTTAACTAAATTTTTAATTCTCTTTGCTGTTCCTGCTGCCTTGTTATTTGTATATTATTGTTATGAGATATGACAAATAAATAACCTTTTCTGTTAAGGTTATTATTCATATTGAACATCTTTGGACATGATGAATGCTTTAATGCAGTATCTAGATCGACCAGGAGTTAGTTTTTGTTCAAGGACAACATATGATGATAATGCTATTACAAATGCTGTTGAGATTTATGATTCTCCAAGGTTGTATTCTTTTTCCAGCTCTTTTTTTCCCCTGCTCTTCTAATTGGCCAGATTAGGAGCAGGAGCTTCCTTTGGAATATCTAACACTTACAATAAACCAACTTTCGTGCCAGTGGTGCTGTTCATTTTATGGCGTCAAATAATGATTGTGGAGTTAGGGACTTTGATATGGAGAGATTTCAACTTTCAAAGCATTTTTTCTTTGGTTGGCCTGTGAATGTAAGTATTCCTATCAGGAATTCTGATTTAGCAGCTTATTTTCTTCCCTCTTGTATATTTCCTTGATGTAGTTACATCTATGGTAGATTTCCTACCTTTCATTCGTCATTGGTAGTTTGTTAATTTAGCTTTGCTTTTGGCAATTCAACATGTTCATTAGATGTATAGTTTAGGTGTTGCTGCTATAGAAAGTAGTTTGAGCAGTATGTCACCCTGAGTATGTATCACTTGTTCTTACAATATTTCTATATTGATGTGCTGACATATCCATACTTTGTTTTGTTTTTCTTTTCAGCACACTTCTCTAAGTCCTGATGGTAAGCTTATAGTGATTGTTGGTGACAACCCAGATGGGATACTGGTGGATTCTCAAACGGGGAAGGTATTTTATTTTCCCTCTTTCTCCATTTTCTCGGTAAAAGTTTATGGTTTCAACCTTGTGTATGCTGCACCAGTTGTATTTCATGGAACATTTCTTCTGTTGTAGACTCTCACTCATTTATGTGGACATTTGGACTTCTCCTTTGCATCTGCATGGCACCCTGATGGTCGTATATTTGCCACTGGAAACCAAGATAAGACTTGCCGTGTATGGGACGTCCGGAATTTATCAAAGTCTGTGGAGGTGCTCAAGGGTAACTTGGGAGCTATTCGATCGATCCGATTCACATCTGATGGGCAGTTCATGGCCATGGCTGAGCCAGCAGACTTTGTGCATGTCTTTGACACAAAGAATGGGTTTGAAAAAGAACAGGAGATCGATTTTTTCGGTGAGATCTCTGGAGTATCTTTTAGCCCTGATACAGAATCTCTCTTCATAGGAGTATGGGATCGCACATATGGTAGCCTCCTTCAGTACAACCGATGCAGGAACTATACATATCTTGACACCATTTTGTGAATCCATACCGGATCTCATCGTTGTGAGTCCTATACCTGCAATTTATATCCCTTTTTATTGAAAAAGTGAGAAATGGACGGACATGTGGTGTACATGAACAAAGGTTCTATACTTCATGTTACCATGTTGTATTATTTGGACATTGTTCTTTCAAAAATAATATTTAAACATGGCATCTGATTGTATGATGAAGATTTGGGGTGTGTTAGCAGGTTGTAGTAGGAAGACTTGGACCTGTAAAATAAGAGACTGTAAAGACGCATTGGAGCTTATATTATAAGGGAAAATATCAAGAAACCGCGCATTGTGGCGCGACTGAGGCTGAACTGAACATCTTTTAAACTATAAGTAGAGATCTCTCCATCTCTCTGTGTCTTCATTGTTTCAATCTTCTGGTGTATCTTAGTTGATGTAATGTTTTTAGGAGCAAAGAGTGTAAATTAGCTATAGGTGGTCTTATGAAAACTGTTTCTACATAGACAAAACAAATTGTTGAAAACAATTCTTTTAGTACATTGTTTCTTTTCCTGTGTAATGTTATCAGACTTTCTGGGTATCTTCTTCCTTGAAACTTTCTTCAATTTGTTTGAGAATGCTTTCTTCTTCAACCTCTAACTGTTCCATGCACTCTTCGAAAGCAGCGACCAATTCCGGGTCGAAAATGGTGCTCTCATTGCTGCCTCTGTTAGCTAAACCAGATTTACTTGCATTGTAGCTACCAAATTTTGGAGTAACATATGTACCAGGCGAGTAAACTTGTTCTCCAGTTTGAATCCTTGGTGGGATACTAAGTGATCCTAGCTCATTTGCTATTGCCTTTCTTTTCAATCCCTTGATATGGATATCTTGGATGGTAACATTTTCAGGTTTTGATCCTGAATGTTTAACTTTCAGTTCTTGGTCATGATTATCATCAGAATGCTCTGATAATTCTGCAGGAGATTCAGATCTCTGCTGATGCAAGAAACTTTCTTCTGTCCTGGAAATGCAAAGCTTTTCGACCATTGCATCGAATTCTTCAACTGTGTGGAAACTCCTGGAACGAGTCCTACCTTCTGAGATTAAAGAAGATACCTCACAGTCATCATACCAGCGAAAACTTTTTGAACGCCTGGTTAGATCAACCTCAACAATTTCTGTAACTTTGTGTAGGACGGGACTATTTGCTGGCTGCTGTTGCAGATGAATCTTCTCCTCTTGTTCGACTGCTACCGAGTTGGTAGAAGAAACCAGGGCGAGAAAATGTGTACTGCTGCTTCTGTTCAATCTCTGGTTTAGCTCATCTTGGAAACTCAATGATCTAGACAATACTTTAGAAGAAATGCACCCCATTGGATTGAAAATGCAGATCTTCTGCTGCTCAAGCCTGAAAGAGTCATTGCAGAAACATAGCAACTTTAGCTTGATCCAAGGATTGAATTTTTCACAATAAAAAATGCAGATGGTGCTCTTTGATCACCTACTACAGTCCGGATATAGAGGAAAAAGGTTTTTTATATTCGAATGGGGAGATTATGATAAGAAGAAACAAATACACTTTGATCCAAGCTCAACATACCTGAACCTGATTGAATCTGGAGCATGAACTTCATGAAAGTTCTCAGCCTTTCTTCATGAAACAAGAATTTTCAATAAGGGGCTCACTTGAATCAATGGAAAACCAAACAGGGTTATTGAGAAAGGAGAGCAGCTATATAACTAGTCAAAGAGATGATATGGAAGATGGTTGGTTGTATATAATATGAATGAAAAGTTGATGGTAATAGAATTCAATATTGATACTTTGAAAAGTTGCCCACCTAAACATCAATTAAATAATCAAGATCCGTAGAGCTCTATGCTTTGTATGTATTCCCACACGCCGCCTAATACAACATTATCCAAGCCACTAATGGCGCTTAGGGTTCAAGTTTGAACACCAAACCCACATGCTGATGTGAGATAAATCATGGCTTGAATGAGAAAGAGTTTAACTTACTCCATTACCTAGTCATATGATGTAGTGAGTTGAGAAGGATTGTCAGCAGTAGCATAATAAATCATGAGCCCATCTGATTATATAATCAACAGACAGAGAAACCAAATGGGGTAGCAAACTTTAATGTGAATGTTTGAAAAACCAATTCTAGGGGACCACAGTATGACATTTAAGCAATTGCAATCTAACTTGACAGCCTATTTTCAGAAATCATAAATTTTAAGAACATGTTTTGGAAATTCTTGTATTAACTCACTTGAAAAGATGGAACACAAAATTCAGAACAATGAAGTCATACAGAGATAAGAATATATTGTTGTAACAAAGAAGGTCTGCATTGAACATACAGGCTGCTTGAGAGCTTTCACCAGGAATTGAAGTAAATCTGTACTGTAATCTATGCATTTCAGCTGGGGCAGTTCGAAGATTGATAATGAAAATTATGGTCATCAGTGGGAACACAACAGTGCATGGGCATCAGCGCCGGAAAGCATTGCCTTCACTTTCCGACCTACCTTGCAAATAATGTGTTCGGCGACGAACACTCTCCTCTATGGTTGAACTTCCTCCCTTCTCAGCACCAAATACACTCTTTCTAGCTGTCTCTAGGAAATTATTCCCACTAACTACACCATCACGGATAGCTTCTCTTGCATCATCTTCCTCTGCCTTTCTCAACCTTTTCCATCTCTGTTCTTCATGCACTTCAGCATCCATTTGCATCTCACGCAGCCTAGCAGCTCGCTCTTCTTCTGACATCTTGGGTGCTGGAACATTTCGCCTTCTATAGTTTGTCTCACTCCTAGAGTTCTCATTCCTATTTGGTTCATTAGAGCTTTTGGTCTCTCTTCCTCTTCTATTGTCGTCATCATAGGACTTCTTGTCATCCCTTCCTCTTCTATTGTCGTCGTCATAGGACTTCTTGCCATCCCTTCCTCTTCTATTGTCTTCGTCATAAGAATTTTTGCCATCCCTTCCTCTACTATTGTCTTCGTCATAGGATTTTTTGCCATCCCTTCCACTACTATTGTCTTCGTCATAGGAGTTTTTGCCATCCCTTCCTCTTCTATTGTCGTCATTATAGGAGTTTTTGCCATCCTTTTTCCTTCTATAATCATCGTCATAGGAGCTTTTGTATTCCTTTCCTCTGATAGAATCATTGTCATAAGAGCTTTTATTCTCCCTTTTTCTAGAGTCATCTTCGTAAGAGTCTTTGTTTTCCCTTCCTCTTCTATAATTATCCTCATAAGAACTTTTGTTTTCCCTTCCAGTTCTATAATCAGAATCATGTGAGTTCTTGTTTCCCCCTCCTCTTCTAGTGTCATCATTATCTCTCCTACCTTCAGATGAGTATTTATCATGCTTTGACCCATCATAATTCTTCTTAGGTGATTGATCTCTGTACTTGTCCTCGTGCAAATTCTTCCTATGCTGTCTTCTATCACTCAATTCATCAGCAGAATCTGACTGCCTGTGATGATGACTCTCATCCTCATTAGCATACCTACTCTGCTTCCTAGATTTCCTCTCTTTTTCATCTTCAGAGGACATGGTATGTTCAGAATCCGAATGCTTCTTATGTTTCTTCTTCTTCCGATCTTTCTTATCATGAGACTTGTCCTTGTGTTTCTTCTTCTCTTCAACCTGTCAAAACAAATGCTTCAGTCAGCATAAAAGCATTCCAAATTCGCATTGATCTCAAGAAGATTATGTTAAAACAACTATGATTATGAAACATCAACTAATTATACAACTTCAAAATTGGAAATCTAATAAGTAAATTAAAAAAGCATAGAAAGTAACTCACAGATTTACGAATCTGGGCCATCTTGACAGGGTTATTCTTAACACGGGCAAGAGCTTCCTGTTCACGCTGGCGAATCAAAAGCAAAGGATCAGAATGGAGCTTACGCCAAGAATCACTAGCAGAGTAAGGCTTATCCTCGAACAAAGCACCAGGTGCAGAAGACTTTTCTTTCGCAGCAGCCGAAGATGGGGCAGCACCACTAGCTTGATCAAGGGCCTGAAATCCACTCCCACTACCACTAGCTCCACCTCCATCACTCTTCCCAACAGCAAGCCCTGAATCATACAGAAAATCCAACCGCTCTTGCCTCCTACAAAAACCCCGACAAAAACAAGTCAATCAATCATCAAAAACCCAATCACCCCCTCAATAAACCCTAACCCTCAAAATATCACATCTTTTTTCATTTCTAATCGTACCCAATCTAATAACTACTTTATCTCAAAAAACAAACCCTAACCCTAAAGTCAAACAAACAACGTAAAGCTCAAATCAACTAACTGAAAAAAATGGAGACAAATTACGAAAAGAGATAAGAGAAAAGAGACATACGGGACTAGACCGGCTTGCTCTTGAAGCTGACGAAACTCAGACCGCTCACGCTCTTCTTGAATCTGCTTTCGCAACTCATCCAACTTCTTCTGCTCTGCATCGTGCTTCTGCTCCGCCTTCCAAACGTTCTCTATGTTCCTCAAGCTTCCAGTATGCCATCCCTTCTTATTCAAAAACTTCAACGCCATCTCCAAGCAGAGACCTCTCCCAAATCACGATCTTTTCAATTTAACAATCAAATTCAAAGATCGAGTTTTTATTTTCGGAGGAGCCAAACAGGCAAATATATATATTTAACACGAAACGACATCGTTTTATGTTTAAATAATACTTATTTTCGATAAAAGAACACGATCGCCACGTCATCTCCACATCACGCAGTTCAAGAAACGGTTCAATTAATCAAAATCTTTCACGACACCATTTTCATTTTTCACATCAAACATCAAACATCGTCTCTCTTTGCTTCTTCTAATGGCTCCTGGAGTGTCTACAGATTCTATCAAGCCTAAAGGTTGTTCATTTCCGTTTACATCTTCAAGTATAACTGAAAAGTTTTCTTCTTTTTGTCTTTATGTGTTGTAATTTGATTTTGATATTGATTGCAGATGTGTGTATTGTGGGTGTGGCACGGACGCCTATGGGTGGATTTCTTGGTTTACTTTCATCTTTATCAGCTACAGAGCTTGGTTCAGTTGCTATTCGCGGTATGTGATCATCATCACATTCTGAATTTGCATTCCAGTTCAATTTTTGTTGTTTTTAATTGACATTTTGATGGTGTATGTTATGTTATGTTTTGTTTAGCTGCTCTAAAGAGGGCAAACGTGGAACCATCTCTTGTACAAGAAGTGTTCTTTGGGAATGTTCTTAGTGCCAATTTGGGACAGGCTCCAGCTAGACAAGCTGCTTTAGGTGCTGGTATTCCTAATTCGGCTATATGTACTACTATCAATAAAGTTTGTTCTTCTGGCATGAAAGGTTGGTGCTTTATTTCTCTCAAGTGGTTTTTTTTTTTTGGTGTTATGGATGTGTGTAATAGGTGTTTGACTTGTTAAATTGTTTGATATTTTTTTCAGCTGTGATGTTTGGTGCTCAGAGTATTGAATTGGGTATTAATAGTATTGTTGTGGCTGGTGGAATGGAGAGTATGTCAAATGCACCTAAGTATATAGCCGAAGCAAGGTTAGATTGTAAAGCTTTTAGCTTCTTATTTATTCTTATTGTGGCGATGAGAGTTCATATGTTAACAACTTTTGTCCTATTCGAAATGAATGAGATATTTAAGGGTGTATTATTTTGTATGAGTTCTTTTATTTTGTTAACAGAAAGGGATCACGACTAGGACATGATACTATTATTGATGGCATGCTCAAAGACGGTTTATGGGATGTATATAATGATTTTGCAATGGGAGTATGTGGAGAAATATGTGCTGAGCATCATAAAATTTCGAGAGAAGAGCAGGTGATAAGAGTTATAGATAGTCATCTGTCTTTCATATGTTAGATATATGGTCTTTGAATCTCCACTTTTTATGTATATCTGTAATATTTCGGTCAGTTTTTGACTGTTCTTTACATTCTTGTAGGATGCATATGCTATTAGAAGCTTTGAACGTGGGATGGCTGCTCAAAATTCTGGTCACTTTGCTTGGGAAATAGCTCCGGTTGGATTTTTAACTATACTTTATGTTGTCAAAGATTAAAGTGCCTCTTTTTTGGTCCTTGCTATTGATTCTTGATTTTATAATGTACATGCAGGTTGAAGTTTCTGGTGGACGGGGGAAAGCATCCAGAGTGGTCGATAAGGATGATAGTCTACAAAAGGTGCAAACTATATCGAAAAATGGAGTCGGATTGATTTGGATTTTGCAACATAGAATCTATTATGTCATTATAATGTGCCGATGAGATTATTTTCAACTTATCCTTTTGCATTGTCATTGAGATTGGGTCCTATTAATGGCCTCTGAGAGAATAAATAATAGATCCCTCACTATAGTTTATTCTCTTATAGTTTTGTATTTTAGCTTTTTCTTTATTTATGTTTGTTTGTTGATAATCTGCTAATAGCATGAGAGATTCCACATAATAGTTTATATACCCTTGTCCTTACATATAGTTTTATATTTAGCTTAGTTTTATTGATGTATCACTTTTTGATAACATGCTAATAATAATACTGTGCTTCTCATCTTTTATCTCTCACTTTCTGTATATATCTTGCTAGTTTGATGCTTCAAAACTGAAGAATCTCAGACCAAGTTTTAAGAAAGGGGGATCAGTAACTGCAGGGAATGCTTCTATCATAAGGTTCTCTCTTCTCAAGCTTACTTTCAATTGCAAGCTCAATTATGAGGCGAACTTATATTCTGTGTTGTCCGATTAAGAGAGTACCTAAAACTTATTATATCAATGTAGTTTTAACTAGATTGTGGATTAATAGTGTTATTTTTTGTGGTCTTATCTTGTGGCCAGTGATGGTGCAGCAGCCCTAGTGCTAGTGAGTGGAGCGAAGGCCCTTGAACTCGGCTTGCAAGTGATTGCTAAGATAAAAGGATATGCTGATGCAGAACAGGTAGCTCAAAATGAACTTTTTTATATTTGAAATAATGATTTAATGGAAAATTTGTTACCTTAAGAACTATATTGTCTTTGCAGGCTCCTGAATGGTTCACTACTGCTCCATCCCTTGCAATACCAAAAGCCATAGCAAATGCTGGTTTGGAGGCTTCTCAGATTGATTACTACGAAATAAATGAAGCATTTTCTGTATGATAATGCCATATGATTAACCTTAACAAAATCCATGTCTGTTTTCTCATTAGCTTTGTTCTAGTTGACATGATGATTTTTGTTTTGTAGGTTGTAGCTCTTGCCAATCAAAAATTACTCGGCCTTAATCCAGTGAGTCTCCCCCTAACCATAATAACTTCCCTTTTGTAAATTGTAAATCATCCAACCTAAAATAACTTGGCTGTCAGTTCACATGCTAATTTTGGTTTTTGAATAAATGCAGGATAAGGTTAATTTGCATGGCGGAGCTGTATCCTTGGGTCATCCTTTAGGCTGTAGTGGAGCTCGTATCTTGGTTACATTATTAGGGGTAACATGAAAGATTTTATTATATTTATGTTCCTTTTTTTTTCTTCATTTCATGAAAAAACCAATCCATCCCATTTGAATTGGGATTGTGGCTTTTACTTTTTTGTTTGCTTGCACCAAAAAAGACAATCCCTGCCAGACTATACTCCTTATGCTCAACATTATGACTACGAAGCCATTATGACACCCTTAGCTATTCATTATTAAGCTGTCTAAACTTATATGGGACATTTTGCCTTCCATGAATGTTATAATTAAGTGATGTATTTAGTTTTTGTATCCCGCTGGGACCATTGTGATGATGGTGGCTTTGTGTAACAGGTACTGAGACAGAAGAAAGGAAAATACGGGGTTGCTGGCATCTGCAATGGTGGCGGTGGAGCATCTGCTCTTGTTCTTGAGTTCATGTAAGACTTTTTCTATATTTTACTAGGTCTATGTCATGCTAAAATTATCAATTTTTCTATCTCTTCATTTCTATACATTATTAGCACTTTATGATAAACATTTTGTAAGAAGTTAATAATCAATATAGGTTGACGGCACCTTAAGTCGAAAATTCTGTCTCTCTTCGTTTCATTTTCTTAAATCTGTGGCTGCAATAGTGTTGTGGTGGAAATTTTATGTCATGGAATTATCATAGATTCAACGCCTTGTTCATAGCTTTAGCCCATCACTCAAGCTCCCTTTTGCTGTGATTATCTGTTATATTTCTTTATCTTCTTCCGACTTGCCGTGAATTCATTTTATTTCTTTGTTCATACTCATAATTCTTAATACTCATCATTTTGCAGGCCACCTACAGCAGTAAGGGTTTCGAAGTTATGATGCAGATATCAGACATCATGTCTTGAGAATAACTTATCTATTGAATTCGGGTACCATATGTCAGAACGTAAAAAAATAAGATAACATCCTTACGTGACATTATATTATTCAGCATATAAGAGTTGTAATAGAGTCCACATGTTCAGAAACCTGGATCTAGCATTAGATCTGTTGAATATGATAAGCTTGTACCGGAAAGGAAATAAAAGTGAAATACAAGTGCTTTCTGGTAGAACTCCTGGTTTGATTTCTGGCCTTTTGCCAATGCAACAGCTTCTCCGAAGCTTTTCTTTGCAGGTGGACATCTATCAATATGCAGCTATTGTGCAAGCCATAAGAGCAAAAACAGCTGAACGAACTGTTACTGATGCAGGCATTTTCCCATGGTCTTTGCGGAAGAAGAGTCCTTCATAGACAGGTAAGTTTATCGCCACCAAAAGCACACATAGAATCATCTGTATAGCGAATAGGTCTAAGACTTCACTAGGCACATCTAGAATCAACCTCTTGAGTCCTCCAATGAAACTGAATAAGTTCAATAATGCAACTGTTGCTATTATTGTAAACATAGGCGAAGAATCACCGAATTCCATGACCTCCTGCTCAAACCTTTCAGATACATCTTCATCTACTACCTTTGCTGTGATTACAAATACAGATTTAGTGAACCCCAGTAGCCTGAGAATGTTGTCAGCAAATCCAAAAAAGTAGGAAGTAGTTCTTTTAAACAACCAAATTCTCTGATCGTGCCACCAGCCTTTGACTGTTACTCCAAACCATGAACTCTCCCCTAGACTATATGCACGGTTTGCAAAGAATGCATATAGAAAAGGTACAGCCCATAGACTTGAAACCTCAGGAAACAGCGCAGTATTACGCAGCAGGCACAGTGAGGGAACAAAGACATAGTAGAAAGTAGGGAAACTAGTAAGAGCCCAGAATTCACTTATTAGGTATGTAAGTTGTAGTTTCAGGGAAATTTTCTTATATCCATACAATAAAGGACTGTATCTAGATATTAACATTTGGAAGTGACCCTCTGTCCATCTCTTATGCTGCACTAATGATAGCAGTAACGTTGTAGGAGCTAGTCCTAAGAAAGCCTTTCTTTCTGGACTGTGAAATACTGATATCCAACGTTTACATAGTATCATATATCCAGTGATTATGTCCTCCACTAGGCAACCATATATCGCACCCATCTGCAAGCAACAAACATGCATTAGTATGGTATGCCTGAACTGTCTATCTGTGTTACTGTGTACGAATGTGTGAGACTGAGAGTTTGTATAACCTCTTTTCCCCAGAGACTGTTCTCTTCATAGTGACAACTAGCAAGAACTTTGCAGGTTTCTTCTAATACATCTGCGCTTTCTTCGAATCTTGTATCGCTACTCTTCCAATCTATTAGCTTAGTTTCCTGGCAATATTTCTTCCCACATAGAGCATCTCTTCTGTGAAAGCAACCAGTACCAATGTAGTAGCAGCCTCCATATGAGTCCTGCCCTGAAAGATCCACCTTGAAATGGAACAAACAAGCAATATCAATTACAATGATTACTTTAGCTTCAACATTACTTGGTAGTTTACCTCTTGTAGCACAACGATGTTGTTGCTGTATATGTCATTTTTGGTTAAATTATCAAAGCTTTGTGGATATTGCACATAAGCTACATTGTGGCTTTGTTGTTCATCCATGAAAAAACATAGAGCATCTTTCACAGTCTCTGAATTGTTAGAGTACATGTCGCAATCCAAATTAAGAATAATCTGACCATTGCTTTTCCTAGACGACACTCTTATCTGTTACACACCCAGATCACAATAAACTTAAGTAACTATTTCATAAGCCTGAAGAATTGAAGCTTTTATGCTAAAGGCAAACTATATCTTTAATTACAAGTGCATTCATGGCTCCTGCTTTGAAATTATGATGAAACTGAGGCCGCTTTTCGCGCGCTAAGTACACCAGAGTTGGCAAAGACTGTCCTTCAACATCTACAGCCTGAGAATCTCTTCCATTGATTAGTATCTGCATAAATTTAGCAGTAGAGAACATCAAGTCTATCCATACTACCATTATAATGACTATATACCATAAGATGTGAAAACTATGATTTTGGTACTTGTAGGATGGTTGGGTGGTCACGACTACTTGATACTGAATCCCAGTTTCTGAATCCTTTATGTTCATCTTCTGGGATTTGCCCAAGTTCTGCTGCAGTTTCAATTCTAGATTTCATTTCTTCAAATAGTCTCTGATAACAGCTAGAACATGTTAGATAACTTCCAATACAAGTAACTTAACAAACAAGCAAACAAACAATGACCCTATAGCTTTTTAAATTACCTTGATTGATTCCCACTCCTTGTATTTCTTATGATCATCTGAATCATCAATTGATGTCCGGAAATAAACTTCAGGCGATCTGGGTTCGACTTTAAACTTCCTGCAAAAGGGTAACCATACTTTCGCGAATCTGGAGGCTTCCAACATAGCATAGAAAGTTAAATCCGAGCCTCCATCATCTGATAGATAAACACTTAACTTCTTTGATGGATAATTATAAGCCATTACTGAGAGAACTGTGTTTATCACCATCATTGGTGGCTCTATTACTGGATCTGCTGTGCATACAAATATGTCAACTCCTGGCAAATCTTCTCCATACCTGCACACATCATTATAGTTTCCGAAACAAACTCAATCCTGAAGCAGAAACCTTGGTGTAAAAACTGGAGTTGAAATATAAACAAAAACCTGAGAGCAAGCCTGTCTTTGTAAGTGTAACGGCGAATAGGTTTCCACCTGATGACTGCTGTTAGGAACCAAAAGAAACCGAAACATATCTCTGACAGAAACAACCCAGTCCACAACCAAACCTTTTCAAGTCCTTCTGAGAATGGAAAGTACTTCAATCTGTAAACAAATACCATGCATATACTCACAAAGATTGAAACAGCGTGCAGGCGAAACAATAGACGCCCTTTGGCTAACTTAGTTTCGAAGAGAGGAACATAACCATTCTTCTTTTCCATGTTCAGCTTTTTCCACTAAACCTTCAAATGAGTGGTGGTAAAGAGAGTTAGATATCAAAGATTTATATCATAATAGGACTCTTTTTGTGACATTTTTGTTCGTATCTAGCCAGGAAATAGACAATCATATCAGACAAGTATCCTGTCAAGTGCAAGCCAATCACTAACCATGAATGTTGATGAGTGACACTGCACTAAAATTGACTATCAGACATCTTTAGCCAATAAAGTTAATTGTAGTTTTATACTAGTTGTTATAGAATATTGATTCATCAAAGAGAATCTTAGGACCATAAGTCAAGTATTGATTTGGACATGTCACCCATATTTGAACAATTATTGGCTTGATATGTCAAATACATGCAAAATGTTGAATTAGGGAATGAAAGAGAGATAATTAAGGAGTATATTAAATATAGTATAGACGTGCATGTGGTGAAATACTATTCTTGTAACAACTGGTTTCCTCCATTAAAATTTCCTTAAAACAAGGACTAAAAATAGTAGATAGATGTGAAAACAAGCTCTCACAACACAAAAAACTAAGATTACTTTGATTGTTTTTGATCGATTCGTGTCTTTAACATACAAGAAGAAAACATCAGAACCATCATTGCCACCATCATCAGCTCCTGGTTTATGTTCCTTGAACACCATTTCTTTCTTCTTGGGGGGTATGAGAACATGTTACATGTTATAATGTTGCAGGATGTGTGTTGCTGCTGCTACTGATAATGTGAATTTGAATGTGAACTGCATGTTTTGATTTTGCAGGTTGCTAAGAGAGGAACATTAGGAAGATGAATCTTAGGATCATCGACCGGCAAAGGTCGTTGGTGAATTCTCCCAAAGTAGAAGTGGGAGAGATTGATACCAGGGCACCATTTCAATCTGTTAGAGCTGCTGTTAGTCTTTTCGGTGAAGTTTCTGTTCATAGAGATAAGCCTGCGGCCAGGAAGAGTAGACTTTCTTCTGAGGTAACTTTCCAGGATGCCAATATCTGTGTTTGTAGATACATTCATGGTGTATGCTTTATCTATTTGTCTATGTCTATCAAATGAAATATAAGAGATTGTTTTGTATGCATAAAGCTGATGGAGCTTCTATTTGGTTAATTTAGCAGAATATCATAGACCGGGAGACACAGCTACTGCTGGCGCAGAAAGAGGTAGAGAGGACAAAGCATCAACTTGAAACTACAGAAGCTACTAAATCTAAAGCAGTGCATGACCTTGAGAGGGCAAAGAGAACAGTGAAAGATTTATCTGATAAACTCAAAACTGTAACAACATCGAAACAATCTGCTGTTGCAGCTGCAGAATCTGTAAAGCAGCAGGCCAGGGAACTTGAGAATGCGAAACCGAAAACAAGTACAGACAACTCCTTTGAAAGGAACTGGGAAGTGGAAAATGAAAGAGAGCAATACAAGAAGGTTTATGCTGAGCTTGATGCTCAAAAGCAAGAGCTTAACAAGATAAGACAAGATTTTGCTGCGCTGTTGGAAACGAAAGAGGCCGGTTTGCAACAAGCAGCAGAAGCTCGGCGTTTGGGGAAAACAAGCTCAGAGAGGTGTGAGCAGCTCCAGAAGGAGATTTCAGCTATGAAGGAGGCTTTTGATCAGGTGAAAACTGCTTCTCAACAAGCTCTGGAAGAGCAAGGAAAGCTTATTGCAGAGAGAGACAGCCTCGAGCTATCTTTTAAGGCTGCAAAGGAAACAGCACTACAGAAGCTGAGCGAATTGCAGAAGGAATATGACCCTGATGCAACTACCGACCTTGAGTTGAAGTTCGCAGCAACTACTAAAGAGGTGGAAGAGTTACAGGAGCAGATGAAACAAGCTCATGCTGCTGAAATGGATGCTATGAGAATTGTGACATCAGAACTCAATGATGCTACAAGGGCTCTTCAAAAAGTAGCTGATGAGGAAAGCTTGCTGAGGAACCAGGTGAATTTGCTGAGGCAGGAGGTTGATGTTGTGAAGAGGGAATATGCTCAGTTGAAGAAGGAAGAGGAAATGCGCATAGCTGAAGAGAAGGAAAGAGAGAATGCAATGCTCAAGAAGTTCACATCAGAAGAAGAAACTGCTAAAAGAGAAATTGATGAGATCAATAAGATAGTAGAAGACCTCAGGAAAGGAACTGAAGCTGCTCAGATCAAAATTAATCAAGCTGAGACGGCTCTAGAAATGACTCACTCACTGCTAGTAGAAGCTAAAGCTGCAGAGCAGAGAGCTATTGAAGATTTGAATATTCTGAAGGTGCTCCCTGAATCAGATTCTGCTTCCAAGATCAACATTAAAAAGGAGGATTATGAATCAATGAAATCAAAGGTGGAGAATTCCGGTCCAGAGGCTGACAAGAAACTGGAAGAATGCAACACTCAGGTAGAACAGATAAAAACGTCAAAGATGGCGGCAGACCAAAAAGTAGAAGCAGGTTTAAAAGCACTTGAGGAAATTAAAACAGCAACAGAAATAGCTATCAAGTCTGCAGAGACAGCAGCAGCTGCACAAACCATGGTGGAAGGAGAACTCCGAAGATGGCGTAAACAGGAACAAACAGCTTAAGTTGCTTCTGCGATGGATTCTACAAAGTTTCTTCATTTATTCTGGATTCTAAACTGATATTGAACACCTGTCAACAATATAAATCTGTTCTAGAAACAGTACTTCAAAATTTTTCCTTGTTTCTTCTTGTACATGTTAGATAAAGTGTTATGCAGCCATCTACTTGGCATTAAAAATGTAAAACAAAGAGGAGATTATAACAGAATACCTGTTTTAAGCATATCATGGATAGGAAACAGAAACGATTTTCAAGTATAGAATCAACTCAGCTTAATAACACTGAAACTAGAATTACAATATCTATTGCAGTCCTACACTGTTAACTTGCTGGGGAGGGCCGCGAGCAGAGTTTGTAGCTAATCTCATGTTACATTTAGGTAACAGCTTCCTCCATCTGAAAACTCACAGAGATAACGTGAGCCGCTTATCACATATATTTATATATCGTATAGCTATATGGCTAATTCATAAAACCGTGGTCTTTCATCTAACAGACATGATAGTGAGTGCGGTGTCCAGGTTGAAGTTCAACGAGTTGTAAGCAAAATGGAAATCACGAGAGCTAGGTTCAGGTGTCAGCAACTTTGAGGCCATCTAGGGACTTGCATAATCCATTTCCATTTTCAATCTTATGTAACTCAGACTCTATAGTTTTGGCGATCTCTGTCCCTTCAGAAGCTGCTTCGGGTAGAGCCACATGAAAAGACCCTTGTTTGATTGGTGTAGCAGGTTCTTCGATTGTGGATTGTTGATTGATGTAGTTATAGACTTGTTGATGAAATGGATGGTCTAATGTAAAGCAACTGTCGGAATCTGAATATCGAGAGGACCCAGAACCTTCTCTTTTACAGAAATGTGGAAGTGATGAAAAATCCATTACCTATGGAAACAGGCAAGATGACTAATTAATCAGATTGTGATTGAGATTGTTTCCACCACATTTCTTACAATGCCCCTAAGGAGTCCTCCCCTTGTATTCATAACTTATTACATTACCAGGATAAGAAGGGATCATAATTCTACTTCAAACCTTACAATTGACTATTTACCGAGACACATAAACTAAACAATTTCTAGCAGATAGATATTTTGAACACATTCAAATATATATGTGTGTGTTATTGGGCGCTTATGCACACCCAAAAATGACAAGATAAGAAAAAAGGCAACATTAACAAGAAACAAGCCAAAAAAAAACTTACCTTCAACAGCTCGTCCCTCCCAGAGCCTGACAAAACCTGAATTTTTTTCCTAGTCCTTTCTTGCAGAAGGGGCTTCACAACCTATCAAAACTCCAAAGGTTAGACCAATTCAATACCGAGCTCTCGAGAACAAATCCACATAATTAGGAGGCAAAAGGGAGCAAGACACAGTGGAGACTTGCCTTCCAACAAGCAGAAAATACATATGGTGCATTAACAATGTAATATGTATTTGTCTTCTCGGGATAGTTCAAATCATCAATTGTTGATATGATTGTCAATAACTGCATTCAAGGTACACATGTGAGTCAGCGGGTTAGCCAGATGGAACTCATGTAAACAGAAGGAAAAAAATACACCACGGAGATACCTTGATCTGGCCTAGAGCTGAAAGTTTCAGGCCAGTCATATCCAAAACTTTGATGCAGGTGGTTATTGGTCGCCCGTGCTTTTTTGACGCAGCAGGCTACAAAAATACATACCCATCAAATGCATGTCCATAACCAAATATCTAAAATGCTTCAAATGCAATAATCTAAATAGCTTATATTGTAACATACATATTAAGGAAATTCACATAGTAAGATAAATGTGATTGACTGCAACAATTATATGATTCAACGCTTGTACTCACCAATAGTACACGATCCCTGTATTCGTTCAATTGGATGTGTGACTGCACATAGTAGTGCACCTGGGGTAACAGAAATGAGAAACAGATTATTTCAAACATTCCCATCTATTTACTCTTAATAAGGAAATAAATAGAAAAGTCAATCATCCAAACCTAAGAATTTGGGACAGAATGAAACATTACTTCTTAAGTACGAAACTACTTACAGATGCTTTGTCAAATGTGCTGAGTCCCACACCAATAGCGAAGACAGGTAATCCCTAATATGGATGCTAAAAATGTAAGAGCACTTGAGAGATGTATTATTTCCATCATATTTTAATTATTGGCATACAAATGTCGCAAGGTTCAAATTTAAACATATAGTTGTGATAAACTAAAATAAAACAATGAGCACCTCTCTTGAGTATCCAGACATTCCTATAAGCTGCGAATCACGAACTCCTCTGTAAAACTCGGCAGGAATAATGGGTTTCTGTGTAAGAGGAACAGTGTTTCATTCATATTCATAAACTCATAATAAAAGTTTCACTAGAATCATTAATAAAATTGATGGTTTTCATACAAGAGAACAAGTAAAAAGAAAATAACTTAAATAGAACTTTTGTTCCAGTACCCAGCAATTTAAATCAAGCAGACTGAGAATAACATTGATATATTTAAGAATATACCAACTGAATTATACTTGGAATACAATTAATGCCAGGAAATAACATGAACTTACCGATAGTATTTTGTCGATATCATTTTGTACTCTCCATTGCAAACAGTCCACTAACTAAAATGTCAAACAAAATAAGATATCATTTTAGTTAAAATTCAGAATTAAGATGCTTAGACCATTAAATTTGCAAGAGTGTTAAATCAAGTGAGCTACAACTAACCATTTTATGCGCTTTGGACACATTCCAGTCTCTTGCTTTAAGAAAGCGCACCAATGATTCGGTAACATATCCTTGATGAATATTCTGCAAATCCGCAATTAAATATTACTCTATTAGTAATCAAATCAAGATATCCAGAATTGGACTTTTTGTTACTCTACCAAATACATCATAATTTCCTCAAACAACATAAAACCGACCAACTAAATTAACTACTAGATAATGACAATTCTCGATTATTACATTACAAGGTTAATGGCACAACCAATCAGCATCACCCGTAGCTTAACATCATAGCAATATTGGACAAGATTGGTAGTAAGTCTCTTAATTTTCATATGCAAACATACACCTAACCGCTGGTTTTTCTCTTAATCTACTCTTAACATATCAAATCCTTCAACTAAAACACCACAATTTAGCCTTGAAAAAATCAGAACCATTAGTCCACAAAGCACATCTCCTTCAAATTTCCACAACCACCAGATAAGATAAACAAAACACACACAACCAAAGCATAATAATCAAGAAAATAACAAGATAAAAATAACTACACAATCAAACTCAGATCACATAAAGTTCCAAATTTCACACACACCCAATTAATATCTACCTTCTAAAAACATAAATCTCAATCAACCACCCAAAAAAAACCATCACCACACTACACATTCTCTAAATTCAACACCTCCACTCCACATTAAAGCAGATCAACAGTGTACAACAATCAACACTAACAAAAAGCAAACATTTTCACTAAAGTTTAACAACAGATCGGACCAATTAAACAAAATGTGTACCTGAAATGTCTTCTTCAACGGCTCATCAACTGTATAAACACGCAAAAAACCAGCTTAAATTAACCAAACAACTTCACTGTAACAAAAACACTAAAAAGTAAAAATTACCCATTACCTCGATCCATTAAAGCTTGAAATTGGTTGATCGCTTCTTGGGGAACAATACCCATTTCGCGAAATCTCTAAACACAGACTCACACACAGAAAGTCTTGAACTTTAATCACAAAATTTACAGCTTTTTATAGTGAAATAAGCTGGCTTTTTAAGTTAATAAGAAAATGGTGAATTGAAAGAGAGAGAAAAGAGAGAGAGAGAGACTAGAGAGGTGGGTCTAATGGTAGTAGAACAAGTATTAGTGGTGATGATTCTCACACCTTAGAAATCGACAAGACAACAAAAATTTTGCTTCTTTGTTTTTTCATAGCACCTATCTTCTCTTTTTTTTCAATGCAATAACTAGTTTTTAAAATTAAAATATATATATTTTAAAAATAAAAATAAAATAAAATAAAAAAAACAATCTTTTTGGAAACTTCAATAATTAACAATTTTTTTTAAAAAAAAATAAATAATATATTAATAATGTATTTTAATTAAAAGTCAATCCACTTGTTAAATATTTAAAATTAATTATATTTATTTGATATAATTTATTTAATAAAATAAAATTATTTAATTGTAAATAATTGAGAAAATTTATAAAGAAAGATGTGAAATTTGATAGCATTGATGGTTGAATGATAATCAATTTGAACTACTTCATCTTCATAGATTCATTGAATATTGATTTTGACTTCTTTTATGTAATAAAATCTCGTTTTGAAAATAAATAGTTTATATTTTTTATGTAAAAGTTCAATTATCATATAGTTTTAGCCCATAGATTTGGGCCCTTAATGGGCCACCAATTCCTTAATCAACCATATCAATTTAATGTAGTACTAATTATATATGACATATGATCCTTCAATCAAATCATTATTTGTTGAATTATTATATTTAATTAAAATAGTTTTTGTGGTTAAATAAATGTTAGTTGGTGAGTTTGGCTTGATTTTGATAGAGATTCAAATAAAATATTTTGTTTTTCTTGGTAGGTGTGTTTAGGATCTATGTTTTAGATCCAAAGTACTTATAATAATGTTGGTCCACTACATTTTCTTTTAAATAATAAAATAAATAAATAATACATGAGAAAATACATCATTAATCATAGAAATTTCATCTTTTCAATTTTTGTGATTTTCTCTTAATCAACATCAAACTATTTAATTACAATCCTTGTGATGGGGAGAATAGAGTATATTCCATGGAATCACAAAACAAAATTAACCATATAAATAGAATATTCAATTTTTAATTAATATTTACAACTAACATGAACATCAAATTATGTAAACACATTGACTTCAAACCTCATAATTGCTTCTTCAATCTCATTTATTCGCATATTCTCTTCAATTTGTTCACGTTTATAAACTTGGTCAACCAAACATAACATGTTACATGTATATATATATACACATATACATATACGCAACAGCAGAAACAAGAAGTGAGTTTGGTCACTAACATGTCTGTGTTATTTGATTACCATCAACACAGCTTTGAACATGGTGAGTCAAGTAAGAGCAGTGAAATCATTGAAGAAGAGGACTTGTTTGAGATTGAAGAAGAAGGAGTGGCATTGGAGACCATTAAAGAAGAGTTGTTTGAAGGGAGTTTGTTTTCATTTGATGTGAATGGAAGTGAAGGAAGTGATAATGTTTATGTTTGTGTTGGGAAAAGTGAGTCAAGCATGGTGGCTCTGCAATGGACATTGGAAAATTGGGTTTATTCAACTTCTACTGTCATTAATCTTGTCCATATCTACCCAGAAGTCAAGCTTATTCCTTCTCCTTGTAAGTTTTTGTTTGTTTCATCTTTTATTAGCTTGTATGCATGGGGTTTTTTGTGTTCTGGGGATTGGATAGGATGTGTTTGAATTGAGACTGACTTTTTGGATTTCCACTTTTGAAAGTTGTTTCAAAAGGTATACCATGTGTTTGGATTGAGATTGAATTTGGACTTTCGAAAAGCTATTTCAAACGGTATTTGGATATAGGATGTATTTGGATTGACTGACTTTCATTTTTCGACTTCTAAAAGCTATTTCCAGTGATATTTACAACAGAGAAAGTTAAAATATCAGATTCTTGAAAATGATGTTCGTTCCTCTTTTTCTAACACTCCCCACACACTGAGAACTACCATGTTGTTAAAAGTTTGATTAGAATGACTTATGTAAGCACTTTTTCAACTTTCTGGACTAAAGCAGTTCCAGTAGGAATAGAAATTTAGAAATACTTTTGAATCAGGTCCCAGAAATAGCTTTTCTAATGTCAAAAGCTAAAAATAGAGGTCATCTCCCTAATAATACTACAAGGCTAGTAATAATGTGGTTGGCCTTTCAAGCAGTTTAATCAACTAATTAGACCAATAAACTACCTTGCACTAATTAGAATCTAACATGCTGTTTAATCCCTTTGATTAAGATCTAACAACAAGCCTAATGAGCCTGATGATGGTGATGTTTTGTGTAGATGATTGATAGTAGAAAAGTTTTCCTTTTTTTCACTCTTGAAAATTGTTTGCATTTGACTGTTGATAGTGGGAAACTTACCAAAAAGTCAAGTAAATCCAGAGCAAGTGGAGAACTACATGGAACAAGAAAGAGGCAAAAGAACACTTCTTCTTCAAAAGTTCATTCATGCATGTTCTAATTCTGAGGTACATACAAACACAAACACTACACAATGTCAATTTCCAACAATCAAATTCCAACAATCTTCTGTTGAATATAATGAATGACACTCACACACAGGTTAAGGTAGACACCATGCTTTTAGAAAGTAGTGACACAGTAGCAAAAGCTATTCTGGACCTCATTCCTATTCTCAATATAAAAAAGCTAGTAGTTGGAACATCAAAATCAAGAATAAGGTAACATAAAATCCAATCTTCTACTTGCAGCAACTGAACTGGTTTTTAAGTTTTGATCAACATGGGGACCATTTTGTTTGTTTAGAAAATCTACAAAGTCCAGGAGAGGAAGTGGAAGCTGTATAGCTGATCAGTTGCTGCATAATGCACCAGAGAGTTGTGAGATTAAGGTAGTTTGTGAAGGGAAAGAAGTTGTTGATCAGATGGTGGAGACTCCATCTCCATCACCATCACCAACTCCAGTTGCAGCTTCTTCACCTTCATCTGCAGTTAACAATCACAGACCGAGTCCGATGGCTAGCATGGAGGAGAATCGAAGCAACGGTTCGGTTATTTGTCTGTGCTTCAAGTCTAAGTTTGTTTGATTGTATAGATAGAGAAGTGTTAGCTACTTGGTTGTTTTGTATTGTTGATTAATGAATTGCTACTGTTGTTTATTCAATAAAGTATCAAGTCATTTGTAATACTGTATCCACACATCAGTAGCAAATACAAGACTAGTCCTCAGGTACAAGTTCTATATCTTCAAAGTCACATCTAACTATAACAATCTAGACCAACATCGGTGCTGCTTATCCTACACTTATGGATGTTGTAGGGTTAGTTTGGGGCTAGTTTGGAATTGCTTCTACTTTTAACTTCTTGACGTAGAAAAAGAGAAGCGGAAGCCATAGCTAATTCTTTAGCTTCATCTAAAAGATCAAAAGCACTTCTACCAGTTACCTAAACATCATCTGAAATAGCTTTCAGAAACGAAAAACCAAAAGCTCATATATCCAAACAGACGCATAGCTAGGCAAAGTAGAAGCACTTCTACAAAAGCATTATCTCGGATACTCCTACTGAAAGCATTTTTCTGGCGTAAAAGCATCTCTTGAAATGCTTTACCGACCAAAAAGGCAACTAGTTGCTTATATAGGCTATCCCAGACAGACTCATATAATACACATCAAGATCAAGGTTGCAAATACTACCACAGGTACATGGGGGTACTACATGGGGTGTAAAAGTTTCTAATTCGGAGGCTGGTAATCTAACCTAAATGTAAAAGTTCAAAGAAAGAAAACAACAGAATACAGATGAAACTGTTCACAGAAAAGGAAAAATAACACAACTCTCATTATCTGTCAATAAGAAGAGACTTTATCCTCATAACCAACAGCCTTTTGAGATGTTGGAACAATTCGTTTTCTGATTAAAATAGAAATAATATGCAAATTCCAATCAATACCAACTATCATCATCACTAAAAGAAATCAAACTCAAGATAATTATCAGAACCTTTCTGGATAGGCGCAGCCATAGAAGGGACAATCTTTTGACTGGTAGTAGTTGATGATGTTGTTGTTGCTGGGGCTGGTATTCGCTCTAGCTCGACTGGCTTTGGTATTTCTGGTGGAGTAGCACAACGTATTAAAGCCCAATTGACTCCTTCAAAGAAAGGATGTTGCTTGATTTCAGTTGCACCGCGCTTAAATGCCAATCTGTGTTGTGGTTCCTTTACGAGTAAGCCTCTTATAAGATCCCTGGCTGCGAAACTGACAACAGGTGATTCAGGAAACCGAAGAGGCTGACCTACAACATTGAATAATGTGGCTCGGTTCCCAGACCCCTTGAAAGGGGTTTTACCGAACAATAGTTCATACAGAAAGATTCCAAAAGTCCACCAATCTACAGCACTTCCATGACCTTCACCCTTGATGATTTCAGGAGCTAAATATTCATGTGTGCCAACAAAGGACATTGACCGAGCTTCAGTTGGCTCTGCTATGAGCTCAGGTAATGGGCTGACTTGGTTTCCTATTTCATTTTTTTGTTTTCTGTCTTTCTTGGACTTGCTAGAGAAGATTCGAGGTGAAAAGCATGTAGGAGTGACGCATGATGGTTGAATGCAAGAAGGTTCAATGCATGCAGGCTGGACACAGTAGACGGAATTTTTCCGTGCAGGTTCAGACTCAAGGGCTGAGATTTTGATAAGAGTTGGACTAACTGCACAACGGAGAGAAAGATCGAAATCTGAGAGCATAATATGCCCATCATCCCTCACGAGTACATTCTCTGGCTTAAGATCACGGTAGATAATACCCAGCATGTGAAGGTATTCAAGAGCTAACAGTACCTCTGCCACATAAAACCTGAAAACGATACCAGAAACAACTGTTACTATCAGGATCAACAATTATGATGAAGAGATCTAGAGAAAACAAGTTAGCTTGAATTGAAAAAGTATCTAACAATCATTAATAAACCAGCAATTTCAAAGTTATCTTACTTCACTGCCTGCTCAGGAAAATGTTTGCCCGGCTGCCTCTGCCGAAGAGTATGCAAGTCACCTCCAGGGCAAAACTCCATCACCAAACACGAGAACTTATCAGTCTCGAAGTGGGTATATAGCGTTGGAAGAAAAGGATGGTCCAAGGATTGCAATATCTCTCTTTCTGTTTGAGCTCGAAGAAGCTTCTTCCGACCTGCTAAAGATGCTTTGTCCATCACTTTCATTGCAAAATAACATTTAGTTCCACTCAACTCTGAGAGGTACACACTCCCAATATCTCCACAACCCAACCTTTTCAGCAGTCTAAAATGGCTCAATCCCAAGACTCCATCTCTAGCTCTGACGGCTTGGATGGCTTCCCATCTCAAGTCGTTTGCTTTATGAGGCTTATTGATACTGCTACTGAAACTGCTACATGAACTCTCATCACTCACATCACTGCTTGTACTTCCTCTACACATACTACTCTTGCCACTCTCAACAAAATCAAGACGGTCACTAATCTTGGCACTTCCACTTGTTTTTGCAAGACTGCTTGCACCACTAACTTTAGCAGAAACTGAACTGCTCTTCACACTTTCATATGCTGATGTTTTCTTTTCTTGATCGAATGAAGTCTCCAGTGTAATCGACTCTTGCACAGTACAAAGCGAACTAGATTTAAGTTTTTCAATCAAGGAATCAACAGGCCCCTCTTGTGACGATTTTTTGTTTTCCGAAACTCCAACCATATTATGCTTAGCGATATTATCTACCAACTTAGGTAATTGCTTTGCAGAAACCAGCTCAGTCTTACCAGTCTTGGAACCATTAACAGGCAATGACATTGTCTCATTTGCTTCAATTCCTCGAATACTAGCTGACTTCTGTTGCTCCTTTTGGGAACCCTTCGGAATAGTTTTCGAGGCCATGAGTAGCAACCAGCCTTAGATATGCATCACGTCCAACAAACAAATCACTCCACACCCTCTCCACTTATATTAGCAATCATAGAAATCGCAACAAAATCCTCCAGCAAACACTGAAAAACCAACAATTCAGCCAACACCATGTGACAAGGAACTATAGATAAACCATCACAAAACAACACATCAAGCTTACGAAACTACAACCTCCTATCCTAATACATGCAAACAAACACACAGCTTCTAACCTCCTATCAAAACCAAAAAAAAAAAAAAAAAATTACAAGAGAAACCAAAAACTACTTCTACAAACAAGCAACTTCACCAACAATGTTCAAAGATACAAGCTTTCATCAGTAAACAGTAAAAATCACAAAACCCAAGTACTAAATCAAATTAAAATCTCCATTGTAAAAAGAAAATTCAGCCACAGAACAACATATAGCCCTAATTTGATCCAATACTCTTCAATAAATGTACCAAAAGTGAATTCAGTTCTCCAACTCAAACAAAACCTAATCCCTGACACATCACAAAAACAATAAACCAAAAATCACAAACTAAATCAAAACTAAAAACCTAAGACACATAAACAAACACCAACACAACCCTTCAAACCTACAAAATCAATCATTTAGCTCAAAACCCAGTTAAAAACAAATCAGAAACAGAAACATCAACATGATCCTCAAAGCACAAGCAAAGCAAAACACATAAAAGCCAGATCTTGATTGCAAAACCCAACCTTTGAGCATGAAACCAACACAGATCCAGAAAACAGCACATACCCAGAAGAGTATGAGGTGAGAAAAGAGAGAAAAGTACCTGATTTCAAGGATGTAACACTCAAAGACTGGAACTTTTTTGTTGCCCAGATTGTGTATTTGGTCATAAAGAGAGGGAAAAGGGAAAGCTCCCTTGATAGCTCTCAATTGTTAAAATACAGACACTGTTGCTCTGTTTTTGTATAAAGGGAGAGAGAGTGTGTGTATAAAAATGAGAAATTGTATGTGACTCTGGTGTGGACTATTAGGCACAGATAGAGAGATGGGTCAAAGCAAAGCTCCAAAGTAAAAGTTGGGTATTTTTCATTTTCACTTTCAAAATTATAAAATAAATTTTAAATACAATATTAAATTTGATGTATATTGTAAAATCTTGTTGTTTAGGAATTGTATGTTGATTTATGAATATCTAATGGTGTTTGTCTGTGAAGTTAATTTTTTATGAGATTTACACCATAATTAAAAATTAATTATTTTGATTTAACTAGATTTATAGATATTTGTATGGGTTAATTTATGATTTTTTGAGTGTTATTTTTTAAAGTATTTCAATAATTATTTATAAATATTTTTTATATTTTAGAAGAATTTTTAAAGGAAATTATATATACTAAAAACAAATATATAATTACTTTTACTTTTTATTTTACAATTAGGACTAAAAGTAAAATTAATTTTAATATATTAAATTAAGTCAAGTGAATTTACATTCTTCTAACCATTCGCGGTCGCAGTCTCTTAGAGCATCCACAATAAAAGGACACTTGAAGTCCCCATTCAGAAAATTCAAACAAGAAAATATTATTTAAAGTCAAATCAAGTAATAATAATATATTTTCTCTCTCCTGAGTTCCTCTAAGTTCGCACGATAGACAACTCTCATTCACCAATCAACTACTTGTGCTTCATTTTTATTTCTTTCTCTCTCTCGACAATTTTATTAATATTTGGATTATTTAAAAACTAAATATATTTTATTATAGCTTGTAGGGCCCACATAGCAGAATTGGAACACAAAGTGTCTGCTACGGTAGATGCTCTTAGTGAGTCTCTCTTTTGATAAAAGACTCATGTTTGGTCTCTTTGCATTGGAGTAACTAGTTTTTTAGAAATTAGTCTCTCAAATGAATCTCTTTGCATTGGAGTAACTAGTTTTTTTAGAAGTTAGTCTCTCAAATGAAAGACTCATTTTTAGAAAAATTAATAAATAATGAAATGACATATGGAAAGTTCATAAAAAAGAAAGAGAAATTGGAGAGAGAAAATATGATACTAGCATGATATATTTGACTTTTTTAATTTTTAAAAATAAATATGTGAGACTTTGCATTGGAGTGAAATTCTTATATTTTCTACAGATGAATTTCTTTGATGATGTGACATACACGGTTCCACATAAGAGACGTGAGAAACTTCTATTGGAGATTGTCTAACCTTTATAAATTTTAAAAGTTAAATACAACTTACTCATTTAGACTTAGTTTGAGATATGTTGGCCTTTTGACTTCTAACAAGAAAGTAAAAAAAAAAAAAAAATATCACCTTAATTACTTTCACTAAAAGCATTTTATTAACCTATAAACACTTTTGAATTTCTATTTAAACAGTACTAAAAAAATGGTTTCAATCTGTAAACGGTAAAAATACTTCCATTGAATCTTTTCAAATCACATTCTTTATATATATATATATATATATATATATATATATATCCTTAAATCTTGCTCATGAATGTTTTAGTGATATTATGTCGAGTCTATTATCTTATATAAGTATAATATCTTTTTAAAATATGTATAAGACATTTGGAATGATCATTCCTGAATTCGATTTACACTATTTAAGTTTTCTTTTTTATTTAGTTTTATTATAATAAAAACGTATTGTTTATGTCTGATTTTCTATTCTAATTAATTATTATTGATTATATTGGTTTTGTCCCTTCACAAACCTAAAACAAAATGCCAGTTATTACCATTTATTTCTATACCATGTTCTCAAGCCATGTAGCTTACTATTGAAAGCTAACTTTTAAAACATTATTTTTTTTCCATCCTCTTTTTTTTCAAAATCTTAAGGCGAGTTAGGTTTTCAGAATCTCAACTATTTTGATCGAACTATACTGAATAAGCAAGTTTCACATATCAGTGATGCTCTCTATTTTATAGTTACAGCTTCATTTCCAATTAAACACGAGGTAATTAGTTTCTACTTAATTGTTTCCTTTCAGTTGAGCATAAGGTAATTGGTTCTTTTCCTCGCTGTCTCAATCAATATTAACTTTTTTTTATTTAGTCTAGCCTGATGTAGGTATTTATCTCTTATATTAAAGAGTTAGGTGGTCAATATTGATCGACAATTCCATTCGAAAGTTTCGCCCTTAATAACTTGAAGTTGCTTTATTCAACTCGTTTAATATTGGAAAAACATCGGTGATATAACAATTTATTGTAGTTTTTAATGTTAAAAAAAACTAAAAGAGGGTGATTTTTAATATCAAAAGAACTCTCATATTTTCCTTTTGATATAACATACTTATATAGGTATAATAGATGTGATGTGATACAAAATAACTTTTAAAAAAATATCTTAATTAGTACGTAACTAGATCTTTCTTCTGATAATATAAGCATTGCACATTACAAAAATAGATTTTAAAATATGATATTAAAATAAGATGTATGACGGTTGACATCAATATCCAACATTCCCCCATGATATACAAGAACTATGCAGCAATATATTCATCTTTAAGTTCTTCAACTATGTTCTTCTACTTCATGAGTGATTGAAAATTTTCCTTCTTTTTCTTCACAATTTCTTGAACTTTCACATTTTCATTCACTAACATATTTTCATCAACATGATTTTTTAATTCTTCCAAATTTACCATATGATTTTTATGTAACTCAAAATTCGAAGACAACATAGCATTATCAACAGACTCCTCAAATTCTTGACAATCTCTATAATTGCCAAAATATCATCTCTTTAATCAATATGAAAGATTTTATTTTGCATTCCAATATATAAAATCATTATATTATGATGATCAAAGACATCACAAATCTTGTTTTAAACTATAGTGAATAATTTGTATCAAATAGTTGATCATCACTCAACAAATTTTGTTGAACAACAGGACAAATAACACATCACATATAAGTTTAGTACCGAATGAAATTTGCATTAAAAAAATCTCTTTTTCTTTGAAACATCTAGCAATCTTCCATCTCCAAGCTTATCTTTGGCAAAGTTTTAAAATTGTTAAGGTTTGTTGTCATGTGTTTAGTGCAGCCATTGTCAATCATCCAACTTTCAATATTTTAAGTTACAATAGATTTTTCATCAACTGCAAAAACAACAAAAAGTGTCTTCTCCTCTATTGCAGATAAAATTACATCATTTATAACCTATAAAACCTTTGCATCATCTTTTTTGTTGGTATCTCCAGGACATACCTTTTCAACATGTCTCAATTATTTGCCAACTATACATTGAATATTGGGATTCCAAAAATAGAACTTTTTAGTTTCTTACAATGAGGACATGGTGGCAATTTTTTCCTTTTTTTTCCATTGTTATTATCATAGCTTTTGTTAGAGTTTCTTTTAAATTGAGTTGTGACAAGAGCATTCTCAATTCCTTATTCTTCTCATTCCCTTAGCGTTTTTCTTTGTTTAACAACTTTGTAGCACTTACAAGTTTTGTGAGAGAAAACTGTGATAAATTCCATGAATCTTCAAGTGAACAAATCTTTCCTTCAAATCTGTCTGGAAGAGTACCATCATTTTCTCAACAACTCTTCTTTTTAGTAAGTTCTCACCAAGAATCCTTACTTGATTCACAATCTTCATGACCCTGTTGATGTAGTCTTTCATTATTAGTAATTGAAACTCCTTCTTTATATTGAAAATCTGCATGTTTTTTTATTTTTATTTATTTTTTAATTCCCTTGAAATTTAGACTTCAATCTGTTCTAAGCATCTTTCATTGTCTTGCATGCCATGATATGTATAAAGACAAACTCATCAACAACTAAATGAAGAGTGTTTAAAGCTCTGAATTTTCTGGAGACTTTTTCTTCATGGACTCTCAACTGATTGAGAGATGGATTTTTTAGCAGCTTATGTGAGGTATATAATTCCACAGTTTCCCACAGTAGCAGCCACTTAGATATGCTTCCATATTCATTGACCAATCATGGTAATTTTCTTTGGTAAAGAGATAGGGAGAATGAGCAAAAATATGGCTGGAGCAGGAAAGTGTCGAAGTGTTTTTTTTCTTCACAAAGTTCCTCAAATATCAATATAACTCTGATACTACTGTTGTAATTTTGAATGTTAAACAAACTAAAAGATATAGAGTTTTAATAAAAGAACTCTCATATTTTTCCTTCTAATATAACATACATATATAGGTACAATAGATGTGACACAAAATAACTTTTAAAAAAATCTTAAATAGTACCTAACTAGATATTTTGTTGGACATCACAAAAATATATTTCAAAATATAATGTTAAAATAAAATGCATAAAGTCGACATCAATATCCAATATAATTTAAATAGAATGTCTCCTCTTCAATTAGGTCTGACATAAAACTTTGGGAAGAAAATTTCTCATTTCAAAGTGATTGTATCAACTTTTTATAAGAGTCAGGTCAACAAACTTATAGAAGAAAAAAGTGTTAGTTTTAGAGTGATTCTTTTTCTTCTAGCATTTATAATTACTAACACTTGTTATAAAACGAATATGACCCATAAACCATTATGTCTTAATTTCAAAATTAATTATGTAAGAATGCTAACAATCGTTTTAATTATCAAATTTTAACATCATATATTTCTATGGAGATACACTTTTGTTATGACTTGTGTAAGCAATACAGAATAGTGGGTTAAATTTCTCATTCGAACATCTTTAAAATTGTAAACGTGTAATACACTAATATTGTATTTAAATCTATTTGATCAAACTTTTGTTGAAAATGGATAAAAACCTTTTATCTTTGTGCATTCACTGACACATATAAAATATTTATCAATCTTATTAGATCAAATTAGACTTTTGAGTCATATTGTTATGAAAAAAAAATTTAAATAATATTATTATTGGTTGAACTTTTATTTATCCACTAAATAATTTTACTGAGTTTATTTACCTGTTTCGGCATTACCCTAAGATATTCTAAACTATAAGAAACACTTGAGATATTCTAAACTATAGGAAACACTTCAATATTTTTTCTCAGATGGAAGTAGTTTATGATAATATTATAAAAAGAAAATTAAAATTATATATAAACAAAATTTTATTAAAAAATTTATTTTAATCTATTAAATCATTTTGTAATTATCCCAACTTCTTTATATCTTTTCACTATTTTTTTTGTCAATATATAATATACTATCTTCACCATAATTAAAATTTGATTGGTAATACTTTTTTCTATTAAAAAATGAAAAGCAAAAATCAACTCCCTAATTCATATATGTCATACAATTACTTTCAAATTATTTAATTTTTTAACTATCATATGATCAAGTGTCAAAATGAAATTAATAGTATCATTATATGTCATGTAATGATAATAATTATTATAAATATTTTAATTATAGTGAAATCCTATGTGTATCTTGACAAATTTCTTTCAATTTCAAATCAAACTACATAAAAAATTCAAAAAGGTCAAAAACATATTGCTTTCTACACATAAATTTAACCGTTTTTTGTCTTATATTTTATTTCATGTTTTTACCATTATACAATACAAGATTGTTTTAATCAATGTGTCATATATCTTTCATTACAAGCTTTAGATCCCATCATGAACTTCATTTTATTTATATATATATATATATATATATATTTTTTACAAATAAATGAATGGAAGATAAAAACTATCACCTATCTTGTTTGGAATTATTTATTTAATGGTTTTTAAATATAATGTTTGAATAAAACTTCATAAAAAATTCTAAAATAAAAAATACAATTTCCGTATACTGAATTAAATTGAATTTTATCAAAATATTTATATTTATTTTGTTTTTAGAAGTTAAAACCTATAAGTTAGGTAAAAAAATTTCATTATAATATTAAGATTATGGTTCGCATCGGATTTTCAATTATTTATTAAATTAGTATTTTAGATATTTGTAGCAATTAGTTGTAATTAATTTCTAAATTAGTTATTAAATTAATTGTTTAATTGAATATTTGGTATTAATTTTAACTTTTAAATAACTGTTAAATGTAAAGTTACTGCAAATTTATTATAAACATGTTAAAATTGTAAAACTAATTATATAATTAATTATAATTAAAAAATTTACGTCAAAAATTATATATAACAATTTCAAAATTAAAACATTAAACGCGATTTTAAATGTTATTATTAAATACATTTTATTTACAATATTTAATTTAAAATAAATCGCAATTAAAAATATTAATTAAAAATTTTACCAACCACATTTTAACTAAAATTTAAAAAATACCATTTAAATCCACAAAATAGTATGTCATCCGAGACCATCCTTTTAAATTTATTTATTAAAAATTAAATATATAATAGTCTGAAAATATACTATTACTTTTAATAAATAAATGATATAAATATAAATATATTTAATAAATTAAATATCACATAAAATTAAATAAAAATATCAATTAAAATATACTTATAAAAATAATATAAAATAATAATTAAATAAATTATTATATTAATTTATATGTTTATATTATTTATCAACAAACAATGATTAGACATGTCTCGACCAAAATAAAAATAAAAATCCTAGTACATATACATAAATAAATATAAATTTAGAATAAAAATGGTGGTGGACATTGCATGAGTTGAGTAATAATTATTAAGTGAAGGAAAATAATAATTTGTTGTTGGAGAATGACAAAGCTACATCATGTGAAAATGATACTTTGCCGACATTAGGATTATTGATTGCCTAATTTAGGTAATTAGTTTCCTACTCATAGACAATATAAATCATGTGAAAATGACCATATAATATAATTATTATTATAATTTTAGACCAAGTTTTGTGTATATGATGTATTCATCACATGTATAAATATATGTAATTAATATGTGCAAAATCAATGTCTATATAGTTAATAAATTAGGTGCAACCATATTTAGGTCCCAAATGAGAATGTGAGATGTCATTAATTGTGGCATAGATGAGAAAGTAAAGGGGTTATATTGTTAAAGTTGAGATAATTGGGAGGATAAATATTTAAAATTATAAAAAAATTTGATTAAAAAGTAATTTTATATCTAATAATAATAATTAATATAAAATAATTAAAAAAGATTTTTAGCTAACTATTCAAATTATATTTAAATTTTAAATTAGAGTTTATAAGCAATACAAAATTTTTATATTTTCTAAATCATTTAAAATAGCGTTTAATATTTCAATTAATATTTAAAATAACAATTATGAAAGTTATTAAACATAACTTTCAACTCTATTAATTTTTTTAATAAGTAATTATATCATTATCTAAAATGCTAATTTAATAATTAAAATTTGATCCAAATATATTCTTAAATCATTATTATTTAAATTATTACTTCAATCCTTAATTTTATCTATAAAAAAAAAATCATCAACACCATATTTTATATTAAAATTATTCTTATTAGATTTTATAAAATAAACATCTCTATCTTTAAAGAATGAGAAATGATGATATAATTTTTATTTATATTTATTTATATTTTTTTTAAGTGAACCAAACCAACAAAGAAGTATTTGGTCCAAAATTATTTATGGGAGTTTCTAAAGCAATGTGAATTATTGGTAGATGTGGCAACCAATATCTAAACATGTCCTTATCAAGGTTTCCTACTCATTTATATCACATATAAATCACCATGCAATTCAAACTGACAATTCCTATTATTTTATCAATTTTTTTTTTAATAATATCAAATTAAATGTAACTAACAAATTGAAAAAAATAAATAAATTTATACAAACTTAACGCCAATTATATTACCAACTTATATAAATAAAATTTCAAATTAATATAATATTATCTATTTTGAATTAAAGTCGATAGTATAATTATTTAAAAATTTTATAAATTTCCGAAGACTGATTACCGTTTATGATATTGAATTTATACTAGTTACAAAAACCATTCGGTATATTTCGAGCTTTAACCTTCCGTCCTCTTAAATAATATTATAATAATTATTAATAAAATTTACCGTTTTATTTTTCTACCGGCTAATATTAAAATTAAAATTAACCTCCATCAAACTCCATACACTTAAGTTCAATGGACGATAAATCCAATAGAATTATATAGAGTGGTCCTAGTGTTTCATTATTGTTATCAAACTTATATATAAAATTCAATATGCATGTGAGATATAGGTCCACTTTTTATTATATAGTATAATATATGATCTTAATTGCTTTGATTACATCGAGCTTGTTGATTGTAAATAGTAATTAAACCATTAAATAATCTTCATGCATGCATGTTCTAAACTCGTTTTTTGTTGCATGGATTTTATTATAAGACGGCATATTCCAATAATCTTCACTAAGATTAAATCTATTATTTATATTATTATTTTTACATATTATAAAAATTTAATTGTTCATAAATATTGATGTTAGTTAATTGAAACTTGTAGTTGTTTTATATTTAGCGTTGACCTTATCATCAAGCACCAAAGAAATCTATGGGACCTTTTTTCATATAAAGTTGATATAACATATAGAAATTGAACTTTTTTAAAAATAAAAATAAAATAAAATACACACACAAAGTTTAATTTTGAGTTTGACAACCCCATTTCACTTTTAGCTTTTTAAAAATTTTAATTAGTTATATATATATATTTTAAAAAAGAAAAAAAGAATGATTCATTTTAGTATATTAATTTTAAAATAACCTTTTTTTTTAAAAAAAAAATAATTAGTTTTGAATTCTTTATTAATTAAAATATTACAATAATAAAATTAAAATGGTGGTTAAAAAATATATTTAAATAAGATTTATTTAAGATATAAACTATATTTAGGTGTTTAAATTTTAAATTAGTAGTTATTTAGGATAGTAAATAAAATATTTAATTATATTTGGTGAAAATTTTCAAAACATTAGATATTTTATTCCAATTATTTTTATGTAGTTAAGGAAAATTATCTCGATAAATATTATTTTAAAATTTATTAAAAAAAGAACGTAATAATTCAAAATTTTCTACTATAAAAATTAAATTAATTAAAAATTAGTATGATAAAATAATTAATTTTACAAATTAAAATAAATTGCTAAAAAAAATTATTTTCTTTACCAAATTATTATCACATGCAAATTATAAATATAAAATAAATTTGTCTTATTGGGCCTATTGGGCTGGGTTGAGGACGGGAATTTTGACGACGTCGTATTAGGCCCAAAATTTGTAGTTCTAAATCAACCCATAATTAATTTTAATGAACCCACATTAAATTAACAACGTGTTCCTAAGTCCAAAATAAAAAAAAAATTAAAAAAATGTTAAAGAGATAATTACATTTAGTCCTCCACTTTTAAAAATTTACGAAAACCAAACTAAATTTCCATCAATTTCAATTTTCCCCAAAACTCAGGATGGACTGGAGCAACCTTTCAAAACTAAACTTTAAAAGAAAAAGTTCAAAAAAGAAAAGGTATAAAATGTAATTAACCCCATCATTAAAAGCATAACATAGAAGTCAAACGAAGACGAAAACACACACACAGAAGCACAAAGCAAGAAAACGAAACCCAAAACAATACAAAATCACGCAAACAAAGTCAAGACTTAAAATCGCCATTAACAACCAAGAATTCAAGAACAGACAGACGAGAGTCACGAGAACGCCACTGTAGTGTGGTCGAAATTGTGGTTCAGTTCACAATCAATCACCAGTAGTACACATTTCGTGATCGAACAACTGATTCGTTTCGGACAAATTAGGTTTTCGAGCGAATAATTTCGGCGTCCAATTATGCCGGAATCTATAATCTCTCCCTCCGACGATCCTCGCGGCACACCGGCGAAGGAGCAACAAGCCGCTGGCGTCGGGATACTTCTTCAGATCATGATGCTTGTTCTCTCTTTCGTCCTCGGCCATGTCCTTCGTCGTCATAAATTCTATTATCTTCCTGAAGCCAGCGCTTCTCTTCTCATAGGTTTTGAATTTTTATTTTAATTTTTTTTAAAATTTTTAATAATTATATATAGAAGTAATGACATTTGGTTTTGGTTTTTGTTAGGTTTGATAGTTGGTATACTTGCTAACATATCCGATACTGAAACTAACATCAGGTAGGTTTTATAGCATTAATGTTGAAATTCACTTGATTGTGTTATTTGTTTTGAAGTTAATTAGCATTTTAATTATTTTTTTGGTTTGAATTTTGCAGAGCTTGGTTCAATTTTCATGAGGAGTTTTTCTTTCTCTTCTTGCTGCCTCCAATTATCTTATATCCTTACTAGAGCTGGAATTTTGATCATTTGTTTGTTTATGCAATGCGTGTATATAAATTAGCTTATTAGCTTATTTGGTGTTTGTTCATTGGTTTACCTTAACTTTGTTTTTCTCACTCAGTCAGGGTTTAGCTTGTCACCTGTAAGTTATTGTCAGTAGTTTGATGTCTTGTCTTTCAGTTTACTGAACTGGAGTAATGCATTTCTTTATGTGATGATGGGAATTGTGATTTTTGCAGAAACCATTCTTTTCTAATTTTGGAGCCATAGTGACTTTTGCTATCTTTGGAACATTTCTGGCTTCTATGGTTACTGGTGTTCTAGTGTAAGTGGTCTCTGTTAGTGAGAAGTAGTTGAGTTTTTGTGGCGTGAGTTCTTTTTTCCTCACTTGGGTATTTTTGTTGTTTTATCTTACAGTTACCTTGGTGGTTTGGCATTCCTCATGTACAAGCTTCCGTTTGTTGAATGTTTGATGTTTGGCTCTCTGATATCAGCAACTGATCCTGTCACTGTCCTGTCGATTTTTCAGGTAATATACTTCTTTTTTCTAATTGTCCTTTTAATCTAGCATTTGATCGGGCTAAATAAATGTTTGTTTAAGTGATGAAGCTATAAGCTCAATATAGTTGTACCAATAGTTGTACCAATTTTGTTTAAGTGATGAAGCTATTAGCTGGATGTAGTTGTAGCAAATTTATGTCAACAATTTTTAAATTTCTAGTGGATAGATAGTACTTATGCTGTAGTAAGATTTGGGTTTGTGATGTTTTACTTTATATAATATTAACGAACAGATTCTTTATTCAAAGAATCAGAAAAAGGAAAATGTAGGAGCATTATATTGCTTTCTTCTCTGTTTGGGGTTGTGTATGTTAAGATTTCTTTAATCTTTAGCAATCGATTCTAGCTTGAATTACTCAAAACCATTTAGACAATTCTGATTGATTAGATGTATCCTCTAAAAATGTATTTATTTAGTTGAGGGTAACATTTTTATCAGCTCGTCCTATTTGCAGGAGTTAGGCACAGATACGAATCTGTATGCGTTGGTTTTTGGAGAATCTGTCCTAAATGATGCTGTAAGTTTTTCTGGTTGTCTTGTTGATGTCTCAATGTCTTCTTAGTTAATCTTTTGTTCAATTTGGAGAATGCTCACAAGTGGTTCGTTTTCCTGATGAACAAATATTAGATGGCAATATCCTTGTTCAGGTACGTAATACAGTTGTAATTGTGGTGATGACTGGTAAAGAATTATGGATCTGTTTTTCTGTTTTATATCAATAGGTACTCTTTTTGTGCAGGACTATGTCCTTAGTTAGAAGTCATGCTGCTAATGGAGAAAACTTCTTGATGGTGATTCTCAGGTTTCTTGAGACTTTTGTTGGTTCTATGTCAGCAGGTAGCTAGTTGATTCAGTTTCAAGATACTGGATATGACTGTATTGTTTATGTTATTTAATTACAAGAAATAGGTCACCTATTTTTGTAAGAGCCATTTTTAACTGTATATTACTTATATTCTGAATTATTATTATTATCGTTAACAATTCATCATATTTTGCTATGCAGGTGTTGGTGTTGGATTTATTTCTGCATTAATATCCTTTTGATTGATCCTTATTTATTATCTATATCTGCCGATGGTTGTAAGAATGAATGTTTGTGATGCCTTAATTCCTAGAACCTTTTCAAGTATGCTGGTTTAGATATTGACAAGTAAGTGCCGAATGTGTATCTTTCAACTTCTGTTAATTTAATTGTCTTTGAATAGTAGAATTCTGGTTGAAACTTATTGGTTTTATCTTGCTCTTCAGTCTTCAGAACTTGGAGTGCTGTCTTTTTGTTATGTTTCCATATTTTTCGTAAGCATTTCCTTATGTTGTTTCTTTTCATATTCGTAATGTAGCTTGAGTTTCTTCATGGTGTTATGCGGCAATATTATTTATATCTTTGTATCGGTTTTTAGGTACATGCTCGCAGAAGGTCTTGGTCTCTCTGGTATTGTCTCAATACTGTTTACTGGAATTGTAAGTGAATGTACAAGTTTCACCTCATTCTTTAATAATTTCATGAGGTAGTTATGTGACAAAATTGTTATTTCTTTTAGGTGATGAAGCGTTATACCTTTTCAAATCTGTCTGAAAAGTCGCAGCAATTTGTACAAGCATTTTTCCATTTGATATCATCTTTGGCTGAGACATTTGTGTGAGGACTCGTTACTTTTGTTTTTTGTTTTCTCTCCCTCCTCTAAACTTTCTGTATGGTAACAACTTTTCCTCTGTTGATTCTTTCCTTTTCATTGGCAGCTTTATTTATATGGGTTTTGATATTGCCATGGAAAAGCACAGCTGGTCTCACCTTGGATTCATCTTTTTCTCTATTGTATCCTTGATTCAATTGTTTGGAAATATGAAATTTTCTAGCCATGCAATGTCATTTTTACTTCCTTAACTTGTGGTGCATTGAAATCAGCTATTCATTGGAGTTGCAAGGTACATAATGCTGCCATGTTTTAAAAAATGTGTTTGCATACCAATACTTGAGGTTTTATTGTGTATTGAATCTGTCTACTACCAATTTGTGTAGGGCTGCTAATGTCTTCTCTTGTGCATACTTGGTTAATTTGGCCCGTCCAGCACAAAGAAAAATTCCTTTAAAACATCAAAAAGCTCTTTGGTATAGTGGTGGGTACAATATTTTCTTTATGTTTGTTTTTCTTTTTCTTTTTGTTTTTTCTCGACGTTGACTGGCTACAGCTTACATGTTGAATGCAATATTTATAAAATTTTAAAACCTTACAAGCTCTGCTACTTTAGGACTTCGTGGTGCAATGGCTTTTGCTCTTGCTTTGCAGTCTGTTCATGAACTACCGGAAGGACATGGCCAGACCATATTCACTGCAACTACTGCCATAGTTGTTTTGACTGTAAGCAAGACTTTTAACTGAATACTTTGCACTTTGACTAATATATTCATTGATAATATGATCCTTAAACCTCTGAACTCCATGAACTCTAAACCTTTGAATGTGTAGCAAGCAAGTTTATTGTAGCACTTTTTCTAATGAGAAAATTAGAAGTTCTGATGTGAACAATGTTTTAGGTGTTACTGATTGGAGGTTCAACTGGTACCATGCTGGAGGCTTTACAAGTTGTTGGTGGTGATAGCCATGAGACCTCATTAGCAGAAGTAAGTTATGGGAGATAAATTGAATTACTTAACGTGAACTACTGACTTTGCTGCTTTTATTGGTGTTTTGGTCAATGTTAAAGTTTTGTTAATTTACAAATCTCAATTGTCTACAGAACTTTGAGGGCAATAGTGGTTACATTGCTCCAGATTTTGATGATGAAGATGTCCCTTCAGGGAATAGGTTGAAGATGAAGTTGAAAGAATTCCACCGAAGGTAACATTGTAAACTTGATCTCTCATGCGACTTCAAAGCCATCTGCTGTTACATTTAATAAGCATTTAATCACATGAACTTTACTCTTGCAGTACTGCATCCTTTACGGCATTAGATAAGAATTTTCTAACCCCATTCTTTACAAGTCAGAATGGAGATGAAGATTCCGAGGCTGGTAAGACTGATTCCTATCACTTTTAGTAAATTTTTGTCGTAATGTTGATTACTTTACTCTAGCTCCAACATATTTACTTTTACACACAGCCTTTCCAATTTTAGGAACGCTTATGTTAGATAGGTAAATACTCTCTTTACTACAAGAAATGTTTTTGTATTTGAATCACATGGATTGTTATGGGGTTTAACACTAGCGCTACATGGAGTCATTAACCAATTAGATACATTTCCTTTTATTTAACCTTTTGGCAAGAAACTTAGAACTGTTTGTAAACATTTATTCCTATTTTGATTACGGTCAATCCTCTATATAACAATGCTATTCTCTGGCATTTTTTTTAAAAACTATTACAGCGAAATGACATTATAGAGGTTGACTTTTATGACTACACCTTCAATAATACTGTTGAAGAAAACATGGATGTTATAGTGAGATTGTGAGATGCCATTATAGCGAATATGTGTTGTAGAGAGTGGTTTGACTGCACTAGTTCATGACCTCTATCATTATGCTTTAAAATGAGCCATCTCACCTCAGCATTATAGAGCATAAACCATGGCAACTTGTATTTTCAATCTAGATATATATTATCTTCACTACTCTTTGCTCATGCTATCGAAGTTTGCTAGCACTTACAAGTTTCTCGCCGCATTGTAGATGAGCTGCTGGCCAGTTCGACAAGACGAGGAGGCTTCCGTAACCGTGGCTAAGCTCAACTAACACAATATCAACACATAAAATAGGTAGGGTACTGATGGATTCAAACTTTGTAGATAGCTTTACAGATACCACAAAATCAAGATGGAAGATTTACGGAGCTAAAAAGTGATGCACATAATCTTCGCCCGCCAAAATCTTCTTGTAGCGAGAGGCATTTATTTGAATCATGAACGGTACTGATGATTGATTATACACACGTTACACTTACTATAGTGAATATTAACACAACCAATCTTCTACTAGATTGTGTTTCACTGCTTATATTGGTTCTTTTTTTGAACTGTTATCATTTGATGTTGGTCAAAATACCATAATAGGATGTATTAGTCATATGATATCTCCTTTGTCTGCCATTTTCTTTCTCTTCCTTTTCTATCGTCCCTACATGCATGAACTCTGTTTCTATGATTATCAATATGAAAATGTGTATAGTTCTTGCTTTTAGTGGTGCGTGTTCAGCGGCAGCGGTTTTTCTAGTTCGTTAATAATGGTCTGATAAGTATTATTTCAATTAAAATTAACTCTCTTTAATTGATATTTTAAAACTGTCAAATTTTTCTTTTGTGTTTCATATTAATAAATATAAATTAAATAATTATATTAATTTATATATATATATATATATATATATATATATTTAATTGTTACAATGTTTATTGTAATTTTAGATGCAACTATTATTATTATCTTAGGCAGATCGAGATCACCATTCTAAATTCTGTGTGCAGTCTTTTTCATTATCTATTTAAACCATTGATTCAATGGTAATTGTCAATGCTGATGGTGAAGTATAAAATACTTCATCCGTTTCTATTTAGTTGCAACATATGAATAGTGTGAATAGTGTATACGATTAATTGATCAATCTTCTTTCATGTGTTATTCTTTATGTATAAGGAAAAATATAGTCAAATGGGGTCTTGTTTTATTTGTCTTGGTGTGTATTTTGTAAATATGAAATTTGTATAATTTTTAGTCCTATTTACGTTTAAAGTTAAGCATGAAAAAACGTGTTCACATAAAATGTTAGAAGTATTTGGAAATGGAGGAAGTAATATTTAACCTATTACTATGAAACTATTAGGATATTCTAGTATTAGTATATAAATTGATTAAAATAGTTTATATATATATTAAAATTTATATTTAAATCTATTTAAATTTATTTAAATCACATCCGTAATTCAAAATATCATTTTAAATTATTTTTTAAATACCTTTTATATATATATATATTGATTTATAATTAATAGCAATTTAGAACTAAATAATTATGACCGAATGGTCATGCCATGGGCTTCATCCTGGAATCCAGATTAATTGGGCTATAACCAATGTGGACATGGAAAGATTATAATAAAAAATAATAAAAAAAAAAAATAAAATGTGACCGTTACAAAAATCATAACGGCTAGTTTTCTCTCATATCGGAAGATATGGCAAGTAAGTGAATCACAAATACCGCCTACACCCTTAATCATCATCTGAAACCACTTCCAATTATCTGAAAGACGAACACGACAAAGAAGAAGATCATCAAATTCAACGACAATGAGTGACGTCATGCCGATTCAGACCACATCCGATCACACTTCTACAATAACCGCACCACCGCCGCCACCTCCTCCGACTCGCCGTCCGAGAGTCAGAGAAGTCAGTTCACGTTTCATGTCTCCGTCTCCATCTCCAGTCACTTCTTCTTCATCAGTCGATTCACATAAATCGCCTCTACACAGACCCAATCACCACCAGAAGCACCATCACCATCATCGGCGACATCACCACGATTCGAAAGAGGGAGAATCATCCGGCGACGAGAATCGACCGCTGGAAACCGCTCGGAGCTTGGATTCACCGTTTCAATTTCAACGCAGATTACAATATCCTCAACCGCCGCCTAGGTCTGTTAAACCGTTTGGCGAAAACGGAACAAAGCAACGGTCTTTATCTAATACTAGACCCGATACACCTCAATTGACTACACCGATGACGGTAAATAATTTCACTAATTCAAAAACCAATAGATTTCATCAAAGATCTACTACTAGCACAGCTGCTTCGAAGCTTTTACAGTCATTATCGACTAATCAATCGTTGAATAATAACAACTCTTCAGTAGACGACAGGTGTTCCGTGGCTTCTAATGATGATAATTCATCGCTGTGTTCTCTTGATATGGATAGTTTGGCTAGTGTGTCGGTTACTAGAGTCAATTGTAATGGCAATGGAAATGTTGCTTCGAGTTTGACTCCGTTTTCTCGTTCGTTGAATCTGTTCTCTTCACGAGGAAGTGAAAGGACATTGACGACTCCTGCTTTGTCGAGGTCTTTTTCGAATTCGTCGAAATTTGGAGGTATGGGAGGTGTTGGAGGTGGTTCTTTGCCGCCTGTTCCTCCACAATGTTTGAAGACAGGGGTGGAGGTGAAGAAAGGAGGGAAGAAAGGTGGTTCTGGTCAACAGGAAGATGTTCATGCTCTTAAAATGCTTTATAATCGTTATCTGCAATGGAGGTTTGCTAATGCGAAATCTGTTGCTTCTGTGCAAGCTCAGAGAAGAGAAGCTGAGGTAATTTTGTTATAAGGTTGATATGAATTGGTTTGAGACTGAGTGTTAGAGTGTTTTTTTGACTAGCAGATTGAGTTGGAGATTTGATGTTTTGATTCAATTTAGCCAAAATAGTGTTGTTTTGAAGCTCTGGTGTGGGATCTTGTGAAGTATTAAGAAAATGATAGATGAGTCGGATTAGAGAGTGATAAAAACTTGTGTTGTTTAATGTATTGAACATTTCAAGTTGGTTTTGTGTATTCTGTTGCTGCTTGTTAGAGAATGTTTTGCTCTCTCATATGATACCATTTGAAGTTGATTTGTGAGTTCTGTTTATGCTTGTGAGAGAATGGTTTGTTCTCTCTTAAGAACATTAAAGTTGATTTGTGAGTTCTGTTTCTACTTGTTAGTGAATGCTTTGCTCTCTCATATGATGATGACATTTGAGGTTGATTTGTGAGTTGTGTTTTTGCTTATTAGAGAATGTTTTGCTCTTTCAGGATGACATTTCTAAGTTGATATTTGTGTGTTGTGTTTTCTGCTTGTCAGAGAATGCTTTACTCTCTTGCTCTCAAGATATCGGATCTATATGATTCAGTGAAAAGGAAACGTGCAGAACTACAGCTACTGCAAAGAATGAAAACTCTATCAACAATTGTTGAAGCTCAAGTAAGCCTGCTTTCTTGATAAAACAGTTGATTCTTTGATCCTCATATCTGTAGAGTGGTGTAATCATCTTAAGTCTGAGATTCGAAATACTTTTCTGTGATCAAATTCAGATGCCATATTTGGATGAATGGAGTGCCTTTGAAGGTGATTACACAGATTCCTTTTCAGAGATGATTCAAGCTTTGTCAAATGTATCTCTTCAACTGCCCATTGGTACTAATGTCAAGGTATGCTAAATTCTGAAAAGTGTTGTTCCTTCATACTGATGTATGTATATACTCACCAGAGCATATATGTACTTCACAGGCTGATGTCAAAGACATAGGGGATGCATTGAACTCTTCTGAAAAGTTCATGGACATGATAATTTCTAATATACAATGTTTTCTGCCAAAGGTGATGTTTTAGAACACTGACTATATACAATCTTATTATCAACTCCACAGTCTGTGAAACAAAATGCTTTCTTAATATGCAGGCAAACGAAATGGAAACCTTGCTATCCGAACTTGCTAAGGTGACTGGCTGCGAAAAAGCTCTTATGGAAGAATGTGAAGTATTGTTATCAAATACACAAGCTCTTCAGGTTAGCATATCATCATCATCAAACATGATCACAAACCATTTCTTTTCAATTGTTAATTTCTAACAAAGACATGTCTTGATTGCATTTTCCAGGTTGAAGAGTGCAGTTTAAGAAGCCAAATCATGCAAATTCATCCAAAGGCTTCATGCTCCAACACTTCCATCACCTGTGAGTAAACATATGAAGTGAAATCTGAAACCTGAAACATAAGAAAACATATTCTTTCAACAGTCATTCAATTTTCTACAAGTTTTAGAGAGGCTGTGCTCAGAGAGTTAGATGATTAGGTGAATTTGTTCTTCAATAAGAACATAGGAAGAAATAAATAATAGATTGTGTAAGCTTTTGATGCATATGTGGCTTGATGTGAATGTGTATATATACATGTGATTTTGATATGAAATAGTGTTCCATTCAATTACAGTTCATACAGCATGTACAATTTTGTTTTTGATATTGACTAGAATAATAGTTTATCTTGTCTGGTTCACATTGTGACATTTTCCAGAAGTCAATTAGTTCTGGCTGACATTAAAATACCAAACTGTACTCAAAATCTCCTGAAAAATGTGAAATTTATATGTAAATATTTTTAATGATAAAAATTGATTCACAGGCTGTTGCAATGTACAAGATACAATTGAAAGAAAGTGATTTTTATTCCACTTCTCTTAGCACACTTGAGATGACAAACCAACAAGAAAAAAACACCATCTGAATCAACCTATATACAATAAGGACCAAAACAACACAAGAAGACTACAAAACCAAACTAGAAGATGAAGACAGTAACAATCTAGATCTAGAACTAGATAGTGAACTACTTAAAGATATCTTTCTTTCATCTAACATGATTGAGATTGATTAGCTTGAGCTTGAGTTTGAGTTCAATCTCTCCAGACTCAACTTCACAAAGTCTCAACCAAACATTCTGCACAATTTCACCATTAACACAACTGATTGAGCTTTCTCTAGCAAGACAGTTGTCTGAATCTGGAACTATCTTCCTCAACACAGTCTCACCAGTCAATGAAATGTTCACAACATGTCTCAATCTTGCTGTTGATGTTATTGGCTGCAGATTCAGCTGAGCTTTTCCCATCTTGTCATCTGCTTTGAACCTGTCTTTGTCAAACACTTCCTGCATTTGTTAATTAAACCATCTCTCAGATTCATTGTGTAAACAAAAGAAGAACACATATATATATATAGATACATACCAAAGAGAGGACACCAACAGGTTCAGATAAAGTGAAGCTGAGTTCTTCATTCCATACTGGGTTAAGACAGCTATTGATCACTCTGGTTTTTGCAGTCTGGTTTTATGAAAACAGAATCAAACTTCAAGTTTCTAAATAACAAAAACAACATTAAGAATCATTACCTGATTCCCTAACTTGAGAACAACATAAGGATCACTGCTTTTGAAATCTCTAATGACTAATGTTTTCCCTTGAACAACTGTAACCTTCAATTCACCCAATTGTTCACCCATCACCTGCAAATCAAAAACCCCTTTAACCTAATCAAACCAGATGAGAAAAATCTCACATATCATCAACCAAATCAGCTTCAAAAACACATTATAAAACCAAATCAAACACATGAAACTCATGAAAACAGACACATACAGAGAGAAAAAGAGAACCTGGTATTCAAAAGTGAGAAATGACAGAAAAGAAAGATGCTTTATAGAAAGAGAAAGCATATATATATATAGAATGATGGATAATATAAGAAAATCAAGACTATTCACTCATTTAAAACCACAAAATCTCAAATTTACACTAACCTGGTTAAAAACCACAGCCCCCACTATGGAACTGAAGTGGGTTTTGTTTTGATTCAATTTTAATGTTAATCGAAGAAAAATGGTATTTTGAAATTGAGGGCAGAGATTTGGTCTGAAAAGATGTGATCTTGAAGTGAAATAATCAACAGACGCGATTTGGTGGTGTCTTGTGTAGTTGACTTGGACTGTGTCTTGTCTGGGTCAGGTTTGGAAAATTGTTTGTCCTTATCTTTTTGACTGGTCTACAGTCAGTCATGTAGTGATTGGGAATTATGTCTTTATCTACTTTACTACTGTTTGTTTGACCAGGTTACATAACTTTCTTTGTGTAATCGAATCTAAGTGTCATGTTCCATTCTCAAGTTTTATTTATTTATTTTAATATTATCTACTAATAATATTAAAATATCACATTTTAAGCACATATATAATCTAAGTAATAATAAAAATAAATTATAATTATTAAATAATATTTTATTATAATATATATAAAATTGAAATTTGGTGTCTTAATATTAATTATATTGAAACATTTTGATAATAAAATTACTCTCCATATCCTTTATAAAAATTAAAATTTATTGAATGCTTTCCTTTTTTTTTTAATTATTAAACAGTTTTTGATGTTTAATTTTGATGAGAATTTAAAATTCGAAATATAAATATTAACCACCAAAATAAAATTTTGACTATATAAAATATTTGATGAATAATATTTAAATAGTAAATATACCAATTTAAAAAAATACAGTTGAAAATACGAAAAAAACACTTAATAATCATATATTCCTATTTGAATAAAAATTTAAAAATATTTTTAAATAAAAATACTTTTAGAAAAAGCTTAAGTAATGCTTGTACAAAAATATTTTTCCTTTCTTTTTCTCTTATGAGAACACAAAGAATAAATTATCTCAAATAGTCTCTAAATATTATTTTTAAACAAATTTTTAAAAAAGAAGAAAAAAAAAATTCATAACCTAATGTTAAAAGTCTAGAGAAAAAAAAAATAGTCAAATCAAAAAATACAAAAAGAAAAGAATACCAAATCAAAACCTATCCCCAAAAAAGAATAGCCAAATAAAAGCCTAGGATGACTAAAGGATTATGTCCTAAATCTACCCAATAAGTGAAATGGGACCAAATAGTTTGGCAAATAACCACTATAAGATGACTAAAGGTGACATACCAAATACTACTCCTTGTCCAAGTAATAGACAGAAGAGAGATACAAAACAAAGATGAGTATGAACTATTTCAAAACACATATCTACAAGCAATATCCATAAACCAAAATGACATAAAATTGAAGGTAAAATTATGAGGTTTTTAAGTATCAAAAACATAGTTGCAAAAGACAAGGCATACAAACTACCACCTAAGCAGTTGTAGCTGTACATGAGGTCTCTTATATCTCTACTCTTAACACCATAAAATGATAGCTATCCAAAAGAGACTCTACACTCGCGAGTGTGGCGTCACTTTGGGAGAGATTCTTTACCAACAATTTCTAACATTCTTGCCTACAATACTGGAATGCCTAACTGCTATTTGTACACAATACGTTCGAGCTCGACGCTAAGACAACTTATTAGCATGTTTACAGACAAGTTATATGGCATTCATATTCTTTTATCCTTTGCCAGCTAATGTCAAACTAGAGAGAAGGCAGAGGAGTATAATACATTGTTGTCAGGAGCTGTACTGATGACTCTCTACCGCCTGGAGCTTGATTTTCCTTTTTTCAGCTTCCACTTGCTCTGCATAGGAGAAAACACGGGGTTAGAATATAAGGAATTTGGTTTGAGTAATGGTTGTGGAATCAGTTTGAAGTTTAGAGTGATTACTAGAGGTTCATCATCAGAGTTGTCGGAATCCCCAGCATCTTCATGAGATGCTGAAGATGGTTTTTCCGGTTTCTTGGGACTTATTGGACTGCTCTCATCGTCAGTGTTTTCCTTATTCTCTTCAGAGTCAGATTTGTCCCCACCATCAGTTTCCTCCCTGGATTCTTCAGCTTCTTTGTCGTCTTTCTCGGATTCCTTTTCGTCTTGGGAAGCAGTTCCTTCATCTTTAGGGGGGTTTTCAGCAGAATCCAGTTTATCTTCTTCATCATAATCCACAGCATGGTTTGGACTCACGGGAGCATCTTCAACTTGTCTTTCAGGGGAACCTGATTCCAGTTCTTTGTCAGATTCCTCCTTATCAGATAGATTCTCATCCTCCTTGTTGACTTTTTCCTCTTTAGAACCATCTGAGTCATAAAAGAATATATTATTAAGGACAGAAAAAGGATGATCTGTTTATCTAGCAAGTGGTTGTGCAAGCTTTTAAGTCTCAGATATTCAGTTAAGATGAAACTGACATCATGAAATGCAGTTAGAGTGATCTGAACAATAATATGAGGGTTTTAGCACCTGAAATATTAACTCTCTCTGCACGAAATTTGAACTTTGACGTACTTGGCCTTCGCTTTGGCGTTCTTTTCTTTTTAACACTAGAAACAAAAGGAAAACCCAAATCCATTTCAATCTTACATTAAGACAGCATCAAAGTTGCAGCAAAAATGTAAAGATTATACTCACATATTGGACAATTTCTTATCATCAAAGGAATCGCCAGATATTTTAAGTTTTGACTCGGATGATCTGCAAAAATATTTGAAGTGATCAAGTGAAAATCATACCTAAAAGCACAAATAAGCTTTATAGAGAAAGAGTTCTAGAAAAAAATATACAATAATAATAATAACCATAATAATAATAATAATAATTCACTTAATTTAAAAAAAAAAAAAAAGCTACCAGAAGAGATGTTAATGCCAGCAAATGTACCTTAATTACCATTAAGACTAGTAAAATTAACAAGTACTAGAAAAGTATTCCATAACAACACAAAATAATATGCTTACACTTCTTTTGTAGGGGTATTCTTCACAGAATTTGACTTTGGCTTTGACTTCTGCAACCCATACCAAAAAGCCATAAGACATCTAGGATTAAGTAACAACTCGCAACACGCACGAAACTGCACTGCAATTGAAATACTTTCAAGTAACAGATGTTAGAAAAAAAGAGTATTAAAAACCTTCTTAGCCTTTCTGCCACTGTCAAGGAGCTCCCATCGCTCTTTATCCAATCTTAGTACTTCCACATCACCATCATCATACAAGATCTATAACATAGAGACATCAAGCTTACAGAATGATCAATGCACTTTGACATAGAAACTATAAGAGTGAAGTGAAGCTTACCACATGCTTCCTTTTTATAGGGTCATAAGATTTAACAGTGCCTTCATAAAACCTGTTCAATAGCAAGATACATTAACGGGAGGATTTATCTAGGAAAAAGTTTTCTTTTCAACCAATCTATAGCAGCAGAACACAGAGAAAGTTTCAGATAATTTTTTTGGCAAGAAACAAGGGAGAAAAAACTCTTTTGGAGATCCTCTGACTAAAAGTGATACTCACTGCTTATCCATAGGCCACCAGACTTTTATCTTCTGACCAATCAACTCCTCAAAATTAACATTCTGCTTTGTTGTACACTGCAGACAGAAGTCAAGAAATCAGGTAAGAGAAGACAGGGAATGGATGTACAGAAATTTGATAGCAGTCTACTCAATGAAACAATAATATCCTAAATACAAGCAAAGGTATCAAGATTGAAATCTCTATCTCTGTCTAGACGTCAATAGGATCATAGCAGTAGTTCCATACAGTTTATAGATGAGGTCAATGAAGAGCTGCTAAATATTATTTGAAAACAAGGGAATCCTGACCTTTGCTAATCCTGCTATGCTTCTTCTTTTGCGTTTCTTGGCTGAACCACCAGGAGATTTTGAAGTTGTTACCGAGTTGATCTTAGTAGTTTCCACCAGAACATTTGAATCCTGAAAGACAGTGCCAACAGTTCTTCAGACTAAGAACCTTCACAAAATGAAGTAAATGTAACCCAAAAATTGATAAATAGAATAACTCACCTCTGTATTATCATTATCGGATTCTCCAGCTTCGTTTTGCTCATCATCATGATCTGAATCAGAGCCTTTTCGTTTGCGTTTAGATGAGGAACTTCTGTTCTTTCCAGCTCGGGACATCGAATCTGACTTGGTCCTTTTGACCTTTCTTTTCTGCACTGGAGTTTTAACTTCTGAATCAAGTATATCTTCATCCATATCATCAGACTGAAATGCAGAAACCCTAGATTGATTCAACCCATCTTTTGAAACTCTTGATGGGGTCTTTGAATTATTTTTCAATGATCTGAAACCACCAGACGATGACCTTTGACGCTTAGGTACTGCAATAGGCGTCTCATCTTCATATTTTCTCTTTTTACTTTCATTCCGCTCAGAATCCAACTTTTTTATCTTACTTGGGTGTTTATGGCCATTGCTTGATTCAAATTTATTAGTTGCCCCAACATTATCCATATTTATCTCCCTAACCATTTTCAAAATGTCAACATCATTTTCATCAGTTTTCACTTCAGCAGAAGAAGACTTCTTCTTCTTGGCCTTTCCACTCTTGTTTCCCTGAGATTTTAGACGCTGTATCATTTTCCCCAAAGGCACATCATTTCCATCTTTCTCTTCATCTTCCAAAGCCTCATCTTCCACCGCCTCCTTTGCAACCTGATATGGTAAAACAGACAACATAAAATGTGAGTGGACAGATGCAATATGTAATAATACCCTCATGTCATGCTTAGAGCAATTCTCAGGAGAAATAAATTACCATTTCATCTGCTTCTAACTTGAGTGACTTCAAATGAGTCAAGGCACTCTCATCAGCCAACCATGTTTTCCCTTGAGTTACCTAGCAAACCATGCAAAGAGTTAATACAGATTGTAAAAAGAACTAATCTCATGCCCCAGACCAGGAAAACACAAACTATCTTCATATGGGGTTCTTTTTCTAATACATCTAGTTCTAATATTAGTAAAGGATGATCACAGAATTACAGGTGGTTGTAATTGAATCCAACTATAAGAACAACACATGGTAAAGCAAAAGTATTTTGATACAGCTACTGACCGGCTGCATCATGATTAAAGCAGCACTAACTTAATTGATGACTGGACTAAATGAATCATAATAAGTTCAAATGGGTGACACTGAATAATCAAACTTGCCATAGAAAATATTCATTGTGGACTAAATAAGTATCAAGTGAAATGAGGCGAATGTTACAGCAGAATTTACCATGTAGAATCTGATATATAACAATTGACATACTTCATTCTTTTCCACCAGAATTAATCTCATTGTATATTTGACGGAGCTAGAGAATTGATCCCATATATATATATCTAATGAGCCAAGTGAAACATGTGGATTTCAGGGGAAGAACTTACCGAAGTCTCATCACCTTCTTTCTTTTCAACTTGTTTATACAGCATCAAAGGCAAAGAGACTGATTGAACTTCTGCTTGTAAATCTTCCTCTTTTTGAGTTAAGTGCTTTACAATTGCCAAGCCAAGGTCACAAATCGCATGTGAATTCTGGAACTCAAAAAATTTACACAAACAAACTTAGCACTCTGCTCTCTGGATTCCATTAGTTCCTTCCAACATGCTTGAAGCTAATTATAGACTAAAAATACAAGTTGGAGAAATTTTGACTAACCTTTGTCTTTGCTGCATCAACTAAGTCTTCTGAGCACTTAATGCCTTGAAAGATTGAGATGATTACTGGAAGACTCTCTTTCTCCTTGTTACCTCCTTCTGACTTGATATCTTCATCTTTGTGGATTAACAAAGAAATGACAGAGTACAATCGCCTGAAAAATAAGTAAATAGCCTGTATCACATACATGGTCCAAACACACTCACAGGGGAGGAAGAAAAGTGAATCACACATACCGGTATACAAGTTCATATGCTTTGATGTCCTTGCATTCATCAACATTGGGACATGAATGATGAGCAAGAACATGAACCAAATAGGAGAGAATATACTCAGGATACGCAGTTGAGATATTTGCATCAGATTGCAAGGAAATCTGGCGAGCCTTCATTTGGTGACACATCTGAATGATGTCAGCAAGGTTCTGTTTGTCCTGTCATTTGAATGGATATGAAAAAATTAATTTAATAAAAATTCATCCAAGACGGCAAGCAGCACGCCTGAACTAGTAAAGTTTAGAGTAGCTACCTCCTCATAGTTGACTGGGTTGGCTTCAGTTATACCAAATACAAAGGTTATTGCATATTTTGCATCCAAAAGACGGTCCTTTGTGTATTGGTGAACTTTGCTCAGGAAAAGCTTCTTAGCTTGAGGCAAAGAAATCGTCTACAGCACTCCAACAAAAGGCAAAAGGAAAGCATTAATTACACAAATAAAAATCATAAATCACAAAGTTAAACACAAATTGATTCCTTAATTACTCACCTCTGGTATTCTCAAGGTTAAATGGAAAATATCAATCGGTATCTTATCTTCCCAGTGCTTTGACAAACGGAGAACAGCTTTTGCAGAAGCAAGTCTCAAGTGAGCCTTATCAATTGAACTGTATATAGGAAATTTGTACAAGCAATTCCAGTCATATACAAGCAAAGTGATTCTTAGTTGGGCTACTAATAAGCAAACTAATCAAAATCAACTATAAGACAAAAGCTAAACTTTCACAAAACTTATTCACCTTGATTCAATGTCTTCCGAAATTTCACCATAACGAAGTATGCTTCCAAGCATTCCCATAAGAGCATCAATTCCACGTCGAAGATGAGCATCTTTAACTGGCAAGTAGCTTTTAACCAATGTCTTGATTCCATATATCTGTAGCATCAGACAGAAATTCAGGCATTATATTACCCATGCATAGACGACCGATAACCAGATATAGAACATAGTTTATATCTCATAAGGTAGAGATAGCACCAAAGTTCATTATCTAAAAATAATCCATTTATAGTGACATTTGCTTAAAATCACCAACCTTCAATAAACAAAGTTCACTTCTGTCATCCCAACTTGCTGTAGCATCATCTACTCCTTTCTGAGACAGAGAAATATGATTATAGCCGCAGCATGTTCTTTTACAAAAAGGAAACTATTAATTATTGAGGAAAAAAATGTTGCAGAAGCTAAGTGACTCTTCGAACACATACACTACTACTCTTCAGTATCTTGCTGAGTATAAATTCCTGAATTTCATTCTCCCTCGTTTCAAAAACAGCCATAGCAGTTTGTGCTATGCATCCTAATGACTGGAGCACAGCAGGCAAATGTGTCCTCTCTTCCAACATATCAACAAGCCTCTGCACAAACAGAAAAGATCAATTATGCACATAAAACAAGAAAGCATACCACATGACTGGTCAGGGATATATAGTTTACCTTGTACAAAACAGAAAGAGATTTAAGTCCGTCATCCTTTGTTATTGCTGCTAGTGCATGTACAGCGTATTTTGCCTGTCGACGACTACCTTCTAGACAGAGTCTTTCCAATACAAGATCTATGGAACTACAGGAGATTAAAAGAACGATAATAAGAACAAGACACTAATGAGACCTTCAAAGTCAAAATAAAATTAAAAATAATAATAATAATAAACAAGAAAAAAAATCACCTAGACGATACTGCAAGCTGTTCACGAATTGTTCCACCAGCCTTTGCTAAAACATGCAAAGCACCTTCTTTTATTGTTTCATTTTCATCTTTCAGAAATGTTACTAATTCTTCTTCTGTACCACTGAGCAACGATGGACTAAAGTGTGCTAGGATCTAAAATATCAGCCCAGACAGTATTAAGAATCAGTGGACGTATCTTTTTAAAGAAAAGCAAAATGAGGTCAATAGAAAAAATTTGGGAAAAAAATATTGTAATGATGTGAAATCAATGAATTTCAAATTCAAAGTCCGCCTTTAATGAAAATAAAATAGAACAACAAATATATAATAAAAGATAAAAATAGTAAAGCAATTATGAAAAATGAATAAAAGAGCTGAAAGAGTGTAAAAGAATTTTCAAGACTCGCAGTTGCTTTAAGAATCACTTGGACATGGTAACTTAAGCGGCTAAAAAAATAAAATGAAAAGTTGATGCATTAGTAAATCAAAATTTATTAAAATAAATTCTATAAACTGGCAATCAAACTAACAATTAAATATATATGCAAGAAATCTAGTGTCCCAATCACACGAACAAAGCAAATGTAAAATGATATTTACCCCGAGTATATCCATGCAAGATTTTGTATATTGCTCATTTCCAGAGGATTTATGAACAGAAGCTTCTAGAAACATTTCTTTGGCGTGCTCCTTACTAAAAAGCAAATAAGAGCACTTCACTGAAAGAGTTCCCAGGAAATCATACAGCCGATGTTTTTCACCGAGAATTTTTAGCAACTCATCCTGCGAAACAAAAAAAAAATGCATATAGACTAGTTTCCAAAATAAAAGATAATCTGAATCATAACCTAAATCAACAAGACTACTTGTGCTTACCCGACCACTACATGCTTGATCAAAGCTAATATTTGGATCGAGTAAATTAGTCAAAATTTTCCATATATTAACATCCTTCAATTGATCAAGAACCTGAAAGTTCTCTTCAGCCTTCACAGGCTCTGCAAACAAACGAGACATTAATCTGAAGCAGAGCAAAATTTTTTTCTGTGTTTCGGGAGCATCTCCATCCTGCATTAATGAGAATCATATATTAATAAGTATTTCATAAGAGATCAACTTACTCTCCAAAATATTAGTACATAAATCATGAATTCACAAACCTTAAGCATCTGCCTAAGGGAAAGATACCTCTGCAGCTCTTGCTGCAACCTACAATTCAAGAGTAAAACCCTCTTGGAATTAGTGCACAATCTATCAAATCAAAACAAATTTAAAAGCAGATATGAATCCAAGCTGAATGGTGCCTGGCATCAGAAGGCAGCAATCCTAGCATACCTTTGTTTCTGGTCTAGTATCTTCTCAAGGGCCTTCATCTCAACTTTGTCGAATCCAGAGAATATCCTCACCCAATGTCTAACTCTATCTTTAACAGAAAACTTAATTGGAAACAAAGACCCACATAGAACGGATTCAATATTATCTGATCTGCAGAAGAGTAGTACAAATCAAATCAAATTCAGTGCAAATAACTGAGAACATCCTACATTATAAAAAACTCATACGAGTAGAGCAAAACCACCAAAAGCTTTAGTTTGCACTAGACTGTCTTAAAATTTGTTGATTATTACAATTTGAAAGTTTGTTACACAAGGTTACATGATTTTGTATTATACTTCCGAAAATTAGACACCAAGCCTCTTTTTTCATTAGTCTTTTTTTTTTTTTTTTTAATTTTACTTCACTTTCATAGAAGAAGCAGTGCATGAAAATACTCCTAGATTCACCTTGTTTACGCTCACACAATATAAAGTCAAAACCATATTGAACAAACTTATGTATCTACAAAATTAAAACCCCTACCTGAAGTCTTTATCATAAAAGCATCTTAAAAGCTTCCCAGGAATCCAATCAAATTCATTCTGACTTATTGATCCATCAACACACCGCAAGCAATATACACTGTGAACCTCAGCCAGTCTCTCCATGGTAAACTTCTTAACTAGTAGCTGGGGAGAAACAAATAAGTAATAAATACGATGACTAACTAATAACACAACAAATCACTGTCATACTCAAAGCAAAAAATGCACATACAGATTTGTCCCGAAGACGGTCAGCTACCAGTTTCAGAGTGTCAACTGGAATGACATTTAATGCATGACATGCCACATCAGAAATAACAGAAACGACTTGCTTCCTAACGTTTTCATCATAGTCCAAGAGTCTATCACAAAGTGCAGCTAGAGAATGTGGAACCAGTACAAGTTAGAAAAGTCACAATGTCAATCATCATAATAAATCTTAATGACTTACAGATAATTTGAGGAGCCTCATCTCTAGAACAGTTTGACAATAGACAGCTCTTGACATGCTCAAGGACTGACATTCGGACATCAACAACTCTATCAGTCAATCTTTTAATGAACTCGGAAAAGATTGGCTGAAAAGCTTCAGGGATAGGCGTCCCAGGCAGAGCAAAAAGGTCTCCCATTAATCTCACTGCCTTTAAACGAGTGTCTAATTCATCCGTCTGCAGTAATTAAAACTTGTTAATTCACGCAATTATCTCTAAATTTTATATATAGCTGAGCAAATTTAAAAAAAAAAAAAAAAAAAAAAACATGTCATACCAATAACTCTCCGGTAAGGTAGGGAACAACTCCTGTTAAGATCTGAGGAGCACAACGATAAACAGCATAGATAACATCATGATAGTCAATTTGACTATTTGCAGGTCTATCACCAGACATTGATGAGATGAGGAACAGTTTTATTCCAGTTTCAAGTTTTACAGCAGACTCCTCTATAACATCCATGGCCAGCCTTCTTGCAGTATTCTAGTATTATAAATTCAAAACAGTAATAATAATACATCAAATTCACAACAAGAAACATTGTAAGACAGAGACTTGATCATAAAATTATATTTCACCCTTAGAGAAATCTAATTCTTTTCAGAAGCTTGACATGAAAGAAATACTAACATTTTTGTCACGGCCTAATGCAGACAATATGATAAGTAAAAGATCCTCTTGAATTTCCTCACTCTCATTTAAGAGAAGAACCATGATTGTTTGCATTGATGCCAAAACATTTTGTGGATGATCATCACTGCACACAAGCAAATTACAATCAAGGAGTAAATAATGTGATTTGTCAAGGATAAGAAAATAAAATTTGATGATGATACAACAATTCCAACTACTGGTTTATGATCTCAAAAGCATAAAGGACCAATTAATTAAATTACCTGGCAACAGAAAAGAAAGTGCTGAACATTTCATTGACTAGATCATCTAATTCAAGATCCAGCATCACGACACATGACTTGTATTTTGCAAGAGTCTCTAGAATGAGAACTCTCCTTCCGAACGCTGGACCACTAGTATCTCTCAACCCACTAAAAGTCTCCACAATCAACTGAAATATATCCTGCCCCGTCAACTAGGTAATTATTGAATTTGGATATCTATTTAGACGAAAATTGGATGAATGCCATCAGTAAACGATATGAAAAAAATATACCTTTAAAACATCATCGCTATAAGGAGCTTCTGGTGCAGTAATCCTAGTTATCTCACAAATCGAGGTTGCTACTAGAAGCCTGACATCCCTATCGTGATGCTTCAACAATACTGGCTTTACAATTGCACTAATAAAATGTTGCATCGCCTCTAACACTGAAGCTGAAGGAGATTGATCCAACTCAGCTAGATATGTTATAGCTTGCTGCAGTATAAGAAGAAGTTAAATGCCAAACATTACCACCAATTGATCAAACCAACAAAACAAATCTACTACTCAATCAAATCCATCTAATTCATATTACCCTAACAAAGTCAAAAACCTAAATTATCTTTTCATTTCCATCATAAAATTATACATAGTTACTACCGAAAATTCCCTTAGGTAGGTTCACAATAAAATTCAATACATAGTGAATGAAAATTCTTTCATTAAAATATTGTCTCAATAGTTAAACAACAATAAACACAAGTTCAAACTTGAACAGCATACAAATTCGAAATTGGAATACCAACAACAATACCACACAACCTTAAGAGGCTGATTACACATATTGGAACCGCTAATATATTCACAAACTTATTTTTAATTTGATTAACCAGAGACCTAAACTATCACTCTCAAGTGCTCACAAATCCCAAACACAAAAGTAATTCAAATCCCTAAAACCACATTATTCTTAGTATGCAAGCAATTAGCAAAACTAACTCACAAATCCAACCCTAATTTCAAAAAGCAGACTCAAATTCCCATCAACTTCATCAAATTCAACCCAAAAAACAACCAACTCACATCACAAAACCACTTCACACCCCAAAACAACCAAACTAACACACCAAACCAACACGCACAACCACACACACTCTCTACTAACCCTAACACAAACTTCCACCACCTTCCTCCATCAAGCCTTAAAAACACGACTCCAACCCTTCTCAACTCAACACAAACAAACCAAACACAATTCAACAAACCAAAGCACACCAGACAAACAACCAAACCAACAGAATTCACAATATTCAAAATCAAAAAACCACAACAAACACGAAAAACACGAAACGAAACCAAACACGAAAATTCAAAACCGGAACAGAATTAAACAAGAATGTAAACCTTCAAGAGCTTGACAAGATGGTCCTTAGTCGAAGGAGGCGGGTCAAGCTGCGATCCAACGCTGATAAATCTCTCCTCCAGAGTCTCACCCATCTCGCCAATTCGTCACCGAAACCGCTCTTTCTCCTTACCAATACCTCCCAATTTCGCTACCTGAACAGTCTCTCAAGTAGTAGCTCCCTCTCTCAACATTTGAAGGGTTTTTATTGTGTATGTGTTTGGTTATCTTTGGGGTGTTTGGTTGTCTCTGTGATTTTATTCAGAGAGAGAGATTGATTTCGAACAACAAAGCGAAATGTGCTCCAAATGTAAGTGAAATCCACTCTCTACAAACAAGTCTTCGATTGGATTTTATAGCTCGAATTTTGTGATGTCGTACGCCTGTATTTTTCGCTATTTGTGATTCGGACACTATATTTTTTCTCTTTTATATTATCGTCCTCTCTTTTTATGTACTATACCTAAACCTAGTTGATTAAGTAAATCTCTTAACTAAATTTGTAGCAAAGAAGTGATTGAATTATAAAATAGAAGAGGATAATAGTTAAGTGAAAGTATGTTAAAATTTAAAAAGTAGTTAAAATTTGATTAACGGTCAGTTGAGAATACTTTAAAAAGCCGTTAAATAACGGTAGTATCAGCATTCTTTATTTACTGTTGTTAAGGTTAATTAATGGTTAACAAAATCTATATTATTAATAAAGGTTAGATAAATTAATTTTTAATTAATATCGATTAATTTTATTTGAAGTTTACTGTTCTTTAGTGTTGTCATTAATATCGATCGAACATATCGTTAAGTTATTAAGGTTTTAGTAGTTTCTGAATCTGATTATATTTTTCAAGTTAGACTTTTAATTTAACGAATTATCAATTGAGTTCTTTAAGTTAACATTTTCGCCGTGCAGTGAACATTCACATTAGTTAAAAATTGTTAATTAACCTAACATTTGAAAGTCGAATAGTTAAATTGATATTTCATGAATTTAAAAGGCTAATTTGAAAAATATAATCAAGTTCAATGACTCTTGAAACCTTTTACACTATAAATTACGATTAACCATTTATGTCGTGAAATTTCAAAATCAAATAACTCTAGATACATAAATATTTTGAATTTATTGATAAAAATATGTTTTCGTATTGATTAAGTAAATCTATTAACGAAACTTATAACATAAAAGCGATTAAATATAAAATAGAATATGATAATAATTGAGATGAATGTATCTGAAATTTAAAAAGTAGTTAAATTGTTTAATAACAGTCTTCTGAGATAATTTTAAAAAACCGTTAAATAACGACATCAGTATTCCTTATATAAAATTATTTACTATTATTAAGGTTGATTAATGGTTAAGAAAGTCTATATATTATTAATAAAGGTTAGATAAACTAATTCTTAATTAATGACGATTAATTTTATTTGAAATTTATTGTTCCTTTGAGCGATTATTAATATCGATCAAATATAAGTTAAGGCATAAGGGTTTTAGTAGTTTCTGATTATATTTTTTAAGTTAGACTTCCAACTTAACGAATGGTCAATTGAGTTCTCCAATTTTAAATTTTGGATCAATTAAGTCATTCTTTTACTTAGATAGATGACTGATTTGAACTCTCCAAATAAACATTATTCGTTGTCCAGTGAACATTCACATTAGTTAAGAAGAGTTTAATTAACCAAACATTTAAAAGTCGAATAGTTAAATTGACCTTTCATGAATTTAAAAGGCTAATTTGAAAAATATAATCAAGTTGAATAGCTCTTGAAACCTTTTATACTATTAATTAGTTTACATGTAATTAATAGCTCTTGAGATATGCTAAGATTTTCCGATGATAAATTAGTTTACATGGTTTGAGTGGTATTTTTAAAATTTTGGTAATTTATGAGGACAAAATCAAAATAAAGGAAAATTATGGCTGAAATGTAAAATTCAAAAACTTAGATTCAAGTACGGTATTATACAGTTTTTTAAGGTGTGAGCGACAACTAAGCACAAGCCTTCCAATTACAAAATTACCCTCAGCGAATCTTTCAAATAACATTAATACCCTTCTAGATCACGTGACATTTGTCTCTACTTGGATACATAACCATACAAAATACATGTTTTAAAATCTAAAATAAAAAATTATTTTTTAAAAATTGTAATAACTCATATTTATTAAAAAGTGTGTATAATAAATTTTGACAATTAAATTGTTCTTATTTATTATAAATAAATCAATATATTTAGTTGATAAATTATTAAAATTCAAATTTTAGAAATTAAGTCATATAGAAAGCAATTATACTTATCATATCCAAAATATGATTTATTTGTTAATTTTGAATCCTCCTATATTGATGATGCAGAAAATAGAAAAATATCACATTAATTTTTAATAAACAAATGTAAATTTATTACTTTACCATTAAAATATATTAAATTTAAAATATTTCAATTATAATTTTATTTTAAAATAGAAAGTACTAAAATTCATGTAATTAAATAGTTATATCATACAATTAAACTTGACTTGTTGTAATAATCATTGAGAATTAAATAATTATTTTATAAATTAGTCAGTTGTGGTCATAAATTCATCTAGTTAAAATAGCAATTATTTTTTCTAATATTACAATAAAATATAAATAAATACATTATTTGACCAAACAAATTTCTAGGTGGTTTTATTGTAAATTTACCACCAAAATAAATATATGTGAATTTTTAAAATATTTATAAATCTGAATTGATTACATTCATATTATATTATTTCTATATGAATCTAAAATTTTTAAAAATGTGAAAAATCAATGAATTCACATCTCCATATAATCCTTCTAAATCCAAATATTAATTTCTTTAACTTTTAAGAATCCAATTTTATATCCTAAAAAATCTCAATTTATTGCATTTATATTTTCTTTTGGTAAAATATCTAGAAAATCCTAATTAAATACATCATACATCTATATCTCATGTCTTTAAAAAATAATAATTAATTCAATTAACTTCATACTTTATATTTTCATGGAATAATTTATATACTAGAATTGTATTTTGTGATATATATTTTTGTGATTTTGTTATAAATTAAAAAATATATTCATTAGTATATGTTCTCTAAAATGAATTTATTTTGTGGTTACTTATAGTAATTATTAATCATGCTAATCTCTAAATCATCTTGATACAATGTATTTTATGGGGGCTTCTAAATCTGCTATACTATGCTATGGTGAATGAATGAGTTTTGGTTCATGTATTTTCTAAATACTAAGATGGAATTTTAAGTAAATAATAATAATTATTATTAATAAAGTTAATAATAGATTAACATCAATGTATAGTATAAAACAAAGTTGTAGTATCTACTATCAAGCATTCCAAATTAATAATATTACAATATAATTAATAATTTTTTAATCTAAAATATTATCATATATCATATTCATCAAATTATCTAATTATTAACAAAAATAAAATAACATTATACTTCACATATATGTTATTTGATTGGGTTAAAGGTTGGATATTAATTATAGTTTTTAAATTAGTTATTAGATCTAAAATTATTGAATTATATATATATATATAATTTAAAAGATAGTGATGTAATTAATTTAAAAAAAAAAGTTAATAAAGTAAATCATTATTAGCGTTTGGGTTGGAAACTATCTTTCACAACTTCTACAAATATTATCTTAAACACTAATTGTAATCCTAAATATTATTTTACGCTAATTAAAACACTAAATATAATTTTAAACGGTGTTATCAAACACACTTTAAAAAATTTCAATTAATAATCTAAACACGGTGTAAAACACACCGATAAAAAATTCTTTCCGAACATGCATTAAATTTAAAAATAAATAAATAAATAAATAAAATGTCAAATTAAAAGAGTATAAAATTTTAAAACTAATCTAGTTATCCAATATTTGTAGGTAATAAAAAAATTATTTTAACTATATATATATATATATATATAAAATTTTTCAAACACCACATAATCTATCCATGAAAATTTGATTATACCATGCTAGAATAATAGAATTTGACTATTTAGTAAGTTATTATAGATTAAAATTTCTTAAAATTTATGGTAAAGAAAAAAATAAATAAAACTCATTATCATGAGAAACACATCATCTCATTAATAATAATTCTAAATAAGATTTACAAAATATTATTAGGTAGTATTAGTTAAAAAATATATCATCCTCTTTTTTATTTGGTGAAACATTAGTATATTGTTTATTATTTATCAATTAATTTATTTCACATATTATTATTTATGTATAAAAAATAATATAGTCAGGTAATATAGTTTGTTTTATTTATTTTAATGTTTATTTTTTAAAAATTAAATTATTATAATTTTTAATTATATATAATTAAAGATTTTTATCATTAAAAATAAGTATTGGATATCGTGTAAGTATTGCGAGTAATAAAAACGGAGGAAATAGTTTTCTTTAAACTTTAATTATATTCATGAAAATTAAGAATTTATCATGCTCGACATTAGGTGAGGAGATGACCGTTATGGATTAAGCTCCGGACTCGAACTCGATAACCTCTTTTGTTTTATTATATTTTATTAATAATAGATACATTATTATTATTATTATTATTATTATTATTATTATTATTATGTTAGCCTATTATACACATATAATAGTACGTCCATAGTTATTTTATTATTTAGAGCTAGTACGAGTTTGATCGATAATTATATGATAATTATATATGTGGTACGGATTGGATTAGTAGGTATTTGACAGAGAACAAATACTTGACACACTCGTTATAAAATTACTACATGATGACATCTTTAATAATTCTCGTGGTAATTATGAAATTGAATCCTTAGCCATTAGTATGTCACAATTCCTACACCATGACTATGATTTGTTAATATAGTCAAACATTATTTTTAACCGAATAACCATAAAGACTATAATTGAATGGTATATGACTTGTGTAGTGGGGGTGATTATACAATATGAGATTTATTCCTCTCGATAGAGAGAGGTATCTACTGAGTCACTCGATTAAATGAAGTTTAAGAAATGCATGGTCGTGCTTAAATGAATTAATAAAGGTTATTATTGTCACTTGACTTATCAGTTTATTTGGGGATCGAGAGAAAATGATGTTTGGATGAAACATGGTTGACTTGTAACATGTCATGTGTTTAAATAAGATATCGTGACACAAAATGATTATAACATAAACTATTTTGGCTAGTTATAATGTCTTACTAAAGACCGATTATAACCAATTGGCCTTCACAAAGTATTGGGCCTGCGGCCAAATAATGCTAATCAATGTTACTATATAATATAGCAGGAAGATTGTCAGAGGTTCATCCGAGCAAGAAAAAGGTTTTCGAGAAACCCTAAATTCTCTAAAACCCTAGTTTCGTCAGTCTAACAGCTGACTTGTTTCCATCAGTCGTTTATAATATAGTAAAGAGTAACAGTTTTAACCGAGCAGTATATTATATCGAAATCGCGAGGGTAGCAGTTCTAATCGAACAGCATCTTATACTGGAGTCGCGAAGGGAGGTAATAATCAGGTGAGAATCTGAACCCTCACATATATTAGATCCAAAATATCTTGCAATTGTATGTTTGAACTGTTTCCTCTATGTTGTATGTGATACATGATATAATTGCATGATGATGATTTCTTCTAACAGTAACTTTATAGATTATAGGAATATGATATATGCAAATTCCTTTCTCTTGATACAACTCTATAATATTGAAAAAAAAAACTTAAGGTTTGACGGAAGGCCGATTACTAGCTTCACAAGAAACCACTAAACTTTTCAACATGGTTTTTCCTCGCTCATATGCTTCATGAAAACTTTTCAAAATTTATCAAGGTCAAGCACGTTTAACCACGTAGTTTTCAAGTTTTAAACTCCCAAAAAGTGATGTGCACATTGGTGATGTAGGTAGTAACTTCAAACTTTTTAACATTTCTATATTTGCGGTATCAATATAAGAATAAAGTAATCAGGTCATAGAGGTGAGTTATTTGCATAAAATAATAGTCGATTAATCAAAGTCAAACTAATTTAAGGCTCGAACAACATAATTAAAATATGTGTCGCACGACCATACTTAACCAACTAAAGAAAACCATCACAGAAACATATATGACTATGAAATACTTGTTACTTAAGGAGACATCATGAAAACATGTATATTTGTTGGAACCATAGAGCTTCGCGATATGAAAAAACTTTCACAGGCTTCTATAGTGGCCTATTCTCAGCAACCTTATATATCAGTATAATTCCATCAAAGAAATTCAACCCACATCAACAACTAACTAATTGACTCACAAATTGCCTACCTTCGTCTTTATTTACCTCAGAAGACATCAACGATGCCATATTCAGTATGGGTCTTACTAGAGCACCTGGTAAAGACGGTTTTCAACTCGTATTCTATTAGAAATTTTAGCATATAGTTTCAAAAGACATAATAAAAAATGTGCCTTAAGATTTTAAATTATGAATGATCTATCCGTGTATTTAATCATACCAACATCACTCTTGTTCCAAAAATCCCAAATCTTTCTTATATCATAGACTTTAGACCAATAAGATTATATTATGTTATTTACAAAATAATCACAAAAGCTCTCACAAACCGTTTTACGCAAATCATTCTCATATATGAAAACCATTATGTTTCTATTCCAAATTGAAATATCCATAACAATGCTCTTACGACCCTTGAGTGTATCCATTTACTTAATATTCTGAATCATGAAGGATCTATTTATGTATTTAATCATACCAACATCGCTTTTGGTCCGGAAATCCCAAACCTTTCTCATATCATAGACTCTAGACCGATAAGCTTATGTTTTGATTATTTACAAAATAGTCACAAAAGATCTCACAAACAGTTTTAAGCAAATCTTTCTCATACCTGAAAACAGGTTTGCTTTTGTTCCAAATCAAAATATCCATAACAATGCTTTTATGGCTATTGAGAGTATCCATGCAATTAATCAAATGAACTGTGGAATCTTTTGGGGTTCTTACAATAAATTGGACATGAATAAAGCTTATGATGGGATTGAATGAAATTTTCTACATGTGATCTTATGTAAAACAAGGTTTCTAGAAAATTTCTTCACAATTATTCTTGATTGTATACCTCGAACTTTAGTTTCAACATCAATTGATCCAACTCTAATTTGCGCGGCCTACGAAGGGGTTGAGACAAGGATGCCTAATCTCTCCATATATTGTTTATCTTGTGCACAGAAGCATTATCGAGTTCAATTAAAGTTAGAGAGATTAGAAAAATGGTGTGAGTTTCAATGGACTTCAAGTCTGCCAAAACTAAATATGTTACTGCAATGCAATTATGTAATTATGGTAGTAGAGTCGATCCCTCAGAAGACAAATAATCAATTCAATATTGTTATTGACTGTAACTTGATTAATGAAAAATAAATAAATGATAGATTTTAATATCTGATAAAGTTAATATAGTAAAAAAAACGTAATGAATATTTAAATCAGGTGAGAAAGCAATATAGTAAAATCGGTGATTCAACTATAGTGTTGATCATCAATATACAAATAAATCATGTTAATTCAGCAAACCTGGTTATAGTTGTCAACAAGCACCTAACAACCTAATATTTCCTTTGTTCCTAAACTAACTGGACAAGTGTCTTCTAATTAATCCCTAACCTAGTAGCAATTTTAAGAAGCGTCTGACAGATTCAACTTTAGATTGTATTAATAATATAAAGACCTAGATTCATACCAAAAATCATCAAGCATGTTTGTTTAGTTATGATTATGCATTCTCACAGTACAACTCGTCATACTGACTGCTACCTGCCTCAATCCGATAAAACATATTATGTATCTAATCGTTTTAACTAGCTAGATATTAATCTGCTTAATAAATTGAATAACCACGTTAATTAATCAAACATATTAATATATTCCACATAATGTTACTAAACATAGATAAAACATAAATATTGAACAATACAAATAATTAAGTCAAATATCACAACCGTAATTGAATAAAAGTGACTTCACTAGATTATGAAAGCTTAGCTAGATGTGGTCACAACTAGCAACATAAAAAAAAATAAATGAACGTGCAAATAAAATAAAATAGTGAAAGAGAACATAAATAGAAAACCAAACTCTCTTAGAAGCTTTGATCGTAAAAGAAAAGGTGCCCCTTTGTTCCATTCCAAAAACAATATATCACTTTCAAATCAAAACAATAAACAAAAATGTGGGATTTGAAAATATCACACCCTCAAAATCTCCTAAAAATCTAAATAAATGAATTTAAAGTTTAAAAATTAAAAATGATCGTATAGAGTCTTGACTGAGTCCATGCTTTCTTTAATTTGACTTTTTTTTTCCGTTAAACCTTAAAATATTTTGAAATCTGTCAAATAGTCAATAGTTGGTAGAAAATATCAAAATAACGCAATTCAATACAAAATCTTACAAATAAAACTCTTAATTAAGAGTGAAATATAACACTAATATAATATAGTATGTGTTTAGTCAAGTTTTAAATATTATTGAGGTAGCCCTCTTGTGAGCACCCTTTCTTTATTGATGGTTTTTTTTTAGGCACATGATCATAAGGGTTATTTCCAAAAACACCCAATTTTTTCAAACGTTTCACTTTGAGCACCCGGTTTTAAAAGTTTTGGAAAACCACTCCCAAAATCAAAACCACTAGTGGTTTTTGGTAATTTTGTGAGTGGTTTTGGTGTTGTATGAGTAATTTTGATTTTAGGAAATTTCTGAATCTCTAAATTAAACATATAGAATTTCAAAACCACTGAAACAACACCAAAACCACTCACAAAAATACCAAAAACCACTAGTGGTTTTGATTTTGGGGGGTGATTTTCCAATACTTTTGAAACCGGGTGCTCAAAGTGAAACGTTTGAAAAAATGGGGTGTTTTTGGAAATAACCCATGATCATAATACGTCATCATGTTATATATCTTACAAACCTATGAACGAGCATCAAGCCAACTCAAAAATCTATAAAAATCCTACATTTTGATATCTCTCAATGTATCAAACACCTTTGCAGTTCAAATCAAAGCGTTGTTTAGGATTCCTCTAAACAAGCCTAATGATAAATATCTTAGGCTCCATTTTGTAGTTGAAAAGAACAAAAGAAAGGTGTTTACTATATTAAAACTTCAATCGTAAAAAGGGAAAATTTTCTCTATAGGGAGCAAAAAGATGTTTTTCAAAATAGTTGCAATGACAATCAAATGTTATCATATATATTTGTTTAAGTTTCTTATCACACTATACAATGAGTTGAATGTTATGTTTTTGTAGATTTGATGAGGTACCGAAGGAGATTCAAGGAAAATTAACTGGTTAGAAGACGTGTTGTCCTAATGAAAATGGTGGTATGAGTTTCAAGAATTTTCATTTATTCAATAAAGCCTTACTTGCCAAACAAGCTTGGAGACTTCTAATGAACCTTAACCTACTATCTGCAAGGATTTTTCGGACAAAATACTTTAAGAACTCCACTTTTCTAACTAATACAACTAAAGCAGGAGCATCACATGTTTGGTAGGGTCTTATTTTGGATTGAGAACTTTTGCTTCGGGGTTTAAAAAGAAAAATTGGTGATGGTCCAACTACAAACACTAAATCAGATCCATTGATCCCAACTGAAATCACATTTGTTCATACTCGTTTAATCTTCATCATTCAATTTAAGTTTCTGAGCTCATAGATAACAATAATAGAGCTTGGATGATAGAAATTTTTTTGATACATTTGATATAGATGAACCTAAAATCATTATATCGATTCCACTTTCTTTGAAGTCTAGCCCCAATTCTTGGATATGATACTATGGCAACTCAAACATCTACTCCGTTTGCACCAGATATAAAGTGGCATTTAATAATCTCTCCCTTCATGCTTCCTCATATGATATATTAGCATCTACAGTTCGGTGGAAATCCATTTGGTTAATGAAAATCCATCTTAAGGTGAAATTATTCATTTGGCGTTGTTGTACAAATTCAATAATATATTTTGCAGGAAGATTACACTACATAAAAAGTGTCAAATATGCCGCCAATAAAATTAAAGATATTTAGCATGCCCTTTGCAAGTATAATAATGCAAGAGATATATGGCGATGTTCTTCCTTCAATGATTTTATCAAAATTCAAACTCAAATAGACTCTCTTGCTGATGTGTTGAGATTAGTGAAAACATACTTTAGGTATTGCTAGATCTTTTAGAGCCGCTCTCCAAACTCCCACATTAGTATGATACTGTCTGCTTTGGGTCAGAACCGAGTCTGCACGGATTTATTTTTGGGTACCACCACCCAAAAGGCCTCATACTAATGGAGTTCTTTGGATGCTTTATATACAAGTCATTATGCTCTTGTATTACAGATGTGGTATTGAGTTTGACACCCTAACAATCCTCTCATTCAAACCAAGGGTCACATCGTCTCCCCCTAAGTAAGTCCACCGATCCTCCAAACCAAGGATCACACGTCAGTCTCCCCTCGAGATAATTCACCGATCCATCGGTCAACGGCCTCCCATTGAGATAATCTACCGATTCGTTTAACCATCTTGTATCGCCGTAACTACCCAATAGAACCTGCCGCCTAAACACCATATTATGGTAAGATTTTCGACACAAGGCATACCACCACGGATCTAATTACGGGCTCCATCTCTGAACCGGGGCTCTGATACCATTTGTTGGACATTTCAGAGCCGTTCTCCCAACTCCCACATTAGTATACTATTTCCGCTTTGGGTCAGAACCGAGCTCACACAGATTTATTTTTGGGTACCACCACCCAAAAAGCCTCATACTAATGGAGTTCTCTGGATGCTTTATATACAAGTCATTATGCTCTTATTTAAGCAATGTGATATTGGGTTTGAAACCCTAATAAGTATAATGGAGTTGAACTCTTCATATGTGTGCCTTTTATATCCCGTGAAGTTATCTGGAAGTCTCTTTCTACTGATATGCTCAAACTTAATATTGATGTTTCTTTTTATTTAAGCTTATGCAGCTGGATTGAGGATGATTATTCACGATCATAAATGAGTAATTATAGAGCCAAATCTATATTTTCGTGTTGGTCTCTCATCAGCCATTTCAGTAAAAATTTTTGTTCTTTGATTTGGTCGACATGATGAAGCCCCGTAATATAAATTGTTTGAGACTGGCAATTGGAATTTATATGTGCTACCAACCTTGCCTCCCAGACTCTTTATTTAAAAAGAAAGAAAGAAAATAAAATATAGAGAATTGTATTTCGTTCTTAATTCAATATATTTCATTTAAAAATAAGCATACGTTGTAGTGGTTCGGACACTACGATTTGATCCGTTCTGTCGGAACTTGATTAGTTTGGAAGGTAGGAAACCGGCTTCTAAAGCGAACGGATCCTGCAAAAGCACTAACTTACATCCGAGCGGACCGGTAGAGACACCGGTGCACTGTCTGTCGTAGGCACTCCGACGCTTGAGTCGGTTCTGTACTTTAAGGATATAAGCTAAAGGAAAAGACATAGTAGATATTAACTTCTAGTTGGTAATTGTTCCCGTTGAAAGGAAATGATTCGGAAGGAGACTGGCAAATATTTCGAGCTCTGGGCTCGAAAGGTTAAGACAAGCAAAGTGACCGGAGTCAACATTATTGCACCGAAGAATGATCAACGACAAGTGAAAAGCACTTGGAGGTAACTGGAGACAATAGCACTTTAAGATATGTTTTTGACAGAGTTTCGGTAAGTAAAAGTGAGGTCTAAATGAAGAGGTTTGAACTCCTATTTATAAGAGCTCGTGGAACCGTTGCCAGATCATGCCGAGATCATCGGGGAAGGATCTCCACAAGATCCGAAATTTGACCAACAACAGGCTTGGTCAACTGACTAACCTCGGAAGGATCACGGGACGAAGGGCCTTTCAAAATGATTGGGATCGGACCTCTGGGAACAACTGAACCTAGACCTGGACTTCAGCCTATTTGTCGTCTTGGACTTGGGCCTTGGTTTCGAACCGGGTATGATGATTTTGGGTCTTTACATATTTACAAGTCTAGACCTTAATTAAATCACATTTTAAAGGACAAATGGAGAATTAAACACATTTTGAAAAGCTGATACGACGTCGTTCCAGTTTCCCTCCCTAATCAAATCAAACCAAAAGCCCTAATTTTGAACAAACCAGCGAATCGAAAAACCTCTTCGAAGAAGAATCAATCAACCATGGAAAGCGCACAACAAATTGAAGCGAAGGAGGAGACAGAGACGAAGAAGCCAGTGCTATCAAAGAGGGCACAGAAGAGGCAATTGAAGCAGGAGAGATACGAGGCGAAGAAAACGGAGAAGAAGGCTCGACTTAAGGAGGAGAAGAAGAAGGAGGCGGAACGGAAGCGGAAGGAGTGGGAAGAGAAGCTGGAGGCGGCGACGGAGGAGGAGAGGTTGAAGTTGATCGAGTCGAGAAGAGGTCTGAGGAAGGAGAGGATGGAGAAGAGGTCGGAGGAGAGAGATAGCAAGATTCGGAGACTCACTGAAGCTAAGGAGTCTGGACAGAACGTTGTTATCGATCTTGAATTCTCTCATCTCATGACGCAATCGGAAATTCATAGCCTCGTTCAACAGGTAGTGTTGGTTAATTTGTTTGGTTTTTGAATTCTTTTGTTCATTTTGTTTCGTGATTTGAATGTAGTTGATGTTATTGTGAAAAATGTAGGGAAATGTGTTTTAGGTTGTGTGAGAAAGTCAAATGCTTTGTGATTTGTGATTGATTTGCTGTAGGAGCAGTGTGTTTTGCAAAATATCATCTAAAGGTGTTAGAGAGTTAAATTTGATGTTGAATAATGCAATGATATTGCAGAAGAAAAACTGTTTTCAGTTAGTAACTTTAGGCTTTGATTGGATTGATGGATATTATCATCAATGGAAATGGAAATAGAATTTGAATAGTGCAAAATATCATTGATAAGTTTTGAACAGATAATTTTGCTGTTGAATAGTGCAATTAAAATGATGAAGAAAAACTGCTTTTGTATTTGTATTGAACTTGGTATTTGATTGAATTGATGAATATCATCAATGAAAGTGCAGAAGAAAATTGAATAGTGTAAAATGTCATCAGTAGGTTTTGAAGAGTTAATTTTGCTGGTCAATAGTGCTATGAAAATGAAGAAGAGCAACTGTTTTGAGTTTGCATTTACTTTGGAATTTTAGGCTTTGGTTGGATTGATGAATATCATCTATTTTGCTGTTGAATAGTGCAATGAAAATGCAGAATAAAAACTATTCTGAATTTGTACTGAACTTGGAACTTTAGGCTTTGATTGGATTGATGAATATCATCAATGAAAGTGCAGAAAAACTTGAATAGTGCAAATTGTCATGAATAGTATCATCAATAAGCTTTGATTGGATTGGTGGAATTCAATGGCATGGAGACTGGGATGGGAACAAACAAATTCCATCCACTCCATTGATTTGATCCATCAATTCTATTGATTGGATAGGCTTTTAGTGAATGGAATGGAAATATACTATTGAGATGTTTATCTGTTGCAAAATGATTTTTTGTTTTTTCCAAATTTGTAGAGTTAAGACGAGTTTGATTAAGATTTTGATAAGTGGTTGGTTTTTGTTGCCAATGAAATCCTACAGATTATGTATTGTTATGCGGTGAATGGTAGGTCTGCATCCCCAGCCCATCTATGGTTAACAGGATGTGAGGGGGAGATGGGGAGTCAATTGCAGAGGCTTCCTGGGTACGACAAGTGGCTAATTGAGAAAGAGAACCCACCATATATTGAAGCATTGCAAGAGCAGAAAGAGAATCTTGTGTACCTAACTGCAGATTCAGAAAACATTTTAGACGATCTGGACCCAAAGAAGTTTTACATAGTTGGCGGGCTAGTCGATAGGAATCGCTGGAAAGGTATAACAATGAAGAAAGCAGAAGAGCAGGGAATCCAGACTGCGAAACTCCCTATAGGAAACTACTTAAAAATGTCGAGCTCTCAGGTATCATTTGGTCTTGGCCAGCCACTGATTATTGTTGAATGTCTAGATTCAAACTCTCGGCTTACTGTCACTACAACTACAAATGCAGGTACTCACTGTGAATCAAGTGTTCGAGATACTCGTCAAGTTTCTGGAAACAAGGGACTGGAAGGCTTCTTTCTTCCAAGTGATCCCTCAACGGAAAAGATGTAATGCGGATTCAGAAGAGAATCAATTAGAGGAGGATGGTGATCCGCACCATGAAGATGAAGAAGAAGAAGAAGAAGAAGAAGAAGAAGACTATGAATCTGATAGTAAAAAGAAGTGTATTGAAGCTGCTGATGATAACAGCTAGTGCGACACGAAGACATTGTCAAACAAATTTTCATTGTTCGGATTATTTCTGCAAACCTGATTTATTCTTTTTGTAATGGAAATCAGATAAGTGAAAGTGTTTGATCTCAAATTTCAATCTTCCAAAATCAAGTTATCCAACAGCAATAGGATCACTTTGTAATTTGAGATATTGTGCACAAGAACTAATTTGTATTTTGAAATTTTTATTGCAACTGCTTCCATAGCATAGTGGTAGTGCGTTCGCTTCGTAAGTGAAAGGTCGCGAGTTCGATCCTCGCTGGGAGCTTTATTCTTTATACCCGTTAAATTTCACTTAATATAAATAATTTTTTTTTAAAAAAATATAATAAACTATAAAACACTAATATAATCCGGTAAATACTAAATGACTGTTTTAAATTAGTTTTTAATATTAAATTTTAAAAATAATTTTTAAATTAATCATATTTATATTATACTTATATAATAAATTTTACAATAAAAATTCATATAAAATATATTATAATCAATTATCTTTTTGTTTATATCAATTCATTTTTAAAAATATATATATATATTTAGAATAATTATATTTAGGCTATCTAACCCAATAAAATTAACTATCTATATGTATCAAATATATATATAAGTGGATGACTTTAATTAGACGGTGTACTTATATATATATACATCCATCCTATGAAGTTAGAAAATAAAACAACCGAAGCCATCAATTACCATAAAAAAAATAAAAAAAAATCCAAATTTCATAACATTAAAACCAAACCACACTACAATCCGACATCAAACCAAATACCATAAAAAACACACATCACACTCCATAAACCATAACATAAACCAAACCAAACCAAACCAAACCACCACAACACAAACGATGTCTCAGAAGGACTTATTCATCAAAACCCAACCCAAACACACAACCACACCACCACACCTCACTGATTCCCATACCCAACACCAGACCCGGATCCAGAAGCCCCACCCGCACCCGCACCCGCACCACCACCAACCCTACTCCTCCCATACACCCCATTCGCAGCAGCGGCCACAGCTCTTTTCACATCACCTCTCAAGTTATGTCCCTTCTCGCCCTCGGCCTCGCGGTGGCGGTGGAGAAAAAGAGTCAGAGGCTCGATGTAGTCGTCGAAGCCGAGCTTGCTCATCGCGTAGAGGACGTCTTCGGCAGTGATGGTCTTGCGCTGCTCGCGCTGACAGCGCTCGTTGGCTTCGCCCGTGATGAAGCTGATGTACTCCGACACGCATTCCTGGATGGTTTCCTTCGCGTCGTCCGAGATTTTCGCGTGGGGCGGGAGGATTTTGCGCATTATGCGGATTACGTTCGCGATCGGCATGTAGCGGTCTTGTTCGCGGACTGTGCATTCGATTTCTTCTGGAGTGAGGCGGGAGGGGTCGGTTATCTTCAGGCCTGAGGGAAATGTTTGAGAATTTGAATTTGAATTAGTTTAGTTTAAATGGAAAAAGTGAAAATTTGAGTTTATATAATTTTAAAAAATAATTTAATTTAAAAAATTGTGTTGAATGTTAGTTAAAGCTTTAAGTAAAAAATGAGATTTAAAAGAGTTCGCTAAATTCTTAGTTTGAAAATATTATAAGTGTAGGTTTTTTTTTTTTTTTTAAACTCTTCTTATATTTAAAAATAAATTTTTAATGTAATTTTGAAGTTAAAATTATAAATTATAAATTTTGTAAAGAAGATAAGATCGAAAAAAGTTGGCCAATCTTTGTTTAGAACCTGTCTCAGAATTACCGGATTAGCTGTTTCGCATTAAACTCTTCTGAGAGTTAATTTTTTTTTATTTAAATATTTTTAAATAGTTTTTCAACATAAAAATATATATATATATATATTTTAGTACATTGATAGAGGTTTTCAAATTAAAATGTTTGATGCAAATTTGTTATTTTAAAAAAAGTTGTAAAAAAAAATTGACTATCCAAAATAATTTTTGAAAATTATTTACAATCTAAACAGAAAATACTTTTAAGTTCTACATAAATATTATTTAAAAGTATTTTATTATTTATGAAATAAAAAATTATTCATAGAAACTATTTTAAATAATTTATAAATTTAAATAAAATATTTTCTATAATTTTAAAGGTAAATGTTTGGTTTTAGATTTTTCTTTAAAAAAAAATCAATTGATGTATAAGTTCGATTGATAATTTTTTTAGTTATATATAAATATTATTTAAAATTATTTTTCAACTCAAAAAAGTTTATCTATGATTTTTTTTAAAAAAAAAATTTAACTCAAACTTGCTTTATAAAAAATATACCACACAAATATTTATGAAAATCAGTTTAATATTTCACTTAATTTTTTAATATTTTAAAATTTTTTTAAAAAAATTTTCCACTTAAAAGTACTTATCTGTTCAAAATAAAAACCTTTTTCAATTATTTGAAGAAACGACAAAATCTTTACCTATGGAAAAAAAAGAAGTAATTTTTATACGAAAATATAAAAATTACAGATTTAGAAATATGAGATTATAAAAGAATGAAAAATAAGTCATTGGTAATATATGAAACTTGGTTCAGAGTTTAACGTTAATAAAGCTGACAACTGTGCATGCAATACAGTTGTGTTCATTAACACAGAAAAACGTTTTTACCAAGCCAATCTGCTTCTACAAACGTGTTGGAAACAAGCCAAAATTTATTCACTGTTTCCCAGACACAAAAATTAATTAAATAAAAAAATTAAAAATATATAAAATTAAAAAAAAAAAAAGTTAAGAAGAGAGATTAATGCATGATTGCCACTTGTTTCAAGTGTTGCATGCACCAGCAACGCCACTTGTAATCACTCTTCTGTCTTTTTTTCTGCTTTCGCTCACACCGCACCATTCATCTAACGCTCTTCATTTGAATCCAAACACCAACTTGAAAAAAAAACCATTTATTAAAAAAATAAAAAAATAAATAAAAATTTAAAACGCATGCGATGGTTTTAGATGGGTTCTAAAACCATCAGAAACAACCATCTGGATTTTATAGGACAACTGTTCGGAAACCAAACCAAAAAACAAAAAATCGGTGAAAAAATGGAAAATATACACATGCAAATGGATATTGATACCAAAACTTCATATAACTTGGTAAAAAATGGTTATAATCAAGCTTACCTGTAGAAATAATATTCATCTCGAAACATCAGTATTTATATATAATAAAATCAACAATGGAGATTTGGATTTGGATTTACCAGGATGGGTGTTGGGGATCGGAAGCTTGTTGAAGATGGGAGGAAAACCAGAGCCGTCCATGGTTTTTGGTTGTTTTTCGGTGGTTTTGAGTGGTTTTTTTCTCTCTCAGGATGAAATGAGAGTAGGGCGAGTGAGAGGTATTTAAAGGCGAGATCAGGTGAAGATGAGAGCGTGACCTGGCAGTAAATTAAATTTGGACAGTAGTTTGGTGCACGTGGCAAACTGAAGACTTTGGCGTTACTCGGGTTTGGAGAATCTGAGATTAGACTGTTGTAATCTTATTACAATCTTATTACAGCAAACGAATAGTGTAACGGTTGGGCTGAGATGGGCTCATGTTTGATTATGTTGAGAGAGTGTTTAGGTAGTAATCTAACAAGTGTTGTGTGAGTTTGAGATTTATTTTTGTTTTTTTACTTTTTAATTTTTTTCTTTCTATTTATTGGTACCGATCAATTTATAAAGTAGATTGTTGCAACAATAATTTTATTTTCATTTCAAAATTTAATAAATTTGAGAATTTTAGTATATTTTGAATATTTTTGTAATTATAATATATTTGTGCACAAATATGTTCAGATTAATTATTTTTTAAAATTTTAAGTTTAATATTTTATTAAAATTATTTTTATTTTAAAATATTATTATGTCGAAGTATTTCTAAAAATTTTGGACAAAATTTTAATACATTTCACAAATAATATACGACAAAATTTCACATTGTTATTAAATGTTATATGAGCAGTTTGAAATAATTATTAAAAATAGTATATATTACACCAAATTATTCAAATATTATTTATTTTATTTTCTATTTTAAAATTTATTATAATTTTATATTTTATTAAAAAAATTATAATAAAATTTTATTCTATTTATATTTTAATATGTTTATTTAAAAAAATTAAAGTAAAATCATATTGAAAAAATTATACATATGTAATTATTTATTATTAAAAAATAAATTTTCAGTAAATTTAAAATTTGTATACTATTATTTTTCAATTTTTTAATAAATTATAAATTAAATAAATTTTACCCATTAATTTCAAAATTTGAGTAAAATAGATTAATGTATCCTAATCAGGCCCAATAATTATCATCACTTATTACAAAAAGCCCAATAACAAAACAAAGTTCGAAACCCTAATCTCCGATACATAATCTCAAAACCCATCTCCGTCGTCACGTCACATCGCCGTCAACATCAATCGCCGACAATGAAGTACAACCCACGCGTCACCGCCTCCCGCCGCAAGAATCGCAAAGTACACTTCACCGCTCCATCAAGCGTCCGTCGCGTATTGATGAGCTCTCCGCTCTCAACCGATCTCCGCCAGAAGTACAACGTGAGGTCAATGCCGGTGCGAAAAGACGATGAAGTCCAAATCATCCGCGGGACGTACAAAGGCCGGGAGGGTAAAGTCGTCCAAATTTACCGCCGGAAATGGGTGATTCACATCGAGCGTATAACGAGAGAGAAAGTGAATGGCGCGACTGTGAATGTTGGGGTCAATCCGTCGAAGGTGGTGATTACGAAGCTGAGATTGGATAAGGATCGGAAGTCGTTGCTTGATCGGAAAGCGAAGGGACGAGCCGCGGCGGATAAGGAGAAGGGGAGTAAGTTTGGGGCTGAGGATGTTATGCAAAATGTGGATTAAAGTTTGAATTTTTTGATTTGTGCTCTGTTTTGAAGTAATTAAACTCTGTTTTTTTATTGCTAATATAATTTGAAAGTCTTTGCAATTTTTGGTGTTTGTTTGTTTCTATGTGGGGGTGTGTTGATTTTTGTCTTGGAGTGTGTGATGGGATTGAATTGTGGTGTTTGTAGTTGATTATAGGTGTCAATTTGGTGATCACAATCAAGTTTCATTTGTGTTGTTGATGTGTCTATTGAGAGTGATAAGAGATTGTTTAGTTTTAGAGTTTGATTTTAGGTATCATTTTGGTGATTGGAATTGAAACTAGGTTGCATTGTTGGTATCACAAAGTTTGATTCTTGTTATTTGATGATTTCTACTAAAATTGGAAACTATTTGAGTGTTGATGTGTATTTTGAGAGTGCTAAACTGTTTAGCTTTAGAGATTGATTATAAGTATCAATTTGGAGATTGGAAACTAGGTAACATTGTTGGTAAGATCAAGTTTCATTAGTGTTTACATTTGAAAACAATGTGAGAGACTGATAATCTTGTTTAGCTTTAGAGTTAGATTTTTAAGTGTCAAATTGGTGATTGGAAACTTGTTCACATTGTTGGGACCACCCAAGTTTCATTAGTGTTGTTTACAGAAAACTATGTGGGTGTTGTTGATGTCTCTTTTGATTGTAATAATCTTGTTTGGGTTTAGAGTTGATTTTAGGTATCAATTTGGAGATTGGAAACCAGGTTACATTGTTGGTACCACCAATATTCATTACAGTTATTTGATTTCTACTTCATTTGGCTATGTGGATGCTGTTGATGTGTCTTTTGAAAGTGATAATCTTGTTTAGTTTCAGAGGTTGATTTTGGGTATCAAACTAGGTTGCATTGTTGGTGGTACCACCAAGTTTCATTAATCTGCTTTTGTGTCAAATTTGCTTTCACAGCATATCTGCAAAAATTGTAATTTTACACTCAGAGCAAAACCGTGAACATTGTCATTATTCACAATGCCAAGTGGTCCAAAAAACTGAACCTTAATTGTGTTGTTTGTTTGCATCTGTTTAAATTGTAGTTGACTATATTGGATATTTTCAGGTGTGCTACTAGTATTACAGCTTATTTATTTATGTTGGTCACAGTCATCTAGACTCTCATAGTAGTACCATGGTTTGCTCATGGTTTATAATGGTTTGTTCATGGTTTTTGCATTTTATTGATGTGAGTTACAGTTCACACACCTTGAAATGAGCAATTAGGATGAGTTCTAGAAGCTACCCATTTTTACCCTTTTGTCCACACATATCAAAGTTGAAACTTATCTACATTTCTCAATAATGGTCTTGTTTATTAGATTCCTTTGCACACAAATCAGCTGTTAATTTTTGGTTGGTTTATCTCTTACTGTGTATAGTTGGCATTGTTATGGCTTCTTGTGATGTTGGTCCCCTTTTCTTCATTTCTATGTGAATTCAATTGTAGATATTCACCACGCGCGTGTTATTTATCGCGTGAACTCAGAATAAGCGCATTTAACTTCTGGTGTCATCAAAACTTAAATTTAGACACATTGATTAGAATTTCTACCCTATTAACCCATCTATAATTCACTAAACATGTTTAGGAATCATATTAACATAGTGTGGTCCAGTTCAAATGTATATATGTGTTGCATAGCTAAGGTGTTGTGGTGTGGTCTAGTGAGATAAAGTGTAGTGTTGTTCTTCTTTCTTCACAAGGTTCATCTATGGAGGAGGATATGGGAGGTCAGATCTTTACTATGTCGATGGTCTTGATTGGTGGTGTTCTGCTGTTCGGTCCTCTTCTCATGGAGGGTCCTCTTGGTCCACCTTGTGCTTGCTTGATCATGGCTTTTCCTGTACTTGGTGTCGTCGTGTACCTTGTACTTCACTTCACTTGTGACGATGCTGAGTGAAGTGGTGGACTTTCTGTGTCTATCTATCCATCGATGTGGTGATCTTCTATATATATAAGTGGTATAAATATATAAATAAAGTGTTGAACATCATCGATGTGATCTCCCTCTAGGGCTGTGTGTTTTGGCATGTAATGTGAATGAAAGTTTCTATTTTATCTGTTTCTATTTCTGGTTTTATTGCTATGGTTTCTTGATTGAATTTGACATAAAGTGAGATCTGTAAAAGTGTAACATAGTACTAATAAATGATCTATAAATAACATATGAAAATGGTACCTTAAGTACTGATCTTTAATTTAAAAAGACCTAAGCACTTTTCTCTCTGTCTAACCAAACACACACCAGTCCAGCTACCACAAGAGCTAGGCTTGTGGTGCAGACCTAGTAGCTCAATCTTGATGGACACCAAAACTGCACTCATCTTCTCCTTCACTTCCATTTCAGCCGTCACAACAAAAAAATCCCATTATTGATGATGAAGGAGAGTATTATTAACCGTAAATTTTCAATCAAGAGCGATGATGTTATAAGATGAGGATTTCTGTCCCGGACGACTGAATCTGGAAGAGTTTTGAACCCTCTCGAGTGTGGTTCTGTGAAGGATTTTTGTTTGTAGATTTTGTTAGTTTCGGTCAAGCAAAGCTGTTTCAGATTGGAGTTAACTTCGAGGTTTGGTTCTACCTTTGAAGCTGTTTCAGATTGGAGTTAAGTTCGAGGTTTGGTTCTACAACAAAAGCCCTTTGCTCAATGATGCGGAGATCCGGATTGCAAATGTGTTGTCCTCTGAAATGGTTACCTACTTTCTTACCTTTGTTTATAGAAATTTCGTTTTACAAGATGAGATCTTATCTGAATACAGTTCAGTTTGAGCATTCTTTTGATTGGAAATGGTTTGATTTCTACCCTATTTTCTTACTTTAATCCTCTACAACTAGAAAGAATTCGTGTTATAATTGAGATATAGATGAAATTTGTCCTAATACTGTGCTGTTTCACTATTATTACATTTGGAAATGGTGTGATGTGTGACTCTACTTTCTTGAACTTTATCCTGACTAGGGAAATTTTGGGTTTCAATGCCTTAGATATGAAGTTGTCCTAACCTTTTCTCAATTTATCTGGTTAGAAAGTAGTTTGGTTCGATTTACTTATATTGTCCTAACCTGTGTTATGATGTAGGAAATTTTATCTGGATACAGTTCTGTCTCACCTTATTTGATTAGGAAATGTTTGGTTTTCGATTTACTTATTTTTGAATTCTACCAAAGAAATTCTGTGTTTCAACATAGTTATATGAAATTTTATCTTAACACAACTCTGTCTCGCCTTATCTTGTTAGGAAATGTTTGGTTTCCGATCTACTACATTTGTGTTGTACAAAAGAAATTCTGTGTTACAATGTACTCATCTTGTCTTAGCACAAGTCTTTCTCATTTTATTTTGTTAGAAAATGATTTAGTTTCCAATATACTTACACTTGTGCTCTAAAGAAGAAATGTTGTGTTCTTTTTTTCTCACTTTATCTTATTAGGAAACAATTTAGTTTCCGGCTTACTTACCTGTGTGCTCTATAAAAGAAATTCAGCGTTACAATGCAGTCATATGAAATTTGTCTTAGCATAGTTCTTTCTCACTTTACCTTGTTAGGAAATGGTTTAGTTTCCTACTTACTTACCTGTGTTCTCTGCTGTATAAAAGAAAATCAGCGTTACAACCTAGTCATATGAAATATTGTCTTAGCATATTTCTATCTCACTTTGTCTGGTTAGAAAATGATTTGGTTTCCGACCTACCTACCTTTGTGCTTCATAAATGAAATTCTGTACAGTCATATGAAATCTTGTTTTAGTCGTCCCACTTTATCTTGTTAGGAAATGGTTTGGTTTCCAACCTACTTACTTTTGTACTCTAGAAAAGAAATTCTATGTTAAAGTAGTGATATCAAATCTTGTCACAAGACAGTTATATGAAGTATTATCTTAGCACAATTATGTCTCACTATATCTCATTAGGAAATTGTTTGGTTTCGGACCTACCTATATTTGTGCTCTACAAAAGAAACTTAGTTTCTTTGTGTTACAATACACTCATGCTAAATCTTGTTTTAGCATAATTCCGTCTCATAGTTATCTAGTTAAGAAATGATTTGACCTAATTTTTTTATTTCTATGCTTTATTAAAGAAATTCTGTATCACTACACGGTCGAATGAAATCTTATTTTAACACAGGGCTATTTCACCATTATCTTTTTCAGGAATTTTGATTTTCGATTTACTTTTGTTACATTTATTCTATATGAAAGAAATTTCGTGTTACAATATAGTCGGATGAAGTCTTATCTTAATGTAGCGCTGTCTCACTGTTATTTTGTTCGAAAATTTTGATTTTAGACTCAACTTTATTACTTTTGTCTTCTATGAAAGAAATTCTGTGTTACAATACAATATAGTCGGATGAAATTTTTTTTTAAATACAATGCTGTCTCACTATTATCCTGTTTGGAAAATTTAATTTCTAAGTGTACTTTTTTACTTTTGTTTTCTCGGAAAGAAATTCCACAGTCGAATGAAATCTTATCTTAACATAGTGTTGTCTCATTATAATCCTTGATTTTTTAATCTAGTTTTATAGCTTTGTCCAAAATAAATTTCTACTTACAACAAAGTCAGATGAAATCTTGTCTTAACAAAAATGTTGTTTTACCATTACTTACAACAAAGTCAGGTGAAATCTTATCTTAACAAAATGTTGTTTTACTATTAGCCGGTTTAGAAATATTTTGATTTCTAACCCTAATTTTTTTTTTCTGTTATCTTTTCTGAAAGAAATTTCGTAGATGAAACGGTGTGTTCTCTCACTATTATACTGTTTGGAAGTGGTTTAATTTTTCCTACTTTCTTACTTTTGTATGAAAAGAAATTTCATATTGCAACAGTCTCATAACTAATTAATTGTTGTCTTATGTAAAATAATTTTGCAATAATTTATAATACTTAAAGTGAAATGTTAAAAAATATGGTAATTTTGTTTTCAATAATTTTGTAAAAAATAATAACTAAAAAAGTTATATTATTTTTTATTGTATATATAAATATAATATTTTTCATTAAAAAAAAAAATTACAACGATAAAATTTAAAAATATATAAAACAATTTTCACTTCTCAAAAGATATATTCTTAAAATAAAAATACATCTTTTGGGAAAAAAAAAAATACGTCGAATCAAACTCACATCTCTTGGATTAATTTGGTTTGTTTTCATCAAAAGTCACATTTATTGAAAAAAAAAAAAAAAATGGTGGATAAGTCGCATCTTTTACCAACAGACACCAAACATATATATATTTACACAATTTACTTGTTAATCAAATTGCAGAAACACAGATCGATAAATAATCAACCCAAGAAGAAGAACAATGAAGGAAGTTAGCAACAGCGCGATCGTCATTTCCGTTATCGCGATGGCCGTGATTGCTGCGATGGTGGCGGTGATACCGTTGATGATGGAAGGGCCGGTGGGTCCACCTTCTGGTTTGGTGTTGGCAGTGTTTCCTGTTCTTGGAGTTGTTGTTTGGTTTCTTCTGTCGTATGTTTATTACAAGTGATATTATATCACTTCGTGTCGTGTCGTGCATGCATGGCTTTGTTATGTTTTTACGTCGTTTTGAATAAAATGCACGTGGAGTATCTGTTATCTGCTGTTTTGTTTGTTTCTTTCGACAAAAAGTTGACGTGTGTACTGCAAAATATGTGGGTCGAGCGCGACTGAAATTAGGTCCATTAAAAGCCCATAGTATTCTCGGCCCAATAACAATAACTCGACTGAAACAAGGCCCATTAAAAAGCTCATATTAAACAACAAACAATCCGAACACTACTTAAAAACCATAATCAAATTTAACTAATTTTGATGGAATTTAAAAATTAGATTCTAATTGACTTTGGATTCTGTCCGATTTAAATTAAGTATTTAGGGAAAAATCTATATATATAATCTTATTTAGTATTATTAAATCTATTTATGTAACTAGTTTATAAATTTAATAATGGTATAATTAAAATTTTAATGACAAAATTATATAAATAGTTACATATTAAAAAATCACATACTAATAATTATTTTAAAAAAAATGGAGTCAAAATAGCTCAATTTGATTCTCTTTTCAAATCCAATTCAATTGGTAGAAATTATTATCATCTTTAAATTCTATTTAATTTTATTTATTCAAATATGATAATATGTTCATAGTGATGGTTATTCTATAAATGGTTCCATAATATGTAGTTTCATTCAAGCATGGTTTGAAAGAGAAACCAAACCATACCATCCGTTGTGCAACCAGCAACTACACAATGGGTTAAATGGCAAAAAAGCAATAAATTATATGAACTAAGATCATAATAATGGTGTTTGTTTATTGCTTCATGAGATCCAGAGACATAATATGTAATGTGATTAATCAAAAACATGATCCAATATGATAACCAAATCTAATCAGCTACCAAGCTGTGAGTCTACTCCTCCATTCTTCTAATCAGCTACCAAGCTGTGAGTCTACTCCTCCATTCTTCTGATACAGCTTATCCAAGTCCTCAAAGTACCGGCAACCTTCCTTCTTTCCGTTCGCCACCGATCGTCTGAAATACTTGTTAATGTTCTCCCATTTCTCCTTACACTTCTTCCCACTCCTCTCATACCCCATCTTCCTCATCTCTTCAGATATCTCCTCCCAAACCGGACACTTCGACCCAACACCTGTTCCGAACTTCTCCTGCAAACCAGTTCGCAGCGTTATCAGAGCTCGCACTTCTGCTTCTGGCCATCTCTTGTTACCGTCGCGTCTGACTGTACCTGTATCTGCATCCGCAATGTTGTCTTGATCTTTTCCTTCCAAAGATGATAGATTACTTTCGCCTGAAGGGATCACAGCATCTTGGTTAATGTTTTCGTTAGGTGTCCATGGCTGTTGAGGGATGGGGTCTTGGCCTAAGATGGATTGGATGAAGGAGATGAGAGCCAAGTTGCGAGAATTCTCTTGGGTTCGTAGCTCTTCATCTCTTTTTGTCCGTTCGGTCTCCTGCTGTCTCCAAGCTTCCTCTCTTATTACTCTCTCCCTTTCTCTTCTTTCTAGCATCTCTATCAATTGGTTGTTCATCTCTTCTTGTTTTTGCATTATTCTCATCACTAGACCTTCCATGAAATACTCCATCTTCTCCTTCATCTTCCTCTTTCTCTTCTTTCTGAAATCTTGATTTCCCGTCGATTGGTTACCTTCGCTTTCTTCATCTGAAGATGAGCTGAAAAAAACAGTCCAAACCAAACCCACCACCATAACTTAGCCTTTCAAGTGTTAACATTTCGACAACACTCAAATGCTAAATACATCACAATGAATTACCACAACAACAGTGAACTATCACAGTATGCTTCCAATACAATCACAATACTAGACCAGAAACAACCAACAATCGGGAACAAAGCACTTGCACAGATTGCAGAAAATGACTCTAAGCATCAAACATTTTCCCAATTTCAATCACAATACTTGATCACCAACTAAGCACTTGCAACAAATTGCAGAGAATGACTCTAAGCATCAACATTTTTTCACAAGTTCAATCACAATACTTGATCACCAACTAAGCATTTGCACCAAAATGCAGAGAATATGACTCACGAAAGCATCCATCTAACTTCAATTTCATGAACACAAATGCCAAAAACTGCATAATATGACTCATAAAGCATCTACCTTACTTCAATTTCATTACCTACAAAATGCAAAAGGTTTCTACTCTTTGACTTGGAAATCAACTACGAAATGAAGCATAAAGCTTGAATCTTTTCAATCACTAATCAATACATTTTCTTTTTACTAACCTCTTTTTCACACTAACCACACCAAAGATATAAGCAACTTTTCCAAAAGCGGTTAAAATAAATAAAGTTACAACCTTTAACTATTTTAATGGCTAAAAAAATCCAGAACTCACAAAATCCATTTAAAAAAAAAATGATAAAAAATAAAATACCTATATTCGTCCAAATCAGTGAAATCACACAACTCAGTCTTCACCGCGAACGGAGGAGACACCTTCACAGCAACATTCGAATCAGCAATTTTCGCCACATCACCATCTTCCGGCGGAGATCTCCTTATAGGACGCAACTTCTGCGGCGGCAGATTGACTGAATCGATAGCTGTCATCACTTCCGCCGCCTCCGGAAACGGCGCCACTGGCTGCGGAAACTCGCTTTGCCGGTCTCCGGTAACCACCTCCATCGCAAAATCTTTTCTTTTTTCCCCTAATTTTTTTGCGGTAAAATTTTTCTTCGAAGAAAAAATAAAAGTTAAAAAATCGTTATGGTAAAATTTAATATCTAATCTTTTTCTATTGTAATCTTACACGTTTACCCTTTTCTCCTCGCGTTTTCCACTTATTTACGGTTTTACCACTATGACGTGGCTGCTTCCTATTCGATAGAAAAACATATAAAAATGAATAAATTGAATATATCATACACTTTACCTTTTTCTCCTGGTGCTTTCAATTTATTTACGGTTTTACCACTCTGACGTGGCTGGTTCATATTCCACAGAATATATATATATATATATATAAAAGATATGAAAATTAAATTAAAATGGAATAATCTCATTAATCATAATCAACTGCTTTGTACTTGGTTGGATATTTCATGTGAACCCTCTGAAATTTACAGACAAAATACAAGTCAATTGTGTTAAGCTTTTAAACAGTAGTTACGACCGAATTGTTTATCAAAGTTTTGATTTTGATTAATGACTCGTTATAATTTCGATGAAAGATCGGTTTTTTATTAAATAATAGCATGATAAGATCTGTGTCTAGAGCTGCATTGTTGTCTTCTGCACCGTATAAGAATCTCTGTTTCATTCGCTCAAGACAAGTTTTTGCTCATAGACGAGGTAAATTAGAGTGATTGGTGTATCAAGTTGGAGTTTTTATGTGATGGGTATTGTTGATTTTTGTCTGTTTATTGTTTGATGTGTTGTAGGGACTGTGCTGGTTAGAGGTTGTTTGAGTAGAAGAGTTATGGCGGCTGGTGGTTGTTCTTCTTCGTTGAGTTCTTCAGTAACGGGAGCTGTTGGTGGTGAGGTATTGCTTGATGGGAAGTATGATAGATATGGTGGTGTTGTTGTGCAATTGACTGAACCTATGGATGCTGTTGATTTCTCTTCTATGCTTAAAAAGTCACTCTCTCAGTGGAAACAAGAGGTGATTGGATTATGATTATGATTATGATGACGTTGATGATGATGATAGATGATGAAATTGATACATTGTTCATGTTTTGTAGGGAATAAAGGGCGTGTGGATTAAATTGCCAATTGCTCTAGTTAATCTTGTTGAACCTGCAGTGGAGGTGAATTCTTCTTTTTAGGTTCCTGTAGTTGTTATTCTTGCAATTGTTCTGCTGAACTTGAAGTGTTTTATCAAGCTGTGTCTGTGTTTACTTTGATTGGTTTTGTAGGAAGGGTTTTGGTATCACCATGCGGAGCCTGATTATCTCATGCTGGTGTACTGGATTCCTGGTGGGGTTAATACTCTTCCTTCAAATGCCTCACATCGCGTGGGAGTTGGAGCATTTGTTATGAACGAAAAGAAAGAGGTATTTTCCTGAATCGTATCGATCTGGTTCTAGTCCAAACAGGATCTTTGATGTTTATTTCTCTTACTGATTGTTGATACTGTATTGAGGATTATTATACTTAGTGCAGCTACCTGCATGAATCGTGTCGGTTGTTATAGCTGGTAGCCTTTAGGTTTCTACAAAGAAGTTGCATATGGAACCATGGTCGGAAGTTACCAAGATAGTCTTTTATAATTCAATATCAAAACTGATGTGCATAACTATGCACAATAGTCGTTTTGAGTTTTAAAACTGATTTTAGCACTAGTGAGGTACTAACTATTTCCATCTTCTTCCTTATGTAATTTTGTGTGATTGTTATAATTTTGAGTTTCCACATTCAATCCTACGGCTCTATGCAATCTATAACCTATCCAGATTAAGCACTTGTTTCTATACTTACTACGTTCTCTCTAGCTGTTACACTTGAACGTTTTTATATACATTGGTCTTCTTGTTCAAATGGAAACGAAAGTTTGAGAACATTTGACTTATGCTACTGTTCTGTAGGTTGTTTAGCGTATCTATTATTGACAGTTGCTGATCAAAATCTTGTGTTTGTATGTCTCCATTCTAGTTATTAGTCGTTCAGGAAAATAGTGGGAGATTTCGGGGGACAGGTATATGGAAGTTCCCCACTGGAGTAGTTGATCAGGTATGTATATGTATAAATTTAGAGTGTATTGTTTGTTCTCTTCAATTGCTGAGCTTTATAGTCTGCAGGGAGAAGATATCTGCTTGGCAGCCGTGAGAGAAGTCAAAGAAGAGACATCAGTGAGTAGTTTATATCATGATGTTTACGATATATCAAAATATAGTCTATTTTAACTCATGAGCTTCAAACATAGCTGATATTTTGGCTCATTCAGATTGATACAGAATTCGTCGAAGTGCTATCATTCAGGTACAGATTTTACATGAAAACAAAGTTAATCATGTTAATGTTGAATCCACTACACCACCCATTGTTAATGAAGCATGTTCAGTACCATTTTCACTCCCTCAAGCTAAAAGCTTCCCCTCACCCTTTGCAGACAAAGTCACCAGTCATTCTTCGAAAAGTCAGATCTCTTCTTTATGTGCTTGATGAAACCCCTTTCATTCGACGTCAAGAAGCAGGACACCGAACTTGAAGCAGCTCAGGTAACTTCTGCTTTAACCACAAAACTTCTAGCATAAAACACTTTGTTAAAACATATAATGAAGATTCAAAACTACGCATCTACAGTTAGCAGATTGACCATGATTCTGACATTGTAATTGTCTCAAACCATCTACAGTGGATGCCATTGGAAGAGTTCATGGCGCAACCGTTCGCCCAAAAAGAAGGCCTTTTGAAGTATAATCGAAAAAAAATATCATACAAACTTCTCTCCAACCAACAACTACTTATAAACAATACCAATACTTATACTACAATACCAGGGACCTCAATGTGCAAACATCAAGTTCTAAGCCTCTAGAGTCTCCAGATACCATCAAGGTTACAGACTTATGATTCTTTTCTTTACATATAAAGCCTGTTTAGGATTGTTTCTGCTTCTGGATTCCGACAATAGAAAAATAAAAACATAGCAAAACCTCTTCTGACAGTTATCCAAATCACCATCCAAAATAAGTTTCAAAAATCCGAATCCAAAAGTCAGTGTATCCAAACAGGCAAAAATGTGTTATCATTACGTGTATGCACACCAAAGCTTAGTCGCTTTATCATTACTTGTATTAAATTCTAAATTAGATATAGAATAAGCAATTGAGTTGTAGTTAGTGTCAAATCAACTAGTCTTTGTTATTGTACACATGTGAAACTCGCTTAGGCTGTCTGGCTTATCTATATTTTTCTTTTTGAGCTTTTGATCAACTTTATAAAGAAAAAAGATTAACTAAAGAGCATTATACAAGACAGGTGGATAGTAGCAGTTGAACTATAACGTTGACAGCATCCATTTCTGGAATCTTATGCTACATACCTGTCTCTTTTTCCAAATTTGGTCACTTTTTCTTCCATTATTCTAAGCCTCCTATTCATTCCTATCTAGATGATCTTATAATGTATATCAGAATCCATTGGAATATTCCATGTCCATAAGGAGTTTTATAGCTTTCTGGATTCTGATGTGCTCTTCTTTAAGAAATTTTATAGTTTTATGGATTCAAAAATGCTTTCTATAAGAAATTTATAGCTTTATGGATTCAAAAGTGCCTTTAACAAATTTTATAGCTTTTTGAATTCAAAAGTGCTTTAGAACCAAGAAAGAGCTTTTAAGATAGAAACAACACCAAACGGTCTTACAGATAGAAAAAGGTTGAAAGAATATAGTGTCCAAACAATAACTACTGATAACTATTTTACCTGTCAAGCTTGTCCCATTGACACAACAAAAGCTGATTACAAGACAAACCTACCATCACCATATGCCCAAAACCATGTTCTTCTCAATCAAAAACTCTAACTTTATTAAACAGCAAACGAAATCATCACCACCATAAACTCTTATTACATCACCCCACAACATTTACTTCCCAAAAAAAAATCAAAACTTAAATAAAATCTAAATTTAGAGGTTTGTCCTCCTCCTAAGGATTATTCATTTCAATCTACCATCTTTACTGAATTCTAAGATGGAATTCAGTTCTGGTCATTTCGACAACGAATTTTAATTTCTGAAAATTTCTAAAGTCCTCTAAAAACAAAACCATTTCAACTATATATAAATATCCAGAAATGTACGCTCTTAAACTGAGAGAAGTAGAAAAAGCAGCAATACATCTTAGCTACTTTTTACTGAAAACACTTTCTTAACTTATAAATTTTTATCTACACGGTATTTTTATATCCAAAAAGCTGTAAAAGTAATTATATAAACACCAAACAGACCGATTATATATTATATTCCCACCATGTAAATAATGAATAAGATGTGAAAATGATTCAATATTTACCACTAGATCCATACATACCATGACCATGAAATTGACCACCACCACCCATCACCACTCCACCATACCCACCACCATAACCACCATCTCTCTCCCTAACAACACAACTCTTCTCCCCTTCCATCTCTCTAAACTTATGAAGATAAACCTTCAAAGGCTCAACATAATCCTCAAAGCCTAAAGTAGTCATTGCCCAAAGCAGATCATCACCGTTGATCGTCTTCCTCTTCTCTCTCTGACACTTATCGGACGCTTCACCAGTCACGAAGCTTATGAACTCCGAAACACACTCCTGTACTGTCTCTTTCGCTTCTTTCGAGATTTTAGCGTTGGCTGGTAGCGATTTCTTCATTATTCGACTCACGTTCGCTATTGGTAGGAACCTGTCTTGTTCTCTTAGTGATGGAGAGGATGATGACTCGCTGTTGTTTGTGTTTTCTGTGTCGGAATCTGCCATTGGAGATCAGTTGATGAGGTTGTGTCTGGTTTTTTATAGTTTTGTTTAGTTGGTGTTTGTGTGTATGGAATGGTTGGTTGATGAGTGTCTTGGTGTTTTTTTTATGGTGTTGTTTTATAGACGCTCTAAATTGTAATTTTAATTTTTATTTAAATATTATTTCACGTATTTTAAATAGGAAAAATGGTAAAATAAGAATTTTTAAAATTTAATATTAAATAAATACATATTTATACACTGGTTTTAGATAAATAAAATTACCACTTCATTCCGTACAACCGAATCGAAATTTTATTATTTTGATATTTGAGTTGGATTATGAGCATAGAATACCGAATGAAAATTTAAAATTCGATTTAATCAGGATTAAAATATTTCGGTATGGTTCAGGTTGAAAACCGAATAAAAAAATTATATATTATTTTAATAATTTAAAAATAATTAGGTGAATTTATAATTTATGTGATGTTTACCTATATTCAGCCAAAACTCTTTTAATTTTCATAAATTTATTGATTTATTCAATAAATACATAAATAAATTGAATTAAATTATTAAAAAAATTTCAATAAAACTACTAAGAAAAATTTTGATGCTTTCCCAAATCAAATACTAAACTTTTCTAAATGTGTGAACTAAATACCAAATCAACTTAAAAAATTTTGAATTATCCAAAATTTGATTTTTGATCTTGACCAAACCGAACATATCTTAAGTTATAATCAAATATAAAACAATTAATAACCCTGTTAAAAAAATAGCTATCATATTTTTTTATAATTCAACTTTATTTATATATAATATAATTTATAAATATAATATTTCGAATATAAAATGATATATAAAGAGTCAGGATTTCACTTCTATCACTTAAAAATAGTATTATAATTTTACAGAATTAATTTAATTCCTACCTAAATGATGATTCGGATTTCATTTTAATATATAATCTAACATAAATTCACATTGTAAAGTTTAACCTACTAAACTACAATCAAAATTGTAGAAACATGTAGAAGTGAGTGTGAATAAATAGTTGCATAGTGTAAATGTAAGTGTTTATAAGTCAACCTTCTAGTCTTATTAACAGAAACCAGCCATTGATAGAGGCCTCATTACAGTCTCTTCACTATCCAAATTTTTCTCCAAATCCTTCCTCCTTTCACATTCATCCACTCGTAGTCTCTCTCCAACTTTCACATACGATGTTCCCTGCTTTCAGGTAAGATTATAATAATAATAATTACTTTAAATATCCTTTCAATTTATTTTTTTATTTTAATATAATAAAATTATAAATTATTTAAATAATATTAAAATTACTTAATTACCCTTAATTTAATAATTAATATAAATTATTCTTTTTTATAAAACTGTTTAATTAACTTAAAACTCCTCAATTGATTCATATTTTATCTTATCGAATTACTAATTAAAACTCCTCAATTGATTTATATTTGATTTTTACTAAAATACTGTAAATACATTACGAATCAAAAGCAGTTTATATAATTAAAAAATACAGGATTAATATATAGTTAGTTTACTAATTATTTTATGCTGTTTTAGTACAGATGTGGGGTGAATGATCACGAGTCTCATCTTCTTTCTCGTTAATATGATTTCAATGAAAACTAAGATCTTGTTAAATTTATGGAGAATATTAAAGATGATGACTTATATGATGTTCTCCGTATCGGACCATATATTTATGTCTAGTAGAATTATGATATTTTATTTTATTAGAGTTTAAGATTTAAAATGTTATCCTGAACAAATATCAATTCCATCAAACTATAAAACTTCATAGATAAAATGATATTTTCAAGGATACAAATAGTATAAAAAAATTATAAAATAAAATAATTTATTTTGTAGAATTAAATTTAATTATACATTAAAAAAACACTATAAAGTTATATTTGAAAAAAAAAGGTTATCTTTAATAATTAGGACGTGGAAAATAACATCTCCCATTTTATATTATCAAAATAGTATTGAATTTATAAATTCGACTAATCTTATTATCTATATGTAAGAATTCGATTAGTGAAGCAAAATTGAGATCGTCATGGTTACGAATTGATGAGGAGGAGCATAAAAATTCAATCCATCAAAATCAACGAATGAAAATAGTGAGAGCACATTGGACGGTTGTGATTGTGCAAAGTGGAAAATGAAAGTGGGTCCACCATCATGAAAAAGAAACAGTGACGTGGTGTGTACTGGTCCCACTTCGTTTCACTTTTTTATATTGTCATTAGGACACCTCATCAGTGTTAATGTTTACTTAAATTATTAGAGGCTATTAATTAATCTCTTGTGGAGAGGACAATTAATTTGACATCCACTCAATTATATAAGTGGATTTTGTAATGAATAATACATACGTATGAAACTAAGGTTCTTTTCATTAGAATTCTCTTAATCAATTGACAACTCATTTTTTACAATTATAATATTACAATATATTAAAGTGTTTAAATGAGTCATTAGATGAAATATAAATTAAATCGATTAATCCTATTTTGATATTCGATTTTTTGAAATTATTTTTAATTATATTTAGATAATTACGAGGATTTATGATTTCTTTTGAAATATTTAAAAAATAAAATACTGATTTTAAATAATAATTTACATATATTTTATTATTAAAATTTAAAAATTAAAGTAATTTTAAATATATTTATTATCTAATATTATTTTTATATTCAACTTTAGGTTAGTAAATATGAGGAATAAGTCATTTTGAGAATATATATATATATAAAAATAAAGAGTTTATTGAAATAAATAATTTTAACTTTTGTTTTTTAAACCTATTATAAAATGTTAAAATAATTATTTTTAAAAAAAACTATTTTTTTAATGAATTTATTGTATATATATTTTAGTTCGTGAAGAAAATAAATAAAATCATTTTTAAAAAGTTAATATTTTTTCTATTTTAGAAAGTGTTACTATCAAAAATAATTTACAAAAATTGAAAGTTAAAAATCAATATATTTAAACATTTATATATATATATATTTATTATTAAAAATTTAAAAAATATATATTTCGAATAAATCTTCAAAAAAAATTCTTTTAAAATATCACATATTATTATTCTTACAATTACCCTAAATATTCTCCAAAATAATATTTAAAAATAAAAAATTTAAAGTCCTTCTACTTAAACACAAGCAAAGTTGATGGTAAAGATTGTGAGGTGTCAATTCGAATTGAATAGGTTGAGGCTTAAGAATAAAGGAAAGTCATTGAATATTTGATGAACCTCTTTTTCACTTTTATCATTCTTTTTTCTTTTAATTATTACAAAAAAGCCTTTTGACCATTTTCATGTTCAATCACAATCTCTCTTAATTTCTCCACGTTCACAATAAGGTTCAACACCCTTTTAGTCCATAAAATTTTATATGTTTCTATATATTTAAATTAATAGGTTAATTAGCTTTTAAGCTAGACATTATTGATTTTTAAAAAGAAAATAAAAATTAATGGTACAAAGTGAATTTAAAATTGGGTCCATGGACAAGTATTTAAACCAAGGCCCAATAGCCCAATAGAATGTAGACCCAATATATCATTTTCTTAGTACACCCCACTCTATATCTAAATTTATGTAAGTATTATAGTTAAGCTCATTCGTGAAATTTAAAAGAGGTTGGCTATATGGATGGAATATAATCACATTTTAATGTATAATTATTTTTAAATTATCAAAATAATAATATTTTTAATAAAATTCGATATTTAATTTTCGTTACTAATCATATTAAAATATTTCGATTCATTTTAAATTGAATTTTAAATTTTAATTGAATAAATATTTTTATAATTCAGTATCGAAATAGTGAAATTTGAGTTTCAAAAATATCTATGAGATTTTATTATAGTGAAAATTCTAATAAATAGGCTTTTTAAAGTTTAAAATACAATTATAGACCTCTTTTGAAAAACATATAAAAACAGTCTTTTTAAAGTTTAGTTTTCATTCCATAGGCCAAGTTTCCCAAAATACCCTCGAAACTTTACAATTCACAGATGTTGTGAATTATGCTCACAGTCTGTGAATTACGCTCACAGCTGTGAATGACCTATGAAGTGAAAATCAAAGTTTAGTTTTGCAAACTTTTCAAAAGTGGGCTATAATTGTATAGTAAACTTTTGATGGCCTAAAAATCCAATGGACTCTTTATTAGAAAGGATGCAAAATATATTCATAAAAAATAATAAAATTTTAATAATAAAAATAATACATGAAATGTTATAATTTAAATTGTTGAATAATCACATAAATATGTATAAAGAAAAAAATACTCCAAATATGACATGTATCCCCCACCAACATATATATTTCGATTTTTTATATAATAAGAGACAATTGTGTATATACATACACATGTAGATATAGATTGTTGAGATAGGCTTGAAAAAAATGTAAAAATGTTATTAAATAAGAGGCTTTGCTTTGGTAAACGAATGTTTTCTTTTTAGTCTTCAAAACTCTCTTGTCATATCATATTTTCATCTACGTAGGAGTTGAGATAGGAGTAGGCTACCAACTTTTATTTAACTTCCAACCTTCCTTTCTTTTTTCTCATGACCTTTTTGCCCCTCATGTAATTACAATTTAATTTTCAAATTCATTATATTATAGGATTATTTTGAGATAATTTAATTTTACTATCATTTTAATTTGTATGTGTTTAGTTTGACATTATTATAAGAATTTAAATTGAAAATATAAGTTTTAAAATTTGTAAATGAAATTTAATTAGAATTCAAATGGAATTTAGTTGTTTATATAAAAAATTAATTAAAATGGATAAATTTTAAAAATATTTTTAAAAAATTAATTAAAATAAACTATTCTAAAAAAATATCCCAAAAGAATAAAAAACAAACTAGGTGTGAATTTTTATTTATATATATATATATAAAAGCTTCTAAAAGTAACTAATAATATATATATAAACGAATTTCAAATTTTCAAAATATTAATTAAATTCAAATTTAGTTGTACAATCATTTTAAAATTTAAAATTTAAAAATAAAATATTAACCAAAATAATCCAATTATATCATTAATTTTTTTTAATCACATCGAATTATTATTATCAAATCATTATTGTATTTTTTTCATCTTAAATTACTATTTATAATAATAATAATAATAAATCTTAAGGAATTGATAGTTTAATGAAAATATTATATATATATATACTTCCTCCGTTTTCAAATACTTGCAACATTTCATGTGGACACGCTTTCCTATATTTAACTTCAAACGTAAATATTTTTAATAAAATACAACTAAAAATTATATAAATTTCATATTTGAAAAATACACACCAAAACGAATAAAACAAAACCACATTTGACTATATTTTTCTTTATACATAAGAAATAACACATGAAAGAACTAAAAATTATATAAATTTCATATTTAAAAAATACACACCAAAACGAATAAAACAAAACCACATTTGACTATATTTTTCCTTATACATAAGAAATAACACATGAAAGAAGATTGATTCATAAATAATATACACTATTGAAATGTTGCCTAAATAAAGATAGAGGAAGTATTAAATACAATAAAAAATACGATCTATCAACATAACAAAATTAATTAAAACAATTAAACTCATATAAAGACATTTCCACCCATTAAAATAAATCCCATTCAATACCTTTCCCACCACCATCTCATAAATCCCCATTCTCACAAAGGACAAAAAAGTAATCTCTCACCAAGGGCAAAATCGCCATTCCACAAAAAATCACATATATAAATACTCCACCACTCTCTTTACTTGTCCCTCAAAACCAACCTATACACAACACCAAACTCACAAATTACGTCAAAGCTAAAAAACAAGACAATAATATTGTTGGAAACACACAAAGAAGATGAACTACTTTCATACCTTAAAAAAACTTCACATCTTCCTCTTCATCTCCTGCATCCTCCTTCTTGTCGCGACAGCAGAGAAGAAGGAGAATGTTACATATCGTGGTTTTGGTCGTGGTCGTAATGATTTATTGACAAATTCGATAATCAGAGATGAGATGGTAAAAATGGCTGGTTACGGTGAGGAGAAGCTTTCGACGGTTTTAATCACCGGTTCGGTTTTTTGTCAAGCTTGTTTGCATGGTGAAAATAGTGTTCGTGCATGGGCCTTATCAGGTTAATATTTTATTTTGTTTTTACTATTTTGATATTATTGTTATTAATTATGGATGGAGGAATATTTAATGAATATTAAATTGTGAAATTGGTATATATATATATATATATATATATATATATATATATATTAGTTAAATTAATTGGTTAATGATGGATTAGGAGTCGTTTATTAGGTTATATTGGGGTTTCTTGAAATGTGATGAAGGGTAAACTTTTACTTCAAGAAATAATTTGGGTTTGATGATGAAGTTATGGAAAGTATTGGTGAGAAGTCTTGATTATAGTCACAACATTCTAACAACTTTATAAGCTATGTTTAAACTAGATATCAAAATTAATTCACCATAAATCATAGTATTTTAAAAATTATTTTTTTTATATGAAAAGTAGTAAAATTTGAATATATTAACCATAAGAAACTTTTATACTTTTTAAACCTAGTAAAATTAGTATTTTTTATTAATATTAAAGTAGAATAATTCAAATTCATTTAAAAAAATATTATTATTATAATTTTTAAATGTTTGAATAGCGATTTGTAAAAATAGATTTTTTTTTCCAGATTGCTACTTTAAAATTATTAAAAATATTTTTTTATTTTATATTAATAAATATGAATCAAATAATTCATCAATTTTTTTATATAATTTTATATTTAAAATTAATTTTATATTTAAAATTGCTATTTTTAACCGTTACAGCTATTATCGAATGGTTATTCCAACCGTTAGAACTATCTAAATCAATAAAATATAGTTTAAAAAAAAATAAAACATAAATTTATTTGTTATTTTCAATTTAAGTTATTTTTTTCCCCCAAAATCATGTTTGTTAAAGCTTTCATCCAATGGAATAAATTCTGACGAAGAAATCAATTAATTTGCTTAATTGCTAATCAATAAAACATCACTTCAATATTTAATAACATTAATAAACTCCTTTTTATTAACTTGATACATGACCAATAACAATACATTAATTGAGATTAAATTTAGACAATCATATTCAAAATAGACCACACATACTTTCCATTAATCAACCATAATAAACATTTAACGTGACATATACTAACGTACATGAACAAAATTCTACAGGTGCATCAGTGACTGCATATTGTCACTCAACAGAAACAAAAACCATAACAAAAACCAGAAGCTACACAGATGAATATGGAGATTTCATGATTGATTTACCTTCAGAGCTCCATTCCATCCCCAATCTGGAAAAATCATGTTCCATTTCGGTCCATCGTGTGCCGAAAAATTCGCTCTGTAAACCTGCATATGCTAGTAGACATACAGGACTTACACTGTCATCAGCTGGAAATGGTATCAGAACTTACACTGCTGATAATGTTAAATTTTTAGATTTGATGTCTAGACCTCTTGAAGCATGTAGTGAGTAGAGTTTTCGAGGAAGTAATAGTCGGAAACTCTTCTAATAGTTATTCAAACGGTGGTTAAACTTGTAAGGCTCTGGATAGATGGCGCTTTAAGTCGTAGAGCTTGAAATGATTTGTATATGAATGTTGTGATTATGAATACATGTACATTGTAATAGGTGGTAGGTGAGTTTTATAATGTATTTGACACTATGAACATTGTATAGGAAAGAAATAGAGTATACATAGAGTAACTGTATCGTAGCACGCTTTAATATAAAATGGATTTAAAAACCTATTACCAACTATTTATATTTATTAACAAATCGATGGATTTTAAATTTATAAACCTACTGTAGGATTGGTAGACTCAAAAAATTCATTGAGTTGATTGAATTCAATCAAATTAAGTGGATGATGATGTCCTGAAAGCATGGAGCTTAAAATGTTACATATCATGTTTTGTTATGAATCACTGCAGCAAATGTTTTTCAATTCAACAATCTTGAGTCCACATTAAGATTGATAAAATAAGGATTTCATTCATAGACACAATAGTAATAGACACAATAAGAGTTTATATATGTATTCTGCATCAAACACAGCCAATAACATATATAAGACTAGTCTTAAAAGCTTTGTATTACGAACCGAAAAACTGCTCAAGTTCTAGCCAGCTTTTTCATCTATTTCCTCAGCTCCAGAAATGATATACTTTGCAACATCCGCGCAGCATTTGAGCTTATCAGCTTTCTCCTCAGGAATTTCAATGGAGAATTCTTCCTCGAAAGCCATAACGAGCTCGATCCTATCTAAGCTGTCAAGGCTCAGATCCTTCTGGAAATCCGCCGTTTCATTAACCTGCTCAATAATAACCAAAGCCAAAATCAGTTCCAGTAGTTATAAGATCAATTTCAAACTTATTATCAATTGTCTGTCAATTCACTACCTTAGCAGCATCGATTTTATCGAACTTCTTAACCAATTGAATCACTCGCTCCATCACTTCAGCATCACTGCTGCTGCTGCTGCTTGCACACATCTGCCTGCTAAATTGTTTGAACCAACTCACACTAGCCGAAACCGCTGCTGGCCCAGCATACCTCCTCACTCTCACATACCTCAGGATAGAATCTCTAATGTGTTGCATATTCAACAGAGCTGCGAATCAAAACATGCAATTATCACACTTCCAATAACATAGACCAAAAAAAACAAACCACATATCTTTCATTTAACATCTAAGCTCTAACCATATACAGTCAATGGACCAAAAACTACTTGCATTGCCTAGAGAATTTATCAATAAACCTGCAACTCAACTTAGAAACTTTAATGCAACAATGTCATATATAAGCTTCACTCTAGGACCACTAATGGACATAATTATACACTAGCAAAGGAAACTTCCAGGAAAATTCAAGTTGAAAATGAAAATGTAAAGAAACTAACTTGTCACCTAACAATGTATCATCAACTACCTAATCATTACCAAAAGCAATACCCAGAAACTAAAATCACAAAAGACAATCAAAAGACTAAACCTTGTCATCTCTCCAAGCTAATATCAAAACGAAAAACATAGCTTCAACATCACTGTCCATGAAAAGCAGTGAAATTGATAAGAGAACAAGAAACCCAATAGTGAAAATGAAGTAAAAAAGATGAAAACAAAGCTTTGAAAACTCACTAGGCTGCCGTCGCGTGCTATTTGATTTGTACACAACGTGTTTGCTTTATTGTCTCTGAGAAACCGTCAGATGCTGTAAAAGTAAGCAATTTGGATCCTTGTGTTGTTTGTTTCAAGTGACTGTAAATTTGCATATTTGTAAATAAAGGTCCAAACTTACATAAAATTATAATTCAAGCATTTCTATTTTTTATTTTTCAATTTTCTAACATTTATTTTATTTAAAATTTATCAACTCTACATTTTGCATCATTTCTATAAGAAATTCCACCTTCTCAACATAAAAGGAAAATATTTCCTAGTTTTAAGTTAATTTTAGAATTCTAAATTATTTTAAAAAATAATTTTAATATTTAAATATCAGTTAATAATTTTAATTTATTCAAATTTTATTAATTATATTTTTAATAATAATTCATCAATACTATTACAATCATGCTAATATCAAAATATTATCAAAATAGTTAATATAATTATAATTATTTTCTGGAGTTTAACCATAATTTTAAAATTTAAATGTGTAATTAATTAATTTATTTAATTTTTTAAAAAATTAAAAATATTCATATGGATTATATATTAAAATTATATGATAAATTTTATTTTATTTTTTAAATTATATATATATATATATATATATATATATATATATATATATAGGAAGAAGAAGATTAAAAAGATAAAAATAGTTGAATAAAAGGGAGAAAAGGGAAAATGAGAAGCAGAGGAGGAGAAATGACTATGTCAAAGCATGACGTGACTTAGCATCCCACACTAAACCCACCATCAATCTCATTCATTGGGCCACCGTTCGATCTTCCAAATTCACCGGAGATTATTTATTTTCTCTTCCCTTCCTCCTCTTATCTCTCTTTTTTACTTTCACTTTTTATATCTGCATCTGGGTGATTTTCTCCTTTCAATTCCTCTGGGTATTCCCAATTGTTGAAAAATAGACACAGAAGCGGTTTCTTGATTGGAACTGTACAATTGAATGAAGAATCATGAGCGAGTGAGGGAATCGGGAAAAGGGTTTGTTCGATTTTGGTCGATTGAGTGGTAGATTAGATAAAGTTTTGATTTTTATTTTTTGGAATTTTTTTTGGAAGAGGAATAGAATTTGATTGAATAGTAATGGGGAATGTGAATGGTAGAGAAGATGGTGGTGGCAGCCCATCTGGTGTTGAAGAAAGTGGTGGTGGTGGTGGAGGAGGAGGAGGAGGAAGAGAGAGCAATAACAGTGTGCAAGAAGAAGGTATGGTTGCTCCTGATGGGTTGATGGGTCAATCACCTCCTCATAGCCCTAGAGCCACTCACTCTCCTCTCATGTTCACTCCTCAGGTTGCTTCTCTGTCTTTAACATATGTTTGTGTAATTTGGATTCTTTTTAATATGGGTTTATTTATGATGGATTATCAATTTATCTATTGTGGTGTGGGATTGGAATTGGAATTGGACTTGTTTGTGTTGTTGGATGAGGATTTGTTTATGACATGTGAAGTTCAAAGTTTTATTCTTTCATTATTGGTTTTTTGGTTTTCTTTTGGAATCTAGACCTTTTTGGATATGCTACCAAATTTAAACATAGCTTCATTAGTTCTTTGATTCATTTCTTTCCATGTGCTTTTTAGGATTATAATTTAGCTTAGGGTTCAATGTCTTAATTGCATATTTATATATATACACATACATACAAACATGGTGAATGAGAGAATCAAGTATGTGATGATATAGTTCATTGTATTAATTAGGAAGTTAAGCACTTAAATCTTTGGTTTCTTAAAGGGAGATTCTTTTGTCTAATAAAGTATCTGTTTCTTGTTATGATTTCATGCCATTAATTCTGTGAATTTGGGTTCTAAAATCTCTTTAGGTCCCAGTGGTTCCATTGCAAAGACCTGATGAGTTGCATGTGCCCAATCTGTCATGGGTGCAAAATACCCCAAGTTATGAAGAAATGAGCAATGAGATTGGAATTCCGACTATGATAACGTGGAGCTATGATGCTAATGAAGTGGCAGTAGAGGGGTCATGGGATAATTTTAAGACAAGGTTAGAAGTCTTTGTGATTAATTTTCTTGCCGCTAAGAAATAATGTTCATATCCGTCTTTTTATACTTCATGAGCTGCCAATATGTATTGTCTTAACCTTTTGTTGCCCATTTTTGTATCAGAATTCCCTTGCAGAGATCAGGGAAAGACTTCACAATCGTGAAAGTACTGCCCTCGGGTGTTTATCAGTACCGGCTCATTGTTGATGGGCAGTGGAAGTATGCTCCTGAATTGCCTTGGACTCAAGATGATGCGGGAAACACTTATAACCTATTGGACTTGAAGGTAATACTTCTTTCATCTCCTTTGAGTATAAAATGCGTTTGCAAAATGAGTATTGTTGATCAAAGCATATTTTTATTGATATGTCATATCACGCTTGGAAGTTTAGCGGTACCATTAGTCTTACTAGGTTCTCATTAGGATCAGAGCTTCAGTAAGCAAATAATGAGAGAACCAATGAACTACACTCAGCCATTCAGTTAAGGCATGGATTCCTTGACAACTTAAACTGTCATCATAATTTTTTATGGTTATGAAACATTGGTTTAGTTTAGCCTAGATGGATGGGGGCGATATTGTTCTAGGAGTGATATGTATCAAATGTTTATATTCCATAAAATCTAGCATTGAAGATATATATATTTCTAGCACGATCTTTACGACTGGCTTGATAAAGTATTCTTGGATTTGCCAGAAGGTTTGTGGTGAGTCATATCTGTCATAATTCAGTTTATAAGTTCTATTTTAGAATCTCTGACTTCCATCACTGGTTGATGTCTGATATGCATTTGTACCAATTTGAATATGTTTAAGCCATCAGCATTTCTGGTAGTTATCATCTTCTGGTGCTCTGTGCCCATGCCTGATGATGTAGAGATTCCATTTCAGTTTTGAAGGTTTAGATTCTATTTCTAAATTCTCTTTTATCACTTTTTGATGTGGGTTTCAAATTCACTAGCATTGCAAGCTGATACTCCCTAGTTTATAAATGATTTTTAGATGTGAGGTAGGTCTGATGAAGCGAAATGGCATAATATCTTTTGGATAATAGATTAGACTTTTAAGTTCTAGCAGGCAGACATAGTTCCCACTACTATGCTGGGCAGGGATGATGGTTGCTAAATGTCATAACATTCAGAACATGTTCTGATGGTGCTCATTCATTTTACCCAGGAATATGTTCCTGAGGATCTTGAAAGCATATCAAGTTTCGAACCACCTCAGTCACCAGAAATGAGCTATAACAATTTGCAACTCAGCACCGAGGATTTCGCAAAGGAACCACCAATAGTTCCTCCCCACCTGCAAATGACGTTGCTCAACGTGCCATCATCCTACATGGAGATCCCTCCTCCATTGTCAAGACCTCAACATGTAGTCCTTAATCATCTTTATATGCAGAAGGGAAAGAGTAGCCCGTCCGTCGTGGCCCTCGGCTCAACTCATCGTTTTTTAGCCAAGTATGTGACCGTGGTGCTCTACAAGTCTATGCAGAGGTAACATTATCCAACGGCTATACCAACAGTGTAGTCATTGAATATCCATATGTAGTTAATATATATTTATGAAGAGGTAGATTTATGCAATGATTTAAGTAATCTTAGTAAGGAATTGTCATGTGAAAAGTTGAAATTGTATTCACATAATGCAAAATACTTCTTGACCATTGTTTCAGCATTTTTACAGGCTTGTTTTGCTGCAATTTTTTTTTTTTCATATCTTTTGCTTTCTTGATTTCAATTCCTTGCCTATTAGAACATCTTCAAAGCAAAGAATAAATACACTAAATCACCTATCAGTCATTTTGATCATTGAAACTCTTTTTGTGCTTTTGAGATAGTGGAACAAGCTGTGTGTGAAAGCTACATGAGAGAATTATAGAGCTGAGAACAATGTGGTTTGATTTTCTGGAAAAAAAAAAAAGTTGAAGAGAAATAGAATAATGGTTAGCTTATCAATTCATAGCTATTGAGCTTGGTCCCCTATCTTCATTTTCACACATTTTTTCTCCATGAGAGTAACCTGTTCTTGATTAACACACCCACTTCATCAATAGACTCAAATATTCCAAAACCTTGATAAAAAATGTCAACTGTAGACTGCTATGATAGAGAAATAGCACTTTTTATTAGCTTAGTAATAGCCAAGGACCAAATTACATACTACAAAAAAGACTTGAGAAACCTTCACTTGCAGCCAAGTAGCATGTACAAAAACACTGATATTAGAGTACTTAAAACACTGGACAACCCTTAACCTTGATACCTGGTGCAGTAGGACAAGAAGCTAGAGGACAATGATAATGTTCAGTTTCAGTACCCCACCATTTCAATTTAACACCTTCATTTTGTAAAGCAAAGAACAATAACACACCCATAAAAGCTGTTCCTGCATCCAGTGCTGCTGATAAAACGTAGTTGTACTTCTGCCACCAGCCTCTATGGTACCGGAAAATGAAATAGTTGAATATAGCTCCGGTTATAAGCCAGCTTGCGATGTTTGTAGGCGTTGCAGGTGGCATACCGGCGAAACCATAGGATATAACTGGAATGTTTATCAGTGGAATCCATTTCTTTTCTGGGAAGACTTTGCTCAGCAGCCAGACTGGAAAAGGTAAGAATGCTCCTATAAGGAATAACCATACAAGGTTTCTGTATAATCCTCCAGGTCCAAATAGGCGTCTTGGTCCGACTAGTCCCCAGATTACAGAAGCGTCGAAGGTTACTCGATACTTTGGACAACTCCATGGACTACCAGGATGTTCTGATTCAATGTCACAGATGTCCTCAATGTTCTCCAACATCCACCATGCAACTGCCAAGTTAACTACCCCAGCAAGTAATGTTCCTACAAGCTGTACAATGGAAAACATTATGACATACAGTTTACGAACTTGTTAAGAGAACGTGACATTTGAGTTTGTCAGAATGATTAACCTGAGCTGTGTACATGCACCGCGGAGGAATTTTCATATAGTGACCCAATTTCAGGTCAGATAAGAAAGATAGAGCATGAACAGTGCTGATTCGTCCGTAAATCTTGAAGAGCAGGTTTGCAATAGGTTTTCCAGGTAGAATGTACCCAATTATGAATTGTGCTATAATGTCATACCCTGGTTGCTGTATATAACAAGAAAATACAATATAGTTACCATCTCGTTCTTGCTAAATCAATGATAAGTCTTAACTGATAAGATACGCAACAACGGATCGGATTCAGGTTCATTACCTGGTTAGTAGTAGCCTGAATAACACCAATAGGAAGCGTGACAATCCAAGCCAATGCGAAGGCGAAGAGCATACCCCACCATGGTAGTTGCACATCATCCTTCCAAATGAAAGCCATCAACAAGGAAATAGCAATGCTACCAGCTAGCAGAATCAAAAACCAGCACTCAGGCACTTGTTTGTATTTTTTCATCAATTTTGCATGGATGTCAAGTTTTGCATTCGTCATGGCACGTCGGCTCTGGTTCCATATATCTCTGGACAACAGAAATCAATCAAGCACAATCAGAACTTTATTCCACAGACCATTTAAAGGTTCCACAAAATTGTCTAAACATACCTTCCATTGAATAGTGCCACATGAGTGAGTGTTGCTGTGAACCTTAGAAATCCAGACCCAATCGAAAGAGCGAATAGAGGACTAAGATACATCTTCCCATAATTATTATAAGCCTCCTGATCTAGAGTAAACTGAGGGGTCAAGACTTTGGTGGTATCATATTTAGTACCATGAGTAGTGAACAGCTTGTTAGAGAATATAGGGAACTTCTGAGCATCGAAAGTATTATACTTCCAATAACATATTGGAACAATAATGTAGATGAACATGATAAAACCGACCCCAACATTGACAATGGAAGACCAAGGTGCCACCAATGGACTGCCATGATAAGCAGAAATTCCAGCCCAATCAAGGGTAAAAGCACCAATACCTAGTCCTTCATAACCCGAACCAATTTGCTGAGCAGTAATACTACGCGGCCATACCCAACAGACCCAAGAGAAGAATGTCAAGATTGGAAATAAGTAGCCAGGGAAGACATAATACAAAAAGCTCGCAACAAAGACAATAAGGAAAAATCTCATCCGAGTTAGTCCTTTGCTCTTGTCTTCCTTTTCGTGTAGCGCTCTGCAAGAATGAAGCCATTAACATGATTAAACTGATCTAACTAGTATTAGACAAAAAGCTAAGCACATTTTGTTCTTTGAACATGGAATCTTTTCAACCAATGTCAAAATTCTTAGCTGTGACCACAACATAAAAGTAGTTTATCTATATCAACCATTTTTATCACATATTTCACTCTCAAACTGTCATACATCACACCTAGGAGAGAATATAATCGCCACAATAAGTCTCGCGAATTCGCACTTATCTAACACACTTTTAAACCACTATTCACAGTTGGGGACAAATTTTCTCCACATAAAGCTACATGGAATTGTTCCCTCAACTTACAAACAACTGGGGACATAAACTTTCTTCACAAAAAAGCAACCTAGAATCGTTCCTTCAACTCAATTACACAATTTTCAAACTCAACAGTGGAAGAAACAGAACTCAATAGCCTAAAAGAATCGACCAAATATACATACAAATAACAAACCAACCAAACATTATCACAATCCAATTTCTGCAATGAAGATAACAACAGCTAATCAATAATAGCAAAGACTTTTTTTTTCCACACATTGATTGGAACCAATCAACAAAAATTGAAATTTCAACAACCCAAACTTCTAAAGGGTCCCATTACTAAAAAATATCCAAGATTCAATAGTTCAAAATCAAAAGCTTTTTCCTTTGCCCTTTTCAATCACTTTCTCATAAACCAAACACTACTAAAACTCTAAAACTCTTCAATAAGTACTCAAACCAACAAAAACTGGGTATCCTTATCATTCATTACTCATTTGAACAAAGTCAAACACCACAACCAAGCTCAATATAATAAACTATACACAACAATGCAAAAAGATTAAACAAATGAAAAAGCAAAACAAACCTGAAAAGAGAAACCTGAGCAAGATTAGCAGGCCACCACATCTCAACAGGATCAACCAAATACCTCCTCAACATCCCAGCCCAACCATAACCCAACACCTGCACAAAAACCACAAAACCAAACCAAACCCAACACCATTAACAAAAACAATAAAAATCAAAACTTTCCACTAAAAACACCTCAGAACCCCAAAATCCCCACCTGGGTAGTCAACACAATGAGTAAAGCACAAAGAAAGTTAACACTCTGCTTATAATAAGCCTTCATAACAGTAATAGCACCAATAGAGTAAGCATCACCCCCACCAGGCGAAACACCACAATTAGCAAAAATCGTGATGATAACATGCTCTTTAATGTTAAACGGACCAGGATTCAAACTAAAACGATAGCCAAACACAGAGTACTCATCCCTCGGAAGCACTCTCGCCATGAATCTCCCAATCGGCAGAACAGAAATCTGCATCAGAATCGCAGAGATAACAAGTGGCTGCGTCCTGTAAGTGAAAAACGTGTTGAGGAAGATCAGCAGTGTACAGGAACCCAAACCCAGAAACCATGCTCTGAAAGTCATGACAGGGAGTGTTGGGTCGTCGGTTTCGGGTACTATTAAAGCTACTTCTTCGACTGTACACGTCCTCTCCTCTTCTTCTTCGTCTCCTTCCCCTGTTTTCCTCTGCTTCTCTGTGTCGTCTACCGCCATTGTAAAATTGAATTTCAATGTCTGTGTTAACAACACAGAGAGCTTCGAAGCTTTTGAGTGGATTTTGTTTGTATTTTTTGAAGTGTAAATGTGAGTGGCTTTATAGTATGATTAGAGTGTGGAGGTGTATTTACTAAATTGCCCTTGTTATTGTGTGAATATTACTGTTGTTTATTACCAGTGTCTGGTCTTGTATTAGTCTTTGTCTACGTTGACTTCACTTGTTTTGACTATTTTGCCCTCCTTTGTTTTGTCGCTTTCGTAATTAATGATTTAATTTATTTTTTATATAAGTAATTATAGTGATAAAAATCAAAATATTTGAGATTTAAATGGTTTAATTATTTGTTATATGTTTAAATTTTTTTAAAAATAGTTGTTTGAAATATTTTTAAAAATAAAATAAAATAAAAATAAATAATGAGTGTCGTAAAATGAGGGTTAAATGGTCAATAAGTAAATTAAATCTTAACAGAATCTGAAAAAGGCTGCTCGTGGAGAAGCGTGTGAAGTTCACGTGACAGGCAGCGAGTGACACACTCTCGACCCACGTTGGAACAAAAGACAAGGAAGCATCACATGCGCTTTGTCAGTGCGGGACCCACATTGACATGCCATGTCAGACTTTTTAGTGCCACGTAGGATCAAAAGCTCGTGTTCTTTGCATGGGATGAGACAATGTAGTGGGATCCACGTGGCGATCTGGTATTAACTTGGTTTTTTTCCTTTTTGATTTGTAATAGTAATATTTTCGTTAATATTTTAATTATAAATCATTAATTTTGACAATTTATTTCCAAATAAAATAATGTGTTTATAAATATAGATATTATCCTACGATCAAGAAATTATCAATTGACAACTCATTGGATTAATTTTTTTTAAAAGTAACCTTCAAATCAATTTTATTATCATTATGTGTTTAAAATTATGTGTCCCATTGACATACCAATTTAAACATAAATTATATGTCAATAATGATTTAAAACGTATAACAAGATTTATTACTATAATAAAACTCATTCAAAAAGAATGTTTTCTCTTAATAAATTATTTAGTGTCTAATAAACTAGATTTTAACATGCATGTGCAAAGCAACTACTACTATCTTAATCATTATTGATTAAAAATAATATATACCATCAAACATTAATCAAATTGAAACAAAATATATGTATATTTAAGTTAAGAATAATATAGATGTATATATATGTTGAATTTTATTTGTTTAATTGTGGTGGGGTTATGGTTTTGATGGACATAAAAAAAGTTTAAAAGCTTAAAAGAGTAGAAACCGATCATTTTAGTGGAGGGAGGGACCCAAATAGATCAAATATTGGTCTTCTTCAATTATCTATCTAACACTTGTAATTTGTTTCAATTGTAAGATGTCACACAATACAGTATATATAAGATTAAAGAAAATTATTTTTAAATAATTGTGGTGGGAGAACAACTTACGGTCTCAGAAAGCTGCGGACCCTCAACGAATTGAAAAATAAACCCAAGTCAAACCCAACCAAAGCCTTCAGTCGAAATAGAGCAACACCCCTTCGGCCGAAGTGGGCACACTAACCTGCGGCCGAAAGCACCCCAGCGGCCGAAGGGACCGAAACACCAGGGAAGCACCATCAAGCCCAAAGAGGAAATCAAGTCCGGGAAGGAATCCAAGTCCAAATGAGAATCCGAGCCCTAGAAGGAGATCAAGCCCAAAAGGAAAAAGGGAGTCAAGCCCAATTGAAGACCAAGTCCGAAAAGGAAACCGAACCCCGGGAAAATAAGGAACCCCAATCCAAATAGAAACAGGACCCAAATACCTCCTATAAATAAGAGGTAGGGATGATTGTAAATGGATCCGATTTTTACTCATTAGCACTAAACTCCGGAGACCATATCTTTGTAAGCTTTTAGCTATTTTCTCAAGCAATCTTAACCTAATATTTGGCTGTGGTTTATTTGGCACCACAATAATATTATTTAAAATATTTATATTAATATAGTTTTCTAAATATTTTATAAACTCCATATAAAATATTGTTTCATGATATTCTAAATTTTAAAAATTGGAAACTAAGATTATAAATATAATCCAAAACAATTTGTTATATGGTTTGGAGAATATGGTCAATATTCCATGAGGTTTTATTTGGAAAGTGTAATGGGAGTTTCCAAATGAAGAATGAAGAACAATTGAAGTACAAGTTCTTCTTATATCATCTATGCAATTATATTTTGAATTCTATAGAATGTAAAAGCATGTACACCAAACATATGTGAATAAATACTTTGATTTATTCTCTTTTTAAGGCTATTAATAATTTCTTTTTATAGAATATTTATCAAGTTAAAATAATATTTTGATATTCTTTTAAAGTTTCGATTATGAGTTTTATTAATGCTCTATATGGTAATAATATTACCATATAGTATACTATAGAAGATAACAATCTCTTCTACCATATAGTATACTATAGAAGATAACAATCTCTTCTCTACACAATTTCCACAGATCAAAACAAAATTGTAATGTGAACCCAACAAAGTAAGTCACACCTTTCACACCATATATGCCAAACCAAGTTTCTTTTTAATCAATTTAGTTTTGATTATCATGTTTGGATCATATACTCATAATAGTAACATATAATAATTAAAAGCTTGAAAGAAGCCATCAAGTCATGATACACATCAAACTTTACATACCAAGTATGAATTATTGTGTTTTCTCTTTATTGTTCAATCTTTTTTAGTTGGGTTAAGGTGGGGGAGATTTGAGACTATTAGGGTTTCTAAACATTCCATGGAATAAATTCAATCTATGAGTTTGGTATTGCAAAGAAGTGGTAGATATTATCTCATATATGAAAATCATATCATTGAAAGTGACAAAGATATAAGTAGACATAGGTTTACAATAACCCTTTTTCTTTCAATTGAATTTGGTGAAATCAAATATTGAAATTTAGATTTAGAAGTATCATGTATTCAATCTACTTATAGAAAAGTATGTTAATATGTCAATCTCAAATGTGAGAGATGGTAATTTGGGCATATATATCTTCCCACTTGTTTATGAACAAGTCAATTGAGTGATGGAGAGGATGCACATTGAGTGGAGAAGCAAGCAAGGATTGGAATAGTGAACCAAATTCTCATTGATCCCACATAATGATAAGATGTACTATTGCATTGCATTTTCAATGGTCCTTCACATCAATATCTATATATACACACTATATATATTCATTTGAGGACCACTCCTCACTTCCTTATCAACCATAACCATCATATTCTTGTACAAAATGTGTATTCTTATGTTCAACATCAATTTGGATATGAGCCCATTTTCTTAAATCCCTAATAAAACCCTTTTGCCAATTCTCTTCCATAGGCCCATGAGAATGAAGATGACAAATATGTGTGTGTTTTTTTTTTTTTTTATATATATTTCATATACAACCTTTAAACTAATACTATAAATTACATATGGATATATTTTGGATAAATTTTTATATTCATACTCTCTTAATAATATTTTATTGATCTTACAAAATTTAATTTATAAAAATAATTCAAGTTTTGAAAAAGTTTTAAAATTAAATTTTTATAAATTTTATCTTTTGAAAACAACAGATGGATTAGTAATTAGCCATTATAAACTATATAATTTAATATTAGAGATAAAAAATTTAATATATTTTTTAAAATAAAATTTATAAAAATTATCTTTACAAATTTTAAAAAGTAATTGAATTTTATAAATCAAATATTATCTTTAAATTCATTTTAAAAAATTAACTCTATTTTTTCACTAAAATAAAAATAAAATTGTTATTCTCGAATATAATATATGATATAATATATATATATATATATATTATTATATTATATGTATTATCATCGTTTAACATTTGATTCTCATTTACATTTGAATACAATTCACATATTTCCATCATCATAACTCAAAATTCATATTAAAAAAATAGGGTAAAAACAAATAACCATATAAACAAAAACAATACTCAAATAAACCATTAAAAACAACAAATAATAACAAGGTTTCTTCTACTCACAAAACTCTTATTACCATTTACAATAACAACCACCAAACCCTAAAAGGAAACATTTGCATGTAAAACCATGCACGTACTTAGACATTACACTTAATAACTTCACTTAACAAAAACAAACACAATTAACATCATCATCTTCATACTCACATTATAGAGCAAGCATTAGGGTTTTCATCACTGAAAATCTGCTGAGGAGGATAATAATACTCCGAATAGTACCTTGATGACATCCAATTTTCATTTCTTTTGATATCTAATTTCGATTCATCGTCTTGTTCGCCTTTCGCTTCTCCATTCTCCTCTTTCTTCTCGGCCGAGGCCGATTTCTCATCCTTTTTCGCGGCTTCCTCTTCTTTCTTCTCCTCCTTCTTCTCCTCCACGACGGAAGCTTGCTTTCCGGTCTTTTTGTAGATGTAGTCTACTAGTTTTGATGGTTCCACCACCCCTTTTACTTCCACTTGATCCTTGCTTAGGTCCGTTTTTACTTCCTCCACTCCTGTGTTTATTTTATAATCAGAAACTGTCTCAAATATAACTATAAGTATTTACGTTCATTTAATAATTCTATCTGAAATTTCAAAAATTAATGAAATTAACACTTATTTTCATAATTGGAAATAATATGTAATTAACACTTACAAGTTCATTTCATGCTATGATTAATATTTATGTTCATTTACTAATTGTATCTCAAATGTCCATAATATCACTTTCATCCATTTCATAATTAGAATCAATATATAACTAATACTTTCATTTCATAATCAAAAAATTTCAAATAAAGATCCACTTCATAATCAGTTTTATAATTAATACTTACGTTCATTTAATAATTATACTTCTAATGTCCATAAAATTAACATTTCCGTTCATTTCATAATCAGAAACTGTTTATAATTAGTACTTACGTTTATTTAATAATTATATTTCTAACATCTATAAAATTAATATTTTCGTTCATTTCATAATCAGAAACAGTCTGATCCATACCATTAACATTCACATCCATTTCATAATCACAAACAGTCTCAAACATACTCATAAACACATCCATATCATTCATTTCATACGGAAAATCAAAACCAAAACGTATCCATAATTACCACTTAATTATATTTATTTCATAATCAGAAACAGCCTCAGAAACGCACCTTCAATCTTCTTAATCCGTCTTCTCAATGCATTAGCACAAGCTTCACAATGCATACGAACTTTCAAAACCAATGTAATCACCGGAGGAGGCTGCCACCAAACACAACACATTAAACAAACATTATATACATACATCTATCTATATCTATATAATTTTATTGAAGATGAATAGTAGTAGTACATGGTTATTGATCATAGTGTAAAAGTGGACCAAAAGTAACCATACCATACCATACCACAACTTCTCAAAACCCAATAAAAGAACTTATGAGAGAGAAGATAGAGAGGACCCGTGAGTACAAGTTGTGTAAAAAGTGGGGTCAAATTCAAAACCCTAAATTGTCACTCACTCACAGTCTTTGCCTTGTTAAATGTGCTCTACTTTGTTTTGTTATTTTCATGTCAGCATAAATCCAGCTCACTACACACTTTCTTTTGCCTTATTTTAACCATTGTTGAAAATTAGGCCTTGTTTGGATGGTTGGAATAGATAGGACTTGTTTGGAACTGCTTTTGGCTTTTGATTGTAATAAAAATACAAATAAGCTATTTTAGGGAGATAATATTTAAGTTTGTCTTTAAAAGTGCTTCTAAAACATCATAAGTATTAATATTTTGAAAGTTAAAAGTCAATTTATTTTCATAAATTTACTAATTTTTAACTTTTGTTTTGTTTAAAAGCTATTTTAAATGATTAAAAATACTCGACGGTTATCCAAATACCATCCAAAAAAATTACAAAAATCAAAAGTTAAAAGTTAATCTATCCAATCAGATTTACTAATTTTTAACTTTTATTTACAAAAGTTGTTTTAAATAATCAAAAGCGCTTGTAACAGTTATCCAAACACTATTCGAAACAATTATCAAAAAATTAAAAGTCAAAAGTTGATCTATCCAAACAGATCTACTGACTTTTAACTTTTGATTACTAAAAAATATTTTAAATAATATATAAATAACTACACAAGTTTCTTATAGTCACCAAACACCTTCAAAAACATCTAACTTGCAAAAAATCACTTTTACTTTTCCCCTTCAACCAAAAGCCAAAAGCATCTCCAAACACGCCCTTATCAACAAATAAATAAACATTCAAACAACCAAAAAAAAAGCTGAACCTAAACAACTTCAAAAACATCTAACTTTTGAAAAATCACTTTTCCCTTCAACCATTATCCATAAACCATAAGCCAAAAGCAAAAGCACCTCCAAACACGCCCTTACCAAAAAAAATAAATAAATATTCACAAAACCAAAAAAGCTAAAACAACCTAGACCCAGATGAGCTCACCACCATCATTGCAAAACAAATCCAAGTCAAAAACAGTAAAAACAATTATCATTACACAAAATCTAATCTACAAAACTCCAAATCAGCTTTATTGAAAAGTGTAACTCTTTTCCACTCTAATAAATTCATTATTAAACAAAAATAGTAAATAATTTAAATTAAATTAAATTAAATTAAATTAAATTAAATTAAATTAAATTACCTCATCTTTCTTGTCTTCTTCTTGAGGCTTTTTTTCCTCTTGTTGTTTTTGAACCTCATTTTCTTTATTTTTATTTTCATCTTGTGAAGGCAAAGGTGAAATAAGTTCAACTTTTCTTCCACTTTTCTTTTGAATCCTTTCACAAACCTTTATTGGGTCTGCTGTTTTGCCTTTCACCACCACTTTGCCTGCTTTGCTATCCAAACTCACCTCTTCCACACCTATAATCATTCAAAAATCAAATTTAATTTAATAAATTAAAAAAATTAATTAAAAAATTTTAAAAATAAAACCTTCAAAGCCTTTGAGAGCTCTAGAGACTTTTCTAGCACAAGCTTGACAATGCATGTCAACTTTGAGAACAATCTCTTGTTTTGTCTCTTCTTGTTCTTCTTTCTTCTACAACATGAGTTAGATTAAGTACATGCAATTGAGATCTAGAGATTTGAAGTGAAAAAGTAAACAAGTTGAGTTTGAAGTGAAGTGTTTGGAAGTGAAGACTTACCTCTCCCATGGTTTTTGAAGCTTGAAGTTGTTTCTAGAGAGATGAAGTTGAATGGAGAGTGAGTGAGTGTATATATAAATATTATATTATATTATTTATTTATATATATAGATATATAATATTGTATGTAGAGATGAGGTGGATTTTTTGGTGATATATTAAATGGAGAAGTGGACACCACTACCACATATAATAAGATGAGTCACCATTATGTCATTTTTGAATTTTTGGATTTGAACATGAGTTCAATATTACCCACATTTATTTATTTATATATTTATTTGTGTATTATATATTTTTATATATATTGAAGCAGATAAAGACGTACATTAATAAAACTCGAAGATCAAACAATGTTTTACTTTCCAGAAACTTCTGTATACTTATTTCAATTGTAAAAACAATTTCGATTTAAATAAATATAGGATGCATTTATAAATTGTACTATCAAATTATAGTAAATAAAAGTTTGAGTTTATAAGAACGTTGTATCTTTTATTTTTTTCAATTTCATTACTCTATATTAAATTAAAATTTTATTTAATATATTTAAATTGTTAAGTCTTATTGAAATACTACTTTATTTTACCATTATAGATATTATTTATCAATTAATTTTAAATTGTTTCATTTATTAATAATAAATAATGTAACCAAATGACATTTTATTTTATTTATTTTTATATTATTTTTAAATATTTAAAAACGAATGAAGTATTTCCTCTGTTTCTATTTAGTGGCAACATTTGAATAGTGTATATATTATTCATTAATCAATATTCTTTCCTGTATTATTTCTTATGTATAAGGAAATATATAGTCGAATGGAGTCTTGTTTTATTCGTCTTGATGTGTATTTTCCAAATATGAAATTTATATAATTTTTAGTTGTATATTATTAAAAATATTTACGTTTAAAGTTAAGTATAGGAAAGCGTGCCCACATGAAATGTTGCAAGTATTTGGAAACGGATGAAATATTATTTAATAAATTTTGAAATAATTTTGAGTTTAAATTTTAATAAGACTCTGATTTAGAATACAGTTGGGATATGAGACCTAAACCTAATAGTATATAAGTAAATATATGAGAATAATAATTTGTATATAATGTATTCGAAAAAAAATACATTAATATGAGATTTTTTTGAGTGATAATATTTAAAAATACATCCTACGAATTTATCTTTGATAAAAAAAAAATATGTATATATATAGCATATCATATTAATGTGAGAGTCGCAAGAGTGACTCTAAGAAATCCAACAAATACATTTTTATTCTGTTTGGGACGTTGAAGTGAATATTACAACACTAATACAAAAGGATAATAACGTATATATAAAACTCCATTAGCACAAGACCTTTTAGACGGTAATATGAAAAACAAATTCATACTGGACTCCATCTAAAAACATACCATATGATACTAATATCGGAATTGAGGAGCAGTTCCGGAAACTCCAATTGTTACAAGTCATTTTCCATCAAAAATGGAGATAAAGCTTCACCATAGCAATGGATTGGATCAAGATAAGTGAATCAAGAGTGAGTTGTTGTTGACTAGACCTCTATAGTAAATCTACCATTCACCATTAACAAGTACATATACATGCTCCATCTCCAAAAACCTCAAAAACCTTTTTCACTTCCATACAAAAATAATCTCATGATTTCATTTTCATTCTTACATCATTCCTTATGAAATATTAATAATTAAAATCTCAATGGAACCCACTTTGTCATCTTCACCAAATCATTTATTGACATGTGGATGATAATTTATCTTCTTCATCTTCTAATGATGATGATTGAACCCCAATATAACCATCAAAGCAACCAAAATGTGCTTATTTTATTTTATTGTCTTCATATAAACAACTTGACCTAGAGAATCTCTCATTTTACTTTATTTTTAAATAAATATGAATTGTAATATCATGGAGTCCTTGACTACAAGTAACTACTATTTGCATCACAAAAATTTAAAATATTTTTGAAAAAATATTAACCATGTATATAATTTCTGATCTGTATTTACAGTGGTTGGGTGACATATAAAGTCTATATGGGCCCTTGATAACAACTATACTACTCAACATTCTGAAATTTCATTTATATCTTACACATGCATTTGCTTTTGCATCGATTTTTGTTCCTTGCATTTTCATTATTTAAAAAAATAATAATAAAAATTATTGTGTTTAATCTTATTAGATTTCAATTCTTTTAAGTTGTTAGAATTTAATCTTTCAAAAACGTTTTGTTAACATAGTTTCTATCTATCAAATAGGTTTAAGCTTCATGGAAGGAGACTTATCAACTAATTTTTTAAGGTATAAATTTGACTATATTTTTTAAGTAAGTCCACCAACTCCAACTTTACGGATAGTCAATTTAACTCTTTAATTTTCAATTTTCGTGTTAGTTAAGCCCTTTATATAGATATGGAAGATTAAATTGACAGTTTCAATTTAACCATTTTTCTTCTAGATCAACCTTTACATTATTAAAAATGCTTAATTAACCTATCATTTAAAAGTTGAGGGGTTAAATTGATCATCCGTAAAGTTTGAATGCTAACTTGAAAAATATAGCCAAATTTTGGGCTCCTAAAACTCTTATGCCATTTTTTAAAAAGTTATAAAATGTTAGACTAGGACAATTAATGGTATAATTAATAGATTATTTTAGGGAACTTATTATGTTTAAATGAAAATTTGAGTTGTTGAGATTTGTTATATATATATATATATATATATATATTATACTTTCTAGATAATATGCTTAATCTAGCATTAACCATTAGGTATGATATCTCAACCAACACAATCACATTCCAAAATCTCATTAACAAAACAATAATTGAAACCAAAAGCCAAGAGTGAGTGAGACCACAAATCTACAAGGACAAACACATAATTGTGAACATATAATAGTGGTCCCTTATTTGTTTATAAAAGGACATATAAGGACATCCATGATGCAATAAAAATGACTTACAATTCAAGATTTAAATAGTTTATATAGATTAAGCTTGACCACCCATTTTTAATTGAATGTAAGGTTTGATATTTCTTTTCAATGTTTGGAAACAATGGAGCATCAAACATGTATAAAGAGGATAGAGATGAATATATATGGAATTGGTTTCTATATTTAGATGTTGTATAGTTTCTTCAATGGTTTGGTTTGGCAATTGAAGTGATAGTTCATTCATCAATGGTGGGATTCTTTGTTGAATGATGATAGTCTTCAATGTTTTGGTTGGGTTGGATATTTTCTTGTTTAAAGTTGAAGACATTTTTGTTGAAAATTAGGTGTTAGGCTAAATTTTAAATTAGCAATTGGGTTAAATGCTTGATGTTGATTTTAATTTGTAATTTGAATACTAAATATATAAAGAATAATGAAAATTATTATTATATGTAAGTATAAATATAATTGGGAAAATAATGGTGTAATTAACTGCAAATAAATGATTAATAAAGTAATGGTTTGTTTGGGATAGCTTGTGATTCTAACTTCTAACGGAAGAAGAGAAGTAGAAGCACTTTGATAAAAGTACTAACAGAGATGTTTTCACTAAAAGCACTTTTTCCATACATAAGCACTTTTAGATTTCTAACCAAACAGTACAAGAAAATACTTTTGAATATGTGAAGGTGCTTATATAAGTCATACCAAACATGCTCTAAATCACTTCAAACTGTTTAGGTCGAAAATTGTGTGTCTATTTTGATATACCAACTTTTGAGTTCTAATTCCTGAAAATAGTTTTGGATGGTGTTTGAGTAACGAACAGATGTGCTTTTGAACTTCTAAAAGCATTTTCTATGAATGTTAGGAGTATTAACTTCATAAAAATAACTTATACTTCTCTTCTACAGTGAGAAGTTAAAAGTAGAAGTAATCCCAAACACATTCCCTCTTTGTTAAGGTTCACCAACACTATTTTAAAGGCTAAATATTATCTTAAATACTACTACCAAATATGCATTAAAAAAATTATTTAAAATATTAATTAAAATTCTTTAAAATTATATTGAATTTAAACCTCAATAAATTCATTCACAACTTATCTACTCATTAGTTTCTCATTAAAATTTGTCAAATGCATAAATATGAAATTATATAATGCTCAAAACATTAGTCAAAAACTTTTGGATCCCAATGGAAATTTAATCTTTATATCTCTCCAATTCCTATTTGGGCTTCTACAAATGGGCTCAAAATTGGTCCAGATAAGGTCTACATAATGGGCCCAATAACCAAAAATAGGTCATGTATTAATCAAGTTTGGGCCCATATAGTTGCAAAATTGCTTTCCAATTTGTGTTTTTGTCACTTTACCATCAATTTAAATTAATGAAAGTGATATTTGTGTCTCTATATAGTAATATGTATCCTAAAAGGAATATTATAGACTAATCATTGATTTTGTTGGCTTTCATTTGTTTTTGACTTACAACATTTATTTATTTATTATAAAATAAAATGGGAAATTTGATTGGAAGAAAAGGAATCAAAATAATAAAATTAGTTTAATATTTTTATTAAAAAAAAAAATCAAATACTACTCGACAATGTAATTTATTTAGAAACAATATTCCATACCACATGCATACAACTACCAACCACTAATTAGCCGACACTCTTCCATGCAATTAACCTAATTTATAAGTAATTAATTATTTCATTACTTACATTAATTGCAAATTAATTAACTCTACTTCATTCACTTTAATATTAATATTCAATTAAAACTTTGGCTCTTTAATGATAGTTTAACCTACCTAGCTAATGGTTTTTGGAAAATTGTATTTTACTACCCACAATATTATACAAACAGATATACTTAGATATAGTCAATTTAAGTTAGCTCAGAGTGTGTTTGGCACTATATATTACATTAGCGATTGAATTAGGTGTTAAAGTAGCGATTAACTGTTAGCTGTTAAACTAGCGATTGAAGTAACTGTTTCAGATGAGTGTTTGGTAACAACAATCAGATGTTGAAGTAGCTGTTAGATATAAAATGACGTAAACGGATAATATATTATTTTTATAATTTTTAATTTATAATATAGTTTATTTTATTTTTAATTTATAAAATGACGTAAACGGATAAGTAGTTTATTTTTATTTTTTTAATTTATATTCATCTATTAAATGATTTTTAAAAGATTTTTAAATTAAAGTTCTTTAATATTGTATTAATCAATTAATTAAAAATATAATATAATATTTACTAAAATATTTTAAAAAAATCATAAAAACTTGCAATCACATTTAATAAATTAAAATAATATATAAATTATTATCATTAAAAAAATTAGAATATAGTTAAAGTGTATAAAAAAAATCTAGTTCAAAAGAATAATTTTTATTAGGACATTTTTGTAATAACCAAAATTGAATAAGGGTAGAATGGGAGCTTTTTGATTAGCGATTTGTGGACAGCTACATCAAGTAGCTGTCAGAAAATCGCTAATTGAACATCTAATCGCTAATAAAAAAGCTACTCCAAAACACCTAAATTTCCAAATCGCTAATTAAAAATCTGATTACCAAACACACTCTAATTGCATGTTCAAACTTACTTTTTATTTAAAATTGGGGAAAATTGTTTAAAACGTTTAAAAAAAACTTAAATTAAAAAACGAAAAAAATAAAGTAATTACATTTTATAAAAATAAATAGAATAAATATGAAAAAAATTATAAATTTAGAATATACTAAATTATTAATATTAAATTTTTATTTAATATTTCTTTAATATTATTTTAAAACAATATTAAATAAATTATTTTTATAAAATTTATGTGTCGTTTTTCAATTAAAATTTATAATTAATCAAACTCAAAATAACGATACTCACTATATATAATATATATGTAATATACATTCAAATTAAATAAAAATATTATTATATGTAAATTATAAAAATTAATATTATTATATATATATATATATATATATAATATATATATATATATATATATATAAAAGATTGCTTGATAATTCAAAAGTGTCCACTCATGAATGGCTCACCCACCACCACCATTACATAATGATAATACGAAATTAATAAATTAAACCCCTAATTACTATCACTGTTTATTAAATTACTGCTTTAACAACTACAGCTTTTACAGAACCAGCGACTATTCCAAAAGTCGAAAACTGGTATATTCAAACACGCACATGTAAAGCTAAAACTTTATCAATCAACATGAAAATCACAATCAACGGTGGATGATGATGACTCAATAATCAACGTCACTAAACTCATAAAATCTATCACCGACAAAATGTTGATAAAACTATGCATCGTGACACGTGTACGGTACCCATGTGCCGGTACATGGTACTTGATTGTTATCCAAGAAATTCATGTACTTTGGAAGGTGCAAAACCCGTCAATCTTTCAACACCTCCACATGCATATCCAAATTACAATTTCATGTTTAATTTATAAAAAACAATTAATATTACAAAAATTATTATTTTTCTTTTTCAACAATTTATTATTAAATTATATTTTAATTTATTATTTATTTTTAAATTAAGCATAGGTTAAAATTAAAATGTAGATTCCGGTCATGATTGCAAGTGGACTAAATGAGGAGGTTGCAAAACGACAGTCATGATAATCATCCTAAAATTCAACACCAGAATCCACGTGTCACAATCTCATTCGCCACCACCACTCACGTAATTCAACTCCCTCCATTTCGTTATTAAAAAAAACAGACCCATTTCTGCTTAAATTCACGCTTAATTCATTCTCTCGAGTGACTCTCACTCACTGACTCAGCAATGGCGCCGGAAAAGGTAACATCTACACTTCATTAGTGAATTACTCTGTATATGCTCTGTTTCATTAGTGTAGAGTTCATGTATGCTCTGTTTCTTGCTTTACAAGCATGTGTAATGTGTTGATTTTGATTGATTTTGATGTGTGGATGAATCTGCTAAGGTTACGTTCATGGCGTTGAAAGTAGATCTAGAATGCGAGAAGTGTTACAAGAAAGTGAAGAAGGTTCTGTGTAAATTTCCTCGTAAGTCGTTGATTTTCAAATTTTTGATTGATTTCTGTGATTGATTTTTGTGTGTGATTTGGTGGATTAAGATTGTTTTTGTTGTGAACAAGAGAAATACATGACCAATTGTACGATGAGAAGTCGAATACGGTGAGAATCAAAGTCGTGTGTTGTAGTCCGGAGAAGATCAGAGACAAATTGTGTTACAAAGGCGGTGGAGTGATCAAGAGCATCGAGATTCTCAAACCGCCGGAGCCGCCTAAACCGGCCGAGAAACCTAAAGAAAAACCCGCAGATCCGCCGAAACCGAAAGAAACTCCAAAACCAGATCCGCCTAAACCGGTCGACAAAACGAAAGAAAAACCGGCAGATCCGCCTAAACCGGTCGAGAAACCGAAGGAAAAACCGGTAGAGAAGCCAAAACCGGCGGCCGATAAGCCAAAGGAAGCTCCAAAACCTCCAGATCAACCCAAACCGGCGGCGGATAAGCCAAAGGAAACTCCCAAACCTTCAGATCCACCCAAACCGGCGGCAGAGAAGCCGAAAGAAGCACCAAAACCGGAGAAACAAGTGACATTCGACTTACCGCCACCGGCGAATCCAGCGCCGGGAGTTCCACCGGGAATGGCGCCGGTACCGGTTGGGTATTCTTATCCAGACTGTAATTATCAAGGCTGGGGCAATCCGTGTTACGATCCGTGTTACGGATATGGACAGCCTGTGGTACCTGTCAGATACTATGATGGATACTACGGACGACCTGTGTACGACAGCTGGGGCGGCGGCGGCGGATACAGAGGAGGGTATTCGTCAAAAAGCTACGGCGAGTGCTTTTCTGAGGAGAATCCTCAAGGCTGCGGTATCATGTGAGGTTAGTATATACACCATTATACATATACATGTATAATAGATGATGATATGAGTTTTTTTAATGGTTTGGGTACAGTGAATATGGAATAAAAGTGGGTAATGGTGTTTGTGTTGGTTGTTTGTATTTTTATTGAATAAAGAAACAAAAGTTTCGTGACCTTTTTTCGTGGTGTATTTCTTTTTCGTTCGCTTTCTTACCATCTTTTTTTATTTTATTTGTGTTGTATTATCTAGTCACGTCGTGGTCATGTTGTTTTGTTTTCTCTTTAATCCTCATTTTAAAGTAAATCATCAAATTATGTGAAGGAGAAAAAGCTAGAACAAACGATGACGACGATGATTGTGATTTGTGATTTGTAGTTTGGATAGAGATGAGGCTTGATAGGTCAAAATTCAATGCAATTAAACAACCACAAAGATGGTTCTATTATGCAATACAACCCAACAAGTCATGTTTTTTTCTACTAGAAAGCAAAAAAGATGGTCTCTTACGCAAGTGATGTTCACATTTTGGGCATGGCATTGTATATAAAAGACTAATTTGCTTGCAAATGGACATAACCATAACCATAACCATAACCATGCTTTCTATACAATATGATGGGATGGGATGTGCTGTGTTGTTATCTTGGTATGGAGGGAACATGTGGAATCTAAGTGGTTAAGGTTTCTACATCAATGTTTATGGTCTAATAAATGATGGTATGGTGTATTATATTATAAATTCAAATACATTTTCAATGAAAATCTTTTATTTTTATAGATATTTATAAATAATAAAAATATTTAATTTTTAAATAAAAGGTTAAATATTTAGTAGCTCTTTCGTTTAATTCTATACTAATACTTGTTTTACTTAATTTTTTATATTCGTTTCAATTTCAAATTGCTTTTTACACCAAAAATTTATTGTAATATATAATTTTTAGGCAATGTGGTTGAAACGTGAGGTACCATTTAACACATATACAATACATGAAATTATTATGTAAAATAAAAAATATAAAAATAAATGACAATAATTTTGAATTAATTTCAAAAATGTAAATTTATTAAATTATCCAAAAAAAAAATTGTGTTTTCTCCATTTTACCAATTTTCTTCCTAAATAAATTGATAATAATCCCGTCAATTACTATAAAAATAGTAAAATTAAAAAAATTCAAACTAATGTGAATTTTTGGAAAATTTAGTAAATTTGTAGTGATTTTTTTTTAAATTAACTCATAAATTTTATAATATAATATAAAATAATCCGAAATTAAAATAAAAGTACTGGAAGCTAAGTGAAATGCATTAGTATTGAAATTGGATGAAAATTTTTATTAAATATAAAATGTCTGTTGGTATTTAACCCTTCAAATAAATAATCTATATTTCTCATCTTAATGGCTAAATATGTTATATTTTTTCAATGAGCTGGCTAAATATTGTCATGGCTTCTCCACACCAACATCATGTGATTGCAGAAAAATTAAACTCAACTCTTGATTAAATTTGAATTTTTATAACAAATAAACTATACGAATGTGGCACTTGTGTATCTATATACTATAGTCTAATCTATATTAATCAGTTAATGAGATGACTAATGTAGGTTCATGGACCCACCACTATCTATCCTCCTCACTATTGTCAAATTTTGATGCAACTAATCTTTCTTCAATCCAAAGTTGTTATTTTCACATCTTTTACCTAACTATAATCTAACCATAATTGAATTTCTCTCTCTTTATGAAATTTTGTATAATCATCCATTGGAAATATGATACATATTTGTCATAAAAACCATAGAAATTTGATCAAAAGTGTACTTTTTTCCTTGTAAAATTTTGCAAGAAAACGAGAAATATAAATAATTCAAATATTTATATATAAATAATATTATGAGAAATTATTTAATTAATATAAAAAATCAATATATATTTTTAATTTTTCAATAATTTATTTTTTAAAAATAAAAAATATATAAATCTTAAATTATTAAATAAAAATTTAACTATTAAAATTAATTTCTGAATATATTATATATATATATATATATTAATATTTGTATTTGCATTTATAGAAGAGTCAATAATACTCCATTAAGAAGTCTATTGAACACCATCCATCATCCACCAAACCAATCTCAACATCAATTGGTGGCACCAAATGTAACGTCTTCTTAAGCTGGCAATTGATGACATAATTTGTGTCAATTCAATTCATTATCAGACTCCATATCTCTCTAACCCTTTCTTTTCCATGTTTCAATCTGAGCTCTCTATCAGTCATGGCAGAGAAGGTACGTACCCAGAACTGTACTCAATTCATTAAAATCTCTTTCTGTGTTTTGTTGATTAATTTTTGTGAACTGATTTTCATGCAAAGATGACGATAATGGTGTTGAAAGTCGACCTCCAATGCTACAAATGCTACCGGAAAGTCAAGAAAGTCCTCTGCAAATTCCCTGGTCAGTATCTATATATATATACATATATTATATGTCTAAAGGTTGAATTAATTAATTTATTTGAAAATTAAATAAATAGAGATACAAGATCAAGTGTACGATGAAAAAAACAACAAAGTGATGATCAAAGTGTTCAGTTGCTGTCCGGAGAGAATCAGAGACAAGTTATGTTATAAAGGTCAAGGCTGTATTAAATCCATCGAAATCCTCCAACCACCACCGCCCAAACCACCCAAACCCGACCCACCTCCCCCACCAAAGCCCGATCCACCTCCGCCTCCAAAACCAGACCCACCTCCCCCACCAAAGCCCGATCCCCCACCACAACCCAAACCCGACCCAGCTCCACCTCCACAGCCCAAACCCGACCCAGCTCCACCTCCACAGCCCAAACCCGACCCACCTCCACAGCCCAAGCCCGACCCGCCACCTCCACCGCCAAAACAAGACCCTGTGCCGGCACCTCCGGTGGCGATGTGGCCGGTGCCGGCGAGAACGTGTTGTAATGAGTGTTACGAAGGGAGAGGAGGAGGACCGTGTTATGGATATGGGTATGGGGGTCCGATAAGGTACTATGATGGGTATTGTGGGAGGCCCGTGTACGAGAGTTGGGGTGGTGGTTGTGGCTGTGGATGTGGTGGTTATGGTTATTATGGTTGTCGTTGTAGAGGGTATTATTGTGAACAGAATCAATCTGGTTGTAACATCATGTAGATGGTGATTGCCATACAATTTGAGGGTTCAATTCAATGTTTTGAAATAAAAGTCTTGTTGAATTCAGTGAATTGAATTGAAATAATTCTACTTCTGTCTTTTTCTGTATTTTTGAATAGATAGTTTATATACTAAAGTATAGAAGTTATTCTTTGCATGGATGAGTACGTACTTGTATACTATATTGTAACGTCCGATCCCCCGCTCCGGATAAATTCGAAGTGCGCAGGATGAATAACAATAGGTCTTAAGTTTGATCATTAGTTTTTTCACGGGCCACCGTTATATTTTCCAGTATGATTTGTTCTTATTTATATGTTTTTTGATTTTTTTTTTTCGAAAAGTCACTCATTCCAAGATTGTTCTAAGCTAAACACACTTACTTCTATAGTTCTCAAGTCCTATACTTCCGAAAAACAATGTTCATATTAGTGATATGTGTAGTAATTCAATTCTTTTTTAAGTCTGTCTCAACATAATTGAAATAAGGGATAATGTAATTATGGATATCTATTGTTGTGCAAAATTTTCACTTAGATACTTAAACTTCGCGAGGTTTCATATAGATACTCCAACTTGCAAATTAGATCTTTATATAGGTATTCTAACTTTGCGAAATTTCATATTGGTACTCCAACTTGCAAATTACATCTTATACAGGTACTCCAACTTTACGATGTTTCATATAGGTACTGCTCACAGATTGCGCCACGTCAACTGAAGGATCTAAGTGACCTGTAATTTGCAAGTTGGAGTATCTATATGAAACCCCTCAAAGTTGAAGTACCTAAATGAAAATTTTGCACAACTATAAGTACCTACAATTACATTATCCATTGAAATAATTCTTTGCATGGGTTAGTGGATTCTTCTATGTAGATGAATGGGCCTGAACCTAAGCTTTCTTTGGGCTTGAGGAATCGATTTGGGCCATGGACCTCGTGGTTTTTGTTGGATTTGGCCGATCAGCCTAATCTTCCGACTACGTATTTACATGATCCAATGTCGAGACTTCAATGCCGTCAATTGGGCCTATACGTATAAAGTCGAGACATCAATCGGGTCATTTGGGCTGATATATGTATTACAAGAGCATATTAATTATTAGAATAATTAAAAATTCGAAAAGACCCATATGCCCTCAAATGATCTAATCATGTGAGGGGTAAAAAGGTAAAAAACGATCCAAATATATGAACACTACTATCTATGTTGATAAGGCTGTTGTTTCTTTCTTTGTCTTTGCAACTCGAAGCAGAGAGCTTCGAAACAGAAGACGACGATAAAAAATGACTTACAATCTCTGCCATTCAACGTCGTTTCACTTCCACGACCACCACTCTCTGTTTGAATCTCTTTCATCCACATCTTCTAAACCAATTTCACTTTCTTTCAAACTAATTCCCGTCAAAATCACCCTCCAAAAATGCTCTGTTTCTGTCTCCGACACTCCAATCGCAAACGACCCATCTGAGGAGACGAAGAATCCGCAAGACCCAGATGGAAGGATCGAATCTTCGAAGAAAGGCTACATCTGGGTCAATCCCGCAAGTCCACGAGCTTCGAGATTGAAGAAGAAATCATACGACACCAGGTACAATTCTCTTGTGAAAGTTTCTCAAGCGTTGGATATCTGTAATCCGACCGAGGATGGTGTTGCTAGGGTTTTAAGTAATTTAGGTGATGATTTTGTGGAACCGGATTGTGTGATTGTTCTCAATAACATGACGAATTCCGCTACTGCGTTGTTCGTGTTGGATTACTTTTTGGAAAACTTGAAACCGAATAAAAAGGTGATACTTTATAACGTGACGATGAAAGTTTGTAGGAAGAGTAGAGATTTAGATACTGCGGAGAAACTGTTTGATAAAATGCTTGAGAGAGGTGTGAAGCCGGATAATATAACGTTTGCGACGTTGATTGGTGTAGCTAGGACGTGTTCTTTGCCTGAGAAGGCGGTGGAGTGGTTTGAGAAGATGCCTGATTATGGGTGTGATCCTGATGAGGTTACTTATGCTTCTATGATTGATGCTTATGGAAGGTGTGGGAATGTGGAGATGGCGTTGGGTTTGTATGATCGCGCTAGGACGGAGAAGTGGACTCTTGATGCTATGGCGTTTGCGACTTTGATTAAGATGTATGCGAGTAATGGGAATTTTGATGGGTGTTTGAATGTTTATGAGGAGATGAAGGCTCTGCGTGTGAAGCCGAATATATATGCGTATAATAATATTTTGGATTCTATGGGAAGGGCGAAGAGGCCTTGGCAGGCGAAGAATGTGTATAAGGAGTTGATTGAGAATGGATTTAAGCCGAATTGGAATACTTATGCAGCTCTTTTACGAGCTTATGCTAGAGCGCGGTATGGGGAGGATGCGCTTGAGGTATATAGGGAGATGAAGGCGAAGGGACTGGGGTTGAATGTTATTCTTTACAATACGCTTTTGTCCATGTGTGCTGACCTTGGCTTAGCCGATCAAGCTTTTGAAATTTTTGAAGATATAAAGAGTTCAGATACTTGCGAGCCTGATAGCTGGACGTTTTCATCTTTGATTACTATATATTCGTGCAGTGGAAGAGTTTCTGAGGCTGAGGCAACTTTGAATGAGATGTTGGCAGCCGGATTCGAGCCTAATATTTTTGTTCTAACATCGCTGATCCAGTGCTATGGAAAAGCTCAACAAACTGATGATGTAGTTAGAACTTTCAATAGGCTGCTTGAATCAGAAATAACTCCTGATGATCGGTTCTCTGGCTGTCTACTGAATGTGATGACTCAAACCCCTAAGGAAGAGCTTGGCAAACTTGTTGAATGCATTGAGAAGTCCAATTCGAAGCTTGGGAGAGTTGTAAGGCTCTTGTTGGATGAACAAGGCATTGAAGGAGATTTAAAATCTGAAGCATCAAAACTCTTGAAGGCTATAGGCCAAGATGTGAAAAAGGCTTATTGCAATTGCTTAATAGATCTCTGCGTCAACCTGAATTTGCTAGAGAAGGCTTGTGAGCTACTAGACCTCGGTCTTTCATTAGAGATCTATGGAAATGTACATTCTAAGTCTCCAACACAATGGTCCTTACATCTGAAGAGTCTCTCACTTGGTGCAGCTTTAACTGCACTACATGTTTGGATAAATGACCTAGCAAAGGCACTGGAATCCGGTGAAGAGTTTCCACCACTGCTCGGCATCAATACCGGTCATGGGAAACACAAGTATTCAGACAAGGCCTTAGCGAGTGTGTTCGAGTCGCATTTGAAAGAACTGAATGCTCCTTTTCATGAGGTCCCTGATAAAATCGGCTGGTTTTTAACCACAGATGCAGCTGCCAAAACATGGCTAGAGTCAAGAAAATCATCTGAGTTAGTTGCTGTCTAATTGCTGAGACTCTGATTCCTCTCCACAGTCCATAGTCAACTTGTAACAACCAGCAATAGAGAAGATTGTATCTGTACCTTTTTTTTAAGCATTTCCCTCTTTGGTTGAGGTAAATTTTTGTAAGTTTGATTATACATTGATGATGTGTTGCAGATTAATGAAAGTAAAAGAGCCACTCATATTACATGGTTCTGTTGTGTCTCCATACATGCTTTTTATATTGTGGCTTGTGGACCACATTGAATTGATTCATGGAAAACCAGAAACCCACTGATGCAAAGTGTGCCCTTAAACAATAAATAACAAGTTTGACTTCTAAAGCAGCATACAACCACAAGTACAATGAACATAAAACATGACCCTTTTGACCTCTCAAACATTAATTTAATCAAACATGTTTTGTTTCATGAATGCATTGTCTATGAAACCAACCCACCATCATCACCATTGACTTGCTTATACAAACCATAACAAGTCTCCTGTCAATTACTAAACTAATCATACTAATTGAAAACTGCTGTCTCATGGTCTGCACGTTGAGCTGCTCTCAACTTGAAGTCTGTACTATAAATTCATCAGGATTTATTGTTCAAGCAGAAACAAAATGGGAAACTGCATGAATGTTCTGTCAAATGAACCACAGCAGAAAGTCAGTATTCTAACATTAGACGGTAAAGAAGAACAGTTCAAGGCCTCAACGCCCATCAAACGTATCTCTTCTGGCTGTTACAGTGGCTATAAGTTGGTTCACCATGCCAAGCCACACTTTCCATTGCCTCATGACACTAAACTTGTGCCTGGTGAGGCTTATTATCTAGTGCCAGACCCTTCTGTCCATGGAAAAGTGTGGGCACAGGAGAGTTGCAAGAGGCAGAAAGTGAAGATTGTCATCACAAGGCAGCAACTTGAGTTGCTGCTCAGAAATGCTCACAAGTTGCAATCTGCTGAGGCTTCTCAGCGATTTTCGAATCGCTGTAAGGGTTATTTTCAGAAATGGGGTCCCTCTTTGGCTTCCATTCCTGAGGAGGATGGTTTCTGAAAGTATCATGGAAATAGTATAGTTCACAAGATGGTATTGGTTATGCTGGGTTCTGTACTTCAAACTAGAGCATTTTTTTAGCTCTAATTTGTCATATTAGGTAGATACACATGTAAATGGATACGGTTTCAATATTTTTCTGTGAAATGTCCAATCTGTATATTTCTGCTCATTTGTTGAGTAAAACACAATTGACATTGAAAGACACCATTGAATACAATCAATCTCTCTCACAAATCACACTTCATTTGATCACTAACTTATTAGCTGTCACAATTCATATTTACAACGAAAAATCATGGACATAAGGATAAATTCAATAACAAATCAAACAAATTCACAAACCAAACCAAGCAGATCTTCCTGGTGCTTTGCTTACTCTAATGCAGCAGCTGAAGAAAGCAACAAGAAGAAAACACGTTCTTATAAATTATGTCACCTTCTGGAGGGGGTTGAGCTTCTGATCTTTCTAGTGTCATCTGGTTTGGATATAGCTTCTTTTTCTCTTGCAGCTGCTTCTCTCTTTGCTTTCTTTGTTTCAACTTCAATTGCTTTGTTCAATGCATCAACCTTCTTCATTAGCATCTGAAACAACAGCGAAAATTCTATCATAATTTACTACATCTACATTCATCATATCATGCTTTTCACAGAGAAAGTAGAAGCTGCTTACCATGATTTGTTGATCTTTAGAGCTTAATCCGTTCTCTTTAGACTCGCACAACTTCCTCAAACTTATAACTTCCTTCTGAAGTTTATCATACAGAAACCCCGAAACCACATCTTCACTCTCAGGATTAGCATTCTCCTTTGAGGCTTCATTACATTTTTCGATGTAGGTATCAGTATTCACCTTCACTTCAGCATTCTCCTTACCACTGCTATCCGCTACCTTGCTTCTAGATGCCCACATGCCCTTTCTAATTAACTCGCTTGATGCATACTTCTTTCTTAAGCTATCAGTACCTTTTAGGCCTGCAATAGGACTAATGTTTCCATGCTCTACGTTAGCCTGCTGCACTGGAGAGCTTCTAAATATGGTCGAACCTCTTGGCTGCGATGTGGACCTCTTCTTTAACCCGCCACTGCTTGTCAAGAATCCTAATATGTTGTTACTTGACTTCTCTGCTGCTTTCTGTGAGGCATTTGGGTTCGGTGAGAAACTTGTTACATTCTTCAGTCCTTCCTCCAATGTCTTTAGCCTCAATTTCAGCTTTTCCTGAAACCCATTTCATAAACAATTCATCAAATTTGACAACATAAGAATGGAAAGATCTACACAAAATCGACCAGTATGAAAACCTTTAGTTGCGCTTCTGATTTAGCTGTTCTTTCTGACATAGCTAACTTGTCTTTCAGTCTTTGCATCTCTGCCTGCAGATATACAAAAACATGGAGTTTCTTGTCATACAAGCAATCTAGTCTAGCCATTTTTAACAATAAGGCCGAAAATTCACCTGTAGCAGCCGTCTCTCTTCCAGCCACTGTCTGACAGGCATAACTTTATCATTTTCGTCTTTCCATTCATTAGCAATCACAGTTGCTACTCGATTCGCTGAAACTTTTACTCTTGCTAGTTCCCTCTCCAAAGTCCTCTTTTCTTCCTGTACAAGTCACCACACATCAAAATCAATTAATCAAACTAAACCTTCAAAACCATCTAATAGTTGTACAAATGTTCACCTGTAATTCAGAAACTCGTCTGCGATAGTCACGAATAGTATTAGCCGCAGCACCACCGGCTAAAATAGCCTCTTCAAGCTCATTAATCGTCTGGCTCAACTTCTCAACTTCTAATACCTTCTGGCGATTCGTTTTCTCCAGAAGCCTATTCTCCTCCTGACAAATCTCAATCTGTCTTCTCAACTCGAAATTCTGATTTTGAACCTCTTCAACAATCAAAGCTCTCTCCAGCGCGCTTCTCAGAATCTTTTCTGCTTCAAGCAAAGCAGTCTCTTTCGACTTTGTCAGCCTCTCCATAGCCTTCTTATCCTCTTGCAGCGCTGCAATCTACAACAATCAAACAGTTGCATAACTTGCAATACAAGTAACTGAATTCGACGCATCAAAATCCAATCCATACCTCATTTTTGTACATCTTAATCTCTGCTTCTAAAGGAGCAACAATAGACTCAATAGGCAGAGAATCATCATCCTTCAAATTCGCATGAACTCGTCTTAGCGTCGCTTCTGCTGCATATTGTGCTGTTATTGCATCTTTCTTCTCTTGTATCAATTTCTTTATCTCAAGATTCTACATCAATATTCACAATCACACCATTCAATTATCTGAAAACCGCAACAAACAACATAAAAACACATTCACAAACCTTAGTCTCAACAACATTTTCAGTAACTCTAAGCTTCTTATCCAACTTATCAACCTCAATTCTCAGCTGCAAAACCATAAAAAACAAAACATATCACACACAATATCATTAATCACAAACACTCACTGCTCAACCAACCTCTTCAATAGCCTTATCTTTAAGCACATCAGTAGCTCTCAACGCCTTAATTTCGCCATTCGCAGCACCCAATTCCCTCTCCTTTTCTGCAAAACCACATTCAACAACAACAAAAACCATCACACACCCACTTCACAAACAACATCAAACAACAACAAAAACACTTAACACAGACAATTCAACAAACAGAAACATGCATATACACATACATGCATACACCATAATCAAAATCAAACCTTTAAGCTGATTCTGCAATCTATTAATCTCCAAAACAACAGGGTCAGGATGCAAAACACAAACTTGTTCATCATCTCCATTCCTCAACTCCTCATAAACACCCCCCATCATCATCATCATCTTCAATGAGAGACACACAACACAAAGAACCAAAATGGGGTTTTAAATAGAGGGTTTTAAACCACCACAAACCACAAATTAGAGAGTCCATTTCTTAAAGTAAGTGACGTTTTCAATAAAGAAGTGATTTTTAACCTTCATTTCAAGCAATCTCACAAAATCAAACCAATCCATCCATAGCCGTCCAAACCGGCTAAAACTAAACTAGACAGTAACCGTTACTTTTGTTTTTATAACATTAACAACTGGTTTTCTTAACATGTAGTAGGTAACCATTGAAGAAGATTCAGGGTTACTACTACTAGTTGCAGATAAGAATGTGAAAATTGTCAAATAAAGAGTAGGTCAATGAAAGAAATGTATTTCTGCTTTTAAAGGTCCATTGTATATTGAACACATAAGCATTTAATCAAATCAAAATTATTTGGAACTTCAATTATGTAATGAAGGTGGTCAAGGTCTTGTATTTGTTGATGAATTTGCTTAAGCGTTAATTATTGCTTAATCCAAGTATATTTTTAATTATTGGTTTTGAATATTGACAAAGAAAATGAGGTATAGATGACATGTTAAAGTGATAGTGACAAACTAAAAGTGGCTTATAAGAACAAACATATGTTATGTTATATATGTATCTATATAATCTAAGTAATGCAAGTTTGTTTAGATATAGAGAAAACTAGTAAGCTAGCTTTTGTCATCTTTGCTTCAAAGTATTGGTGATTATTGTGTATAGTTGGAAAAATACATAAAACTACATTCTTCTATGTTGTTAGTGAAGAATCATCCTCATCATCACTCACCATTATCATTTCTAGAATTCATAAACACATTCTTTATTTAAAATTTTTAATTTTTAAAATTGTAATAAACATCCTAAATACCCTAAACAAATAAATTTTAAAAAATTATATAATGGTAGGTAAAAAAATTATATAAATAAAATTTAATGTAGAGATAATCAAAATTCAGATAATTTAATATAAAAAATAATAAAATTAATGACGAATAAATATATTTTATAATTATATAATTTTTTAAATATAAATTTAGAAATATAATTATGTATTTTTTAAAAAAATTATATATTTATACGTAGATGGATTTTAATGGTTGAATAATCATTTTGAAGTAAGGATGCTGTCCAATATAAATTTATCTATTTAAATTAACATAAATTAAATTTATGAAAAAAATAGGATAAAAATATTTTAATATGTCAATAGTGGTTATTTATTAATTATAAATATATATTAAATTTAGATAATTTATTTATTTTTAAATTATTGATTAAATAAGATTTAAATTTTAAAGTATAAAATTTCCAAGATTCACAAATTCATTTTCATTGTACAATTTTTATAAAAAGAAAAGATTATACATGGTCTCTTTCATCATAGTTGGAGATGAGATTAGTATAATTGATAGAAAACTTATAAATATAGATTATGGTTTTCATAATTAATAAAAAAGATTTAGTTGCCATTTGGCAAAAGCTAGCAATCATTACATGGTGTTTTCAATATTGAGTAGAAGACAACAAGAAGAAGACTTTGCCAACTTCACCTACAACTACATTCTTATTAAAAATAGATATTAATATGACCCTAACCCTAATACAAACAACATAGTCAATACATATATTATTTAAATAAAACCAAAGTGTGTTTTAAATAATATCTCTTCTTCTTTTGTTAGTGTTGTATATTATTGTTCATTTGAATTTTTTATTTTTTAAACTAATGTTTTGAAAGTTATTTCTAGTGGGATCAAGCTAAGCTTGAGTGTATATGTACTTGTTAAATGTTGATCATTATAAAGCAAAAAGCTAAGTTTGGTTAGTGAATTATTAGTGGGGTGTGTTTAGAAATCATTGGGGGTGTAAATAGAATAAGGCCCAATCGGACCAAAATAAGACCCAACAGGCCCAAATTGAATTTAAGTTGGGCTTTTGAATTGCCTTCTTCAACCTCTTGTTTGGTTCTGCAACTCCGTCGTCTCCTCCACCCCCACCACTTTACTCCTCCGCCGTAATCCCCGCCGGCATGATTCATCTTCATCTGCACCACCCCATTTGACCGAATCGCTCAATCTCCAAGATGTTAATATTATTATTTTAATTTTTTTGGAGAATAGAACCCTAATTTGATTGAAGTCTGAATTAGGTTTAGGAGAAAAGATTGCATTTTGATGAAACCCATCAAGAAAAGATTGGATTTTTAATTTGTTGACTTCTGCTAATGGAAAACCAATAAGGAGATTTAGCATTATCAAATGAAAAGACATTCACTTTCTTCGTTGATTATATTCTTCAAAACCATGACCACATAGAAGAAAAAAAAAGCTAAAAGTTAAAAGCCAAAAGCTAACAGATGCGTTTCTTTTCAATTCATTCTGATAGATATTGAAAAAATGGTATCCACTTGAAACCCCCACAAAGCAAACCGTCCAACACCCACAACTGGACAAAGAATATATACCAAAACTTTTCTCTTCATCAATTGAATATCCTCTCAATGCTTCTTCTGCTGATAAAAAAGCCAAAAGCTTATACAGAAATCACAAAATCAAAGTTTTGGTTTTTCTCTGCTGAAACTAAAACTAAAGACCATGGATGTTTCACCAAAGCTTATGCAATATAGATACCATTTCAGTGTAGCAATCATTGGTTCTTTAGTTATTGGTTTGCTGTCATATGCAACACCTAGTTTGCTTTCAATTCTAACCTATTTCTGGCCTCTTTTCGCTTCAACAGCTGTGTTCTTGATCTTGATTGCTTCCTTTGGTGGTGTTTCTCAGCTGGGAAGTGAAGGTTATGGTGATTACACCAGTACAGGTGAAGGATTGCTGGATTATGTTGCAGCAGGAAGACATGAAGAACATGTTCAGGAAGTACATAGATATGAATAGTTTATCTCATATGTATTGATATGATGATTGTGTATGCTGTTGTGTTTCAACATGTAATGTGTATATAACTCATGAAATTGTTGAATGTCAAAATCCATCATGGTTTCGAATTCAAATATGTTAGATATAGATTATGTTCCTTACACTGATTCAATGGTTGTTGCTTAAGATGTCTGTGGCAGTCAAAGTTCCTGAGTGATCAATGTCCAGTTTTTGGAATATTTCCATCAATGGTGAAATATCATCTTGGTTGATCTTCCCCATCTCTTTAAGCTTGTATAAAACAAACTCAGCTGTACTGTAATCAGACAACAACGGTTAACAATAGATCATTGTAGTTAGATATAACATTATTTGATTACATATAAATCGGATTTGCTTTGTATATTGTATTTACCTGACTGATTTATCATGATCAAGATCAGCAGCCTCAAGATCAGACACAGTCAATTGTCGCGAAAGGACCCATTTGATCAACAATCTCTGCCTCTTCTCAGTATAAAGTTCTGTCAAATAAAGCAGAAACTGAGCTAAACAAACAGTGCTAGTAAGTATCCAGAACACAGCGAAAAATCGGCCTGCACTAGTTGAGAAACTCTTATCTCCATATCCAAGAGTAGTAATAGTAGAACAAACGCAATAGAAAGCATCAACGAATCTCAGCTTCTCAACAGAAGATAGAAACACAGTTCCAATGATTATAAGCAAAACAAGAAAAGTCGAAACCATCACAAACTTATACTTGACTTTGTTAGTTTCAACCTCTTTGAGAATCTCATCAGGACTAACTCGCTCATTCATATGCATTGCCTTAACCATCAGAATCTCCTGCTTTTCGACAAGGTAATCAGCTGCTTTACCTAGAATAAGTCCGCCAAGAGCCACACCAGTGAAGACATACACGCAGGCGAGCAGCTTCGCTAATGTGGTATGTGGCACAAGGTCACCATATCCAACAGTAGTCATTGTCACAACACAGAAATATAAAGCATCAAGGACACCATTTGTTTTCACACCATGAATTTGATCACTAATGAAAAAGAAACATAATGTGCCTGTACCAAGATATGCCATTAAGTATAGCAATAATTGGTTTATACCCATTTCTTGTTTTCTGTAACCAGAACCAATATTTTGAAGACTTTGGACATTGTTCTGGTCAGTAGTATTGTTCTCTGATGAAGAACTGCCATTGTTTCCTAAGAATCTCCTTCTCTGGAGATCAACAGTTCTTTCATTGAAATTTGGTGTAGGATTTGATTTTGATTTGTTTTCAAGTAAAGATTGTCTAGGATCATCAACAGCAGCAGCATTAGCCATTGTAACAACACAATGGTCTGCAAAAATAACAAATCATGAATCATATATTTACATATATGTCTATCTAAATTCTCACATTATACACATTCAATGATATGTTCATCTGCATATAGAATTCATGAGTCAAGAAAACATAATTGAAACAATGCATGTACATAGAATCAACAATGCATGTAAATAGAAACAACATAATGGCTACACGGAGCTGTTTTGTTCATACCTGGAAACAAAAGGTCAGTTTTTAATGGAATCCTGTGATGTCTCGTTAAATTCCTTCAAGAGTTTTTGGTATATTCAATCACCATAAAAGGAAAATTAAAAATAAAAATAAAATAAATAAATAAAACAAAATTATATCAAATGGGCCATCAAGCCCAAGAACCAAAGACAAAACCAAGCCCAACTCATTCATGAAACAGAGACTGTAAAAACTGTTAACAATGGAGTCTTGTAATGTATATGTATCTGAATAACAAGAAATCAAGGGTTTAAGAACCAAAGTATCTGTTTTTTATTCCTCAACTGTTTGTCTGGTACGTTGTTATCTATCTTCATGTAGTTTATCTATTGTAGTGTTTAGCTTACACAGCTTCGATTATTTACAAGCACTTGAGTATTGGTTGTTCTTGTTTTTCTTATGTTTCATTCTTGTTCTAAGGTAAATGAATAAAGTTCTTGAATCTGGATTCTATTTGCTTGACAAGACTGTGAACTCAAATGGGTATTTTGTTTGCTTGATTTTTAGTGTTGCTTTATTGATAATTATATAATTTGATGTCTTCTGTTGTTGTAAAGTGTATTGTGATTTACATTGATTTGGGTTCAAAGTGTGTTATTGTTTTTGTTTTGAGAATGTTCTCATTTGATTGAATTTGGTTTTTCCTGTTTCGAATTATAGGATAATTTATTAATGACAACTATTTTGTCAAAGAACCTATGGATTAGGAGGCAACAATGTCCTTGTGGAGACTGGAAATGTTATGTTTCGTATGACGAAGATGGTGAGGAGATGTCAATGACATCTCATTTGAATAAAAATGAGACTAGTTCTTTGTCCGAATCGATGGTTGCTCCATATGTAGGAATGGTGTTCAAGAGTGATGATGATGCGCTAAAGTATTATAGCAATTTCGCTAGGAAAAATGGATTTTCCATTAGGAAAGAGAGGTCTAGGTTCAGTCCGCAGTTAGGTGTTTATAAACGGGATTTTGTTTGTTACCGTTCAGGTTTTGCTCCTTTGAGGAAGAAGCTTTCTGGAGAGCATCATAGGGATAGGAAGTCTGTTCGTTGTGGATGTGATGCGAAGATGCACCTGTCGAAGGAAGTTGTGGAAGGGGTTACTCAATGGTTTGTTGTTCAGTTTAGTAATGTTCATAATCATGAAATTTTGGAAGATGACCAAGTGAGGCTATTGCCGGCTTATAGGAAGATTCATGAAGCTGATCAAGAGAGAATTCTCTTGCTTTCCAAAGCTGGGTTTCCGATTCAACGTATAGTGAAGGTTTTGGAGTTGGAGAAGGGGATTCAGGGCGGGCAGTTGCCGTTCCTGGAGAGGGATGTGAGGAATTTTGTTCAAAACCGTAAAAGGATTGTGCAAGAGAATGATGATTTGCTTTCTTCAAAAAGAGAGAATGACATAATGGAACTTTTGGACATATTTAAGGCTACAAAAGAGACAGACCAAGAATTTGTTTATGATTTCACTACAGATGGTAACCAGAAAGTTGAAAGCATTGCCTGGTCCTATGCTAATTCTGTAAATGCTTACAGCTTGTTCAGCGATGTAGTTTATTTCGATACTTCTTATCAGTCGGTCACTTATGGTATGATCTTTGGAGCCTGGCTTGGAATTGACAACAATGGGAGAGTAATTTTATTTGGTTGTACTCTCTTGCAGGATGAATCAGCCAGTTCATTTGTATGGGCTTTGCAGGTTGATATTTTTACAAGTTTCAAACCGATTCCATATTTTGTTGATCTTCATGTTATGATTTCTATGTTGTCATTTCCCTGATGCAGGCCTTTGTTCGGTTTATGAAAGGAAGACACCCTACAACAATTCTAACTGATCTGGAGCCAGCGCTCAGGGATGCGATACAAAGTGAATTACCAAGCACTAAACATGTAATGTCAATAAACAATATCCTCTCCAGGCTGTCAAGCTGGTTCTTGCTTCCTCTAGGATCACAATTTTCAGAATTCAAATCTGAGTTTGACGCGTTATATCATACAGAGACTGCAGAAGATTTTGAGCTTCGTTGGAGTCAAATGGTTCCCATGTTTGGTCTTAGTTCGGATAAGCATATCGCATTACTCTATACTTTTCGGATGTCTTGGGCACTATGTTACACAAGAGGCTACTTTCTTGCTCAAATGGCTACAGCTGCCTATTCAAAGTCTGTAGATTGTTTCTTTCAAGGAATCTTCACTGCACAAACATGTTTACGAAGCTTTTTCGAGCAGGTAATACTAGTTACATTTATTGTGCTGATATCATTCAAACCTAGACTATTTATTTGTTCTATCTTGGATTAATTGCAGGTTGGCATATCTAATATACAAAATCAACCACAACCAGAGATGACATTTATGCATACCAAGACATACATACCAATCGAAGAGCATGCACGTAGAGTCCTAACCCCTTTTGCCTTCAACACATTACAACATGAATTGGTGCTAGCTATGCAGTATGCAACATCCGAAATGGCTGATGGATCATACCTTGTACGCAACTTCAGAAAGATAGATGGCGAACGTCTTGTGATATGGATACCAGAAGACGAACAAATCCATTGCTCCTGCAAGGAATTCGAGTCTTCAGGCATACTTTGTAGGCACGCTTTGCGTGTCCTCATCTTAAAGAACTACTTTCAACTTCCGGAAAAATACTTTCTTACTAGATGGCGACAGGAAAGCTTGTCAGTCTGCTTCTACCACCAAGCTCCTCAACAGAACCATGAAGAATGGTTTCAAGAGTTTCAATCTCTTACCAAAACTCTATTCCCCGAATCATCAGTAACAAAGGACAGGTCTGATTACGTTCGCAGAGAACTAACCAAGGAACTCACAAGGATTCTTATTGAAGTCAGAGACATGCCAGAAACTGATACCTTAATGGATTTCACTCTTTCGCCAACCGAATGACTTACTGACAGATGATAATGTTGCAGCATAGAACCAAATTTCATTATTGATAAATATCAACAGAAGAACTTCATTGATGGAATGCAAAGCTCAATTCACTAGTTCTCATCAGGTACTAAATACAAACCTGCAACTTATGTAGATTAAGATCAAATGAAGCTGATTTAGTTTGTAAATTTAGAATGCTTTTGTATATCTTCTGACAAATAATAGGTTCAAATCATTGTAATCTATTAGTCACAGGTTCTTGTAAAGTAGCTGCTGAAAAGCCTAATTGTACTGATATGGTACACAAATCTCTATCCATACTGTTTATGATAAAAAAAATCTTCAAATTCTTTTGGTTACAGATATGTTTGTTGAACAATACAGTTCATTATTGACAATAATTCACACACTCACAACCATGTTTTGCAGACAAGATTTAACTTGTATGATCCAAATTGCATCACTATTCATTCTAGATTTCTCTTCCCTCTCTCCATAACTCTCTTTGCAGACATAGATACATTTATTGCATACACCTACAGGGTCCCTCCATGAACATGAAATTATCAACTAAAATTCATTTTGTTAAAGCTGCAAAGTTTCTAAGCCACAAATGGTTTGTCTATGCTATTCATTGAATGGTCTGTTCTCAAACAGTACAATGTAGTAAATGACAAGTGGAAACACTTATCTGCTGTCAAATTACTGTTCTCTATATATTTTGTTCATTGAAGAAGATCCTTCATGTAGATTAATTGTGTTTAGATGGTGTCATTAACACTAATTATATTGTCCAGAATCTTCCACACTCAACTTATAGAATATATACCAATATCAGAACTTGTTCTTATCTGGGTATTTTCTTAAATTGAATATAAAGCTGCTTTAAAGCATTTGATACATATCCATGCATTCTCTCTAGTACTTTCCACCAACTTCTAAATAGCTCAGTTTTTCAAATCATATCAATCAAAAAGAGAAGATAATAACATAATTGACAATGTATTAAGCTAAAACATGAAGGATTATCATTTCATTAATAGAAAAAGCTAACATTACACTAACACATTAACATTGACACTATTCAACAGTAATCAACTGTTGTTGAGCTTCAATTCTGATTTCTTCTTTCATTTTCCTTATGAACTCTTCAATCTTCTTATTCAATTCCTCTGTACTGTACAAATCTTCACCTCCTCCACCACTTTCTATTTCTTCTTCTTCTCCTCCATCATCATCATCTTCAACATCATAATTTGGTTCCAACACTTGACTCTCTTTCTCTTCAACCAATAAACACTCTTTCTTTTCCTCTTCTTCTTCTTCTTCAAAAGTACTTGTCTTTCCATCTTCAAAAACTTCTTCTTTCATTGGAGACAACTCTGCTGAATATGCTCCATCATTAACATCAACATCCACATCAACACCATCACAATCAGCTGAAGAATGAGAAATTGAAGAATACTTTGCAAGAAAAGCAAGGATTCCATTACAAATAAGAAACATATACTTCCTCTCAAGTGTATGAGTAAAAATTGAAAACAAAAGACTTGAGAAATACACATTGAATGAATGTGGAAACAAAGAGAACCCAGTAGAGTAACAATAACAGCAGAGAAACAATGAACAAGCTGAGACTGATATCAAAATCTGAACTGTTCTTTTCACAAAATTATTGGAACCCATTTGTTGCTTTTTGATTAATTTTCAAACAATCCTAACAAGATTCAATCTTTCTTTCCCCAAATCAACAATTGATGATCTTTATCTAGCTCAAGTGCAACTTGTTACATATGTCTTCACATACATGTTTGTCACCTATTTATAGTAGTCCTAGATAAGTGTAAAATGACCAAATTGGACATGGAACTTGTGTTAAATAGATTCTACAAGGAAGTGACACTTGTGTAGTTTAATGTCTTGTTTTGACCTAATAGTTTCAACTATCTTATGATTAAATTATGTGTTCTACATATATCCAAAAGTGTACATTTTGATGATACTATTTATGTACTATTATATTCACCACCTTAGAAGTTTCTAGCTTTTGATATACAAATCTTATCAAAATCTATCCTTTAATGCTTCCTTCAACATAGGGCAAAAGGTGGCTAGAGTATTCTTTGACTACTTGTTTCATGCATGATTTCATGTGTTTTGTTGACCTCATGCATGTATGATTGAGAAATAAATAATTGAGATTGGTTTAATTACATTAACAAGCATCAATCAAAACCAAATTAGTTGGTTAATTGTTATTTAGTTATAACTTCATAAACACACATAGCTCATTGTGCATTTCCTACCTAAACTAGTTTGCTTTTGCTACTATTCATATGGTTTGTTTAGGAATGAATCTTGGTTTTTGCTTTTCTGATTGTAAATTTTAAGAAAATAAAATTTTATTTATAAATGTTAGTATTTTTAATCACGGTTATGAGTATTTCACTAGAAGCTATTATGGTAATGAAGCGCTAAAGTTTATTCAGAAATTGTGTAATTATAATTTATTTTTCTCTACCATTAAAAAAAAAAAATCTTTTTATAAGTATATTTTGAGACTGTTTTAATAGACGAATTTTTAGCTTCTGACTTTTAAAAGTTATTTTAAATGGTGTTTGGATAATTGACAGAAATGCTTCTACCATTTCAAACGCTCTGAGAAACTTCTATCTCTCTTCTTTTGTATTCAGAAGTTAAAAGTAGAAGTAATCTCAAATAGACCCTTTCTATTTCTAAAAGCATGTTTGATATGACTTATATAAGTATTTTAGTTGTTTGTTGGAATCAAAAGTATCTTTTTTAATTATTTAGTTAGAAATTTAAAAAACACTTCTTCTCAATGAGTCAAAAGTATAAACTATCTCAAATAGACTCAAATTTTTCCGAACGAGTTTTTAGCAGTTTCCTTAATTTATAACAAATTAAAAATGAAGATAAAAATCATGAAATGTTTAAGCAGATTCTATTTTTCTTCTTCCCACTATAGAAGTTTTAACAAAATTAAAAGTAAAAACTCAACATTTTCTTTTTCTTTTTCTATTACCAAAAGTTGCAAGTAGAAACTATTCCAAACCATTACATAACATAGAACATCACTTCCAACCAATCATCTCTATAGAATACCACACAAGTCACAAACAAAACTCAACCCAATACCAAACCAAACAAACCCAAAAACTCATCAAACACAAACACCATCATCATCATCATCAATCATCCCACAAGAAAGTCCCTTTAGCATACACTCTCTTCTCCTCAACACTTCCATGAAAACTCAAACCATATTGTTGAAGAAGAACATCAAGTCTCCACTCCTCCATGCTCTCATAATCACTTTTGGAGTATCTAGGGTAGTGAACAGGAAGCTTGAACTCTGATGAACAATACCCTTTACTTGCATTGTTGTGGTTTTTGATATTGGAGTTAGGGTTAGGGTTAGGGCTAGGGTTTTGATGGCCTAAAATGTTGCATGCTGTGTGTACAACCCATTTAAGAGCAGCCATTGATTAGGTTTTGATTTTGTGTTGAGAATGTGAAGAAGAGGAATTGTGTATGTGGGTGTATATATAGGTGTGTGTGTATACAACTGTTTATACGTGTTAGGCTAAACAAACTGAACCTAAATTATTGGACATTTGTTTAATAGTTTTTTCATTGTTTGTTCGTTTCTTTATTTTGATTACTATATAGGAAATAAAAAAAATAGAAATATTTCCTACTTTTAATTTATTTGATGGGTATTTAAAAATAAAATAAAATTAATTAATGAAAATTTGATTTGACGTTTTAAAATTTTATAAAACAAACTTGAAAATTACCCAGTTTCACTAATAGAATGATTAATATGATATTTATTCTTGAATTTTTATTATATTATTTTTTTATAAAATTTTTAATTTTAATTTTTAAATAGATATATATTAAAATTTTAATTTGAATTTGATAGATCAGTTCAGAAAAATAAATTACGCTATAAATAATAAAGTTATATACAATTTAATTTAAAAATTAATTTTTTCTAATTTATTTGTTTAAAGAGTTATTATTTTTAAATTTTGATTAAAAATTTAATCTTTTTCTAAATTAAAAATAAATAAATAAATTTTAATTTTAATTTCTTTATATTAATTAATTATATTTATTTTGTATGATTGATATGGTATAGAAAAAGGGTAGGAAAATGTATAGGGATGGTTAAGCAATTGAATTTTATAAAAGTTGATTGATTTATTTTTTATTAAATTAGATTGATGATTAGGGTATAGGTATTTAATAAGTATGGAGATAATCAACCTGGCATTTAAGGGATCAATTGCGTGATGAATATAATATGTGATGTTTTTTTCATGTCATGGTCCCAATAATTGCATGCTTGCTTTCCAAGAAATATTTAAATATAAACTACCTAACTTAGGTTCTACATTTAATTCATGTGAGTTCATATTAAACCAATTACCCACATTCATATATATATATATATATATATATATATATATAATTCTCATAATTTATTTTAGTTTTTGAAATATTGAATTTTGTGATTTTTTATATAAAATTCTCATAAATAGCTAATATATTTCCAAATTAAACCATTTGCACAATTTCAATTATTTTTTTAAATTAATTCAAAATTTTAGATTAACTTTTAAAATTTATAAAAATAAATTTCACAAATTTTATTTTAAAAATAAATCAAAATTTTAAATTTCACATGTAATAGTAAATTACAAAAAATATAAATTGACCTATTTTTAAGAAATTAATTTTATAAAAATTAAAACTTTTTAAACCGAAATTTATTTTTATAATTTTTAAAAATTAATTTATAAATTTAAATTAAATTTATATATTTAAAAATAAATCCAAAAATACCATTTAGAAGTGGGCCTGATTTCAGTATATAAGGTCTAGTTAGGTCATGTGGCCCAGCCCAATCTATTCAATCTCAACATCAATGTATCATGTATGTATGGTACATATGGTACATCACTTTATGGTAAAACAAAAATTGCAACATCTACCCCACTATTTACATACACAAGACCATAATTTTCCAACATAACACTCTTATTCATCTCCAAAACATCAAAAACACAACAAAACTCACTCAAACTAACCAAACTAGTACTGATAATCATAACTAAAATCAGAAACACCAACCATAGCAGAGAGCACCTGAGACACAACAAAGAAAGCACCACCAAATATGACCAAAAGCAAAACAGCAGACAAAGGGTTCTTCAAAAGCTCAAAAATTGGTTGAAAAATTGTGTACAAAGCTCCAGTGCTCACTGTCAATGCATACAGACCATATCTCCTAACATTTTCCCAAAACTCTTCAACCAATGGCCCCTCTGGACCTAAAGCCAGTGCTTTGCTATGGTCATCAAAACACATGAGGAACACAACTGCTGACACTGATGCTGCCCCAACTGCAACCACTTTTGGGTTCAGTTTGATGTTCTGTTTCATGTGTTTGGTTTTGATGATGGTTGGATTTGATTTTGATTTTGGTTTTGGTGTGAATTGGGGTTTGATTAGGGAAGTTGAGAGGCTCATTTTTGTGAATTGGGGAAGTGTGAGAGTGTGAGTTAATGGTTTCATGAGTGAGTGGTTGTGTTTGGGTTTTTATCTTATCATGTGATGTGGTTTGGTCTATTTGGTGGGGTTTTATTCAGTGTGGGAGTTCATATGGTTTTATATAACTCTGGCCTATTATGCTTTTACAAGTGGCAATAACTTTTTATGAGAAAATGTTATTGCAAAATTTTCTAAAATGTCCTTGTAGTGTTTAATATTTATAAATATGAGTAAAACATTTAAAATTTTATATCTAACTGCTTTTTATTTTTTTTCTATGAATAATAATTTAAACAATTGGATCATTTGTTTCAAGCCGTTAACTTGATAATTATTATAAAAATATTAAAAAATTTAAATTTATTTACAAATATCACATATTGAATTTTTTTGAAAATAATTTATTTAATTAAATATTTAAAATATTATATATTATTTTCCTGTCGATTTTGTAATGGTTAGAAAATAATTTTTATGGTTAATGATTTTGAAAAAAACATAATCATTATATTAAAGTATTATTTATATTTTTATTTTTAAATTTTTGATAAAATTTATATATATTAAAAAAATTTAAATTAATTCAATTCATTTAATTTAAATTGAAATATATTTACGTAGTATTTAAATTTCTAATTGATATATATATAAAATTTCAAACCTATTTATAAATTTTATTAAAATTAATTATAAAAATTTATTTATTTTTAATTTTTTTAAAATTAATCCACCAACTTTAAATGTTTATCGTAAGCAAATTTTTTCATAACCCATCTATTTTCAATATTTTTCGTGTTTAAAGTACTGAAATTTATTTTATAGATAATGTATAAAATTACTTAATTAATATAAAATATTTGAAAAAATAGTGAATTTGTTTTTTTAATTTACCCAACTTTATTATTTGGACAATGAATCCAAATCAAATCCAACGCATAATCAAAATTCGATTTAGATACCATTGGAACCTTTTTGATAACATTAGAACCTTTTGAAGGTATCTAAACAATCACATCATCCTTGAATTTAATCAAGTCCACAGAAAACTTGACACGTGTCGTGTACGAAAATAAAACTAGGGTTTATCATGTTCTCATCTCACACAAAATTTTCCCATATTTAGAGACTACGAAATGACATTTCTACCCTTCTTTTAGTCTAATGTCTGTCCTCCACTTTTCTTCATGGGCTCTTCTACTGCGCACACAATCCCTCACCTCTCTCTCTCTAACCCCTTTGTTTGATGACCGTTTAATGGTGTTTCGGACTCTAAACAGCTGACCCCAGATAGAAACCACTCTCAAAAACCAAGCTTGAAGTGAAACGTTTTAGTTTTGAAAATTTTATCTGTGTGCGGTCTAACGTTTGTTTTTTTGGTGTTTATCAACATAAGGGACTCTTCACAATTGCCTTATCTGGTGTTTTTTGAAGGTAGGTTCTCATGGTTTGAACGCTTTTTATTTTGTCGTTGATGTTGTATGTGTGTGTTTGTTTGTTTTGTTTTTAATCTGTGGGGTTTATTTTCTGTTTAAAAGGGGATGGAGACCATGTTGTTCTTTTTGACTTAAGGGTCTATTTGTTTTCAAAACCCTAGATATTGTTGCCCATTTGAGTTCTTTGTAGTTCTTGGTGGCGTTTGGTGTGTTGATAAGGATTAGATAATCTGAGGTTTGAATCAGTGTGAATATCCTTTCATTTTGTTGTTTTGTTTTGTGGTTGTTGTGGGTTGAATTTTAGGTTTTTCTGGGTTGTTTGGTGTTGATTTTGAAGTGGTAGTGTTGTTTTAGGTTTTGTTCATATGTTCATGTTGTTGATTTGGTGTTTATTGGGTATTTGATTGTTTGAATTGGATTGTTTTCAGCTGATATGATGGTAGTGGTCCTTTGAACTCTTTTGGGGTTTCTTTTACTGTCGAAATGTCGATGGAATATCCTACTTTTGTTTCATGGGAGGAGCACATTATCTCTCATGAGCGTGGCAATAGGAGAGTTCATTTTTGCTTGAAGGACACAGATGGAGACTTGGTGCTAGCGGTTGTAGGAACTGAGAGGAGTATAAGGCATATGATGTATAATGTTACCGAGGAGTTCATTCAGGCATATGGATCTAGTAGATTCGTTAATTCGTCAACCAAATGGAGAGCCAGGAGGGAGGTGGTTGACTGGCTGACGACGGTTGTCTCTCAGGGTCGTCCAGCAGGTTATTTTCTACCTTCTTAGTTTTCGCATTTGCTAGTTTGGAAGTTAGCTTTGAATGGTTGATGTTAATGATTTCTACATGTGTAAAACTAGTGTTTATGAGTTTGTTTTTGGTAATTAGGGTTTTAAGTATTATGAAATGTCAAAGTTTTCGTTGACCTCGATGCTCTACGGGTTAGCACGCTTTGCAATTGTAGATTTGGTAGAAATATGACACGTTGAGCTGCAGTCTATGGAAATTATTAATTGCATGCGCTATTGTATCTCATGGTGGTTTAGATGAAATTCGGTGACGTGCATTATGTTGCTTGCTTCTGCACTAGTCTGTGACCTTGGGATAGGCCAAGCATTGTGACTGGAACATGCATTGCATTTCACTTATCTATATTGAAGAATTTATTCAGAAGCTTTGGCTTTATATGCGTATATCGGAAAATGAACCTGGGTCCTTCACTTTATTATTGAAACTTAGCGAACATTAGACAGTTGCTGTTGTTCTTAAAATGATTTATGAAATGAGAAAATATTCTAGTTTAGTGTGTTGGGAGGACAATAGTTGTATTCGTGTGGGCTGCACCACTTATCATAGAGTGGAATATTGACTTTTGCTTAACTTCTCTCATGAAGACAACAACTCTTGCAGTACCTTTTGCTTTTGAAAGTGAACCTTATATATTCTTTAGCTTGTTTTATGATCTTAGAATTTGATTTAGCTAAGAAATTAACTGTATTTAGATTTAGTTTAATATTTCTCCTCTTGTCCTCAACTCATTATTTTATTTTTTCAACCGTGTTTACCAATTCTTTCTTTTGATTCAAAATATCTTGTATGAGGCGAACAATCCAAACTCTTGATATCATGGAGGCAGCCAGCCTTTCATTCTTGTAGCAGAAAAAGAAATGCCCCTTTATTAGTTTCATTTACTTTATCCTTCACCATGTTGTGATTGGTTAAATCTTACCTTACTTTCAGATATAGAATAGTTATTGTATATTTCCCCCATTTCCCTGATGTAGAAAAGTACATTAATTAGATATGTGCCCATGATGATGTCTCTCAATTGTTGACGCGGTTCATAGTATTAGAATACTGCGAGATTCTTTGTGATTCCTAGATTTTCTATTATTTAATGAATAAATGGACAGACGTCTCTCAAAATTTTATTTCTAAATCTGTTTTCCATGCATTTGTATATCCATGGCGGTTCTGGTTGACAAGTGTATGATGAGTCTATAATATTACTTTTATTGGTTTGTGTTATTTTGAATGATAGACTCACTGCGTTCTATGTTAAAGATGTATGCTCTCCTCATCATCCTAGAAGTTAATAATTCAGTATAATGAGCTGCTGTGTTTTAGGGTAAATGTTGCTTCCACATTTATTGCTTGTGTGTGTGAATTTATATGCCTAAATGTTCAGATTTGGATGCCTGTGGGGTGCATGATTGTACACATCAGTCTGCGTGGTTCATGATCTGCACGCGCTTATGCGCGCGTGTAGTTCACTCTCTCTATGTGTTATTATTTGTTGCATTTATTCTCTGACCTTCTATTGTTGGTTATATATGAGTAATCTGTCTCTATCTCTCTCTATCCTTTTTTATTTTTTGAATACTATCGCATTTATTTTTTAAATCCTGTCGTATTTATTTTATAATCTTGTCTTATTTATTGCATTGCCACATTGATTGGTCATATGGAATATTTTTTATTATCACTATCTTGTATGACATTGTTCTGTGCTTGAGCATGGATGCAATTCTGATTACAGGTCCGTTTATGATTACTTCAGGGCAAGAAGTCGGATCTCTAGATACAAGGTTGACTGGAAACTCTGCTGGTCTGGCTATTCCTTCCGATATATTGGTAACTATCTTCTCTAGTAATAATGATCTATGCTGTAGATTTCTTGAATACTGGATCTTTGATTTTCTGTGTGAATCCAGCTACCAAGGAAATTGAAAGTTCAAGATCCGAACATTGAATGGTCCAGTGATGCTTGGGTATGTGCTAAACAGCTCAAGCACTACCAATCCTTTGGCAGGAATGAAGATACCATAGCTGTAAGAATACACTTATTTATAATTAATCATACTTGTGATGGCACATTTATCTTTTTCCCTGATTTTTCTATTTACTAATTGTGGTGAATCTGTAATTTTACTTCCTCATGTTTAGGTTCATTCTTTTGTATCACTTGTGGCGGAAGAAGACAATCACTACATTGGATACCTAGAAGATATGTATGAAGATAAGAAAGGACAGAAAAGAGTGAAAGTGCGGTGGTTTCTCCACAATCAGGAAGTCAAGGCCGTGGTTCCTGATCTGGATTCACATCCCAGTGAGATTTTCATCACAGCTCAAGTTCAAGTGATCAATGCAGAATGCATCGACAGCCTGGCTACTGTCTTGACACCTAGGCATTACGATAGATGTATATCTATCATCCCTGAGGCATCTGCATCTAGTATCTTTATTTGCATGCGGCAAATCAAAGGCAATGGGGTGAAACCTTTCACTCTTACTAAATTGCGAGGATACTCTAATCAGTCTATCCTTGCTTTAGTAGATGACCCTCCTCAGTCGAAGCAAAAGCTCAAGGGTCGTAGATTGGATGAGGAAGATGAGGAATGGTCACTTGATGAACCTCCAAGGGTAAGTGGTAGGAGAAGAAAACATTCCACGGAGCATGAGCAGCTTAAAGATACATCTGTTCCAGAAACTTTGCCATCTACGAACCCTGAATTGAAATATCCAAAGCTGAAATTCAAGTTGCCAAAAAGGAAAGCGCCGGAGCCACAGAGTCCTGAATCTTTCAAGGTGGGTGACAAACTAGAGTTCCTTTGTCAGGACAGTGGAATTCGAGGCTGCTGGTTCAGGTGTACTGTCTTGAAAGTGTCTAGCAAGAATCTTAGAGTTAAATATGATGATGTGGAGGATGCTGATGGCACTGGAAAACTAGAGGTAAGCAATTGCTATATAAATCTAAAATTTGAAAATTTAATTAGAATGTACTAAAACTTTGGTCTTCTTGTCATGATTTGATTCCATAAATAAATCCAGTGAGGTCCTTTGGTTTTGTACAGTTGGCCTACATCTTTTTACAATTGGCATGTGACATTATATATTTGAAAATGTGTAGTATTGAAATCGAATACTTGACTATAAATTGACATCATTTTCTGTGTATAGGAATGGATCCCTGCATCTAGAGTGGCTGCCCCAGATAAGTTGGGTATGAGATGCTCAGGCCGCCTAACAGTGCGACCACCTCCTAGTAGTAATACAACAGGCATTAATCCCAAAGTTGGGTCACCAGTGGATGTATGGTGGAGCGATGGCTGGTGGGAGGGTGTTGTCACTCGTGTTAAAGTGTCTAGAAAGGATAGCCTGCAAGTTTACCTCCCAGGTATGCTCCATGTTGACATTTGACGTGTTTTGTTACAAACTGTTGTGCATTGTTTTTGGATTATTTTACTGAGTCATAATGTTGAGCATTGTTGTTTCTTCTTTAATTTCTATAGGAGAAGCTAACTTCCTGACTGTCAAGAGAGAAAACATTAGGGTCTCAAAAGATTGGGTTGAGAACAAATGGGTTGATGTTAATCCAAAGCCTGATATACTCTCTTGCATATCAACAATTGTCAATCCAACCTTGATCCCCTGTGGAGGATCCACAAAAGGTGATGCATCTGGTAGTGGCAGCCGCAAATCTGTAGAGCACAAAGTCCCTTTGACTTCAAAACTCGAAACTATCATAGAAGATGATCAAGAATTATCTGGTTCAGCCATGACCAATGATGCAGAAAATCTGAATGATGCTATAAAGAAGCAGCTAAGTATTGACAAGACTGTCAATAACAATGGCGGTGATAAGGATGCTGGGGAAAAGGCCAAGGGGATTTCCAAAGATGCAGAAATGGATAAGAAGAGTACCATATTTAAGCAGGAGCAGCCACTCTCAAACTGATGTGAGCTGTACAATAGATAGTCTCAATGGAGAAGTTTTGATTTGACTTTTGGGTAGTAAATGGTTAGTGCCTTGGTTACCTGTATATATAGTATACAGTGCAGAATTCAGTGTAGCAGCAAGGGGATGATTTATTAGTTCTCTAACATACAAAGAGAATGGCAGGTGGTGTATAGCTAAGTATTAGGGATTTTGGGATAAACTAATTCATCAGAAAAATTCTAGCTTTGAATATTAGTGGGGGATGTGTAGAGGTCAGAAGTAGCTTACTTCAACCATAGAATCTGGTTAATATGTGCTTTTTAATCATCCTGTTGCTTTTGTCAGTGATTTTGGAACCACAGGGATATGTTTACAGTATAGTTTATTTTTCAAAGTGTAAAGCTCTTTGATGGTTGGCTTTTTATGCTTGTTGAAGAAATGATTTCTCTTCCCAATTGGTGTCAATGTCATTTCAGTTTTTTCTTTACATTTTTTTTTGGTCTTCATTTGACTCTAGAAATAAGAAAATAGAGATAACACTGGAGAGACCTAAGGTGTATATACAATTTAGTGTCATCAAATGTCATTCTGGAGCAAGCCCTTTTTTCACAAGAATGTCATAAACTCTATCAACTATGCTTGGATCAATCTTGAAAAACTGATGAGCATCAGCCTTTTGCATGATGCTACCGCTGAAGATCCCTCTCGATATCATCTCTTGCATCTGCAGGTACAAGTGCGGAGGTATCCTGAGCTCTTCACAAGCATGTTTCTCCTGCGCGCCACAATGATATACAGCAAGTGTTAGAGAACCATACAGGTCAGTGGCAAGCGAACCATTGATAAGAGAACTTACAGATTCCGACAGCAATGAGACTGCATCAAATCTTGTTACGTCTAACTCATTTAAACGGCTTGCAGAAGTTTGTCCTGCAGGCCTCTCTGCCTTGAAAACAAAAGCGTTTGACCCACCCTGGTTGATTGATCCTAGATGAGAACTTTCTCTTATCCTGTGAGAAGCTTCTTCAACTTCTTGTCTCCTTTTCTGTTCAATCCATCTATCTGCCTCTGCAATAGATCGGCAATTTGCAGCTCGGGCGTCCTGTACGTATATTAGTGTTACATTGTCAGATTTGAAACGGTGAAAGGGAATAATATATGGAGTGCAATGTACGAGTCATGCCTTTAGGTCCTGAATTCTTCTCTGCATTCTGTGTTCAGAAATAACTACCCGGAGCAATTCTTCATGATCTTCCTTGGAATGGAATCGCATGAAGACATCATATTGTCTACATAGTGCTCTCTCTTCAGCAGACAAGTCTCTCTCAAAGGGATTTGGATACAGTAGATTTCTTTCTTTGATAAAATCCTTCCTGCGCTGCCGCTCATCAAGCCTGTTTCAAATCACAAGATGAATCAGAATGTCCTCTGCCATTTCACATCTTAAACCGTTGTTCATGCAAAACTATTTATTGTATACCTCTTTGAGTATATCCGAAGTACCCTTAGCTTCAGCTCCCGTTCATCCTCTGTGTCAGTATCTTTAAATTCCATTTCAGCCAGCATTTGCTCTGCATCATTGTCGTATTCAGGGTCAAACTCCTGTCTTTTCGTGTTATAACCACTCATCTCCACTAGAGAAGGACCATCCATCTCGGACAAAATTGGCTTCTTCCCTTGAGATTTCCTCTCCGTGTGAGAATCTGCCATCATAAGAAGAAGTTACTACTATAACCAACTACAAAATAAGTTTAAAGTATCAGGTCAAGATGACCAGCTAATCAATGAGTAGATATGGCTCACCTTGACGGCCAAGAGGTCCAGTTTTATGCGGTTCTTCGAGCCTAAAAATATAAAACAGAGATAATAAGTTTCTAATTATTTGTTTTAAATGCAAGTAAAAGAAAACTATAGTAAAAGAGTCAACAAAATAGAAGTCGTACTTGACTTTCGAAGGAGAAAAGTGGGTGTCTTCCTTAGAAGAGAGATCTGCATAATTAGAAAAAGAAACAGATTACTTTGTTTGTTGCAAGCTACATGATGAACAAATCATATTATGCATACCTAAATTCCAATGCATGATTTCACATACAATCAAGTAAATTATTAGTAGAATAGAATAAGAGAGAACCTTTCTTGTCATCGGAACCTTTAGCCATGGCAAGAAGCTCCTTTCTATTCTTCCCAACAACGTGAGACATGTCCTACAAAATAACAAAATAAAAAATAAAGGTTCCAACACAGATTGCTATACCGGAAAGAAATCAATAATTAAAATGAGAAAACGTTATACCGGAAATGGAAAGAATGGGGAATTCATGTACTTATTCTTGTAGTGTTCTACACAAAGTTTTCTGTCTTTAGTACCCACATGCTCAGCCACTTCTGCCCAATTCCAAAAGCCATACATTTCTATTCCCTAAATTAAAAGATCATAAAAGAAAAGAAAATCAGCACATACATTCTCAACAGACAACATATCTATGACAGAATGGGAAAACATATAAGGATAAGCGAAAACACCTCTAGAAGCAGAATCTCATCATCTGCGTTCCAGTCAGGACAAATAAGTGGGAAAGAAAGATTATCCTGTTATAATGAATATACGAACTTTTTAGTAAACTCACTGCATAATCAATATTACAGTAAGGAAAACGAAGATGTACACGCTTACTAACCATAACCCTGTAAGGGTGATTGCTTTTATGAGGTGAGACCTCAGCGCCTACTGAGAAACACTCTATACAAAGGTCAAAATCAGGACATATTGCACACTTTATCCGAACCCTCCCAGTAATGTCTTTATTGCAATAATTGCAGTGGTACAAAGCCTTTTTATTTTCACCGGTTCCTTGACCTAATTTCAAAACAATTAGTCTCAAACAGGTCAAGAATGAAAAATATTTAACTATCTCATAAACTAAAAAAAAAAATTGATAGTACCTGAAGATAAAGATTCTGAATTCTCATTGGACGCATTTTTCTTCCTCCTTGATCTAGACATAACAAAAACATATAACTTTAACATAATCTACCATCAATTTGACTAATTTCACTTCACAAGTTCCACAAAAGCTTGAACACTAACATATAACTCACTTACATAACCAAGATTTCACTTAAAAATTTCCATTTTACACCAAAACCAAACAAAAGACTGCAACTTCAAACCAAATGAATACCAGAACAACCAAAAAACTGAAAAAGCACATATAATGAAGATAAAAGACAATAATTCAACTAAAAATTTCACAAGAATAACATTGACACATAAATTTCAAACCTTGAAGTTGGGTCTTCATCATTTGAGTGAAAATTCCCACGAGAGCGACCCATATCTCTCTGAAGTTGAAAGAAGTCAAGATAACCTAACAATGTAAGCAATGTGGCATTCATGAGAACCCTAAGTCTCTATTGAAAATCGAAATTAGTCAAATTGCTGAAATACAAAATGGAGTTGAAGAAATTTTTACCAGTGGAAGACGTTCAAATTTGTCAACACATTATCCAAATAGAAGACAAGGAAGATAGCCATGATTGAAGAAATGAGAAGAATACATGAGTAAACACGAAGATAGTCGCTAGGGTTACAAAGGGGGTTATATAATATGGGTAGGTGTATTGTAGTATGATGTGTTACCTAATTGTATATTGCCACGTTGGCAGCTTTTGAATATCTTTTTGGAGCCAAATTTTGTATGTAATTTTTCACATTCTCAATTATTACATTCTCATTCATTATAATTTATAAGGTAATAAATCAATAACCAAATTTAAATATATATATATATATATATACATATATCGGAGATTTTGATACAAAATTTTCATATATTCTTTCATTATATGATATACAAATTAAAACATATTCATTATTTTATTACATTTTGAAGGAATGATTTTTTTCAAGATTAATGGAAATAGTTCAAATCAAACTTTTAATTTTAAAAATTAAAATTAATACTAAATATTCAACTCAATATTTAATTTAAAATTAATTTAAAAATTAAAATTAATATTAAACATTTAATTCAATAACTAAATTTGATAATAAATTTAAAATTTAATTCAACAATTAACTGCTACGTCGTGATTTGAAAATTTGAGATTAAACCTACTTCGAATAAAGGGTTTAAACTATTAAAAATAAGCTATTTATACTTTTAATTCATTAAAATTTCAAACCAACATCATCATTCTAAAGAGTCTATAAAAAAACTTAACAATGGAATAAGGCTTTCAAATCAATCTCATAATCTAAACATTGAAACAAATCCATCCATAAGAATAGATGATAGTGATAGTATCAGATGAATCCAGGAGCAAATCCTTTTTTAGTTACTAGCATATCAAAAACTCTATCAACCAGCATTGGATGAACATTGAAGAGTCCATGAGCATCAACTTTGTTTTTGATTTGGCCACTAATGATTCCTTTTGATATCACCTCTTGCATCTTCATGTATTGATGTGGTGCCAACCCTATTTCCCCACATAGGCGTTTTTCCTACACATGAACAATAACAACAAAACACCAATCAACTTAACCTTTTCCGTTGTTAAGTTTTTTTTTATAGACCAATCAACAAAACACCAATCAAGAAAACTATTAGAGTTGTTAATAGTTTGATTTCCAATTACAAAAGAAGAAAATTCATTTTCATAAAATTAGTAATTTTGAATTCCTTTAACCGAACTTCCGAATAATCAGACATTTCTATAATAATTATGCGATAATTATTAATTACTACTGATAATATCTTTCGAAAATTAAAAATACTAAATCACTTTATTCCAAAAATCGAAAGGAAAAAATCAGCCTATTCAAACTCACATATTCAGAGAGTAATATCATTGTATCTCGAATGATCTTTTCATCGATGTGGTTTCCACGACTTGAATTCGAAGCTGCTTGTACCATTTTCCGTTCTTCAATCCATATATCGGCTTCCGCCGTCGACCGGCAGCCGGCAGCCTTAGCATCCTGTACATATATGCATACATTTTCACCTACTTTAATCCGGACGGTAGGATTTTCTCGCAATAATTTAAAAACTATAGACAAAATGAAAAAAAAGAAAAAAATTGGAGGGCTTTTTCAAAATTTCCCTAATCATTATCTTATAACATACCTTAAGATCTTGTATTCGTTTCTTCATTCTATGTTCAGACACAACAGTCTTAAGCAACTCTTCATGGTCTTCCTTGGAGTGAAATCTCATGAACACATCATATTGTCTACACAAAGCTTTCTCTTCTTCACTCATTTCTCTCTCCATAGGGTTTTCTTCCAACAAGTCCCTCTCTTTAATAAAATCCTTTCTTCTTTCACGTTCACGAAGCCTTTAACATAAAATATGATCAATTTGCAATATTGTATAGTTAAACTCCTTTATAACACTGTTGTTTAAAAAATAAATGCTATACTCGTATGTTATTATAGAGAATGACTCTTATTATTATAAGAGAGATATTAGGGTACGTAGGTACCTTTTAGCATAAATGCGGAGGACTCTGTGCTTGAGTTCTCTTTCTTGTTTGGTGTCATTGTCTTTGAAATCCATCTCAGCAACTAATTCTTCAGCTTCATTATCATATTCGACCTCAAACTCATGTCTTTTGGAGTTGTAGCCCATCATTAATGACTTTTCACTCTCTTCTGAAATGGTTTCCTTCCCTTTGTATATCATCTTTGGTTGAGAATCTAAGAAGATAGAGATGGTAGAGTTTGTTTATGAGAATTTTTTTTTTACTAGGGTTAGCAAATGTGGTGAGACAGTTGGTTTCTCATGAGCTATCTAGACTAATGGAGGGTCTATTTAAATAGACTGACTTTTGACTTTTTACTTCTAAAAACTGTTTCAGATTGTGTTTATGTAACTGACAGAAGTGTTTCTAACTTCCTAAAAGCTCTTCCAGATGAAATAAAAAATATTGGCTTCTTGAAAATGACTTCTGTTTCTCTTCTTCCATATTCAAAAGTTAAAAGGTGAAACAATCCCAAACATGCCCAAAATATTTTATGGGGTTAAATAGCAATTGATTTCCAAAATTTTTTTTTCCTTTTTTCATTAATATATGTTCCACTTAATCCGTACTCATGTTTTTATTTCAGATTACTCTTTGTACGTATGCCAAATGTTATTTTACGTTTCAGTCACATCACTCAAAAGCACACACCGAAACAAATTGTATGACATAACTAAGTAAAAACACAAGTATATGATCTAAGTGACACAAATATTAATATAAAAAATTAGGTGATAAATTTTATCTTGTATGTTAATTGGTATTTAACCCTTTTACATCTATTTCTTAGATATTACCTATCAATAATGACGTGGTAGGTGGAATTATATAAGCTTTTTCCTTCAAATATGTTCACAATAATACCTAAATAATTAGGCATATTAGGGACGAAAAAAGACATAATGACCTATTTCTCACCTTGAATTTTGTCTACACGAGTTTTAGCCACATTAAGTAGCTCCATCTTATCCTTTGGTGTCACATTGGACAAGTCCTAAACAATGGAAAGTGAAGAAATCTATAATTAATATCAATGTATTAATGACATTTATCAATTGTTATTGCACTCAAATATGTTATGTAAATGTTTTACCGGAAGAGGAAATGAAGAGGAATTAAGGTAGTAAATAGTGTAGTGATCAACACATTGTTTCAAGTCCTTAGTCCCTACATGTTCAGACACTTCTGCCCAATTGCTCACACCATACATGTCAATGCCCTAAATCCACACATTTTAACATAAACACAACATTATATAGTGTGCATCAACATAATTGAAGGTTATGAGAGAGAAGTTCACACACCTCAAGAAGCAAAAACTCTTCATCTGCATTCCAGTCAGGAGTTATAAGAGGAAATGAATGGCTCTCCTGCCCAAATGAAAACATAGAATGAATACATTCATAAACTTTAAGGACACGTTTGGTATGGCTTTTTGTAGTTCGTTTGGCTTTTAGGATGTGAAAATAACTTTCAATGAATAAAAATTTGGAAGTGTTTTGGATATGGGGATAAATTTATAGAAGAAGAGAAATAGAAGCAATTTTATAAAAGCAGTTGGTTTTTGTGAGGCATTTTTTCAATCTTTATGGATTTTTGTCAAAGCACGAAAAAAAAACGAAAAGAAAAAGAAAATAAAATAAAATAAAATAAAATAAAATAGAAAGGCTGCTTGTATGAGCTATTCCAAATAGGATTTGAGTTTATTTAGGATAATTTCCACCAGTGACTTCGAAAGTTTAAGAATAATATATATAGAGAGAGCCCGTTTCAATAGACTGATTTTTAACTTTTAACTTTTAAAAACTGTTATTAGTGGTATTTGGATAACTGTTAGAAAAGCTTCTGACCTCTTAAAATCTCTTTCCGAGAAAGTTAAAAATATTAACTTCATTAGAATACCTCTACTTTTTATCTTCTACTGTCAAAAGTAGAAGTAACCCAAACATACCCATAAATACTTTTGTTAAAACACCAACTCAGCTGCTTACATCGAAAGCATTTTCCAAAATTCAGGATTTTTGAATTTATATCCAAACAGCAATGAAAACTATTTAATTTTAAAAATTAAAAAAAAAATTATATAAATCATTGGAAATATGTTTCAAAATGCTTTGTATCAAAAGTGCTTTTACTTGCATATTTTCCAACCTTAAGAACCCAAAAGCAAAAGCCAAACAAACCAAAACCCTAAACCTACTTTAAAACCCTAAAGACTTCAAAAAATGGTTGATCACTAACCATGACTCTATAAGAATGATCACTCTCATGAGGAGAAACTTGAGCTCCAACACTAAAACACTCAACACAAAGATCAAAATCAGAACAAACACCACACTTAATTCTAATCTTCCCTGTAATATCTTTATTGCAATAATTGCAATGATACAAAGCCTTTTTATCATCTCCATTTTTTCTCTGCTCAACACAAAATGAAGAAGACCCTTGATTCTCATTTGTCACATTTCTCCTTCTCCTTGTCCTGCAAAAATCTCAACAATGAAAAACTAAAAAACATGAAGAAGATTGACAATAAAATTAAATTGAAACCTTGTTGTGGATTGATAATCTTGATTCATGAGAAAATTTCTCCTAGAGCGACCCATATATAATTTTGTTAAAGAATTTTAATCTAATGTATTGATTATGATGAGAGGTTTATATAGAAAATGATAATGGGTAGAATTTGCTTATTTTGGTAGGTGTTATGAATTCATGTTTTTAGCTATTTTTGGGTTAAGACTTGATGGGGTTACTTTAAAGTGAGATGTTGTTACCTTAATTGGGTGATTTGGATGTATTGAAATTTAGGATGTGTATTAATGTTTGTTTGTAACTTATGTGTTGGTGAGAAACATGGTCAAGATTATTGATTTATTTATTTTCAAATGTGTATACTCTTTCTGAAATTACTTTTACTTTCGACTTTTAATTATAATTAGTCATTTTTAAGAAATTATGTTGTGACATTGTTTGAGAATGTTTCTAAGAGCTCAAAAACTCTTTCATATTTGTTTAAGTACTATTTAAAATAATCTTTACAAGACAAATAAATAAATAAAATCATCTATCAAAAAGTATATTTGAGATTACTCTTGTTGTCTACTGGTAGTTATCAAAGAAGATAAATATAATTTTATTTTATTTTTTTTAGAAATTTGTACTTTTGAATTTTCTAGAAAATACTTTTAAAATGTGAGAAGTTTTTCTAACAACTATGCAAACACCATTTATGATCAAAATAGCTTTCAAAACCAAGTCAATCTACACAAACAGATTTTACTACTGTGTTTTGGACTGAGATTGTTGTCATAGTTATGGTATGATGGTGTATTATACTTTTATTTATTTATATTTTCAAGGTGATGATGGGATAATATATGGTTAAAAATGGTTATTTTGACTCAAATTTTTAAACCAGCAAATTAGTAATGGCGTATGATACTCTTTTTCTTTCTTACAAAAATAGCTCAATGTTGTATGTACGTTACTGTTAAGATTGTGATGAAAATTTGGGTATATTCTGGTATTTATAATTGATTCGTAATTAGAAAAGACTCGAACGCTGTTTTGGAAGTGTCATATTTGATTAGGAATTGTATTTCCTAAAGTGGATCCTAATTAGGAAAAACAAATCCTTGAAAATCGAAAATAGGAAAAGTTTTTCTTAATAGTTTAGGATTATTTTGTGACTAAGTAACTTAATGCTATAATATGGTGTTTGTATCTATTATTAGATATCTTGAGAGAACAATGAGTTTGGGTACCCCATGGGGACCTGGGAACTATGGAGACCTTGAAAATCTTGAGTTCTAGGATCGAGTCCTGTTATCTTGTGAGAGCCACATTATGAGAGTTTTGTGTGAGAATGTGACCAATGTAACTGGATTGGGGAGTGAGAGGGTGATATTCTTGTTGTGACTGTACATAGTGAATTAGTCTCTAGTCGTCCTGACAACGTGGGTTTTTCCAGTATTGGGTTTCCACGTAAAATCTTATGTCTTATTTTCTATCTCTATATTCTTATCTCGTGTATGTTTATTTTATTTTGTGGTCACCAATACTCGTCTCGCTACAATTAATCGCCGATTTGTTCAACAAGTGGTATTAGAGGTAGCCGTATTTCCCCAACAATGATCCATACAACATTTTTTAATATAAAAAATATCAATCTATCACTATCATAACCATGCTCGTATCTTACCTACCATACTTTAATAAAATAGAATGCAATCAATTCAAACAAACTATTTTTAAAATGGCATAAGAGTCTTGAAAGCCCCTGAACTTAACTATATTTTTCAAGTTAGCCATTCAACTTCACGAATGGTCAATTTAACCTCTCAACTTACGAATACTGGGTCAATTAAGCCATTTTCCTAATGTGGAGGTTGGGCTGACATTAAAAATTATTAACTTAAAAAAATCAATTAAACCCTTTAAATTAACAAAAATAGCTTAATTGACCCGATATTTAAAAGTTGATGGGTTAAATTGATGATTCGTGAAATTGGAGGATTCACATACAAAATATGACCAAATTTAGGGATTTTTAAAATCTTTACACCTAAAAAATTTTATAATAATTCCTATTGAACAACTATTAACGGCCCATGACAACCAGAGGCCCAATAACACGAAAAGCCCAAATCCAAAATACAAGTCTATGACCATGTGATCTAACGAATTTAGTACAAGACAGATAATTATGGAGTGAAATAGTTAGGTGAGTATCATCAAATGCAAATGTATAAATAGAACTTTTTCCTTTCACTTCATCTCTGAAACCATTTAAAGTCCCGCAAGTCTTGAACATAGAAAGAGACGTGTGTGGTCTCATCTAGCCCACAGAGAATTATTAATTAAGTTGACTTCTCATTTCATGGATCATGATAATCAACCTTATGTTTTGTAATTAACTTAACAACATTAGTTCTAAAGTCAACTTACATTAAACTATCATCAATCATTGTACTTTCTCCAACATTTTAATACAAAAGCCTCCATCTCCATAGGTGTACTCCAAATGACATGTTTGAGTGCGATAGATGTGTGACTTTTAATTTCTAAAAGCTATTAGAGATGGTACTTGGATAATTATACTATTAGAAGTAATTTGTTTTCATAAAAAGTTAGAAATACTAACTTATTCAAAAATAACTTCTATTTCTTTTTCTCTATCATCTGAAGACAAATCGGAAAAAATCTTACATAGGGTCTGTTTAGATAGATTAATTTTTAACTTTTGACTTCTGAAAGCTGTTTTAAATGATACTTGGATGATGGTTAAAAGTGTTTCTGTCCTCCCAACAATTCTTCCAGATGAAGTAAAGGGTCTATTTGGGATTGTTTCTACTTTTGATTTCTTGTGGTAGAAGAAGAGAAACAGAAACCATTTTTAGGAAGCTAATATTTTTTGCTTCATCTGGAAGAGTTTCTGAGAGGTCGAAAGCACTCCTGACAATTATCCAACACCATCTTAAACAACTTTCAGAAGGCAGAAATTAAAAGTCAGTCTATCCAAACAGACCCAAAAAATATTAACTTCCTGAAAATGGCTTTTACTTTTCTTTTTCTATAGTTAGAAGTTAAAACACAAAAACAATCACAAACAGACCCATAGAGCTTGTTTAGGATAAAATCTTATATAGAGCTTGTTTAGGATAACTTATGCTTGTGGTTTGTGATTTTTAGTCATGGAAGAAGAGAAATCAAAGTATTTTTGTAAAAGTACTATAGGCTTGTGCTAGGGATTTCTTCTACTTTTATTATTTTTTTTTTTAGAAGAAGGAAAGCATAAGCTATTTTTAGGAAGATATTTTCAGTTACCCAAACACCAACTGAAATACAAGTTAGAAGGTAAAAATCCATCTATCCAAACAGACACTATACCAGATGGTTTCACGCGAATCAAACACTTCTGAATGTCTATTCAAACATATATAAACTATTCCAAAAACCTCAACCCAACCATTCAACACAAAACAATGGATCTCCAACTCTCCATCCAGATCCTCTTAACAATCTCCCCAATCATATTCATCATCTACATCATCTTCCCAATCAAACCAACCAAACCAAACCCAAAACCATTTCCAGGACCCTCAAAGCTACCAATCATAGGTAACATACACCAACTCATCCTCACAAACCCCTCACACCCACCACACCACATCCTAACCCACTTATCACAAAAACATGGAGACCTAATGCACTTACAAATCGGCCAAATGTCAACCCTCATAGTCTCATCACCAAGACTCGCCAAACAAGTCATGAAAACAAACGACCTAGCACTAGCAGACCGTCATGAGCTTCTAGTCTCGAGAATCCTCCCCAAACAATCCATCAGAGCCATAGCAGTGAAGAAGATGGTGAGGGATGTGAGTCTTTTGTGAGGAATACTGAAGAGTTGTTTAAGTTGGCTGGGAATGTGAAGGTGGGTGATGTGTTTCCATGTTTGGAGTTTGTTCATGTGGTTAGTGGGTTTAAAGGTAAGTTGATGAGGATTTATGAGAAGGATAATGAAGTGATTGATGAGATGATTAGGGTTCATAGAGAGAGGATTGGTGAAGAAGATGAAGATGAAGAGTGCTTGGTTGATGCTCTTCTTAGGCTTCAAATGAATGGCTTGGATATCACTTCTGATGACATCAAATCTGTTCTTGGGGTAAGTTTTTACTCTGTGAAATTATTTAGAAGCCCTATTGAAAAGTAGTAGTTTATGTAAAATGAGAAATTTCTAATTATATTAGGTTTGGGAAATACTTCATGAGCCGGGTATGCTCGTAAACAGTTTAGAAACTCGACTTCAAGTTCTAAAAAATTTAGAGTGAATTAAGTATGAGAGTCGAGTCTCGACTCTTAAAATTTAAAACTTAAAACTTGGGAATTTAAGAAATCTAAACCATAATATTATATATATTTATAAAATTATATTAAATTTATTTTCTATTTAATATATTTAAATAAATAGAGTTCGAGAACTTTTGATAAACGAGTTCACTCCAAGTTTATACGAGCGATTAGCTTAACTTGAATACACCCCTGATCCCCTATTTATTCCTAATCAAGATGTGAATATGAAAAAAAAATTACAGAATTTATTTATAAGAGGGATAAGAAGTTCATCAGTAACAATAATATGGGCCATGGCAGAAATGATGAAAAACCCTAAAGTGATGAAGAATGCACAAGATGAGATAAGAGAAGCTCTCCATGGAAATGATAGGATTGAAGAAAAATATATTCAAGGATTAGTTTACTTGAAAGCATTGGTTAAAGAAACTCTTAGATTACATCCTCCTGGTCCTCTATTAATTCCGAGAGAGTGCAGGGAGGAATGGGAAATAGATGGTTATAAAATTCCACTGAAAACAAAAATAGTTGTGAATACATGGGTAATTGGAAGAGATCCTAAGTAATGGAAGGATTCCGAGAGTTTTACACCCGAAAGATTTATAGATAATTCAATCGATTTTAGAGGAAATCATTTTGAGCTGACTCCTTTTGGAGGAGGAAGAAGGATGTGTCCAGGTATATCAATGGGAATTGCAAATATAGAATTTCCTCTTGCTGCATTGCTTTATCATTTCGATTGGAAACTTCCTAACCGGAAAAGCTGGATATGACTGAAGAATTTAGTGCCGTTGGTGGGAGAAAAAAGGATTTGATTTTAATTGCTACTAAATATATTTAGTTCATTTGTATTATAGTAGATTATTTCTAAGGGATAAAGGTCATTTCCTTCTGTTCATTAATATTGTATCAATTATTTTGATCTCTTTTAGCATGTTTTTAGTTTATGCACTGAAACGATACTACAGAATCTTATATTGCTATTTTATTAATTGTTTTCTCATGTTTACTACCAATGTGATATTTTTATTTCCAATAAAAAAAATGATAAACTTGTATAGAATATATACAAAATTGAAAAAAATTGTTAAGAATAGGGGTAAAATTGACAACTTATATAGGATATGAATTAAATTGAAAAATCTCCATAAAAATAGAAGCTAGAATGACCTTTCTCCCTTAATTTTTTTATTCAAATTTCATGAATAATACCATGTGTTTTCTATTATATATAAAAAAATATGATGTAAGAGCGAATTAAGGATCTCAATTTACTCATCTCAATGCCTATCAAATTTCTAGATTACTTAGTTGATACAATTTCATCTTTAATTGTTCATGAAGCAATATCATTAAACTTAACTTAATTAAAGGCATTTTTAGTAACTTCAAATCTTATTAATCCAGATTGTAAAAACATCAACTTGTAAGGGCCATCTTGTATAATTTATAGAGCATTGATTTCGCCACCCATCACATTTGTTTTTACACCCCATTTCTTAATTATTTTTTTTCAAAATACCATATTTATCCTTCACAACTATAATTTATTAACAATTTGGTACTCTTACCTTCACAGTAGATCTTAACAGCTATAAAAAATAATAAACTAAAATAATAAATATTAATAGATTATTTTAATTTTTAATATATTTACATATCAATTTATTTTTATTTATTTTATTATATTTAATTTTTTATATTTATTTTTTATTACTATTTTAAAATTATAATTAATACACTTAGTTATTGAAAAAAAACATAATATTACGTAAATAGTAATAAATAATTATATAAATAAATTAGTTTAATATAAAATTTTATAATTTAAATAATAAATAAAATAATATATTTAATTAATTTTATAATATAATATATTAAAATGATTACATACAAAATATATTTAAATAATTAACATCAACGATTCTTTAAGTTAAGGAGAATGTTGTAATTGTATAATTAATGGGGTGTAGAAGCAAAATTTAAGGGGTGTCAATATCTCTAGTCTAATTTATATAGACTGGAACCCAAAACTTTGGGCTAAGATAAGCCCAGCCCAACTGTCTAATTATATAGATTGGCCCAAAACCCACTTCGGCCCAATAAGGCCCAAAACCACTCAAATCAGTTTGAAAATCAAATTGTCACAGACCACGATGAATGTGATTAAACAAAACAAATCCCGCGCCTTGGTAGCCAACAAACAAAAATTTGAATTCAGACAGCAACCGCTTTTGTCTGACGTCACAGAAGCTCTCTTGTCTGAAAACAAACCACTCTTTTTCAAACCCCTTATCAAAATTCAAATCTTTAACATCTTCTTCAATCTCCATTTAACATTTCTTTGTGGAGGATTACAGAGATATGGCGACAAGGTACAATTCGTATGATTCAAGGTCATCGACATCGTCGTTCTTATCAGATCCTTGTTCTTCAATCGAATTCAAGAAACCCCAGAAGCCGAGTTCAGCTTCACGAGCTATTGTTACTAAACAGCCAGTAAAAGCTGCGAATACCAACAACTTGACTTCAATGGTGAAGAAGTTTATGGAAAAGAAGTCGTCTTCAGCTGGTGGTTTGGTGAAGGCAAAAGGGTGTTCTGCAAATCAGGGTTTGGTGATACCTGTGGATTTCATTGCGGAGGATTTGAAGAAGACGGCGAGGAAAGGTGGGAACTTTGGTGGGTTGCAGAGGAAGCTGTTTGGAAACAAAGTTGAGAAGAAGAGCTCATCGGAGAAGACGACTAAGGCTTTGGTGGAAGTGAAGGGTGGAAGTCATAATGCGAATACAAGGACTCTGGCGATGGTGTTGAGGAGTGAAAGAGAGCTTTTGAATGCTAATAAGGATCTGGAAATGGAGATTTCTCAGCTCAAGGTTTTGATTCAAGAGAAGAACAATGAGGTAATGATTGTGATTTTTATAGCATAAAGATTGAAACTTTACTTGTTTTGTTTGAATTTTGTGAATTTGATTTTTGTATTATTACAGGTTGAGAAGCTGAAAGATCTGTGCTTGAATCAAAGGGAAGAGATTAAGTCGTTGAAAAGTGCGATACTGTTTCCTGATGTCATGAATTCTCAGCTTCAGGAGCTGTTAGAGAAGCAAGGTTCTGAGTTGAAACAAGCTAGACAAGTGATTCCATCTCTACAGAAACAAGTCAGTTCTCTTACAGGACAGCTTCAGTGCTTGGCTGAAGATCTTGCTGAGGTGGATTTTGGTTACTAGAATCAGATCATTGAGTTTTTTCTATATGGATTAGTAACTGATTGATTGAATTGTAGGTGAAAGCAGTGAAATGTTCAGGCAATCGCGGGCTACAGTCTCATGGTAGCTGTCCAAGGACACCTGTGTATGATCATGAAGAAGCTGCTAATTCTCTGGTAAAAACTGGTCTTCATTGAGCTAGTACTTGACAGACTTATCTATTTTGCTGTTAACAATGGAGTGATTTGATCTGTGAATCTTCTCAGGAATTTAGCTCTGAAGATGTTACAACTCCTGGTAGTCCAGATGACTTGTTTCTTAAAGATTTGAATCCTTGTTTAACACCCTTTTCGGTGAAGACAAAGTCGAAGGTAGATCTAATATAACATCAAATCTTCATTGTATTGCTATTCATGCTGAATTGGAGTATTAACTTGTAGGAATTCGAGTCAATGAGTTATGATTCACCAAGTGAACAAAGCTTTTCAATCAACAGCACACAGATGAGCAATGAGTTCGGATTCAACTCTGGGAGCAGGAAACTGTCAAGAAGTTCTGATTGTTGCAAGAGCTCCAAACCTGAAACCAGACTAGCTCGAGCTGCTTCTCGAAAGTCAGATGAAAGCAAGCGTTTCTATGGAAAACAAACCCTCCACAGAGTCTTCTGATATACTATTTGCTTGTTAATCCAAGTCTCCAGAAGTTTCAAACACCTAGTTCTTTGTTTCCAGATCATGCATTTACATTTCAATACCAATCAAAGCTGCCAATGATGGAGTTAGAATCATGAAAGTAGTTTTTGCCCTTGATGTACATTGTGCGTTTTTCGCGCACATGAATAAGTGAAAAGTTATGTTGAGTACAACTTTATATGGTTTATGACCTATGGAGCCACGATTGCTGTTAATGAAAAGCTGTTTCATTTAGTTTGCAGTCAATTGTTGCTGTTTGTGCTGTGTGTTCATTGCAAGACCACTGATGTTTTTCATTTTCAAAACAAAGAAACAATGTTACTAGCATTTTTTTTTTCCATCTAGGACTATACACTCGACATGTACACATTAATCAATGAAGAATGCTTTATTTGGATTGATTTAATCCCACAAGAATATGAAAAACTAAATCAATTCTTTCTTCTATCTATAGCAGCATAGTAATACAGATGCATTTACATTGATGAAAGAACAAGAAAATTGAAAATATATCATCTCTTTACTCTATCAAAATTGGAATCTCCTGCAAATGAGATCTCATGATGAACAAGGTATCAGCAAGTATTGATTCTTCTGTGAGTGTGAGATCATGCAGCCAAGGAGACATTTTTTGTGTGTAGAATAAGGAGGGACCTGTTAAGTTACCAATTATGCAGCTGCGCGGTAATGCTTTTTACAACTGGGTGATATTCTGTGTGCATAAGCCTTTTAGCCTTTTCAGAACCGGGTTGCTCAAGCCACTCCTCATATATGCTTTTGACGAGAGGATTCTTGAAAGGATCCGCTACCAACACCTATTATCCAATAAAGAAAAACCATCAGTCTAAATGTATAGTTACATGGATAGGTCTCTAGATTTGTGGATCAGAACAGGCAAACAATGAGAGTTTAGAGGCCTTGCATCTTTGTAAAATCAAGTGTTCGAGCATGTTAATGTGTCTCTAATATTAAAACCAATCACTGAGAAAACCTAAAATTGATGTGAAACAACAAGAGATGGAACTCTTACATTTTCCATGTAGATGCTTTCCAACAACCGAATCAATTCCTTGGGAGATTGTCCTGGCTTCGGTTTGATTTGGCCTCCACCATTTAAGCAACCTGTTTAATCAGAATGCATCAATAACAAGCAAAACAGATTGCAAGTTAACCATTTAAAGCTTAAATAACCAAGAATAAAGAGAAGGAAGACAACCTGAAGGGCATGCCATCACCTCCACGAAATGATAATCACATTTTCGCATTTTCACTTTCCTAACAATGTTTTGCAGGTTCTGGAAGCCATAGCATAGGGCGAATTTCAACACAGTCTTCCCTTCAACCTATGTTATAAGATGGAACAAGATGTTACCCAAAAAGAGAACTACATATGTGTCAGAATGCTCTGGAAATTTATGCTCTAGTTACAATATGTGAGGACAGCAAAGAAAACTTACTTCTAAAGTTATCTCCCGAAAATCAGAATTCCTTAAGGTTTTCTGAACTAATTCGCCTTCGATTACTCTTCCAAAAAGTGTTTCAGCAGCATGTCGAAAAACTGTCTCTGCGTAGCCTCCAGAGCTCCCAGCAACCCCATACAAATGTCCTTCTTCATCAACATTTGTCAACCTGAAAGGCCATACCAGATATGTTTTCACTCAGTATCCGCAGCAACCTTTTGACATAAATAGACACTCTTTCAATACAAAAGGAGAATTTCTTACATTTTATCAAGAGGTGACTCTTCTAAGGCTACAAAATCTGTTTCTTTTAACTGCAAAAGGTATAACATACATCACACACATCAAGAAAGGTAACAAAAGGAGACCTCAAAGGAATTTCACATAGAATAAATCCTAGTCTTAAAGGAATCTCACATAAAGCGAAAATTGAATCTCACCTGTATCAAATCTAATACTTCGCCAGTCGTTAAAACTGAATCAACCTCTGTAATATCTTGAGTTTCCGCTCGAAAAACAAAGTCTTCTCTAGAAGCCTCTAACTTCTTATCATAACAAGGCATCACAGTAACATGGTAAATCTCTTCTGGCCTATTAGAAATAGAGATTCCTTAGCTAAGAGACAACAATAAGAACTTTGACTTGCATTCAAAAGAAAGCTTAGGGGACATTATATCACATATCTTGTGATATAAGACACATCAATATGCAATATAAGCGTACCTGAAACCCAACTTGTGACATGTATGATGTTTGATTGTAGCTCCAACTGTTTGCTGCGGACTCTTCACAGATGATATATAGGGGAGAACATACGATCCAAGCTGTTTTTCGGCATAGCATATCCAACCTAAGATCAGGCAAAAATGTCTATATAATCCGAGCCTAAATTTAACTAAGCTTATTTCAATATTTGTGTAGCACACATGCAATGCATATGTATACAAACTTACAATTATGGTTATGATAAGAAAATGTTTGAAATAAATACCTGGACATGCCGATGAAAGCATGGGAAGAGAAGTTTTAGACTTCTCATCATCAGATGCTTGGCTCTGCTTGTATCGTGCAATAAACTCATTACAAGTTTCGACAAGTGCTATATCTCGACTGCTGCTTACATCAAATACAGCTTTTACCCCCAAAGACTTCAAGAACGTAGTAAGTTTCTTAAAAACCTGAAATTCAACACTTACTCTCATTGGAATCCTACTAAATATATACATTTCATTCAATAACATAACTACCCAATTTCTCAAAACCCTAAATCTATACTATTCTCCACTATCTTAATCATCCATATTTAGTTCAAATCAACACTGAATTCAATAACCCTCTTACCTGAACTGGAGATAGCCCGAAATGAGCAGCAAGAGAAGCCCTGGACTGTGTGGAGAGCGAAACAACAACCGCTTTACCTTTACTGATATTTGACAAGAACTCATCTAAACTTTGTTTCTCAAGCATCACAGTCTCAGCTGAAGTTATACAACCACTGCAACAACACAACAATCTATTACTATGAAATTCAAAGCTTTCAATCCAAACTACCATAATAAACCAATCAAACAACTATCAGTCCCCCACCTGCAAGCAAGACAATCCTTAAGTGATATCTTCACAGGCTCAGCTTGCTGTTTACTAGAAATTGCAACCTGGAACCCACCAATTAAAAACATCAATAAAATCAAAACTTCACAACAAACTAACAAAAGGGTATCAACAAAAATCAAAGAATAAACATAAACAAAGAAAAAGATCAAATTTTGAAATCACCTGAGGTGTCTTATTAGGGTTAGCTTTCTTGAGCGAAACCACGCAATTCTGAGATGGAGCTATGAAGTCACTGAGATCTCCTATTCTCAAAGTCGGTGAGAACTTCTCCGACATCTCTCTGCCTTCAACAAACAAAGATCAGTTGAAAAGCTTGAATTTTTAGGGTTTTAATTTTTTTAAATTGATTCCTTGAAGATGGGATTTTTATTCCTATCTTTATTAGAGAGAAAGGGAGGAGGAGACACACAGACACGCGAGTTTTTGGGTTGCGTTTGGTTTGCGTTTGTTTGTTGAAGTCAAAGTCGGTGACTTTCAGCTAATGGAAGTGACAGACCAATCAGATTTCTGGGTTTTGCTGACTAATAGAGTCAAATTTGGTAACCTTTGCTTATGTGGAGAGTTTTGATTGGATGATTTCAAGGCACGTGGCTAGCACAGGTCTAGAATAGGTTATGATAAGTACTCTTATCCTAATTAGGTATAGTGTTGAGCACATGGTAAGGTATCTTATCATTTGGAGTTAATGTCACACACATTTTTGGTACATTCTCAATCTCTTACAATTATGTATATAAAAAGCCCTTATGACTTCATCTGTTCTGTAGTGTTTTTCAAGTATCAATGTTGTTAAACTGAGTTGTGAAACACTTCACTTTACATTTCAAACAAAAGAAAGGAGTCTTTGTTTATTATAAACCACTACATACAACAACCACAACCATATTTGAACATCTCATGACAACAGAACCAGGAAACTATATGAAAACTAAGGCCTAATGACTACCATCTGCTGCCAGCGCCAGCACTGCTTGCTGTTTTGCCCTTGTTGCTGCCACCATAGAGGCGGAAGAGACTGAAAGATGATATACCAGACAGCAAGATGGTTCCAAGGCTTGCAAAGACTGCGCTCGCTAGTCCTTCGGCTACTTGGTTGCAGAATTTCCCATACAAGTTGCATACTTTCATCCATTGTAGCTCTGGTTGTCCTACCTTTGCAAACATTGATGACTGCGCAGCCGCGGCCACTGCTGCTAATGTTAAGTATGCTAGCATCTGCACATATCAACACATTAAGATAATAGCAATGTTTTTAGTTGATGATTATTGATGCATTACACAAATGACAGATATGAAACACACTCTTCCTATCATGTTTTTGTCATACACTTCTCGAATTTAAGCCATTCTTGCTCGCATTTTCTTCTTCTATCAACCCATTAGTACTCAAATAGTCTCCTTTCAACCACAAAAGAAGAAAAGCAAAAGCATTTTGTAAAAGCATTATCTCATATGCTCTCACTAAAAAGCTCTTCTTCAACCTTAACTTTTGAATTTTTATCCAAATGAAAACAATTTTGTGTCCCGAAAGCCAAAAAGTTGCTTATATAGAAGCTACCCCAACCAGACTCATAATCAAATATCTTCTTGATTTGTTAACAATGTTATATGTCTAAGCTTCTGGATTTGATTTCAATATAAATAACAAAACATTCTGACACATCTATATCTCATTTATGTCAAAATCAAGGTCACCATAAGACACTGAACAAAAACATAAACGAGAAGAGAACCACCAAAATTATAACACTTCCAAACCACCACCTACTGCAATAAATACACAAGTTTATACAGACACATTTAAGGTTACACGTATAACTACTTCCAATCCACATTTGCAATAACTAGATCCACAGGTCCACAACCTGTAACTTTGAATACCTTCAATAAATCAGTCTTATCAAACCATCCATGATGGTCCACACCCAAAACTAGAAAAACACATTGAATCACTCAACAACACCAACACAAACACATTCATGAAAAAAGCTTCACAAAATTATCAGCTCTATCAACCCTAATAATAACATAACATCAGAAGCTCAAAATGAAATGAAACAACCCAGAAGGTGAAATCACTACCTGATCTCCAGAAAAAATTGCCCAAGCCAAGTATTTGTTGAAAAGAACACTTCCTCTAATCAAACCAACAACACACCTCACGACTTGAGCAAATGAATAAGCTGATGCTATTCCATTAGCTATCACCAAGAATCTGTCAAAACACATAAACAAAAATACAAAAAATCAAAACTTTGGTTCAGTTTCAATTCACTGAGACAAAAAAACAAACACATAGCATTCAACTTACACAAGTGCTTTCATGTCTGTAAATTTAGCTTCTTTCCTGATAGTGAAGATTTCTCTAACTTGACTATCTGTCCCTACAAGTAGAGCTGAAACAAGACCTAACCCACATATCAAACACCTCAAGATCAACTCAGCAACTCTAATTCTTCTATCAATCACCTTCATGACTGAACCATGGTAGACTGGGACAGTACCAGGACTCACTCCAACACCTAAATACTTCATCTCCTTTTGTTTCTTTTTACCACAAACCACAAAAGCTTGAAGCTTTACACTTAAAACTTATATATAGAGAAACAAGACAACAACCCCACCAAGGTTTTTTTTTTTTTTTTTTTTTTTTTTTTTTCTTTTTTGAAAAGCTCTGTAGATGTGCCAAGTGGTCAAACTAAACTTATTAGAAGTGAATAAGCCCCTTCAAACAAAGGGCACATCTCCCACCCTATATCACAAGGTAACATTAAATGGGATGAGAGAGAAGGTTTAAGAGATACCATCACTATCCATCCACCTCCTTTTTTTTCTCCATTGCCCTATTGAAAAAGATTTGTCTTTGGAAGAGTTTAGAGACTAAACACTATCTTTAGTGTCCCAAGAAAAGGAAAAAAACAAAAGAAGTCTAGATAAGACTGTAAGGAGTGAAGTGTTGGTAAAGTATATGAACATAAGACTTCAATACATCTGATCACACAACACAAACTCTTCTCAACTTGTTATGTGTCTAGATAGAAAACACAAAACCTCAATTGCAATAAGATGACATAATGGGAAAACTGATCAAATGATTAAAGTATCATGTTTGGTGGACCAGTAGTTTGTTTTAGTCTTTGGTGGGTCTGTATTCACATTACACATTTGTTCAAAGCTCAACAGATCATGATTATTTACTCTATCAATCTACTTTCACAAACCATTTTCAATGTTCCAACTACTTCATTCCACTTACAAGCAAGTTATAATTTAATCTGAAATCAAGTGCTCTCAAGAAAATTCAAGAACAAATTGTGAATATTTTCTTATGTTATACACATTAATAACTGTCAAAGTACCCCATGCTTTGGTAATTTCATTTGAGGACAACAATAGCTTTGCATTTATATTTGAAAGATATGAAATCAATGGAGAATAGACTTGAGTAGACACATAAATCTTTATAAATTATATAAAAATACAATAGATGGTGCTAGATTTAGATTATACAATTACACACAAGACAAATCTCAGATTCTTCTTGTCAATTCTCAAAATTGAATACATTGCAAGTTGATCTCTGAAAATGATATCAGTTCTCATTTTCACATAAATGTAACCAGCTGTTTTTCTAGCAGAATGAGATATTTTATTTTCTCATTTAATGTGACAAACATTATAACAAAATGAAAACACTTTGATCCTTGGAAGTGTTCAACTCAAGTCCTGGATTCAAATTTGCATGAATTGTGACCTGTCAATATTCATGATTTATTAGTATATATATAGTGAAAAGAATACATATACACATATATATATATATATATATATATATATATTGCAGTACTACTTACTGGGGTTAAGATCAGTGATCATAGCAGCAGAATTGAAGTAACAAGTAGCTCCATGATGCTTAAATTTCTGATAATAATCATTAAAAGCATAAGAAGCATGGTCCTTTAAAGTATTTGGATGATAACAAGGTTGATTCTTTTCAATTTTGCTACAATCTGCTCCACCTTTTCCACAAGCCCAATCAAGTGCCATTTGCAGATCTTCATCTGATGTTTGTTCATCTGCTATGCACCATTCCTCAATTTGACCATCTAACACATTCAACAAACACAATTTCACTTATCAAACTTGTATAAAATTTATTGCAACCTACATATATGATTGTTTTTACCTGATTTCTGAAGAATTGAAATTGTGATGATGAATTGAATTATGACTGTTTTGAACAAAGCAGATGACATGATTGTAATTGTATGTTTCTGTGGTTGGAAACAAGATTTGGTTTGTATTTATTTTGGAAGATAAAGAGTTTTTGTTGTTTGCTTTTGACAAAGTTTGAGTTTAGCTTGTGGTTTACTATATCTATTTGACTGTTTATGAATCAAAGATTTGTACTTTTGATGAATTTATTACATATGTAGTGTACTTTGAATGATTTAAACCAACAGGACATTGTGTTTGATATTATTCTATAGGGGGACAAGACAAAGATCTTACAAGTGGGACAAAGTATCCAACATAACTCTGATCTTAAGCAACATAAACTCACACTTTTGCTTTAACTTCACTTTTGTAAAATTCCCAATTGGGCCAAGGTCAGCCCAGCCCAGCCCAGCCCAGCCCAACACTCAAGCCCACAAACACAACACTATAAAACCATCCCAACATCAAGACTTCAAACCCTAACTCGATCCTCTGCAGACAACAAGTGGGAGTAGTAGATGAAGTGAAAAACTTAGATCTATCCATCTGCTTCTTCTTGGTCTGTATCTGTATATATATATATATATACATATATATATATATATATGTATGTATATCTCAATTAAGAAGATCTGAAACCAAACATGGACATCTCAGAAAGCCAGTACTGTTTATCTCCATCAGTCTCTTGGCTCGCTATGATGCCCACATTACAAAAATCTGTTCACTTGATTCACTTCTCTGTTTCAAAGACAACTTTTTTAGTTTCAAGATGTGTTTTTGATAAGTTTGGTTAATGAATTTGATATATTGGGCTTTAGTTTGGTGTCTGTCTGCTGATGAAACTAATTATTCAATCACCATTGGTTTCTAAACATTGAATCTACACATTGAACTCAAATTTGGGTTCTATTGAATGATAAGAGTGATCAAATGACAAATCTTTAGTTCGGTTTGGAATTTGTACATATACAATAAACAAATGAGTATGGTCCAAAAGCCAAACAAATAGTGAAAAAGCAGTCACTATCAGTTCTACTTAGAAACTATGTTGAAGTATCGTTTTCTATAACAGAGAAGAGAGTCTGTATTGATGACTAAAATGGCTTTTTATCTACTACTAGATGAAACCAATGTTACCAATGTCACTTCTTTTATATATACTATTTGTCATAATCATTTGCAGGCTTATCTGAGAGAAACAAACACTTACAGACACTTAACAAGTTAACAGACAAATGTACTAAACTGATGTTTTTCAATCCAAGACACTGATACCATTTATTCTAAAATTGGAAATTTGAAGAAATCAAGATCAACCCAGATCAGATTTGCATACCCTTATTATAATTCACACAATGGATTTAAAATCTAGTCATTGTATAAGTATATCCAATGCATATTATATGGTCAAATGATCAGCCAATTCATATTGGAACAACTATACTTAAAACATTGAGAATACAATTCAAAGATGAAGAGAAGTATCAACATCAACAACATCATTATCATCACTATCATCAACATTAATATGATAACAATGATCATCAAATTTAGAACAAGTTGTTGTGGTTGTAGTAGTAGGCAAGAAAGTAAACAAGAGTGGAGGAGGTTGTTCTTGCTTATCATGATCATCATCATCATTGAGAGATATTATTGTTGTTGAAGTTGTTGGTGGTGAAGAAGGTGGAAGGAAGTGAAAGAAGAGCTTAGAGGGTTCATGAAAGTAATAGTAATGCATGGAAGTGTGATTAGGTTCAACAAGCACTCTATGATGAAGAAGTTGTTCTTTCTCTTCTCTCATCTCTTTAACTCTTTGCAATTGCTTAAACCTCTCTTGCAACAAAGCTATTGAAGAGGAAGAAGAGGAAGAAGAAGAGGATTGTATGACAATAGAGGAAGGTTCATGGTTTTGTCTCCACATTTTGAGCTCTCTAACAAGCTTGATAGCCTTACAAGTGTTATATAGAGGGAAATGAGAGAGAATCAGCAGAGAAGATACAAAGAACAAGGAGGTGAGGACAAGAAGCCAATCTAAGGAAGAGAGGAGGGAAAAGCAAAAGGAAATAGTGTAGGAAGAAAATGGTGTGAAGAAGATGACAAAAGAATGTTAGAAACTAGCAAATGGAAGGGTATGTTTGGAGGAATAATAGGGTTGTCATCTTGTCTACAAAAGTGCTTTGGAGATGATGATAGATAGATATAACCCTTCTTTTGTGGGCATACTTTCCTTTTTGCATGCATACTTATAATCAACAACACCATCACCACTACTAGGAAATTTTGTACATTTGCCCATTATCCATCCTTAAAAAATTTTAATTTCTAATCAAACTATCAAATTTTCTATTATTATTTTTCTGAGTTTTGGTTATATGATCAAATATAAACCAAGGCATAAAAAATCACTAAACTTAACTATATTTTTCAAGTTAGCCTCTGACTTCACTAAAGATCAATTTAATATTTTTAATTTTCAAATTTTGTGTCAAATAAACCTTTTTTTTAAGTGTGGCGAGTTTATTTGTCATTTTGAAGTCAATATTTTTTTTTGCTGTCATATCAGCCTTCACATCAGCAAAAGGGCTTAATTGACCCATTATTTGGAAGTTGGGGGTTAAATTGACCCTCCGTAAAATTTGAGGTCTAACTTGAAAAATATAGACAAGTTTGAGGGTTCTTAAAACCCTTATGCCTTTAAAATAAGAAGTAAGAAGTAAATTGATAATAATTTTTTTAATTAATTATTTTTTCGGATAAAATAATTTAAGTGTAGACGAGTTTAAATAGAATTTCAACTTTCGACTTTTGACAACGGTATGTATAGTGTTTAAATAATTGGCAGGAAAGTTTAGTTTAGAAAGTGCTTCTGAAAAAAATTTACTCTCTCCGTCCCATTAATCTTGCCACATTTACTTTTTGCACATTTGTCAATGCAAAATTTCAACGATAAATATCTTTAATTATACGCGATTAAAAATTATGATAATTTTATATTTAAAAAGTAGATATTAAAACGAATAAAATAATATATCACTTGACTATATTTTTTCTTAGGGTTATTTCCAAAAACACCCTATTTTTTCAAACGTTTCACTTTGAGCACCCGGTTTTGAAAGTTTTGAAAAATCACCCCCAAAATCAAAACCATTAGTGGTTTTTGGTATTTTTGTGAGTGGTTTTGGTGTTGTATGAGTGGTTTTGGTGTTGTATGAGTAGTTTTGAAATTCTATATGTTTAATTTAGAGATTCGGAAATTTCCTAAAATCAAAATTACTCATACAACACCAAAACCAGTCACAAAGATTCGGGTGCTCAAAGTGAAACGTTTGAAGAAATGGGGTGTTTTTGGAAATAACCCTTTTTCTTATACATAAGTCACGATATATGAAACAAGATTAGTCGATGAATAGTACCTAAAAACCTAATGTGGCAAGTAAAATGGGACGGAGGTAGTAATAAAAATAAGAAAAAATATATTAACTTCATAAAAATGACTTATACTTCTCTAACCCTTTAATCAGAAAGTTAAATAATAATTCCGAATAAACACTATCAAAGATTAAAGATCTGTTTGGAATTATTTCTGTTTTCTAACTCGAGAAACACAAATTTACAAAACTAAAATTTCTAACTTCCTTAAAATTACTTTTGGAATGTTAACCATTTTTTCGATAACTATTCAAACACCATCTTCGATAACTATTCAAACACCATTTCAGAAGTTAAAGATAAAATCATCCAAACAAACTCTACCATTAGAAAGTCTACATCTTTTGAATCCAAATGCTCATATTCAACATCAATCAACCTTAACCTAACCAAAACCTTCACTAAGACACACCTAACCCAAACCCTAATGCACCCATATAACCAAAGATTCCAAACAAGTTATTCAAACACTTATTCAAAAAGAATGAAAAAGCAAAAGAAACAATTTACTTTACAGTCATCTTTCAAATCCAACTCAGTTGAGTGGGGACAATGTGTGACTAAGAAATGTAAAAGAGTAAGAAGACAAGAGTTTGAAGAGAGAATAATCTTAGGAGGTTATCATGGTTTGTTTGATTGAATAAATAATAACATGAAATTTGAACATTCTTTTCTCTTTTGTCTTCAAGTTTTTGTATTCAAATGGCATGCATAAGTGAAAGCTGCAGATACCTATTCATTCTACTACTAGTTTGGATCCTTCTTTTAATTTAAATAATTTTAATTATTTTTAAAATTTCCAGGTTTTAAGATAGGATTAAGAAGAATGTTGGTGTGTATTTATATATTTTGTTTATTGTTATTTTATATAAAGTTTTAGACAAGGCGTGCATTGGTGATTTTTTGTTTTATTATAATGTTAACATGTGTATATTTTAATCATTTGAATATTATAATTGATAAGTCATGGAAGAATAGGATTAAATTTATGTTTGGAGATGAGTTTAGTTGTGTTCTTCAATGTGTGTTTCTGTTGTGAATGAAAAAGTGTTGGCATTATAAATAGATAACATTTTTTTTTTCTCTTTTGTTTTTTATAGTAATGTAATGGTGAAGAATTGATGTTGGGTTAGTAGAAGGACATAAAAATATATTAATATAATTTTAAATATAAAAAATTAATTTAAAATATAAAATTAATTTTGAAAAAATATTTCAATAAAAATTATTTAAAATAGTTTTTATTAAAATTCTAATTAAAATAATAAATATTGTACACCTAAACATAGTGAACTGTACATCCAAAATTGACTAGTATTTAAAAATAATAGTGAAAAATATTTTAAACGAGTCTTTTAAATTTCAAACTACAATTATAGGCTAAGTTTTAAGAGTGTGTTTGGTAAGCATATTTTTAATTAGCGATTAGATTTTAGGTTAGCGATTTGGAAATTTAAGTGTTTGGGAGCAGCTTTTTGATTAGCGATTAGATGTTCAATTAGCGATTTCCTGACAGCTACTTGATGTAGCTGTCCACAAATCGCTAATCAAAAAGCTTCCATTCTACCCTTATCCAATTTTGGTTATTACCAAAATGTCCTAATAAAAATTATTCTTTTGAATTAGATTTTTTTATATGCTTTAACTATATTCTAATTTTTTAATGATAATTTAAATATTATTTTAATTTATTAAATGTGATTGCAAGTTTTTATGATTTTTTTAAAATGTTTAAATAAATATTATATTATATATTTTTAATTAATTGATGAATACAATATTAAAAATTTTTAATAAAAAATCTTTTAAAAATCATTTAATAGATGAATATCAGTACTAAAAATAAAATAAACTATATTATAAATTAAAAATTATAAAAATAATATATTATCCTTTTACGTCATTTTATATCTAACAGCTACTTAAACATTTGATTGTTCTTACCAAACACTCATCTCAAACAGTTATTTCAATCGCTAGTTTAACAGCTAACAGCTAATCGCTACTTTAACAGCTAACTCAATCGCTAATGTAACATCTAGTGCTAAACACACTCTAAAACTATATTAAAACAAATTTTCAAAAGTTTGGTTTTCACTTCATAGGACAGCAGTCACAGTCTGTGAATAACCTGCGGAGTGAAAATCAAATTTTAGTATTACAAACTTTTCAAATTTGGCATATAATTGTATAATAAACATTTTATGGCCAAATTTTTTCCCCCAAAATAATATGTTAAATATTAATTATAATAAATAAAATTATACTTTTATAATAATATATATTTCCTCCGAATTATTAATACAGAGAAAATTTTCGTTTTAGGCGTATTATTTGCATAGAGAAATTTTTCTTAAGAGAAAATTTTTTAAGTTAAAATATCTAAAATATCATTTTTTTTTAAGTGTGTATAACTATCTTTTTTAAAAAAATTTAAAAATTTATTGGATTAATTATGAAATAATGAGGACTAATAGTAGAAATTAACTTCTTGTCTTAATTCCCGTGAAAAGTTAGTTTTCTTTATATTAATAATAATAGGGGAGGAGTATATAATTATTGTTTTAAAACAATTTGAAATTGATATTTTCATTATTTAATTTTTATTTTAAAAAAATAAATAATCAAAATAGCACATATACAAATGTATAATCGAATTGATGTAAAAGAAGAAATTTTTAAATAATCATAAGATTATAAATTTAATCTTAAGTAATTAAAAGGAAGAAAAAAATTCAATTTATTCAAAATTTTAGAAACCATTTATTTTAATTATTTTTATATTAAAAAATAATCCTACATGACAATCATATACTTTATAAATAAAAATAAAAATAAAACTCAACCATTTAAATTAAATAAAATTAATTAACAAAATCAATTTACAGTAAACCACTATTATATTATTCAACAATTAAAAAAATAAAAACAAATAAATAAATAAATATATATATATATATAAATTAAAAAAAAAAAATCAACGGCAGGATTTAGATTTGGACTGGCGGGGACGTCGATCAAACCCCATGAATTTCCTATACTCAACTTTCCTCTTCTTCAACTTCGTAACTAATCTTCTCCTCTTCTGCTTCCCTTTCGTTATCTCCTCCACCAACAACCCTCCTCCTTCCGTCACATACTCCTCCTCCTCCTCCTCCTCCTCCTCCTCCCCCATCACCGCCGTCGCAACCACCATCACCTTCTTCGTACCCTCATTCTTCTGTCTCTCATTCACCTGCCACTCGCCTTCCTTCTTCGTCCGCCTCGGAAACCTCACTCTCACAGTCACGACATCGATTTTGCTTTTCGAATCGCGCTCCGACTCGATTTTGTTGGCTAGCTTTGTTACGTCGATCTCTCCTTCCTCGTCGCACAACATCGCAAAGGAGTTTCTCATCATCTTGTTCGCTGGAAGATGATTTGATTGAGTTTGGATTGTGTGATTTGAGAAATTGGAGTCGTTGTTTGTATTTGTAGGCTCTGATTTCTTTGGTTGCTGCTCTGTTTTCCTTTTCAGTTTCTAATTCCGTAGCCTATAAGGATTTGAAATTAAATTTGTTTAAGGAATTATATAAAGAGATAATTAGTTAAAAAAAATCTCTTATAAAATAAATTTTGGTTGATGACCCTCCCTAGTGTAATGTTTTATATATGAGAGGGTCATTTAACTAATTATTTTTTGAAACGAGGTCATTTAATCGTTTGACCCATTATAAAGAGTATATAATTTTATTTAAATTACAATTTTTGATTAATTTTTTGAGTGGAAATTATTTTTTGTGAAAATTCTCTCAAATGGGTCATGAAAAGTTTAAAATACAATAATAAGCCTAGTTTGAATCTTATACAAAATTAAGTTTTATAAAAGTTTGTTTTCATCTCATAGGCCTAACTTCCAATTCTACCCTTTTAATTTAATTTTATCAACAAAAATGTCATTATACATTTTATAACTGCTAAAGAAAATAAAATAGAAACTGAAATTACTTAAATGACCCCAATTAAAACATTAACCATTTATGTAACGACCATTTATCACACCTTCACACCCCTCTCTGTTTTCAAAATCGTCCACCATTAACCGATTCTTTTCCACCGTGCTCTACACAAAAACTCTTCCTTTCTTCTTTTGAAATCACGAAATCCTCTATGTTTTCAAAATCGTCCACCATTAACCGATTCTTCTCCACCGTGCTCTTCACAAAAACTCTTCCTTTCTTCTTTTGAAATCACGAAATTCACTCACATCTCCACCGCTGTTCTTCATTTGATGATCCTCGTTGTTGTTGTTGTTCGCATTTCTCTAAGCCATCGTCGCTTCTGCTGTTTTGTCGAGTCGTCGTTGTTGCTGCTTTTATTCGAGTTATCGTCGCCGGCGGAGGTGAGTTGCTCTATTTGTTTGCATTTTAGGGTTTTTGTTTTTGTTTTTGTCTTCGCATTCGTGTATATGAACTAGTCAATAGGTCGAAGGCTGCTTGAAGACAATATCAACACACTTTGAAGACAGAGATTGGAATGACGTCTGAGGTTAGTTCATTTTTAGGTTTTATTTGTTTTTTCTTGAGCGTTGTTGGTTTATAATCGTTGTATTGTTGATGTTAGTGATTGAGTGTTTTTCTGTTGATGTTGTGGCTGGATTTGATTTTGCTGGTAAGGCTTAATGTTGTTGATATGGTTTGGTGTTGATGGTCATTGTGCTGATGATGTTGATGTTAATTATGTGTATAATGTGAATATACAATCTTTGTTTTGTTCTTTTTATAACTTGATTATAGATGCATATGTAACTGTATGGTGAGTCTTTTGCACCTGTGGTATGAAAATTTTGAATTGTGAACTATGGATTTTGCTTCCTTGGCAAACGTGCTGTGTGAATTTTGAGCTGTGAACTGTGATTTAAGAACTGTGATCTGTGAATTTACAACTATGTAATGTGGATTATGATTTGGCATTTGTGAATATTTAATTGTAAATTGCGAATTGCCATTGTGTAGTATGATTTGTTTAATGAAACATGATTTGTGACTTGATGTAAAATCTTATTGTTTGTGAAATATATATTGTCAATGAGTGTGTTTAGTATAAACATCATATGCATATTTATGTGCATTATCAGCATATGTATGTGTGCAAGCTATATTCACAGAGCACCCATAAATATGGAACTCCTTTAACAGTCTGTGAATACAATTCAGAATCTGTGATTACAATTCACAGTGCATGAACTATTATTCACAAACAGTTAATATAATATACAAGCTTGCGCACATCATTCACATTCTTATACGGATAATATTTTTTCAATCTTGCAGCAAATGGTTAACATAAGGAGATGGTCAGGCTCCATAGATAAATAGCGCATCAACAATGCTGCCTCATTCAAGGTTTTGAACAACATAAAACCTGTCCAGAAAACAACATGATAAATAAACGTGTGAACTGTTTTTCGTCATTCAAGATATTCAACAACATTAAGGACCTTTCCAGAAAATATAAAAAACAACTACTCATGTAGATAATTTAAGCTAATGAATAAGTCTTAGCCATCTAGTCATGGTTTGCACAAATCGTGTCTTTTTAGTTTGTACATTGCAGTTGCAGTTTAAGTTTCCTATACCTTGCTGTTATTAGTCTTTCCTTTATCAGTTCTGAATTCATTATAATAAAAGAAAGAAACTCTTAATATTCCGGTCTGGCAAACGGGTGCTTATTTTGTATCAGCAACAAATGCAGGTTTAGTAGAAAAGTTAGAAGATATAAAAGTTGAATAATAAGCGACTGATTTTGTACTCTGTCTCTATTACTTCCCAGCTTGGGTTTGTAGAGAAATCATTTAATATTTACTTTATTTTTTATTCTTTAAGGAATACCTTTGTCAAATTGGATCAAACAAGCACTCAGTCTTACGTTGTTATTAACATTTGTTGTCAGATTGAATTTACCATCAATAAAAATATTTCATAGTTTTATAATCACCTTTGTTTTTTCCATACTGTGAAATATTCAGAGTGCGAACATCAATTATTTTTGAGCATACGGTTGTACTGTGAACAATGCTCACAGACTGTGACCCGTAATTACGGCTATGATCAATGATCACAGTTCGTCCAACGAGTTAGGGAGCTAGTGCAGTCACCATTATTCAAGCCCCTTAACCTTTTTTTGATGAGAAATTGCTCTTCAGTGGTAGTCCAAAAATGACCCTAAGCCTTAGTTTCTCAAAAAATGAACAAGTATACAAGAACATGGAAAGGGTGGTAAGCATGCATATTCAATTGTGGCCTAAATGTTATGAGATGATGTGGATCACCTTAATATGTTATGTTTAGTTGAAGGATGTTCATCCTTGCCTTTTGGGATGTCATGTCATCCACATTGTTGTACTATGAACAATGCTCATAGACTGTTACCCGTAATCACAGCTGTGATCAATGATCATAGTTCGTCCAACGAGTTAGAAAGCTAGTGGATTCACCATTATTCAAGCTCCTTAATCTTTTTTTGATGATAAATTGCTCGTCGGTGGTAGGGCAAAAATGACCCTAAGCCTTAGATGCTTAAAAAATGAGCAAGTATACAAGAACAAGGAAGGGGTAGTAAGCATGCATATTCAATTGTGGCCTAAATGTTATGAGATGATGTGGATCACCTTAATATGTTATGTTTAGTTGAAGGATGCCCCTCCTTGCCTTTTGGGATGTCATGCCATCCACATTGTTGTATTGTGAACAATGCTCATAGACTGTGACCCGTAATCACGGTTGTGATCAATGATCATAGTTCGTCCAACGAGTTAGGGAGCTAGTGGATTCACCATTATTCAAGCCCCTTAATCTTTTTTTGATGATAAATTGCTCGTCGGTGGTAGGGCAAAAATGACCCTAAGCCTTAGATGCTCAAAAAATGAGTAAGTATACAAGAACAATGAAGGGGTGGTAAGCATGCATATTCAATTGTGGCCTAAATGTTATGAGATGATGTGGATCACCTCAATATGTTATGTTAAGTTAAAGGATGCCCATCCTTGCCTTTTGGGATGTCATGCCATCGACATTGTTGTACTATGAACAATGCTCACAGACTGTGACCCGTAATCACGGCTGTGATCAATGATCACAGTTCGTCCAACGAGTTAGGGAGCTAGTGGAGTCACCATTATTCAAGCCCGTTAATCTTTTTTTGAAGATAAATTGCCCGTCGGTGGTAGTGCAAAAATGACCCTAAGTCTTAGATGCTCAAAAAATGAGCAAGTATACAAGAACAATGAAGGGGTGGTAAGCATGCATATTCAATTGTGGCCTAAATGTTATGAGATGATGTGGATCATCTGAATATGTTATTTTTAGTTGAAGGATGCCCATCCTTGCCTTTTGGGATGCCATACCCTCCATATTGTTGTACTGTGAACAATGCTCACAGGCTGTGACCCGTAATCACGGCTGTGATCAATGATCACAGTTCGTCCAACGAGTTAGGGAGCTAGTGCAGTCACCATTATTCATGCCCCTTAACCTTTTTCTGATGAGAAATTGCTCTTCGGTGGTAGTCCAAAAATGACCCTAAGCCTTAGTTGCTCAAAAAATGAGCAAGTATATAAGAACAAGGAATGTGTGGTAAACATGCATATTCAATTGTGGCCTAAATGTTATAAGATGATGTGGATCACCTTAATATGTTATGTTTAGTTGAAGGATGTTCATTCTTACCTTTTAGGATGCCATAATTGACATTGAAGCTACTGTGATCTCTGATCACAGGTTGTGAACTGAAACGCCATTCACAATCTGTGATTGTAGTTCACAGCTACTGTAATACGTAATTAAACATGATTTGAATTATAAATACAGATTATATAATACATAAATAAACATAGTACAGAGTTTGTGATTGTAATTCACAGCTAATATACAACATAGTAAAATGCAGATCACACTCTGTGAATACAGATCACATATAATTATCCTTATCTAACTACGCAGGTAATGGTCATACTATGACATAATCGGCTGAGGGCTATCCAAGGTCTCAGTTTCGGTAGGATATATGTGAGATGACTAGTCTGCGTTTGTCTCGTCGACACTAGTTAGTGCGGAAATAGAACATGTTCTCCTTGTATGACCCGCACCACCACAACGCTTGCAATGCATAACTCTACAACACCTTTCTTATGATCTATCCACATTTGCTGTCCCACTGGTACTCCTGATGGACGACGAAACAGGATAACTACATGTTCTCCTTGTATGACCCAACATTTGACACCTACCATGCTTTTTTGTCTTGTACCTTCAACAGCTGAACGATATCTCTTTTCTTTAGGTCGACCGGTCTGAGGCTTCTCTATCGTAGGAAGGACTGTCATGTCTGATGCCTCCATATTTCTGGACCTGGTGCAGGATTGATTGTCTTCCCATACGCACCTTGTAAGAATGTTTTCCTATAATATTCATGACATAACTCACTAACTCTGACTCGGGCAAATCTATATCATAGAAAACCAAATATAATCAAAAGTAGCAACTAAAAGTATGAATAGTACAAAGTTTTAACGTATTAACAGCCCTCTGTGATTTGTATTCACAAACTATGAACATCATTCACAAACTATGAACATAAATCACAGACTAAATCTGACAAGTCGAAATAAAACTGGTAATTCAACATATAGAATCGACAGAAACAAAATTTTCAATAGCAGCAGGTCAAGAAAACTTAAATACAGATAAATTTATCATACAAAAAGATTTCTAAGGAAGTACATAGGGATCCCCTCCAAGTCTTTTTATATCTCTATCTATCTAACCACTTAACTCAATATAATAGCAGTTTTAGTCCACTGCACTGATGTTTTTGATTACAACAACAGTTTTGGTCCAGTTTCAATATAACAACAGTTTTCATCACACCTTATAGTTTCTTTTTGACAGTATTATCATGGCTATAAACAATGTACAATTCAAAGACTGTGAACTACTCAAACATTCAACAACAATACACATCAATATTCACAGCCTCTATATTAAGCCATGAATTATCTACTACCAATTACATATTTATCAATTCACAGACTGTGAATAACAAAGAAATACATGAATAACAAAGACCAATTATTTCAATATAACAGCTTTAAGCATCCAACAATTATTACTATTACAAAACCAAAATGCATCAAATTTAAATCAATAGCTTACCTTTTATAACAAAGAAACCCAAGCGGTCCCATGACCTAGCGGCAGATGAGACACAAGCTAGCGGCAGACTACCTTGACCAGAACCTTACATTCATCAATTCTTCAATTCTCTCCACACCAGTCGACGACTTCAGCAGCAGGATGAAGATCGACACAAAATCTTTCAATGAAATCAATACCCGTTGACAAAACTGGACGATTTCGATACGGTGGAGAATAAGATGGAGGCTCTCGATGAATTAGGTGAAGAAGAGGTTGAGACTTCGATCGATTAGGTCGTAATTGGAGAAGATGAAACAGAAGCTGTCAACAGAGGAGAAGATAGAAGATTTCAATTCGGAGGAGAAGATGGAGGCTTTCGTTGTTATAAATGGTGAAGGAGAAGATGGAGACTTACGATTGATTAGGTTGATGGTGGAGAAAGAAGAAAATCATTTTTTTTTTTCTGAATTGAATCTGATGAACAAAAACAGAACCAGTCTTAACTAGTTGAAGGACAATTTTGGAAGGTTGCATTTTCTTTTTTTTAAGTAAATTAAAAATATATTTTTACTATTTTTTTAATTGAAAAGGGTAGTATGGGAAGTTAGGCCTATAGGATGACAACAAAGTTTTAAAAAACTTAGATTTGTATAATTTTCAAAATGGGCCTATAATTATACTTTAAACTTTTGGTGGCCTATAGATTTAATTTACCCTTATTTTTTTATATGGCCATACAAAGTTTACTATACAAATTATAGACCACTGCCAAAATTAAAGATTTTCAAACCATAGGTCATTCACAGACTGTGAGCGTAATTCACCGTAAATTGTAAAGATTCATTCACAGACTGTGAGCGTAATTCACCGTAAATTGTAAAGATTCAAGGGTATTTTGGGGAATTTAGCATATAGAGTGAAAACAAAACTTCTAAAAGTCTGTTGGTATGTTTTTCAAAACAGACTTATAATTATATTTTGAACTTTAAAAAGCTCATTGAAAGAATTTTCACCCTTTTTTTTTATAGGTAGCATTTTTATTTAAGAAAATTTTGATTTCTTTTAATTATAAATATGTGAAAATTCTTTTAAATGAGTTTTTTAAAGTTCAAAATACAATTATTGGCCTATTTTGAAAACACACAAAAATATGTTTTTAAAAGTTTAGTTTTCACTCAATAGGTTAAGTTTCCAAAAATACCCCTGAAACTTTACAATTTACAGATCATTTGAATTACGCTCAGTTATGAATGACCTATGAAATGAAAATTAAACTTTAGTTTTGCAAACTTTTTAAAAGTGGCCTATAATTATATAATAAATTTTTTATGTCTTATAAAAAAAATTTCTCTATAAATATTTAGTATATTAATTAAAAAAATATATCAAATTATAAAAATATTTAAAACACAGACCCGTGCCCGAAATCAAACCCAATCCATGTGAAAGAATGTATCTTACCTACCCCTATAAAGATTTGGGCTCGGTAAAGCCCAATAGAGAAAGGCCCATTACGAGGCCCAATTAGCCAAATCGTTGAAATGGAGACGACTCGCTCGAATGACATATCTGCGAGTCATCAAAACCACCATCGCCGGCGGAGATAGAGAAGTAGACAGATAGATAGATCTGATTAAGAAATGAACACGGACATCACAGCATCAGATAAGCCACAGTACCCGGTGATAGATCGGAACCCACCGTTCACTACTGTCGTCGGCAACTTCAACACTCTCGACTATCTTCGATTCTCCACCATCACTGGCGTCTCCGTCGTTGTCGGTTACCTCTCCGGTACTAAACCCACTTCGGTTTTTGTCTATTTTGTTCGTTTAGATTATCAAAATCCGAGCTTTTTTGTGAAAATTTGGTTCTTTTTTATTTTGCAGGTATAAAGCCGGGTATTAGGGGTCCGTCGATGGTGACGGGTGGGTTAATCGGGGTGATGGGTGGGTTTATGTACGCTTACCAAAACTCTGCGGGTCGGTTGATGGGTTTTTTCCCTAATGATGGTGAGGTTTCTCGTTACCAGAAGCGTGGATATTCAAATTAGTACTTTTTGTTTTGCTTATCTTTGGTGTTAATAAAGTGATTGATACTTGAAAATTTTCACTGTGGAAGTTGAATTGTGATGATAATGGATGATGACAATGTAGCTTCTTGTTCTTCATTTCTTCCAAATTTAGTGCCTTTTCTTGTTTATGTGTTGGATTTTCGACTAAGTAAATGGTTGAAATTGAGTTTTTGTGAACGGTTTGATTTGCTGTTCGATATAAAGCTTGAGGTTGATATCATGTTGCTTTGTCAATCCCCTTCAATGGATTCCGTATGTATTTACTATGTGTTATGGCATTTTCGGTTTTATAGTTCAATGACCTTAGAGGAGTTATATAGTTCTAGTTTGTGTATGTGTTTACTATGTGTTGTGGCATTTTCGGCTTTATATTTCAATGACCTTAGAGAGTTGTGATATACTTCTAGTTTTGTGTATGTGTTTACTACGAGCTGGCATTTTCCTTTTTATAGTTCAATAAGTTTAGAGAGTTGTGATATACTTCTAGTTCTGTGTATATGTTTACTGTCTGTTATGGCATTTTCCGTTTTATAGTTCAATAAGCTTAGAGCTGCCATATACTTCCTAGTTTTGTGAATATGTTTACTATGTGTTATGGCATTTTCGATTTTATACTTTAGTCAGCTTAGAGCTGTGATATACTTCTTGTTTTGTGAATGTGTTTACTATGTGGAGTAATGCTACACAGCCTACTCTCGTAGCCTACTTTTGGTGCCTACTCATAAGTGGCAATTTATAATTGGATGATAAATAAATAAAAACAAATACATAATAAATGCGAATTAAAATCATCCAATTATAAATCAACACGTATGAGTAGGCAGCAATAGTGGGCTACAAGAGTAGGCTACACATCATTACTCTACTATGTGTTATGGCATTTTCGGTTTTATAGTTCAGTAAGCTTAGAGCTGTGATATACTTCCAGTGTATGTGAGCTGTGATATACTTCTACATTTTCCGTTTTACAGTTCAATAAGCTTAAAGCTGTGATATACTTCTAGCTTTGTAGGATTTTTGTTATAGTGTGTTGTAAGCATTGAACATGAGATATAACATGTAGATAGGGCGTGTAGATGTTCAAACTGTAGTAGTTAGTATCCTTATATTAAACTGAATTGCCGAATTGAGCTGCTGATTCTGTTCCAATTTTATGCATCATCTTTTCTTATCTTCGGACTGAAGTATTAGAGTCTGATCTAACTGAGAACGGTTCTAAAGTTCTAAGTGCAGACCCATAGATTGATCTAATTAATACCATGGATAGAATGCGAAACAAAATCGGTACTTGAAACAAGTAGATGGATAGGTAAGTTAGTTTAGCTAGTTTTGAATGCTTGTGTTTTGTGTTCATGATCTCCATTAGCTATATGTGATCAAGGAGAGAATCAGACTCTTTATACCATTGATTAGTTGATTAGTCCTTTGCCTATTTGATGAGTGATTCAAATTCATCTCCTCCTCCAAACATGCTTTTGTAATAATATCCAGAATCTAGTCATAATTTCTGTTCTGTCACTCCATGCTTTTTTCAGTCTAGTGATTCAACAGTTGTCTTAGTCAAAATAGATTATCATAACTCATTGATGATGTATTTGCTGTCTGTGAATACAGACAAGTGATTTCATGTCATGTTGGACTCAATCTATAGTATATGGTAGCAGTTTGGTAGGCTTGACAAGAAGTGTTATATTGACATATTGACCGAAAATGAAATAATTCTTACTTGTCCAGCAAGTCTCTGAATCTTTATTACCAAGTAAAGTTCCATGATATTCCAGTACATTGATCACAATTATTGTCTTATAAAATTCCCCGTCTAGACCCTCTAATTGACCATCAATTTGACTCCTTTTTTCACTTACAGTTACAGAGCTACAACTCCTCGCCATTTGACTCGAATACTAGAATATTATGGGTTAGAATACTAGAATATTATGGGTTGTTTCGATAGCTAATCTTTGATAGCGGTTTTCATTTGGATAACCGGTAAAAATACTATTAAGCTGTTTGGAGAAGCTGTTTTGAAAGAAAGTCATCATTTTAACTGGAATATGGATTTGTTTGGATAGATTGATTTTTAACTTCTCTCTTTTAAAAGTTGTTTTAGATGATATTTGGATAATTGACAGAAGAGTTTCTATCCTCAGAGTAGAAACCCTTTCGGATGAAGTAAAAAAATATTGGTTTCCTGAAAATGACTTTTACTTCTTTTTTTCTATCGACAGAATTTAAAAACAGAAACAATTCCAAACATGTCCTATTATAAGTTTTATTTTATTTTTGTTTTTTTGAAACTTTTTTTCAGATAGCTATTAAAAATATTTCTGACTTATTTCTAGAAGCTAGTTTTGAGTTCTGAAAGCTCTTTTCAATGGTTTTTGAATAGCTGCAGCTATTTTCAAAAGCTGTTTGAAAAATTATTCTCTCAAAAGCATTTCTATTTGGATTCATAAAAAGAGCTTCTCATTCCAACTCTACCAAGGGTCTCAAACGACAAAGACCTCTCACCCAATCCTCACTCACTTACCAAAACAACCCAATCACTAATCAAAAACAACCAAACACAACCATCAAACTCCATTAACTCTCTGAAAATGACCAAAAGAGTCAATCAACCATCCCCTGAACTCACCAATAATTCAAACCAAGCTCCAAATATTCTCATGTTCAAACCTCAAAATAATCTCCTTCCATTACCAAAAACTCCCACTTTCCTAGTCTCTACCCTCTCTTTAAACTTTCTTTTCCTGGAAATGACATCATCATCACCATCAACACACAACCACCCACCACCAATTAACAAAAAGAAAAGATTTCTCTTTTATTCGTTTTTACGGGACCCATTAAAAAGTCGTATATGGATAAGGACAAAACTCACACAACTAGGAAGAAGACACAAGATTGAATAAAAATGTCTTTTTTATGTAATGACGTGGGCTTATGACACGTGTAGGTCCCATGATGACGAAATCTATTCACTTGTTTAACTCTTTTAAACACTTGAAGGGTTCACTTCACGGAGTTTAAGGAAGATATAGTTGCAAATAGTAGTTGTGTTTTGAGTTTAGTAGCTTGATTACAAAAGAAATGTCTAGTGTGGAGTAGAGTGTGACAAAAGTAAAGATTTGGGTTGGCTTCTATATTTTCTTGTGTAGTGTTTTTATCTCTATCTATATATCTATTTACTTCAATTTTGGCTCAAACTTTACTCATCTTTTTTTTTTATTTCTCTTTTAACCTTTTTCGACTTCAATCAATTATCATATAGTAGAGTAGTGATAAGATGACATATTCAAGATAATATTGTAGGGACCCTCTTCTTCCTTTATAATATTACGGTAATACGGTAAGTTGATGTCGGTTTGAATAATTTATATAAATATAAACTGTTTAGATAATATGATTGTAGTGATTTCAATATAACAGTTCGATTTGATACGATGGAATCGGATTTTTTTTAAATGATAGAGATCGATTTTTAATGTAAAGAAATTTTGAAAAAATAATAAAGGAACGTTCAAACGGATCTTAAAAACACCGATGTGATGTGTTGTCTGTCGTAGGCACTCCGACATCCAATTTAGCTCTGAGTTGAAGTGAGGAAATAAAAAAAAAATGATAACCAGAACTTTATGCTAGCAATCATTCATGTCGGAACATAGAGACTAAAATGAAAACAAATAGTTAGAGCTCTGGGCTCAATTGATTAGCGTAAAAGTGATGACCGGAATCGTGAGTTATGCATCATAGTATAATCGGAAGTATTAATTGAACATCAGAACGTGACAGGTGACAATAACACTCCGTAGAATGATTTGGGCCGAATTTTGGTAAGTAAAGAGCGTCCCCTTCTATGAGGTTCAAACTTCTATTTATAGAAGTTTAGAGGGGTTATTACCAGATCCTATCAAAATTTCTATAGAATTCAAAATTTCATCGACAGTAGATCTGACCAGTTAGTAAATTTCGGATGTAATATGGATCAAAATACCTCTCAAAAGTATTGGATCTGAACCTTTCGAAACGATTGAACTTGAATCCCGTCTTCATCCTCTCAAAAGTATTGGGTCTGAACCTTTCGAAACGATTGAACTTGAATCCCGTCTTCATCCTGCTAAACAGCTTGCACCTGAGCCTTGATTCCGAACCAAGCTTGAGGTCTTGAGTCTCTACCCTGATATAAAAATTAGTAGTTTCATTACAGTTAAAAAATATATTATATTATCCTCGTCTAAATTTGTTAAATTTGTAATATTTATTGTTGTGGGTTCTGTTTGGGAATTGATTGAATAGAGATTGAGGAGAGAGTGGTTCTCAAGAGACTAGAGGGTGTAGTGGTTGTGATTCCATTTCCTGCCTAGGTTTTCTACCTTTTCTATTTATAGGGATCATTCAGGTGGTCTTTTTCCAATTTACCCCTTTGTTGCCCTACTTAACATTCCATCTAATTTACCTGATTCTGTTTACGATTCGATTCTTCATATCCTTCCGTTAGTACCGTTCGGTTATGACCGTTACCAGGTCCGAGTGATTTCTAAGATGACTGGTCGGTCATGGCGATTGTAAGGTCCACGTGACTTCTAGGATGACTGGTCGGTCATGGCGATTGTAAGGTCCACGTGACTTCTAGGATGACTGGTCGGTCATAGCGGCTGTCAGGCCCTTGTGACCTCTGGGATGACCGATCGGACAAGGAGGCTACCAAGCCATATGGCCTCTCGGAATGACGGGTCGATCATGAAGGTTGCCAGGACATGTGACTCCTGAAAATGCCCGGTCGGGCATGAAGGTTGCCAGGACATATAACTCCTGGGAATGCCCGGTCGGGCATGAAGGTTACCAGGACATGTGACTCCTGGGAATGCCCGGTCGGGCATTGGAGGCAGCAGACCTTGATAACCTTTTGAAAGCTTGGTGGTTTATGGCGGTCGGTGGTCGCTAGGGTCCAAAGTTTTTATTCTCTGTAACTTGTACGTCACCAACCCACTACATTCATAATATTTATTAAGAAGATTTTGATATTTTGAAAATATTTTTAAGTAAAATTATAAGGTAGAATTAATCCATATTTGTACGGACGTGAAATAGATTGTACTAGAAAAAGGGTTTGGTTGTGTCATCTCATCTCCACCAAATACAACCTATCACCTTACTTCCCAATTCTTCAAAGAAACACCCAAGATTCTCCTTTTTCTTCCTTTCTTTATCTTCTTCACATGGACATGACTGTGATCTTCATCATGATCAATATCTTATAAATTATTATTACTACTATTATCATCATCACCAACCCCACACAAACCGCCATTAGAATATAAAGAGAATAAAGCTAAGATCAACATTCTTCCATCAACATGTGTGTTTCTCACTTTTCACCTTTCCACACATTTTTAATTCATGCACTATTCACTTGTGTCACAACACAGCCAATTATTTTCCATAATCACATTTTCTATATATATATAATTTCACTATCAAAATTTAGATTAAGATTTGCATTAGCTGTTAAAATTAATGAATAGCGGTTTGGACAGTGGATTGAAGCAATGTTTATTTAGTAATAAAATCAAGTGAAAATTTATAAAATTAGACTTTATCAACTTTTTTATTTTAATGTTAGACCAATCCTAAAATTTGTTCACTTTTAAATTTTTTTATAAAAAATTATAAAAATAATTTTTTTAAAAAAAAATTATAAAAAATGAGCTTCCCGGTATGTACTACCGGAAAGTAGGCAAAATTTTGTCAGCTTCCCGGTGTGTAATACCAGGAATGAAAAATTATTTTCCGGTATTACACACCAGGAAACTGACTTTAATTTTTGCCTGTTTCCTGGTGTGTAGTACCAGGAAATGAAAAATCATTTCCTGGTATTACACACCAGGAAACAAACAAAAATCAAAGTCAATTTTTTTGTGTGTAATACCAGGAAATGATTTTTTACTTTCCGGTATAACACGTCGGGAAACGAAACTTCAATTTTGCCTATTTTCCGGTATGTAATACCAGGAAAAGGCTGTGTATATTTTTTTTAATATTAAAGGGTAAAATGGTCATTTTGGTCTATGTTTGCAATTTTTTTTTTTTTTTTAAAGTTTAGTTTTGTAAAATTTTTAATGTTGGTCTAAATATATAATTTTTTTAATAAAAAACTCAAAAGTGTAATATAAATGTGGATATCTATAATTGTATAAAATTTTGACTTAAGTGCTTCAATTTTGTTAGATTTCATATAGGTACTCCAACTTGTAAATTAAATCATTATACAAATAGTTCAACTTTGTGAAATTTCATATAAGTACTTCAACTTTAAAATTAGATTCTATATAGATACTCAAAATTTACATGTTTCATATAAGTACTACTCACAAATTGCGCCAAAGTGAAGTACTCACAGATTGCGCCAAAGTGAAGTACTCACAGATTGCGCCACGTCAATCAAAAGATCTAAATGAGTCAATCAAAAGATCTAAATGATTTATAATTTGTAAGTTGGAGTACTTATATAAAATCTCGTAAAATTGAAATATCTAAATAAAATTTTTCAAGTTGGAGTATTTATATAAAACCTCGTAAAATTAAAGTATCTAAATAAAAATTTTATACAACTAAAAATAACTACAATTACATTATTCTTAAAATCAATGATTCCATCAATTATTAAATAAAAAATAATTTTTTTAAAAAAAGGTCAAGGTTAATTTTTTGTTTGATTTTTTTTCCTCTTTTTTTTTTTTCTCATGTTATAATGAAATTCATTATAAGTTTTATAATGCTACACTGGTTTGGATACCACAATTAAATATTTTCCATATTTTAATCCTTATTTAAATTACTAATTTTTCTAAATATTTTCATTAAAATTTACCACCCAAATTGTTAAAATCTAACCATACTCTACATGATTGAAATCATTTCTCTTCATGAAGTTATTTCACCATTGAAAAACTCACAAATACTTCTAGAAAGCAATAATGATTGAGAAATTCAAGTTACTCATCATTTGTTCATTGATACAAAAATGATTCAAATAATAATTTCGTGAAAAAAATATCAAATCCACGTGTTGCACATACACGCAACATGATTGAATGCTGCAATTTAGTGTGGCACGCATAAATAGATACTACGAGTTACTACTACAACTAGCTTGGGGCCCACTTTCCACGTGCCATGTTACTATTAGTTATAGTGTGGGACCACTTAATCCGTGGCTAGTCTACCGAGTAAATGAGTCAAAGACGGTACCGTTTCGATCCAAATTGTCGGCAATTTAAATTCCTTATTCTGTTTTATTTTCGGTCGGTTATTTAACATCTATATGGATTATGGAACAATATTACAGATTAGAAGAGTGGTAATTTATTGATTTATTATATATATTAAAAATAAAATAAAACATAAATGAATGAAAATAAAATTAAAGCAATTTAATATTTAAATAATTAAAATTATCGAATAAAATAGTTAAGTGTTTGAAATATCGATCATCATTATTATAGTAATTAAGTTAAAATTTAATTAATAAATATTTTAAATTATAATGGATGTCAATTGTTATATTTAAGTATTAGAGAAATTATAGTTATTATTGTAATAGTTGAAATAAATATTATAATCAAATATTTAATATTAATTTTAATTATTTAAATTAGATTAGTAATAAAATAATATAAAAATAATTTTAAAAAAATATTTAATATGATGTAGTATTTTTAAAAATATAAATAAAAATAAAACGAAAATTAATGAAATGTAAATATAAAAATCGTCACCTTATATAATTTTTATTAAAATACTAATAAAAATATTAAAGTATTTATCAAAATGTTACAATATAATTGATTTTAAAATATTCTAAATAAAAATTGAAATTGTTTTCATCGTTTAAATTTTATAAATTTATTAAAATTTAACTTGAAACCTTACATAATTCCATTTAAAACATACAAATTCTATATCGAATAATATTTAACATGTAAAACTATAAAAATGAACCTCAGTTATTATTTTAATTATTATTTATTTCACTAAAATATTAAAAGCAAAATATATAATAATAATAATAATAATAATAATAATAATAATAATAATAATAATAATAATAATAATAATAATAATAATAATAATAAATCATGGAAATATAAAATAATTTATGTTGGTTCGAAGAATGAGGCAAAGGTGGAGGGACCTACATGCAATGTTTCCTAGTAGAAGCGTGAGGTAGAAAATCGCCCTCGAATTTAGAAAATATTACGAAAATGCCATTTGACTCCTCTTGATTAAATGAAACCGTGTGTGGTAACCGCACATGGTATGTTTTTGTCTCACGTGCCGTATAAGAACACGTCACTCATTATAAACTACTTTTTAACTACTTTTATTCCTCTATTTTACATGAGCTTAAAATAAATATTAATTAATTTGATGATAATGTTATACTAATATTTTTAGCTTAATTGAATCTATTATCTCTAATCAATTTCAAGAAAAATAATATATAATTATTTTTTATTTAATATTTTAATTAGGATACTTAATATTAATTTGTTAATAAATATGAGTATTTAATTTGATCTTATTAATATATGGTAAAAATATCAATTTCATGAGAATTACTTTTTAAATGGAGTTTTAAAGATTTTTTTAAAAGAAAAACTTCAGGAAATAAATATAATTTTACTAATTAATATTTAAATTAATTCTCATCATAAAATATTGTTTACATTAAATTTTAACTTATTAATAAATGAATAACAATAAAAATTATTATAATTTTTTAATAATCTTTTAAAAATATGTGTTACTTTGCATTAAAAAATAAATTATTTTTATGAAATTTTAATGAATATACATCCAACATTTATTATCAGAAATTTAATATTTTTTTAATAAAATGAATATAATGGAATCAATTAATGACTTAATTTAATTTATATAAGTAATAAATCTAATTTTTAATTAATATTTAACTACATTTATTACAATTAATAGTATATTGTTTTATAATATGAGTATATAATAAGTGAAAATTCTCAAAATTAGACTTTATCAACTTTTTTATTTTAGTTTTAGACCAACCCTAAAATTTTTTCACTTTTAAATTTTTTTATAAAAAAATTACAAAAATAAACTTTTCAAAAAAAAAATTGCCAAAAATGAGCTTCCCGGTATGTACTACCGGGAAGCATGCAAAATTTTGTCAACTTCCTGGTGTGTAATACCAGAAAATGATTTTTTACTTCCCGGTATTACACACCGGAAAACGAAATTTCAATTTTGCCTATTTCCCGGTATCTAATACCGGAAAACTGCTGTGTATATTTTTTTTAATATTGAAGGGTAAGATGGTCATTTTGGTCTATTTTTGCAAAAAAAAAAAATTTAAAAATTTAGTTTTGTAAAAATTTTAATGTTGGTCTAAAAATATAATTTTTTTAATAAAAAGTTCAAAAGTGCAAATAACCCATATAATAACTATACTAATAAATTAATTTTAATCACTCATTTAATTTATATTTATATTATTAAATTATATTATTTAATGCCCATTAAATTATATAATTAAGTAATTACTACCTCCATTCTGAATTAGGTGTTTACTTTGGTATTGGCACAATAACTAAGAAAGGTATTTAATTATATGTATTTTGACTAAACTAACCCTTCACTTAATATATTTGGTTGAAATACTTTAACTTAAAAGAATTTATTGCTACATATTTATTGAAGGGTAACTATGGAAAAATAATAATAATAAAATTAAATTGAAATTGAAAATGAAAATTGACACAAGAATTTATTGCTACATATTTATTGAAGGGTAACTATGGAAAAATAATAATAATAAAATTAAATTGAAATTGAAAATTGACACTTGTAATGAAATTTAATTTTTTTTTTAAAAAAAATTTAACAATTATTTTAGAACGGAGGTAATATATATTACTATTAGAATGTCTTAATATATATATATATATATTAATTATAGTTACATCTAACCTACTTGTAATATATAACATTTTACAATCAATCTAGACTTTCTCAAACATCCAAACTAACCATTTGTCACTACTTTAACAAACCATATGTGTATAATTATCTAAATATTCATATAATTGGATGACTTTGATGGCATTAAAATAAATCCAAAAACCAAGCTTCAAGGTGTGTTTTATTGACCCAATTATCATATATATATTATTGTTCAACGTTCCAATACAATATCTCAATGTTTTCATAATTTGTACTTGTCATACTTGTATTTTATTTTTTAGTTCTTAACTTATTTGGTTTGAATTTATTTATTTTTAATAAATATTCAACCGTTATAATTAATGTAAATACGTCACTTCATATTATTTCAAAATTTAAAGGTGACAATAAATTGAATTTTATGAGTCAATAGAAAAAATAAAAATAAAATCATAGTTGATGATAATTACACATTTAAGTCAATATATAATATTGAGAGAAAGCTTGGCTTGCTATATCTTCTCAACTTTTGCAATAAAAAGCTAGCAACTTGCATGCATATAGTGAATATCTAAAGCAAATATTGGTTTTAAAACATAATTATTGTAATTAAATATTCAATAAACAATAAAGAATTAAAACACAATTATTGTAATTAAATATTCAATATTCAATAAGCAAAAGTTATTTAGCTACCACTTTCCCATTAATGTTCTTAATCAATAAATTTCTAAAAATAAAATTATTCATATAGTTTAAAAATATATAAAAAATAATTAATTATTTGTATGATAATTTTTTATTAATATTTAAATTAACTTTGGAAAAAAAATATAATATTTAGCATTTAAATTAAAATATATATATAATTAAAAATTGTTTTTTATGTTTTATAATTAATTTAAAATATAATTGATATTTAATCCGAAAGCTAATTAATTATTTTAAAAATTAATTAATTTAATTTATCCATATTGTTATTTAAAATTTTTAATTTTTTTTTACTATAATTAAGTATTTTAAAACTTAAAAAAAATAAAAATAAAATTAACCTCTAAAAATATTTTAGAACACTACTCATTTATTCAAAACATTAATCCAAACTTCTATTTTCAATGTTAATTCAATCAATTTGAGACATGAGTCATAAGAAGACCTTACCAAATTTTCAAATTTTTATAAAATTGATAAATATTATGGAATAACAAAAGTCTACCAAACCGAGGAAGAGAACCAATGCCAATGACTTTGAATAACTCCCCTTCATCAATTACTATGTAAAGTGGTTTTGTCACCACCAAACCTACATCCACACGTTCTCAGTACAAAAGAGTACGTAACTAACGAATGGCAATCACGTAATATATGAAAACTACAAGGGTTTTTGTTTACAAGCCAAAATTATAAAACACAACACTTTGATAGCTCCCAGGTGAGAAGAGCATATCACTTCCATCATTTGGTTGTTCAGACAACGAAGCCAGCCAAAAACGCGGCTAGTTGCTTAGTTTGCTAACAAGACAAAAGTAAGAAGAAGAAACCAGACACAAGTGAGGGTCGAGCTTGGAAGTGAAAGTGTTAAAGTGTGTGAAAGTGTGAAAGTCTTCAGCTTTTGTTGGTTTAAGGTATGTTGTGTTTGGTTTTGGTTGGTGTTTGTGTTGATTGGTTTGAGATTTTTGTTTTGGTTCAATTAAGAGATCAAATATGTTAAAATTTTGGTCTTTTATTAGTTTAATTATGTGGGGTGTTCTTAAAGGTAGATTTTTTATTTTTTATTTTTAAATTTTGGTTGGTATTGATTTTGATTTATGTTAAATGATATGGGTTTGAATCTGGGTTGCTGTTGAATTTGAGGTCAAAGATGGTATTTTTAATTTTGATTTTCAATGAATTAGGTTTTAAGATTGTTGTAGATGATTGCTTTAAGCAGCTTTTTCAATTGATTAAGCTTTTGAGCTTTTATGGTCTTTTGTAATTGATTGTATAGCTTACACAATTATGCACTTTAAGCATATGTAATCAATTGAATCAATTAGGTTATTTAGGGTTGACTCTAGTGTTGTATCTGTTAATTTTTGGAATTGATTTTGATTTTTGTTATTAGTTGACTATGGAGGTATAAAGTTGCAGGAATATAGAGCTAATATCTTTACATTTGAACCGTCAAGAATGCATGTAAATGATAGTTAAAATTGTCATAGATTCTCCTTAAAAGCATCTTCAGATCCTACTTGATGTTGATTTCGTTCTTAGATTCTTCAAAACCGAAAGAAATGATCTATATGTTGATCTATTCCTCATGGCATATTCGTTTTTGCATCTTTACCATAGAAAAAACACAGATCTTCTGTTGCTTTATGTCGAAATTAGGAGACTTTGTAGTTTAACAGTAGATGGTTGATGTGTTGTGTAATGTTTTTATGTTCTGTTGTGTTGTTCAGGTACTGTTGTAGCTGAGCTTTGCTGGTTCAAAGATGGTTGATTATTGAACTTGATCTGTTTTCAAGTATGCAAACATCAAATCATCAAACTTCTACGATACACGCCATGTACCATCACCAGTCAATGCAAGGGATGGATCCGTTTTGCTTTACTCATTTCCAAGCTGTTGATGATAAAGTGTGTTCAGATGGTGGTAGTGGTAGTCATATCTCGTTTCAACCTGATCAATTCCACACTCTTGAGTCATCTACCAGAACGGAAGGCTTCCTTACATATGATTCTCCAATCAGCATCACATCAAACCGAAGTCCTTTTTCGCCTATAGGGTCACAATCCTACCAATCTGACCAGCATCAGTCGAAATCCTACCAATCTGACCAGCATCAGTCGCCTGATCATGCATATGGTTCGCCGATGAGTGGATCTTCTACTGTTGATAATGACAACAATTACTGGAGAATACTTCAAGAGATTGAAAGGTCGTTGCTTGGACCGGATTCAGACATCATGGACAGCGGAAATTGCTACATGACTCAACAGAACAATTCGTCTTTGAATTGGAATTGGAGTCAGTTGAAGGCTGTGAATCCGAAGATGGACTTGAAACAAATACTCATTTACTGCGCTAAGGCTATATCAGATGAAAATTTCTCTTGTGCTGCTGAGATGATGCATCAGATGGAACAAATGGTTTCCGTTTCTGGTGAGCCAATTCAAAGACTTGGGGCATACATGTTGGAAGGTCTAAGAGCAAGGATAGAGTTTTCGGGTTATAAAATCTATAGAGCGTTGAAATGTGACCAGCCTGCGAGTTCTGACTTGATGACTTACATGGGCGTTCTTTACACAATCTGCCCATATTGGAAATTTGCATATACATCTGCAAATGCCATGATAACAGAAGCTGTGCAGTATGAGCCAAGGATTCACATAATCGATTTTCAAATTGCTCAAGGCAGCCAGTATACGGAATTGATACAGACTCTATCAAAACGGCCTGGTGGACCACCTACTGTTCGTATAACAGGCATAGATGACTCCCAATCCTATCACGCCCGAGGTGGAGGACTAAATCTAGTCGCACAAAGGCTTGCAAAGGTTGCAGCTACATACAACGTCCCATTCCAATTCCACAATGCAGCAATGACAGGCTCTGAGGTCGAGCGAGGCCATCTCCAAATCCTACCCGGGGAGGCTATAGTAGTGAACTTCCCTTTCGTGCTACATCACATGCCAGATGAGAGCGTAAGCATAGAGAATCACAGAGACAGACTACTCAGACTCGTCAAGAGCTTATCTCCAAAAATAGTCACAATTGTGGAACAAGAATCCAAAACCAACACCAACCCTTTCTTCGACCGGTTCCAAGAGACACTAGACTACTACCTAGCCATGTTTGAGTCAATTGACGCAGGCGCATCAAGGGATGACAAGAAGCGGATCAATGCAGAACAGCACTGTGTGGCACGAGACATTGTGAACATGATAGCATGTGAGGAACAGGAGAGAGTAGAACGACATGAGCTACTAGGGAAGTGGCGATCTAGGCTGAACATGGCTGGATTCACGCCTTGTCCTATGAGTCCTTCGGCGATAAATGCAGTTACTGAGCTGTTGAAGGGATATGACTCGAATTATAGAGTTGAAGAGCATTTTGGCGCGCTGTACCTTGGTTGGAAGACTAGATGTATGGCCACTGCTTCAGCTTGGTGGTGATAAAAATTAGTACTGGAACCTCAAAACTAGTTTTTGATGTGAATGATTTGCTGCTGTTGATGATCATATGATATGAGGGTTAGTGTTATATATACATGTATTGGATAACATGTAATGTTAGTTCATCTTATAATACAAAACTATAGTTTTAGATCCATTTTTCATTTCACTTCTTGTTAGTAGTATTTATGTTTTGTTTACTTATTTATCTTGAAACAAATTGAATACCTACCTTAATGTTTCCTTGAGCAAATTGAATATAAATTTGTGGAATATGTTTGACATGTTTCTTCAGTTATACTGTAATTTGTCTGGTGCACTGTAAACTTCTTGATTATTTATCCGTGTATTTTGAATTGTATTAGTGTGTATTAATATTTATTCTGATGCACCGTAAATTTTTCTGTTATATTTTTAAGTTTCTCTGATATATTTTTTAATGTTTTATTAAGAGTTAAAATTTAAATCTACATATTCATATTACATTAATAGTTTATCATTTGTGAATTTACTTTTTAAAAATTATTTATGTCATTGAATATTTATTTTAAAATTTTATTAAGTTTAATTTAATATCTATCAAATTAAGTCGATATTCGTGTTTTATTTATAATTGAATTTTTATGTTTTATTTATTTTACTTACTCTGTTTTACTATAAATTTACAGAATATATTTAGATTTTTACATTTTTGTCTATTTTAACTATTTATTCTGTCTTACTGTAAATTTTATCCAATTGAATATTTATTTTTAATATTTTATTGAAAATCGAATTTTTGATATTTTTGGTTGTATTAGCGGTTTACTTTACTTTACAGTAATTTTTATCAGATATGTTTGACTATTTTTTGAATTGAGTACATATTTTAAATGATTCCTCCAGAATTGAATAATCATATTCTAATAGTATTAGTCTGTGTCACTGCAATTTTTTTAAAAAAATATTTGACTATTTATTCAATTGAATTTACTTTTAATATTTTACTGAAAATATTTTTAATTTTCTCTTAATTTTAACTACGAATTTCTGTTAGAATGATATAATCTATTTTACAATAAATTTATTTATAGTAATAAATTTTTTTAAAAAAATACTTTGAATAAAACTAAAATCAAATTTAATATTCCAAAATTTTTATTTTATTAAATAAATATACTAAACATTTTATTTATATTTTAATTAATTTCAATAACTCATTATCTTTTTTATTATTATTATTATTATTATTATTATTATTATTATTATTATTATTATTGTTGTGTGCAAGATTTAACTTATTCCACCGAACAATTTACTATTAACAAACTGCAAAATAATAATAGTAAAAATAATTTACATCTACTAAAAGTATTTTAGTAACAAAGTAATAATAACAATAACCAGGACATAAATGTAAAATTTATGATAAAATTAATTGTAATATTTATGTTGTTAATCAACATAAATAATAGCTAAAATTTACAATTTTACCCCTATAAAACAAGCAAATATGGTAATGCAAGGGTGTCAAAATGAAGAATTTACCAGTTCTTGCAAATTAAAACGGTTCTTTCTCAAAAACCAGACCAAAAAATTTTTTTCACAAGCAAAAATCACCAGCTTGTTTCGGACGTCTATGATACACATACGTGAACATTAACGCGCACGGATTATCTGCTCTGTCTTTCGCTTGAATCACGTTCCAAATCCTCCTCCATCTCAGGTAAAAACTTGTTCTTTTCGACTGGTTTTGTATATGGTGTTTCAATGTGAATATCGGTGAAAGAATGGATTTTGATGATTGGTTTTTGTGTTTTGATGCCATTTTGTATCTGGGGTCTGTTTGTTTGTTGGTTAGGTTGAATGGATGTGTGTAGATAGATAATTGGTTGATTGATTGATTGGTTGGTTTGGTTGGAATTTGATTGGGGATTGAGGAATCATTTGTTTGAGTTTGTAATGTGATTGTGATTGTGATGAAGTTTGGTTGTTGATTGTTGTGGGATGTCAAAGATTGGAATTTTTGATGTGGATGTGTTTGATTGCTGTTGTTTTTAATGGGATGTGATTAGGGATTGAGAGGTTATTGTTTTGAGTTTGTGATTAGGATTGGATTGTGTTTTGGAAGGTGAAGTATGGTTATTGATTGGTTTGGAATGTGAAGATTGGAATTTTTGATGTGGAAATGTGTTTGATTGTTGTTGTTGTTTTTAATGGAATTTGATTAGGGATTGAGAAGCTATTGTTTTGAGTTTGTGATTAGGATTTGGTTGTGTTTTGGAAGTGAAGTTTGGTTATTGATTGATGTGGAATTTGAAGATTGGTGATTTTTGATTGATATGTGTTGTTATTGTTGTTGTTGTGAATAGAGGAGATGGAGAGATCAGAGATGAGGAAAGTGCAGAAGGAACAAGAGAGGGAGAGGAGGCGTTTGAGGGATAGACAGAGAAGGCAATCGATGAGTATCGAAGAGAGGGAGAGACACCTCGCTAGACGTCGTAGGAACTACCAACTAAGGAGATTGAGAGCTGAAAATGCTAGATTGGGTTTGGAATCACAACCTCAATCTCAGGCCACAACAACTACAACAGCATCATCTGATGGAATTCTGGCTTTGAATTCGGCTTCGGATGTTAGTGTTCAAGATAATGATGTTGGATCTAATCAAGAAGGCAGAAAGTGTGAGAGTGAGTTTCGTGTTCAATTCAATACATTTGGTATTAAAGCATTGAAATTTACATCGTTGTTTGTTGTTAATTTTGGTTTACAGGTTTGGAGGTTCCAGCTCTTCAGTTAGCCACTTTCTCAGGGCAATTACGATTAAATCGTGTTAAGCATCTGGCTCGATCACTGAATAGTTCTAATGGTGATAATCATAAAGTTTCTGTAGATGTGACGTTAAAGGGATATGAACCTTCCAATGGTAAGTTCATGAATGTAAATATTAACCTTTGATGAAACTTTCATCTAAATGTTGAAATTTGTCTTTCAGGTGTGTCGCCAAAAGGAATGAGATTAAATCGTGTAAAACATCTTGCACGGTCGCGAAATTCTGCTGTGAAAGAGAATATCAGTATCAGTGAAAATGAACAAACTCAAATTCAAGGTACGAACCACCACATGTATGATTGTTTCGCTAAATCATTCTGATTTTTGCCATTGTGATGAAAATGTTTAGTTGTCAAGTGTTAAATGCAGCTATTTCATACCATCTTTGTATTACATTTCAGGATGACATATGGTGCTAGTTTGGTCACCAATGTTCAAAGACGATAAATTCTTAACCCGTGCTGGTTGAAGATGTGTAAGTTGCTCTTGATCATACCTGTAGATGTGCTTGACATGATTAACATGTATGCATAAGAAACTTGAAACTTCAGTTCGCATTAGGATAAATTCCAGTCTAAAGCTTGTATTCTGCAGAAAGTTTAGTAGTAGAGAAAACTGATTTGTTTAGCCAATGTTGACCTTCTTCACTATCCAGTCACATAATTTTACCGTCAAACCACCCTATAACAGCGCCGTTTGCCTGTAGATTACTTGGGCAGTTATAGCAAAATGCTATTATACGGCATGAATGAATTTTATAACTAATATAAAATTCTTTTATTAGTGGTTCCGAATAAAACATGACAAAATATGACTGTCATAGTGAATTGCCATTACTGAGAATGGTTGGTTGTTACAGGGAGGTCTTACTGTAACTAATATAAAATTCTTGTGCTGCTGATTTTCTATTCGCCATTTCTTCCCGTATCGCTCATTGTACATTTGAGTTTCCTTCTGACCATACTTTCCTAATACCAGCATTGTCATGCATTAACACTTTTGTTCTGCTGCATAATCATGTAGAGCTATTTGAACACAGTAGATGATGAAGCTGAGTCAGTGAACCGGAGCTAGATTTCGTGACTGAGGCGGCGACGACGGAGAAAGATGAGCATGGAAGGGAGAAATATTAGATCCCTGAGAGCACACAATTCTTACAAATGAAATTGATTTGTATTGCTTGTTTTAGTTGAGCAAGATAAGTACATTTGATGCATTTGTCATGCAACTTTATTACTTTTCTATCAAGCAAAAAAAGCTCAATTTTGTACATTGCTTTCATGGTGGTTGGGATGCTAAAGTTTCCTGGTGGATAAGTTTATCCCCCAACTTAACACATTAAACCGAATGGATTAAGATATTCAGATCAATAATATCGAAATAAAATTTTAAATTTTAAAATAATAATAATAATAATAATAATTATATTTTGAAATAATTTTAAGCACCATATTAAAATTTAGAAAATTATTAATTTTATTATATTATTTAAAAAATAATTATATTTATGATTTTTTTTTTGAAAATATTAATATTATTCATTTGGATTTTAAAATTTTATTTTAAAAAAAAAATATCTAAAATACTTAATTCTATTTACTGTCATTAAATTTATAAATACAATATTCTTAAAAAAAATAAAAAAATGGTATGTCTTACTTTTAATACATTAACTAATATTATTCCATTTAAATCCAATAATTTATTTTTTTTAAATCATGAATTTCCTAAAAACACAAAAATATAGAATCACAACACAAATAAGAAACAAAAACCTAATTTGACCCAAAATCCCCAATTCAGACCAAAAACCGGAAAATATCCTAAGAGTCCTATATATATATAGGACAGGGAGAGAGACTAATCACATTCAAAATCTCAAAAGGGTACTCGTGAAATTCCCAAATTCGTTTCTTCTTCGTTGCATTTCCTTGCCCTGGAAGTTAACTTGGCAAACACCATGGTCTCATCATCAGCAGCAGCTTTCAGTACCACAGACAAGAACATGTCTCCTTCTTCCGAGGCTGATGATTCTGGTTTATTGGACGATTACTTCGAAAAGGGTCTCGCATTGTATGACTTTTTGGTATCAGAAGACACTGAAGAGGGTTCAGCGAAACTCAAAAATGGAAAGAGAAGACCTTTAGGGACAGGTAAGCGAACTTGTAAGTGATAGCAATCTTTCTTTTAACTTCAATTGTGAAAAAGATTGAATCTTTGATGTTGGTTTTTATCTAGATGTGTTCTTGGCTCGTATGAACAATTATGGTTCGGATTATCTATACACAAACAATTGGACTGGACAGGATTTTAGTACGACTGTTGCTTGCCTTGGAAGTGAAAACTCTATAAGCTTTTATCCTCCTCCTAGTGTTGTTGGGAGACAAAGTGATTTTGTTACTAGCCTTGGAAGTAAAAACCCTACAAGCTTTTGTACTGCTCCTAGTGTTGAGAGGAGACGAAGTGATTTTGAAACAATGGAGGAATTTGATATTCTTCAATTTGGGAAAACTTCGCTTGGTGCATTGTCTCTTGGAAAAGTGTTTTCTTCAGGGAGTTCAAGGGTTGAAAGAAAAAGAATATTCAGTATGGTCATGAAGAATGTTCTTGAACTTATCATTGACCAATTTGGGAACCAATTGTTGATTGAGGTAATTGAATACTGCAATGAAAATGAGTTAAATCAGATTCTGAACAGTCTAACGGCGAAACCTGGTCCGCTCTACTCTGCATGTAGTGATCTATATGGGTAAATTTCACTTCTTTAACACCTTTCTTCAATGATCTCTTGTAATATAACACTAATGTCATGTGTACTTGTTGCAGTTCAAAGGCTATAAAGCAGCTGATCACAATCTTGGCCGGTTCGCCGCTAGTTTCTTATCTCATCACAGGTTTATGCAAAGTAATGAAACAGATAATGAACAACAGAACAGCAGCTAGTATTGTTATGCAATGCATAGAGACGCTAGACTCAAGACAAAATCAGGTAAAGCTTGGTTTGAAGATAGATTGATGTTGAATAAGTATCTTTTTTCGAATTCGATATTGATTTCTGTTGTGTTTTGTGGTGATAGATGATATATGAAGCAGTCATTGAGAATTTTGTTAGTATAGTTTCGAATACCACTGGATGCATCTCATTCAACCAGCTGATCGGCAGTGATCATTGTTCTTATAAACAACAGCTTCTAGATTTAGTCTGTGAATATGCTGTTTTCCTATCCAAGGACCCATCAGCGTAAATGACATTAATCTTGATCTTTGTAAGCAATGTTGAATGTTGTTGATATGTTCTGACTTGTCCGCAACTTGTCAGGAACTTTGTTCTGCAGCAGGCACTTGATCTTCAAAATCCGGAATTGACAAATATAATATGCTTGAACCTTAGAGGACACTTTGTTGACCTATCCACAATGCAAGGTGGGAGCCGTGTAGTTGAGAAAATCTTGAAGTTGAAGGGAATGTCACCTTATGTAGCTGCGGATATTCTGGGAATCAAAGACAAAAACCTTATGAGAATTGCTGGGCATAAATTTGGGAACTTTGTAGTTCAGGCTGTGTTGAAGGCCACTAAGGTAATGCATGCTCTAATTGCTAATGCATACTTACATTACAGCTATTGATTACAATGTAGCTGATATGTTTTATGATGTTTGCATGTTATGCAGACAGAAGATAGGATTCGTCACGCATCACTGGTTAAAAGACTTAGCGGTCTAAGAGGTCTGCAATATGGATTTGGGAAGAATGTGTATTATCTGCTAATGGAGGGAGTTACTGTGTAGAAGGATATGTTGTGTTTCTGAAGTGAAAGTGAATAGGGTGGTGGTGTTTTCAAGTTCACAGATTGTGTTGTTGGAGTCTTGTCATCGTCTATTAGTACATATATGTCTGTTCTCATTTTGAATCATCATGTAATGAAGTTTTGAATAGTTATCTGTAGAGTGTAGCTGCAATGGTTATTGGCTACTTAGTTGTTTTGATGGAGTTTGGTTTGTAAGTAAGTACTTTGCAGAATTTGTTAATGAATGTAGTTATAAGTAAGATTTTGGTCCTCTTAGACCCTTATACAGATACTTTGTTGCTATGTTAACTTACACGCTTTGCTAACCCCTCAACGGTTTAATATTGAGTTAACTTGGTCATTTTTAGCTATATGGCAGATGATATTGAGTCAATTTGGCCATTTTACATTTGTGGCAGATATGTTACATGTAGGTGAAAATGGTCTAATTGAACAAATATTAGATTGTTCACATAGGTGAAAGGATAAATTGAAAAGGTCAGAGACCGTGGTGATCATGGTGGTACCTTTTCCTTTACACAAAACTACAACCATTTGTTAGCCTATCAATTTGAAAACGTATCCGTCATATAGTTATATTTACATTTAGAGAGCAACTTAGCTTTCATAGCTCAGTTGGTTAGAGCACCCGTTTAGTAAGCGGGAGGTCTTGAGTTCGACTCTCAATGAAAGCATTTTTTAAAAATTTTTTTTGCTTTCTGTAGTAGTTCAACAGATTCAGAATCTGTCACAATCTCACAGGACATACAAAACACCATTGTTTCCACTTTTATATATCATTTCAAGCATACCAACAAATCCTTTTAGCTGTACTACAATGGAGAAACTATGACTAATTCTACTGCACATTGCTATACAACGCTTCATAACCAGTTTCCACATCAGGGAAATGTATACATATAGTTTATTTCAGTATCCAAATCACTATTCAAGCAATCTTCATAACCAGCATTTGGTATGACTGATAATTTCCAGCCTGAGGAAGTCGAGCAATCTTATTATTGACAAGCCAACCTGAAAGAGCAATTTGAGCAGATATAAGTCCGAAGCCTCAATTCGAGAAGTATATGATCAAATGCTGAGTTTAGGAGTTTACCTGTCTTGAAGCTATTATGGTAGGCGCTTTGAATTTGTAAGCTGATGGAGGTTCTTATCTTCATAATTTACATGTTCAAAATGATATCGAGTTTCCATTTTTACATGTTGTGATAGACCTGAGATACAGGTAAGAGATACCTGATGAACAAATAATGAAATCTGTAATTGAAAGAATAAGACACAGTGCAATGTAATACCTCAAATTCGGTATACTATGATGATTGTATTTGCATAGCTCTTGGCGAAGACTATCTAACCAAAAGTTCTGATACGCTCTATTAGTTCTCTTCAAGTCAATAAACCTGAGGATAGGAATAGTCCTGATACTCTCTACTTGTTTCTCCAATGAACCTTCTAACCAAGATATACCAAGTAGTATCATCCGGTACAAAGCCATTTTGTACACCCTTATACAGCATCAAGCACGCTTCGTCAACAAGGCCCTCTCTACAATGCCAACTGATTAACGTGTTGTAAGTAATAGCGTTAGGATAGATACCTTCAGACTCTAGTTTGTTAAACAGACTCAATGCCTTCTGAATCAAACCCATCTTACACAGTCCGTTAATGAGGCTGTTATAGGTGACTATATCTGGAGTTAAGCCTCTATGAATCATATCCCTAAGGAACTCAAGCGCAGCGTTCACTTTTCCTATTCTACATAGACTGTTGATCAATATATTGCAAGAGATATTACTTGGAGTAATCCCTTTCATCATCATTTCTTCAAACAACATTAATCCTTTATCAATAGCTCCAGCATTGCAGAGCGCTTTTATCAGGCCCTTGTAGGTGATTTCGTCAAGAGGGCATCCTTTGAATATCATATCGTTTACAAGATTAAGTGCATCTCGGATTGCACCTCTCCTTAAAAATTCATAGATCAATGTGTTGTAAGTTACGGTATTGGCAATGACACCTTCCAATAACATGTCCTTATACAGTCCTAATGCATTTTCTATTTCATTGACCTTGCACAATCCGGATATCAGCGAATTAAAAGTATATACATCAGGCTTACATCCCTTTCTTGGCATTTCATCAAATAGTTCGAGAGCTTCATGAACCTTACCGGCCTTGCATAAAGCAGATATAAAGCAATTGTATCCTACTGTGTTCAAACTATGTCCCTTAGCTGACATTTCGTTAGCAATACTTTCGGCTTTGTCTAACTGTACTTCCTTGCAAAATGCATCAATCAAAATAGTATATGTGATTGCATTCGGTTCACAGCCACTCATTACCATCTGATCTACCATTTTAACAGCTGAACCTAATAGTCTTTTCCTACAAAGTCCAGTTATCAGTATGTTAAACGTAAAAACATCAGGCTTACACCCCATGTGCAACATACTATCATACACAATAGAATAGGCCTCTTCAAGACAGCCTCTAGTCACATACCCATTGATCACAGTGTTAAACAGAACAACATTTGGAAGCGGCAATTTGTACAACAAAGCCCTTGCTTCATCAACTTTCCCAGTTTTACACAACGCTCGCAATAGAACTCCATATGTTATATCATCAGGCATAAAACCCCGAACAAGCATCCTATCAACCAATTTCGCTGCCTCATGAATCCGACTAATTCTACAAAGTCCATGAACTACGTCATTAAACGTCTGCACATCAGGAGAACAACCCATCAAAAACATTTCCTCCAAAAGAATCAATGCGTCATTCACTCTGTTACTCCCAGACAATGCATGTATCAGTGTCTGGTAAACCACAGAATTTGGAACACAACCATGCTTAGTCATATCTCTAAGCAAAGAGTAAGCAGAATCCACCTCATTACTCATACAAAGCGCTTTCATCACAACACCAAAAGTAAAAACACTCGGCGAAACACCCTTACTCAACATATCATAGAACACATTCGACGCAACCTTATGACAGCCACCAGCAACCAATATATCCAACACAACATTGTAAGACCTAAAAGTCGGTTCACAATCATAAACACTCTTCATATCCAACAACAATCTAGTCGCCTGTCCAGGCAACCCTTCTCTCTCATAATACTTCATAATCAAAATGAAAAGGATCTCTCTAAAAACAATACCCTCCTCTTTCATTTGCAACAACAAATTATCTATAACCCTAAACTCCCTATTCACACCAAGCTTATCTATCAAAACATAATAAACCTCAAATGTGTGACAATAACCCTTTTGAGAACCAGCCTTATTGAACAAATCCATACAAGTACCAACATCAGAAGCTGACTCAATCAGCTTACATAACTGAAATGGTGTTATTGAAGGAAGAGACTTTCTAAGCTCATTGAGATCAAACGGTTTGAGCAGTCTCTCCCATTCATTTTCACTATCGGATTCATTGCTTTTAATTTCACTAGTGGAATTTGTAGAATACCCAGATGAGAAAAACACGAAATTAAGGGTTTTGAATAGAGAAACTATCTGGGGTCTGACTAAAATCAAAGGTCTTGTTAACATTACTATTATCAAATTGAAAATAAATAACAGAAGTTGAGATTGAAGCTGACCCGAGTCAAAGATCTAGACTTTGAAGTGAAATAACCATGCTTGTTGAGAAAGTTTGAAGCTTGTAGATTTATATAGTGGCGGGCGTCAATGGCGGCAATAGATGAGAAGTGTGGTTCTCTGTGTTTGAAGTTCAGTTGCCCCAAACAGTCAATTTCTGTTTCCCAATTAAAAGAATTTGGGCAAATTCTAAAAAAGCCCTCAATGTAAATTTTCAAAAAAACCTTCAAATTCTAAAAAAACCCATATTATTAGTCTGGTTTTTGTGTGACACTGATCATGATAAACAGTAAAACATTTGTGCAACTAGCACTTCTATATTTGTATAATTAAATTTGTTGAACAAGTATATATTTGGATTTCTAGATGTGGATTGAGTAGGAGGTTTCGAGTATTCTTTCAATTTGGTGAAGAAATTTCGTGCTTATGTTTCTTTTTTTTTAATATGTCAGTGCATATGATGTTTATGGTAGATGGTGGAATTTGATACAGAGTTTGCAAACAGAGAATTCAAAACATGGAGAAAAGATCCAATCTTTTCATTAACACAAAAGGTAGCTTTTAACACATAGAAAACTTTTTAGATAAGCTAAAAATAAAAACCTTTTGGATAAGCTAGTTTAAACACAAAAGAAAGGACAATTAAAAAATAATAACTAATCGTTCCGTTTTCAAGAAACCAACTCATATCTCTAACACTCCTCATTGAGTTGTTTTTTGGACACTCCTAACTTAACTCTAAGTTCTTCAAACTTGCCCTTTGATAAAGTTTTAGTTAGAATATCGTCCACTTAATCATCTGAACTACAATGAATCAAGTGAACTTCATCATTCTTCTCTACTTCTCTAAGAACATGATACTTGACTCTGATGTGTTTTGTTCTGCCATGCTGCACCGGATTGTTTGCAATTGCTATTGCTGATTTGTTACCAACATAGATAGGAGTGGCTTTCTCTTGAACCATTCCCAAGTCTCCTAGAATTTTCCTCAACCAAATAGCATGATTGGCAGTTGTTGCAGTTGATATTTACTCAGCTTCTGCAGTTGATTGTGCAACAACATCCTGCTTCCTTGAGTTCCAACTGAAGACACCTGAACCAAAAGAAAAAAACAAAAGCTTTTAGAATCTTCAACACTACTAGCCTAATCACTATGTAAAAACCCTACAAGTTCATCACTTTCATATCTCAAATACCAAACACCAAGGTCTGATGAACCTCTAAGATATCTGATAACCCTATTTGCTGCTCCAAAATGCTTTTGACTAGGAGTTTGCATGAATCTTGATAATAAACTTGCAGCAAACATTATATCAAGCCTGCTTGCAGTTAGATAAAGGAGATTACCAATCAAACTTCTATAAACTCTAACTTCAGCCTTATCAACATCATCATTCCTACATAACTTTTCATTGACAACCAATGGAACAGACACGACTTTGCACTTATCCATTTTAAACTTCTTCAAAACATTAAAAACATATTTCATTTAAGAGAGAAAAATACCAGTTGCACTTTGATGAATCTCCATGCTAAGAAAGTAACTCATTTCACCAAGATCAGACATATCAAACACCTTATTCATTATGTTTTTGAACTGCTACACCAACTAAGTATTACCACCAATTACTAGCAAATCATCCACATAAATAGAAACGATAAGTTGATCTCCATCATCAAAAGACTTCACATAAAGAGTAGCTTCTGTGTCACTCCTTTTGCATCCATGACTTATCAAATGAGAGTCAATTCTTGTGCCAAGCTCTTGGTGCTTGCTTGAGGCCATACAAAGCTTTCTTCAACTTATAAACCAAGTCTGCAGAATCAGAAACATAAAAGCCTTGAGGTTGCTCAACATAAATGTCTTCCTGCAACAAACCATTTAAAAAAGCTGATTTTACATCAAGATGATACAACTTCTAACCCATTTTTGTTGTTAAAGCCACCAACAATCTTATAGTATCATGCCTAGCTACCGGAGCAAATGTATCACCATAATCAACACCCGGAAGTTGAGCAAAACCTTTCACCACTAGCCTCGCTTTGTACTTGAAAACTGATCCATCAGGATTTAACTTGGTTATGTACACCCATTTGACACCCAAAACAGCTTTGTGAAATGGTCTTGGAGTGAGCTCCCAAGTTTCATTTTTTATGATCATGTCAATCTCCTCCTTCATTGCATGATTGCACTCTTTAAACTTTGAAGCTTCTTCATAATCTGCAGGTTCATCAATAGCTAGATTGCATCTCTCATAAACTTAGTTAAGGACTTGATTTTGAGTGTTGGAGAATCTGTTATAGGACCATCATCATTTGAGAGTTGTTTCGGCTGAGAAGTACTACTTTGATCATCATTGTTTGAAGGAGAATAATCATATAAATGAGCTGATTCCATTTCACCTTTCTCCCAATTCCAAAAAGGTTGTTCATCAACTTGTACATCTCTGCATACCACAACTTTCTTTGTTCTCAGATTATAAATCCTATACCCTTTGCTTTTGCAGTATATCCCAACATAATACCAAGTTTAGCTTTGTCATTTAATTTCCCTATTTTTGCATATGGAATATGACAATAACATATAGAGCAAAACACCTTCAAATGCTTCGCTGAAGGTTTAACACCACTCCACGCTTCAATCAGTGTCATACCCTTTCACTGATTTTGTTGGCAGCCTATTTAGCAAATATATAGCAGTATAAACTGCTTCAGCCCAGAAGCTTTTCGATAACTTCTTTTCTGCTAATATGCACCTTACCATCTACATTACGGTCCTGTTTTTTCTTTCGGACACACCATTATGCTGTGGAGAATAACTCACAATGAATTGTTGATGAATGCCACCGTCTACATAGAACTTATCAAACTCATTCGACTTGTATTCAGTTCTGTTATCGGACCTCAAAGTCTTGATTTCACACTCACATTGCTTCTCCACCAGCTTCTTGAATTTCTTGAAAACTGAGAAGACTTGTGTCTTACTTGAGAGAAAATAAACTCAAGTCATCCTTGTGAAATCATCAATTACAAACTAGCATGTTTATTAGTTAAACTCAATATTTTTGTAATTTAGAAACTTTAATGTTATAATTAGATATATAGCCTTAGAGTGGTGGACTTTGTTAGGATTGCCTTGAATCACAATGATTTCTTTTTAGGAAGGATTTCCTATTTTGAGTTTGAATCTATTTCCTAATTGTTTGATTCCTTGTTTTGGAAAGATTTGGTTTTCCTAATTTGGTTGATTGTAGTCTTTAGTTGGAAAGAAAACAAATTAGGAAAGTATATTTGATGGTCACTATAAATAGAGTTGTCTCATGAAGAAGAAAGACTCTCGCCCCTTTTAGGTGGTGATCATTGGATTGGGTCATACCTAGTGGGGGTGATGATCATTGGGGTTGGGTTTCGCCATTAAAGAGATTTCGTATTGGTTTGTCTCACTGTAAGGAGATTTTGTTTGGGGGTTATCTCACCGTAAGGAGATTTTGTTTGGGGGTTATCTCGTCGTAATGAGATATCGTATTGGGGTCGTCTAATTTCACTATAATTTCAATTCATCAGTCGTTAAAATGCTAGCGAATGAATTTCATTGGTGCTTGGTGAAGGCAATTTCCCTTGCCATTGCTCGAGATGGTGCAAGTGGTGGCATTGTTCGTATTGTGACTGTAATTTTTCCTTCAATCTGATTCGTTTCTTTAAGAACTTATAGACAATTCAATTAGATTAAACTAGAAGGGTGCTTTATTACAATCATGCAAATAAATTCAGGGGGTGTAAGCCGAAAGTTCTACCCAGGAGACTAACTTCCTCTGTAGCATGAGGAGTTATAGGCTCATAATTCCTTATTAGAATTTTTGAATGCACCTAGTCCGAACCAATGATAAATCAACAAATTCACCATGAAAAAGATTTAAATAGGCCGGAATCACCACGTAGGATTTAGACCTGGCTAATCACTCATTGACACATGTATAGTAAAGTGAGGAGATATAAAAATATTTAGTAGGAGAGATATGCAAATATTTGCATCTCTCCTCATTTTACTATAACCGTATCAATGGGTAGTTTGTTGGGGGAAATTGCCAAAAAAACTCCTAAGGTTTAAGTTTTTAGGCATTTTACCACCGACGTTTGATAATCATCTAAAAAATCTCCTCAATTAGATTTTGGATGGAAAAATATAAAACGACGAAAATATCATTATTGTATGTTTTTTAAAAAATGCTAAAACACCTCCTAAGGTTTGTTTTTTTCTCCAATTTACCTCCTGTATTTGAAATTTACTTATTTTAACTCATATTAAACAAGTTCAACTATTTAAAGATTAATTTAGACCAAAATATATTTATTTTAAAAATTACTAAACTAGCACTACCTAAAGGGTCAAATATTTAAAATTAAGGGCGGAAAAAAATTTGAGGCCAGAATAATCCAACTGGAAATGATCCAAATTGGACCGAAATTTACCTGTCCACTATATAAATAATTCTAATTTGTCCAAAATTTTTGAGCTGGTTGATTTCACCTATTTGATTCGCTCAATATCTCTAAAAATCTAACTAGTTTAAAAAATATTTATTATTTTATATCTATTACTCTATAAATAAAAGTAACTAAAATACAAACAATTGCATATATTTACTTATTATATTGATTGAATTTAATTATGCAGTAGAACTAATATTATATAATTTAATTATATATATAATTTATTAGGCGTAAAAAATTAAATAATTAAATATAATACTTGTTAATTTAATAGGTATCATACAATATATATATATATATAAAACTATTTTATTTTTTTAAAAATAAATCGTCAGTCCGGACCGTGACCATCTCTATCTTTTAAAGTTATGGTTAATTTCATTTAATAAGAATTTTTTTTAGTTAATTTTAAAGTGTTAAAGAGGTAAATAATATATTTTTCTAGGTGGTGAAATAGTGAAATAATCAAATCTTAGGAGGTTTTTTAATACCTTTTCTTTTATTTTTTTAAAATTACTAAATTACTCCTACGGTCAAACCGGTCAACTGTTTAAAATAACGGTTTTCCATCCACGATGAGGTTTTTTAGTTAATTTTGTAAAGTTAAGGAGATATTTTGGATAATTTTGGAACGTAGGTGGTAAATTGACCAAAAACATAAACCTTAGGAGGTTTTTTAGCAATTTCCCTTTGCTGGGTTTAAATCCTACATGGTCATCCCCGCCTACCTAAGTCTTTTTCTTGAACTTATGTGAATTGGTACCTTTATTTTATGAATAATATGAATTTTCAATCATCATTCAACCCTCTATAATTCAATAATAGATCATTCATTGCCGAGTTTAACATATATATAATTAAAAAACAATATATGTATATATATAATTAATTAAAAACAATCCATATAAATCCAATAGAGCTAGTCTAATAAAAAAAATATAGAGAAATTTCCGATTTTTGAGCCAAAAGAAAATTTAAAAAGTTTATTGTGGCCCTTCATTCAAATTATTTAAAATAATTAATTTATCAAAAAAATTTACTTCAAATAAACTAAAAATAATAATATCCTAACTAATAAAAATAAAATAAAATTTTTAATAAAATAAAAATGAAAATTTATAAAAAATAATATTTTTTTTCTTTTCTGATTTTTCTATTTTTATTCCAACAATTTTTATTAAATGTCTTTTCATTAATAGTATTTATTACCCTATATAACAAAAATAATGTAAAAGAATTCAAATTAGTTAGATATATTAATGAAACATTAAAATCAACCATACTAATAATAATTATAGATATTTAATTATAATATTTTTAAGAATATTATTAAATTTGTAATAAATTGAAAATATTAATTATAATTAAAATCTATTTAATTCATATGACCTATATATATCCTCTCTACACTTCTCAATTCTCACACACCAAAATAATCACCAACACTCACCACTCATCATGACTCCTCCATCGAATCTCCTTCTCCTCCTCTTCATCGCCGTCGCTATCACCGCCGCAGCAGCTCACCGTCCACCGGTGGGGTCCTGGGAGCCAATAAAGAACACAAACGATCATCACATAAAGAAGATAGCGGAATTCGCAGTGACGGAGCACAACAAACACGCGAAGAAAGCGTCGAAGCTGGAGAGGATATTAAGTGGAGAAAAGCAGGTTGTCAACGGGATTAAGTATCGGTTGACTGTGACGGTGGGCGGCGCGGCGGCCGGAAAGTATCAGACCGTCGTGTTGGTGAAGAGGCATGAGAAGAAATTGATCACTTGGGTTCCCGCCAATGAGTAGATTTTTGATTATGTTTGTTTAGTGTAAAACGAGAGAATAAAGTGAACTGATGCTACTGTTTTAAATTTTTAAATATAAATCCAATAATTAATAATTATTTTACTTTAAATTTTATATATAATTGCTAATAATGTCTTGTAGTTAGCTAATTTAATAGTTAGTAGTACGGCCAGAACGGATAATCCAGTCCGCTTTTTTCAAAAAGGCGAACCGGAACGGACATGTCAAAACATTATCACAAAATATAAAAAATAACAGTTATCAAATATTTAAAATAAAAAAATAATCTTAATTGGATTGGGGTAGATTGACACCAGTTTTCTAAATCCATATTCGTACAGTAATTATCAACGGTAGGTGTCTAAAAGATGTGAGTATTGACATTATGAAGTTTAGGGTTTATTAGTTGTGAATCTTGATATATATATATTTTTTATTAAAGTAGAGCAAGTTAAAAAAAATATTAATATATATATATATAGAAAATAACGGATATCCGCGGATATATCCGCTCCGATCCACTAAAGTACGTTATTCGTATTGAGTGGATAAAAAAGTCTGCGATCAAAATTGACATTAGTTTTCTAAATCCACATCCATACAAATTACGTACGGATCCGGATAATCTGCCAATTTAGAGTCCGTTTTGATAGTACTAATAGTTACACCATCAACTCGTCTAACAAATAATCTCTCATTTAACCATGGGTGTTTTAGTATTCGAGTAAATAAATTTTAAATATTAAACTTTTCAAATTTGAAATCCATTTTTTTTTAAAAAAAAATTAACCAAGAGAAATATAATATATATATATATAATTAATAAAAAAAAGAGAAAATATGTCATTATTAATTAATTAATTAATTTATTTATTTTTGTTAAACTTTCCATTGAAATAATATTATTATTTTTGTACTATCAGTCTCTTATTTTACCTGCCTTTCTAGACTCAAATTCAATACAAAAATCGCTACTAGGACCATCTTGTGCCAATTTTTGATTTATTTTCAAGAAAAGTGTGTATTTTGTAATTATTTTTAAATGTAAAATTTTAAATTATTTTTGAAAATGGATACCTTTTGGAATTACTTTTAGAAAGTGGTTGCAAAATTGGGATTACTCTATTGAAAATATTTAGGAATTTTCATTCTATGTCTTCTTTCTTTTTAATTTGAAGTTCGATTTAACCAAGATAATTAGACAGAACCAACACATTCAACAAAAATAATCAGACAGAAACCAACACAATATTTAATGTGGTTCAGCCAAATTATCCAATTCATTGAAAAATAACAACTTCACTCTAGAGAAAAAGATTACATAACAAATTTCAAAAACTCTCCCTTTATATATATATATATATATATATATAATTGGTCTCTTTTCAATCATACTCAAATAGACATATTCCAAATCAGACAACCAATCAATAACTCTTTTAGGTGAACAATTCAAACCATAGCGAGACAACCTTGTAAAGAATCGTTTTCGAGTTTATTAGTTTGTGTCACAAGTTAGGGGTTTTATTGATATTTGTTCAAAATTCTGATATAATTCGTAATATTTCCTGAGTTTAGGGGGTTTTTATTATTAGACACCCTATAAAACCATTATAAACCTTAGAGACTCATTCCTGCCTCTTTTCACGTTTTAGTATTGATAGAATCGTGAGAGTCAGAGCAATCGTTCTTTAGAGTCTCTGTCGTGGTTTGGTTTCTGGTAAGTCTCTTGTAATCGTATGTTCCATTATTGTGTTACGGTTCGTGTTCTAACGTCAGGTAATCTGTTTCTGCGCATAGATTCCGTTCTACGATCCTATTTTTTCGATTAGGGTTCCGTTAGGGTTCCGGTCAGGTTTTGTTGTGGTTCTGAATTCTGGTAAGTCCATTCTGCCATACTCTCGAATTTTGGGTTATGTTACTGATCTCGATCGCTAATACTGTGTTTTCGTCAGTTGGATTTCCATCGGGATTCTGTGCAGTAGGCGTCGCGGATTGTAGTGGCGCTGTAGTCTAAGTCATTCGGTAAGTCTCGTTATCTTTCAGGGTCGGTTCCGTAACTTTGTAATGACTGTCCGATTCGGTTCGGATGGAGTTAAAATCCTTTATTCCGCGATTAATATTTTTGGTTCCGTTCTGCAGAGGGTCAAGAGGAAGGAACTGCTCAGGCTGAGGAGTAGTCGTCTGGTAGTCTTCTTACTGTTGGTTATGTCGTCGTGGTTAGTGTTTCGTTTTTAGTCCAAAATATTGTATGTTGTATTGTTTTTTTGATGCTGCATGTGTCAAATTGGTTGTTGTCTATCTGCCCGAAATAAGCCTACTATTTTAAATATCGAATTGTTAATATTAAACTGATTTCGTGTTACTGTTAATATTAAATTGATTGAAATAATGAATTAAATACCGAACCTGATTATTGGAACTAAATAATTGCCCTATAGGTGGAATCCATGGCATGCTTAGAAATAGAGGATCCTCATACTATTTTTATCGACTTGAAGTGACACTACTGATACTGAACTGCTTGGCTTCGGTCTTACTGAATACTAAGCTTCGGCCAATACTGATATTGTACCGCACATTCTGTTTTCCGCTAATTAGCTACTTGGGTAATTTTCTTAAAATATACTAAGATAAACTGTGACGTATTGGTATTGTTGGTTATTGTGTATTGTCAAATTGGACTGTTAAAGGTTGCATAATGTTGTTTGTTTGTGTGAATTGGAATTAATGAACTGGTCACAAATTGGATGCTGTCGGGATGGGTTCTAATGGCTTATATGTACTAATCAGATAACTGGACTAATTTAGCTGAATATAAAATTCTGAACTGGTCAAAAATTGGATGTTATCGGGATGGATTAATGTTGTTTGTTTGTGTTCGCGCGGCTTGTATTTTGTTGACCGGTTAGTATTCCTTTTTCTGGTTAGCCACTGTAAATAACTACACTAATTGGAATTTATAGGTTAATAAAGGGGTTGTGTCTGAGTTTAAGAAAGATAAACAATAAATGGTTGATTGATAAGATGATTGGTGTGTTGACTGATATAGTGGACTCTAGGGAGTCTATAAAGCCTTGCATTGTATGCTCCCATGATTAGAGCCGAGTCTAGGTCACTCTGTATGTGTATATTGGAACGTGAGCGTTAACTTAGACTAATTCATAGTCTAACGTTTCTTTATCTCTTCCTATTATGTAATCTGGGATGAAATCCCAGGTTGAGTGCAGGTACTCCGATTAATTAGGCGTTGTCTCATATACGGATCACGGCATACATCATCAGCATCTCATTTCTATTTTTGTTATGTTATTTTCGTACTTTGGTTTATGGACTGTATCCGGGACTTTAATTATTGGATTTGTATTTGATTTTGCTGGACATTATTATTACTATGTTTCTTGGGATTTTTGGACTATATGACTGTTTTATGGGCTATTGAAACTTTGGAGGATTTTGAATTATTCGACTGTTATGTTTCTCAACTAGTTGTGTGGCGTTAGACTCCTAACCATGGTTCTACTAGTGTGGGGGTTTGGCGTTACAAACCTAATTCAAAATCTCCTTAATAATGAGACAACCCAATTCAATAACTTTGATCATTTGGTCATGTTTGCTTTCTAATATCTTTAATCTATTTTCACATGTGTTCAAGTGAATTGCTCTTCTGTATTATACGTTGGTTAACTTAAATTTCTATATTTTTATTAGAGTATGTAATGCATAATACTAGCATTAGCCATCTGACCAGTATGTTTCAATTAATATAATTGTAGGATCCGAGTTAAGTTACTTGTATTGTTGGTTGGATCAAGCATGGAATGAATGACCAAAGAAGAAGTTGAGGTATGTATGTCGTTTTTAAAGCTTATAAACTACATATGAATTGTAACTTTGTTAGTCAAGTGATATGATTGGTGTTTAATTCAATGAGATATAAAAATACTAATGTTACTAAGGGTTGATAGTACTTATTACAAGGTAAATGATAAGGAATTATAGATTCTTAACTATCTTCCAAGCAGAAAATTAAAAAAGATCTATATAATCTTCCGGCCTATGATTCACAAATTAAGTCACTCTATTACTTCATATATATCTCTATCCCTCCCTTGTGTCTACCTATTAAAACTACTACTAGAGTAAATATACTAACAATTTTAATAAAGACTATTTTACCTATTTTACCTTTTAAACTTTGTTAGTTTCTAATAATACTCCCCCATCACTTTCACCTTGTCCTGAAGCTCAAGACCTTGAACCACTACCACTTTAATCCTTAAGGTGAAGACCTACGAAGAAGGCAACCTCTACCTTAGTCCTGACCCTAAATTTCTCTTTAGATATATTAATAAAACATTAAAATTAATAATACTAATAATAATTATAGATATTTAATTCTAATATTTTGAAGAATATTATTAAATTTGTAATAAATTGAAAATATTAATTATAATTAAAATCTATTTAATTCATAAACTATTTGACCTCTGTATATATATCCTCCCTATCATTCTCAATTCTCACACACCAAAACAAAACCAACTCATCATGACTCCTCCATCGAATCTCGTTCTCCTCCTCTTCATCTTCATCGCCGTCGCTATCACCGCCGCGGCAGCTCACCCTCCGCCGGTGAGGTCCTGGGAACTAATAGAGAACACAAACGATCTGCAGATAAAGAAGATAGCGGAATTCGCAGTGACGGAGCACAACAAACACGCGAAGAAAGCGTCGAAGCTGAAGAAGATATTAAGTGGGGAAACGCAGATTTTTAACGGGATAATGTATCGGTTGAATGTGACGGTGGGTGGCTCGGCGGCCGGAAAGTATCAGACCATCGTCTTGGTGAAGAAGCATGAGAAGAAATTGATCACTTGGGTTCCCGCCCATTAGTAGTTTCTTTTATTATGTCTGTTTAGTATAAAACGAGAGAATAAAAGTGGATTGATGCTAATATTTAAAAATTTTAAAAATAATTCCAATAATTAATAATAATTTTATTTTGAGTTTTATATATATATGTTTATAATATTTGGTGGTTAGCCAGTCTAACAAATAATCTCTTATTTAGTGATAGGTGTATGGTATTAAATCGAAAACTCTAAAATTGGAGATTTATTTTTAGAAAAAATTAATAAATTAAAGAAAAAGAAAATATGTTATTATTAATTTTCGTCCATTTATTTATTTTTAATATTTTTATATCTTATTTTTTAGATTTTAGATTAAAGTAGTATTGTTAATTTTTTTTTAATTATTAATCATTTGTATTACGTGACATTTTTAGATAAAAAAAAAAAATCAATAAAAAATCTCCACTAAAAATAGTGTTATATTGTAAGTTTTAATTTATTTTCATAAAAAAAAAAAAAAGTGATTTTTTTATAGTTATTTTTTAAAATAGGTATTTGTTTAATTATTTTTAAAAGTGGACATCTTTTCGAATTATTCTTAAAAAGTTGTAAAATCGGAATTACTCAATTGAAAATTGTCAGGGATAACCAATACAATTAAAGAGAAACTAACACATTCAACCAAAACCATAAAACAAAAACCAACACAATATTTAATGTGATTCATACCCAAGCCCGGCTCTGAGGGGTGGTCGGAGGGGCGACCGCCGGGGACCCTCAGAGCAGGAAGTTAAAATTTTTAAGTAAAAAAATTAATTTGATATTATTTAAAAAAAATTTAATCATTGAAATTGGATTAATTTGATGTAATTGGACTAGTTTTATATTATTGTCATTTTGGTTTGTAGTATCGAATTTGTGTATCTCATGGATCGTCATGTTAATTTATAGTATTGAATACTAGTATTCATGTTTATCTTATTTATAATATATTAAAAATTAAATTAAAAAAACTTGAATGGGTCCACTATATCACATCTGCCGGGGGCCTCCAAAAATATAGAGTCGGTATTGTTCATACCTAATCCACTGAGAGATAACAACTTCATTATAGAGTAAAATATTACAAAAAAAAAAAAAATCCAAAAACACTCTCTATATATAAAATTGATCTTTTTCTCAATCATATTCAAATAGACATATTCCAAATAAGACAACAAATCAATAGCTCTTTTAGACGAATAATTCAAATAATACCAAGGCAGCCCTAATTCAAAATCTCATCAATAATGAGACAACTCAATTCGAAATCTCCATGATGGTGAGACACCAACCTCCATACTTAAAATCTCCTTACGGTGAGACTCCAACCTCCATATTCAAAATATCCTTAATGGCGAGATCCTAACCCCAATAATCATTATTCTATTGCATAGGACCATAATCCAATGTCTATTTGGTAAAAATATATATTATTGTTTAAAATAATATTTATATCATAAATTAATTTTTGAAAAAAAAAAATCATACCTATATATATCATTTAAATCAACTTTTAAGATCACGTTAGCGAAAGTTATTGAAAACATATAAGTTGATATTCATTTACTTCATTTATGTCCATTTCCTTCTCTTGTGTTTGCCTATTAATACTACTAATAGAGTAAAAATACTACCAATCTTACTGAGGATTATTTTACCCTTCAAACTTTCTTATGATCTAACAATACGCCATCCTCACTTTCACTTTGTCCTCAAGGTGAAGACGTTGAAAAACTACCACCTAAGTCCTTAAGGTGAAGACTTTCAAACAAGCAGCCACTACCTTAGTCCTGGCCACAAATTTCCCTTTAGATCACTTGTGAATAAATAAATTAGAACACTCTTGTAATACACCCAATCATTTATAACTTTCTTTAAGCAATTCTTACTCTAGTTTTTCACACTCCTTTTAAGCTGAATCAAAATCCAATCACCGTAACTTTCTTCAAGTAACTTTTAGTCTGGTTGTTAGTTCTCTGATTTGTTTTGAATGTTTCAGGAAAATATTTCTTCTTCTCCATATTCACATCCCCAAATATCCACTTCTCTATACCATCTCGATTTAAGAGGCAGATAAGTTTTTGGCTCAAGTGCTATTATGAAGCCCATTTATTATTATGATTGAACCCAGTCCATATTGCAAATGGATCAGGATCCAGCAAAAATCCAAAATCAACATTTTTCTTCCTTTCAATGTTGTCGCCAATAGTCTCCTCAGCCCATTCTCCGACCATTTCATCAAGACGTCTTGTAGCTTTCAATTTCGGCCGTCGTCTGTCATTGCTCATAGCCAGTTATTTTCTATGACTTTTCATCTACTTTCTTCACCATCATTTTCTCTATTTCCTTCGTTATCGCCATTTTTTTATCGTCGCCGGTGTTAGACCGCTACTGCCGGCCATTTTCTCTTGCTTCCCGTCTCGCACCTTCACTCTGATTCTAGCACTGAAGAAATCCATACTTTCTGACATTAGGTCTGGCACTGTCATTAGATCGAGCAAACTCACCTTTTGCTTATATTTGCAGATGGTTTGTGATGACTCCACTTCAATGATTGTACTTGTTTTTTCTTTGTCAACCATAACCATTTCCTTTTCAAGTACCACAACATTCTTGTGTTCCATCTCTATTTCTTTAATTCTACGAATTATCTGTGCTCTTTCTATTTGAATCTCCTTAATCTTCAATTTTTCTTAATGTCGTCTCTCTCCCTTTGAACTTCTATTTGTTGTTAATCTCGTTTTCTAAAACTTGCTTGTAGCATCGGAAACACTCGAAGTTCTGGTGGAATGATTCATTTCCACTGGCAGATTTTCTAAGTCTAAGAAAACATATGTATCGCAAAATCCAATTCAAAACTTTCGACATCTTCATCCTTATCTATTTAGACATAAAATACTTTAGGGTAGATGACCTATGGACCAATACTGCTCTGATACCATTGATAGGATTTGTGCTCAATTCAATGAGATATAGAAATAATAATGCTATTAAGGGTTGATAGTACTGATTATAAGGTAAATGATAAGAAATTATAGACCCTTATCTGTCTCCCAAGTAGAGAACTAAAGAAGATTTTTCCGGCCTAGTTTACCTTTTTAGATTTTTTTTAGGATTTAACATACCGTTATCATAATTTATTATTATAAACCAATTTCTTTATTTTCTCAGATAGAATTTACGATTGTTCCTATTATTTTACATCCTTTTCGAGAAGAGAATGAAAATAAGAAATAAAAGACTAACTTCCTCTATAGCACGAGGAGTTAGAGGCTCATCATCCCTTATTTTCTGAATGCACTAAGTCCCAAACCAATGAACGTATAAAAAATTAACAATTCACCATTTTTATGTTAAACTCTTTATTTGAATTATTATCTCTTTCTAGTAAATAATATGAATCTTCAATAATCATTCCCCCTTCTCATTTACTCCATACTAACGCGCATGCATAACATATATAAAAAAAAAGAAAAAAAAAAGTAATATGTGTTTTTTTTTTTAATTTATTTTTCTTTTGTTGCAACAATTTATATGATGTCTTTTAATTAATATTATTTATTACCAAATATAATAAAAATAATAGGAAAAAATTCAAATTAGTTAATATATATTAATAAAAATTAAAATCAATAATACTAATAATAATTATAAATATTTAATTACGATATTTTAAAAAATATTATTAAATTTGTAATAAATTGAAAATATTAATTATAATTAAAATCTATTTAATCCATAAACTATTTTACCTCTCTCTCTCTATATATCCTCTCTCTACTTCTCAATTCTCACTCACCAAAATCATCACCACCACTCATCATGACTCCTCCATCCAATCTCCTTCTCATCCTCTTCATCACCGTCGCTATCACCGCCGCCGCAGCTCACTATCCGACGGTGGACTCATGGAAGCCAATAAAGAACACAAACGGTCCAACCAATAATCGAGATAGCGGAATTCGCAGTGATGGTGCACAACGCCGACGTGAAGAAAACATCGAAGCTGGAGAAGATATTAAGTGCAGAAATGCAGTTTGATTACGTGACGAGGTATCGGTTGAATGTCACGGTGAGCGGCTCGGCGGCCGGAAAGTATCAGACCGTCGTGTCGGTGAGGAAGAATTTGAAAAAATTGGTCTCTTGGGTGCCCGCCCATTAGTGTTTTTAATATAACCGTGGGTAGCTATAGTTGTGTAAAATGTTCACCTGGATACTTCAACTTTACGAGATTTTATATAGGTACTCTAACTTGTAAATTAAGTTTTTGTATAGATACTCCAACTTTGTGAGGTTTCATATAGGTACTCCAACTTGAAAATTAGATCTTATATAGGTACTCCAATTTTACGATGTTTCATATAGGTACTACTCACATATTGTGCCACGTCAATCGAAGGATCTAAATGACCTATAATTTATAAGTTGGAGTATTTATATGAAATCTCGCAAAGATGAAGTACCTAAATGAAAAATTTGCACAACTTTAAGTACCGACAATTATATTATCCCTTGTTATGTGTGTAGTGTAAAACGGGATAATAAATGTGGAGTCATGATGGTATTTAAAATTTTTAAATATAAATTCAATAATTAATAATAATTTTATTTTAAGATTTGTATATAATTATTATTTTAATTGTTAATAATATTTTGTGGTTAGCTATTTTAGTAGTTAAACTGACTCCTCATCTAATACGTAAATAATCTCTCATTAATAACAGGAGTATGGTTTTTTAATATTGGAACTGATAAATTTTTAGATTTGAAACTCTCAAATTTGTTTAAAGAATGCTATATATTAAATTAACAAATAAAAAAATATTATTATTAATTTATTTTTATTTTTATTTTTTTATTTCTTATTTTTGTTAGACATTAGATTAAAGTAAAATTATTATTCTTTTAATTATCAATCTTTTTATTAACAACAAAAAAAAAAAAAAAAAAATATAATTTTTTATGGTTATTTTTAAAATATAAATTTGATTGTAATTATTTTATTTTTTAAATTAAAAAAATAGTTGCAAAATCGGAATTACTTTAGTGAAATTTGTTAGGGATTTTCTATTCTCCCTTATTTCTTTCTAATTTCAAGTTTGATTTAAGTAAGACAATCAAACAGAAATCAACATATTCAACCAAATAATCAGACATAAACCAAATATTTAAAGTAGTTCGGAAAATGGTCTAATTCATTGAAAGATAACAACTTCACTATAAAGAAAAAGATTTTTAAAAATCCCAAAATCTCTCTCTATATATAAATTTGGTCTCTTTCTCAATCATACTCAAATTGTTAGGATTTTCGGTAACCAATTCGATGATCAAGATCAAAACGCACAAACGATATATCGTGGTTAGCAAATTGCTTAATCCACGGAAGCCAACAACCTTTTATTTCGAAATAATCTCACAAACAATCAGACAACTCTCTCAATAATCTACCAAACAATTGTATTCAATCAATCAAACCAATTGATGAATAGATAACTCAACTCACAGACCCTCTGTGCCCTCAACCAATATTATCTGTCATGCCCAAAACTCTAGAGTACATCCCATATTTATAGCTAACATCAAATCTAATTCATATGGGAGTATCTAACTCAATAAAGAAATAAAACTAAACCAAACTAGAAATCAAACCAAAACAAGAAAACTAAATCATTCTCAAATAAGAAATAAACCATTAGGAAAAAGACCCAAAACTCAAAATAGGAAGTTTTTCCTAAAAATAAATCCTCGTGATTCTAGACAATCCTAACACAAATAGACATATTCCAATTCGGACAAACAATCAATAACTCTTTTAGGCGAACATGGCGAGACAACCCTGATTCAAAATCTCCATAATAATGAGACAAATTAATTAAAAATCTCCTAAATGGCAAGACGTCAACCTTTATACTTAAAATCTTCTTATGGTGAGATCTCAACCTATATACACAAAATCTTTTTAATGGCGATACTTTGACCCTAATAATCACTTTCTCATTGGATAGAACCCTAATCTAGTGGCTGTTTGGTAAAAATTCACATTATCGTTTAAAATAATATTTATATCCTAAATTAATAATGAAAAAAAGAAAATCATAGTTCTATGTAGTATTTAAATAAATTTTTAAGAAACATTAGTGAAAGTTATTGAAAACACATAAATTGATATTCATTTACTTTATTAGCTTTTAAGTTGTGATTAATTAAGTACTTTATTATTTTTCCAAATTTTTTTAGAAGATATATAATAAATTTTCAATAATTTTACTCTTAATTGGTAATTAAATGCTAATAGTAATATAAAACGTCTAATCAAACAACTTTGTTAAAACTATTCAAAATATTAATCTAGCATTAACGTTATGTTTAACATAAGGCATTTGAATAGTATTTTGTAAAATAGATGTTTAGGAATAGTTTTCTAAGGTTGCGGAATGACAAATGCTACTTTGGGTATATATCTTTGAAAGGTTAATTTAATTTAGTAATTTCATCTCAAATGCTTCTCAAACCGTCACTCTAAAACTCTTAATAAACGTTTTTTCCATTAATCAATATAAGTCAAATAATTGTAATAAACTTTTATATAATTTTACACGTAGTTTGTTTGATGGGATTGAATTAGGTTTAGATTTTTTTATTTAATGTTTGTGATTCCTCAACTAAATTTTTAACCTTTCATTATTCTATCTCTTACCTTTTATACTAAAAATAACCTACTTTTATTTTTAATAATGAATCTTATAAAAATTATATAAGAATATCTCTGGTAGCCTTTTAACTAATTGATTTGCATAAACCCATAAACATTGTGAATTTTTTATATAAAAAATATGGTGAAAATTCTAAGAAATGAGTTTTTTAAAGTTCAAAATACAATTATAGGTCTGTTTTGAAAAATATATAAAAATAGACTTTTAAAAGTTTAGTTTTCACTCCATAGGTCAAGTTTCTCAAAATACCCCTAAAAACTTTACAATTCACAGTCTGTGAATTACGATCACAGTCTTTGAATGGCCTATGAAGTGAAAATCAAACTTTAGTTTTACAAACTTTTTAAAAGTGGCTTATAATTGTATAGCAAACTTTTTATGGCCTATAAAAAAATTTCCCCAAAAATATGCTCCAATCATAATATATTCACACCATCAAGCTGACATAAAAAAAAAAAATTTTTTAAAAACAAAAAAAAAAAAAAAACAACATGGAGCTTCTATTCTCAACACCCTAATTGACATAATACATTAGCATTTTTAACATATTTAATATTTGTTGGATTTATTTATATTTTGGATGGGCCACCCTAATGGTCCAGCCCACCTTCTTAAAGCCCAGCACTTAGTGATGAGATAAGTGGTGGGATAAGATAGGAATGGTGGGAAGTTGAGCAGTTCTCAACTTCCACCTTATCAGATCAAGTTACAATCACGTGTAGGTGATTGAGAAAAGGATCTGTGAAAGTGAGAATTAATCAACATATTGCAATACTCTCTGAAAACACCAAAAAGAATGTCTCTCTATAGAAACACTAAAAACACTTTGGAACAAAGAGTTTTATACTGAAGAATTGCGACTTGTCTCCTATACGACTTGGTGGTCGTTCTTACCCGGGGAAAAAGTGATGGTAGTTCGTACAATTACGTACTGTGATTACTATCCAACTGATTGACTAGTAACGTATTTCTATCCTAATTTACATTTCTGCTTTAGTACGTATGTTTAAAACTACATACCTGTTATTATTTTGCTTCAATATTGAAATATTATAATTATTTATTTTCATCTAAATTAAAAAATATATATATTTATTTAAAAGAGAGAAATAGATTTAAATCTAGTCGATTATAAATTAGGTAAATTCGAATAAATAATAACTATAGTAGAGTATTTGTTTAAATTTTCTTCTTTAAATATAATATTATTTTCGACACATCATCATCAACACCCTTTATTTCTAATAGCACGTATGTTTCAATTCACTTAACCATTCGAGGTGCTCTAATATCAAAACTTTACATCAAACTAGACCTGGAATTTTGCTCAGCTCGTCTAAAGCTCGGCTCGTCTCGAATTCAAACAAGTTTCTGACAAGTCGAGCCGGAGCTCAAACGAGCCGAGCCACGAGCCTCAAAACTAAATGCTCACAAGCTTGACGAGTCTAAACAATCTACTATATCATATATTTTTATTTTTTAAAATAAAATTATATTAAATTGATATATTAAATTAATAATATATTTAATATATTTTAACGAGTTAATCTGGAGCCGAGCTTTCGACTCGTTGATAAGCTTACGAGCCCAGCTTAGATACCAAAAATTTGACAAGTCTCGAGTCGAGCTCAAACCCAAACCCGAACTATTATTAAACGAGTCGAGCCCGAGCCACTATGGGCTCGGGCTCGAACACACCCCTCCCTCAAACCATAACTATTATACTTATTATAAACTAATTCCAATTATCCATGTAATCTAACTAAAATTAATGCAAGAAGATACTCCAAATCTAAATCCTCCTCTCACATATACCACTTTCCAACATAACACAAAAACCCTATATCCAATACCACTAAAATCTTCACATAACCAATCTCTCCCCACATGCATTAAATGCAACGTAATCAAGTTCAGATTCATATCCAATATCCCCTCACCATAATCCATCACTTTGACCTACAACACACCAACCCTTCACTTATAAATACCTCCCAACTCTCCCAACACCAACTCATCAAACCACAATGACTAACCTCCACCTCCTCCTCCTCCTCCTGACCATCACCGCCACCGCGGCTCAAGCAGCGAGCGACTGGCAGACAATGCCGGACGTAAACGCTCCGAAAGTGAGGGAGTTAGCGGATTTTGCGGTGGCGGAACACAACAGGAAGATAGGGAGGATAGTCAATCTGGACAAGATATTGACGGCGGAACAGCAAGTGGTTGATGGGGGGATGAATTATCGGCTGTATATTAATGTCAGTGGTTTTACCACCGGGACGTATAAGGCCATTGTGTTAGAGAAAAATAATGTCAAGGATTTGACTGATTGGGTGCCTGCAAATCCCTAACTCTGTCTTTTTATCTATAAGAAACATAAATTAAATAAAGTATTGTCTAAATAAATTTTTTTATTTTTATTTTTTTTATTGAGTGTCAATTTTGTCTTTCAACCTCTTTTTACCGAGCGGAGATTGAACTGAAATGAAAAATTAATTTGAAAAGATTAATTAAATTCTCTACATGGATTAATTAATCTAAATTTAAAATTAAAAAGTTAAATTAATATTTCATAAAGTTGGATGATTAACTTGAAAAATATAATGAAGTTAAGGGGTTTTAAAACCCTAATACATTTGACCTTTTATATAATTTGCCAATGAATAAATTTAAGTTAGAAAAGGTTATGTTTTAAAATAATAGTGTGTACTTCAACATATCGAAATGTTTTAAATACTAAATCATTTAGCGTAAAATTTATTATTAAATACTAGATAAAATAAAATAAGTTAATATAAATATTTTTTATTCCAAAATCATATATAATAAAACCAGTTATCTAATGCACCATAACAGATAAAAATAGAAATTTTAACTTAGAAATTTTAGTAGAATTGGAAAAACACACTACAATAGGAATTTTATTTACATATAACAATTTTTTTTTAAATAAAAATAAAAATTAGAGATTATTATGAATAAAAAGTCAAATTATTATAATGGATATGCCATTTAACGTAATCGTTTTGGTTTGATTGGGCTGTTAATAAATTCTAATAAAAAGGAATGGTAAAGTTAAATCTTAAATTTTAAAAAAAATATATAACATTATTGTTTGAAAACTGAAAAACGAAACCCTACAACTAACAAAAATACAAAAATAAAAATTAAAAATTAAAAATTAAAAACTCAAATATGATATCTATATCAATTGAATTTGGATTTTATAGTTGTGCAACAGGATGCTCGGCATCTTATCTAACTTGCAATTTCCTTCTTGAAAAACTATTGTAAATCCCGATCGAATATTATAAATCCATCTCAAACTGTTTTCTAAAACGAGCCAAACATGTACGTAGTCTCATAGAATCTGGTCCATGCTAACATTATTTTTTATTACTATCAATTTTTTTAACTATTAATATTAATTATATAAATCCACATTAATAATGCATATTAATATTTTATTAATTTTTTTCCTTTCACTTCAAACTACTTTTATTAAAATACATTAATGTTTAAGTATGACATTTTTTTTTTTCTTTACACATTGTCACTAGTAGCATCTTTTATTAGATGCTGAATTTTAATATTTCTCTTGATATTTTTATCTTACAATGTTAACATGTTATTTAGGTACCGAAACTAATGCATGTTATATTATTATTGGACTAAGAACAAAAACTAACAGCATCTCAATAATTTTACTTTTCAATATTAACATCTTATTTAGATGTCGAAACTAACGCATGTCATATTATTATTATTAGACTAAGAACATAAACTAATAATATAGTACATCATTTTCAACTTGAAATATTGATGCTTAGTCCAACCTTTCTTATTCTCTCTTTTCAATGAGCATCTGCTATGGGCATCCATTTATAATGGTGGCACGCAGGAATATCTCATTCTCACTCCTCTGGACATTTGTCATGAGTATACTACTTACTGGACTAATAGTAATATTTTATATGGTATTTTCATTTTTCCATCCGTTTTTTAAAAATAATTCGAAAATCCCTTTACTTTTACAAATAATTCGAAACAACCCACACTTTCATGTGAAAAGTGGTTGGGTAATGGATTTGTGGTTTTACTTTATTTCTATCTTATTTTCATTTCCATTATATAGTTACATTTATACCATTATAATTAATCACTCATTAAATTACATTATTTTTAATAAAAATTAAAATATAAAATAAATATATTTTTATTTGTATTTTTATTAATAAATTAAATAACACATTTTAATTTTATTATTTTTAATTAAAAAATCAAAATAAATATGAATTTATTTTATTTATTTTTACAAAACCACTTTCCACATAGGTTGTTTCGAATTTTTTTAAACTATAGTGGATTTTCGAATTACTTTGAAAAAACGGGTGGAAAAATGAAAATACCCTATTTTATATCATAACACTTTTTTTTCTCCTATTCAAATTTGAATATGATGTAATTAATATTTATAAAGTATTATTAATCTAATAAAAAAATCATAATATCATTCTAATAGCATAGAAAAGTGTATTAAATGATTATTTAATGAAGAAATTAATATTTCAACAAATTAATTTAATGCACATTAATATATATTTAACAGACACTAAAAATTAATTTATTTCATTAAATATTAAAGAATTTAAAAATTAAAAAATCTCAAAAACATCTTGATTAAAGGATGAAACAATATTTGAGATATTTCAAATTTTTAAAAATAATATAGTAACATTTTATTATATTTTAATCAAATAATGTAATCATAAAATTATTTTTAAATTATTATTTTACCAATTTGTACAAATCTTTTCATTATTGATACATTTTTTAACTTTTTTTCCCCAAAATTTAGTAATTTTTAGATATTATTTTTCAAATATAAAAACAAATATGTAATAAAATCGTATTTTATAATTTTCTTTACAATCAAACATCTAGATTTGAATCTAATCCAAATAAATATAATGTGGGTCCTAAATAATTTAGCTATTAATAAATCATCATCTCTTCTTCACATAAATCCACCACTATTAACTCTGTGGGTCTAAAATGTCTCGCACTTTCTCGAACACCTTCACAACCGTACAACCAATCAAAACCATCCACGTCAGACCCAACCACCACACAAAGCTCCACGTCATACCATATACTCACCCACCATGTGTCAACAATACACTCTATTCACACCAGATCCTCTCTCTCCTCCCTTATAAATACCAACCAATCCTCCCAAAAACCAAAATATCACAAAAATAGAAAAATAAAATTAAAAATTGAAAAAAAATTCAAAAACGGTTACGAAATCGCCATGACTTCGCCGAAGGTCAATCTCCGTCTAGTCCTCCTAATCGCCGTTGTCGTCTCCGTGTCGATCACCGCCGACGCCGCCCGCGCATCCGGCGGATGGAAGCCGATCAAGAACTTAAACGAGCCGCACGTGAAGGAGATCGCGGAGTTCGCCGTGTCGGAGTATAATAAAGCTTCGAAGGCGGATTTGAAGCTGGAGAGCATCGTGAGCGGCGAGACGCAGGTCGTTTCGGGGATGAATTACCGGCTGGTGGTGACGGTGAGTGGAAAATCGGCCGGAAAGTATCAGGCGATCGTTTGGGAGAAGCCGTGGGAGAAGTTCATGAAATTGACCTCGTTTGAGCCGGTAAAGGCGTAGATTTGTGTTTGATTGTGTGGAAAATTGTGGAAGAGAATGAGAATAAAAGTGAACTTGTGTTTGTTTTATTGTATGTGATAGTGAAATTTTATTATATGAGACATTTCTTGCGTTGATTGATGATGAATTTTGGTTGATTTTGGATTTTTGTCTGTTCGATGGTTTTGAGATCTGGAATTGACGTGAAAAAAATTGGTGTGCATGGTCAATGTTTCGGACTTCATTTGCCGACATGGATTGAGACGTATAGGATCATATCTTAATTATTAATAATAATTAATAAACAAAAAAATTTAAAAAAACACTAATATTTAACTATAATAAATTATTATTATTCGATAAAAGTTAATTTTAAAAAAATTATAATTTTTTTTTTAATTTATACTATATTATTTTACGCTGCCAACTGTTCGGATTTCATTTTAGCGATATTTATTTCTGAATTTAATTATTATTTTTGTTTAGTGTAAATTTTAATTTTTATAATATTTATATCCCGTCTAATATTTATTTTTATTTTTAATATTTATTTAAATAATTAATTTAAAAATATTTAAATTTATAATTTTAATAAATATATAAACATAAATCACCATTCATTTAAATTTTTAAATTTTATGGACATAAATTATAATTACAATTTTTAAAAAAAAAATGTAATTTTTTTATGGATTAAATTTTTAGGAAAATCCAATTGTGTTGATTGGTCAAATGTATGAGATTTTCCATCCTCCACAAGTCTATAAATACCAATCACTCCTCCCACTAAAACCCAAACATCATTTTTCAAAAAAAGAAAAAAATCAGAAACGGTTACAGAAATCACCATGACTTCGCGCAACCAAAATCTCCATCTCCTCCTCCTCATCGCCGTCATCATCTCGATCTCAGCCCCCGCCGACGCTTTACCCGGCGGATGGGAGCCGATTAAGAACATCAACGATCCGCACGTGAAGGAGATCGCGGAGTTCGCCGTGTCGTCGCACAACAAAGCGACGAATTCAGATCTGAAACTGGAGAAGATCGTCGGCGGAGAAATGCAGGTGGTTGCCGGGATGAATTACCGGCTGTATGTGACGGTGAGTGGTAAACTGGCCGGAAAGTATGAGGCGATTGTTTGGGAGAAGGCTTGGGAGAATTTCATGCAATTGACCTCTTGGCTTCCGGTACATAATTGAAATATTTTGATTTGAATATTTGAATAAAAGTGAAGTTGCTTGTGTTTAATTGATTGTTGATGGATGTTGTTGGGTCTTGGATGGTTGATAAAAGTTATCCATATACTGGTCAATTTAAATTAAAATATTTTTTTATAATAATTATTAATTATTTAAAATAATGGGGGAAATTAATTTTAAAAAATAAATAATGCACCTAACCCATAATTATTATTTTTTTTTTTGGTTTTCTTAGCGTGTGAGAGATTGCAATTAGTGTTGATAAGTCAATGGCATTAGATTTTCGATGGGCCACATGTCTATGATTTGATGGTTTGGTGCCTTTTACTATGGATTTAATTAAATGGGTTTGTCATTTTCAATGTTTTAGATTTGTTATCCCAAAAGTAAATCTAAATAATCGTGTTTAGCTTTTTTATTAGACGTTTGGATTCCCAATGTTAGTGGTTGGGACAATAGTGGTTGGGGTATTACTACTTGTCACGTGCGAGTTTACTTTAACCATTGAGTTTCATCAAGTTTCATCAATAGTATTTGTTATATATGTAAAAAAAAAAAAAAAAAAAAAAAAAAAAAGGGAAAATTTTGAAAAATGTTTTTAATTTAATATGATCACTTGCAAAGGGTATTACCGTAATAATAATGCTGTTATTGGGTAGGGTATGTAATTGGGTCAGGTGAATCTAGTGGTGGGCTTTTCAAATTTGGGCCTAACGGCCCATATCCAGTTACAGGTGGCAAATTAAGTTATTTTCAGTTTCTACCCTAACTTTTTAACTATTGTATTTAAACACCTCATAGTTCTACTTTTATACATTTACATCTTCAACATATTTCATCAATTTATGATTCAATATCGTTTTCAAGAGAACACAAATATGATGTAAATCAAATTCAAAATTTTACGCCTAGCTAAGAATTCTCAATTACATTTAGGTGTTGAAGTGATAATTATAAATCAAATATCAATTAGTGATTTGAAATAACAATTATAATAGTCCAATTATTTAATAACTATTCCATATTTATTTGATAAAAAATTTTAAAATATATGTATATCTTGCTATTCATGTCATTTCGATTTCTAACTAATTAAGAGATGTTAAATCTAATATCAGATTGGTAATAAAGGAATAATACCTTATATATAAAGTACCAATTAATATGAAATCTCTTGGGTTGTGATATCTAAGAATAAATCCGTGCGAGTTCAACTCTAATTCAAAGCGGACAATATCATACTAATGTGACAGTTAGGGATATCATACTAATGTAGGAGTTAGGGACTGGCTCCGGAGGGTCCAACAAGCAGTATCAAAGTCTGGTTCAAATATGGAGTCCGTTATTAGATCCGCGGTGGTGTGCTTTGTGTCGAAAGTCTTCTTGATAATATGGTGGTCGTACGGTGGTTCCCATTAGCTAGTGATGATGATACAAGATGATTTGACGAATCAGTTGATTATTTCAAAAGGAGACCGGTGGATTATCTCGGGGGAATTACGCGATGTGTTATCTTTGATTTGAAGGATCGGTGGACTTATTCGATGGGAGGCGATGTGACTCTCGGTTTGATTTGGAGGATTGTTGGGTGTCAAACCCAATACCAAATCGGTAATACAAGGGGATGCTGCCTTATATATAAAGTGCCCAAAGAACTTCATCAATATGAGGCCTTTTCGGTGGTGGTACTTAAGAACAAATCTGTGTGAATTCAGCTCTGACCTAAAACAAACAATATCATATTAACGTGGGAGTTAGGGAACAACTTCGGAGCGTCAAACATCAACTGCGTGGATTGGTAAATATATGTAGATGTATGATTACATTTGAGTCTTTGGCAATATATAATGTGGATTATGTTTGGCATTAGAGTTTAAAACGGATAGTTGAAAATGTAGTTCGAAATAACTACACTAATTAGCGGTTCGAAGTCCAAATAACTATTATGTATTATTTAAAAAAACTACTGTAATTATTTGATTTAAATTTGTTAATATTAAATACGAGATTATTTTTATAGTTTAAAAGTAATGATATCAATAATATAATTAAATATATATATATATATATATATATATATATATATATACTTTAAACATTTGAATCTCTAAATAGATGATGATACAAATCACTACTCTAAATACTAGATGATACAAATCGCTATTCAACCAGTTAATATCTTTAATGTAAGGTATGAATGGAGATTGGCTTGTATGAAAAATCTGAAACTATGATGATACATACATGCATAATTTTTGCATGAGATATGAGCTAGCTAGCAAGCATTGAATGAGTTGGTGAGTGCATCATGTGAAACTAAAGATGTAAAGTAGACCATGTTCTTCTTTGCTGGATTTCAATACCTTTGGTTGGCCACAGCACATTGACTTTTAAATGCATAAATATATATATATATATATATATATATATATATATATATATATAAAATCAATTATCATAACAAGTTGGCAGAAAAAGAAGACCTTATATGTGATATACATTTTGGTGCCGGTGAAGAACAACATGCTTTATCTCTTTCGGATAAATATTCACCGATTAATTGTCATAAAGGCATATAGACTGTGAATAGATAATAATTATTTATAATAATATTTTTCCAAATGCTGATCAAATTAAATGTTTTAAAACTAATTTATTATCTATTATTTTGGAAAGATTTTAATATATTTTTTTTTTTAAAATTTAGTATATCATCGAAAGTTTTGAATGAGATTTTTTTAATTAAATAAATATTTTTATGTCGAATTTTATTGGAGAATGGTAATAGTAGTTGAGTTCTAAGTATTGAATTTAGCTCAACATTATATGGATTTTTAAGGTTATTATATGATGCGATTGCAATTTAAGGACTTTTCTAAGTTTTTGGATGATTACTGTTAAATTCCAATGCTGGAGTTCTAAATGATTTGTGTTATTATCCATAATAAGAAAAACTTAACCTACTCACGTCTCCAGGTAAATGGGATCCAATTTAGATCATCATTTAGATCATTAGATCACTCTAACGTTCCTATGGAGACAGGTCTCTAGGAAATAAGGTAAGCTCTCTAGCATCTTCATATAACACACCTACAATTATCTTTATTTATTTATTTTTTTTAACTTATTTTTTCAAAGAAACCTTGATATGTTCTGAGCGTATGAGCGTCAATCCGCTAACACCACGTCTATTTTCCTCCAACTTCAAATCTTCTTCCTTCCAAATGATCGAAGATCTCAGTGAAGGAGACCACACTTTTCCATACAGAGAGGTTAAAGATCCTAACAAAAAATTACCGTAACATTTATAAATGATTGATTTTATCATCTATAACAAACTTGACCTATTCGGTTTAGATCATCATGCAGACCATTAGATCTACTCACTTGCCCATGCAAATGAGATCCGGTTTAGATCATCATGCAGACCATTAGATCACTCTAACATTCCTGTAGAGACAGGTCTCTATGAAACAAGGTAAGCTCTCTAGAACACACCCACAATCATTTTTTTTTTATCATCTTTTCTCTAGAAAAAAAACTTGGTATGCTTTGAGTGTCAGAGCGCCAATCGGTTAACACCACATTTGTCTTCCTCCGATTTTAAATTTTTTTCTTTCCGGACGATCAGAGGTCTCAGTGAAGGAGGCAACACCTTTCTATACTTAGAGGTTCAAGATCCTACCAAAGAATTACCCTAACAAAATATTTTGTTTAAATTGAGAATTTATAATTCTTTATGGCCTGAGTGAGTTGAAACTCAATTTTAAATATTAAATTAGAAATTCAATTCGACTATTTTTTACATTCGAATCAATAAAATTAGGTCCAATTCATTTGAAATTGACTTTAAATAAGTTGACAGGATTTAGGATTTTTTTTTTCAAAAAAATGAATTCAAAAGAAATCTTCTATAAACAAAATTCAACCTAAAATTAAAATTTAAATGCATTTAATCAAATTCGGATCATTTAGATTCGCTATATTTGTCACTCTTTATCCTCCGCATAATAAAAATTAAAAACTCTAAATTATTTAAAATTTTCAAATAACATCTTATCGGAACTCAATATAAATCTTATATGCTAACTGTTTTTTAAAATGATACTAATTATGTAATGGTTTGGCGCTATATTATTCTAATTCAATAGAAAACTTATATGTTAACAGTTTTTTAAAATGAAACTGATTAAATTTTATCCTAATCCAATAAAAAGTTTATATGTTAACGATTTTTTAAAATGAAAAACCATTATTGGGGAATTGTATTTAGGGTCTGTTTGGATAGACTGACTTTTGATTTCTAACTTTTAGAAGCTGTTTCAGATGGTCATGGTATTTGGGTAACTAGTAGAAGTGCTTCTGTTTTCCCAGAAGTTCTTTCAAATAAAGTAAAAAATATTAGCTTCCTGAAAATGACTTACACTTCTCTTCTTCTACAGACAAAAGTTAAAAATAAAAGCAATTCCAAACAGGCCCTTAGAATATATTATGGAGTTGTTCGGATACAATGACTTTTGACTTTTGACTTCTGAAAACTGTTTCAAATGGTGTTTGAGTAAGTAATAAAAGTGCTCCTACATTCCGAAAAGCTCCTTTAGATAAAGTGAAAAATATTAAAATGTCTGAAATAATTTTTACTTATTTTCTTTTGCATTTAGAAATGAAAAATAGGAGAAATCTCAAACGAATAATTGTTATCCCTTCTATAAAATTTCACACTTATAAGAAGTTAAAAACTCTTCTAATAATTATTAGAAGATGAAAAGCGAAAGATCTAACAAATAAGCATATATTAAAAAAATAGAAAATAATTTTTCGGAACGGAATAATTTACCTTTCGCTAGAAACTTTTATATCCATTGCACTTAATAAAAAAAAAAATAATAAAAATAAATGAAATGAAATCAAAATCTGCAACTACCTTACATAGAATAGAACCCAAACAAAATATACACAACAACAATAGACCCCACAATCAACTACATATGATGAAGACCACCACCATATAAACACCACAACACACCACTCTCAACCTTCATCTTCTTCTTCTCCAACTAACAAGGACTCACAAACAATCTCTCAAAACCCCCACAACAATCACCAACTCACACAACCACTACAATTCAAAAGCCCTAGAATTCCCACAATAGGCCTCTGCGTGTCAAAACCCAAAGCTGAGGCTCGCAAAGCCTCGGCTACGGCGGTTCCTTCCGTCGTACAGCGCCTCTCCAGCCCTCCTCCGCCGGCTGTGCCTCCCACGGCTCCGGTTGCGGTTCCGGGTACGGGCTATTCCGGTGCTATTACTCTCGAATCGAGTCCTAGTACTAAGATGAAGGGGCTTTTTAAATCGAAGCCGAGGACGCCGGTGGATGTCGTTAGACAGACTCGAGATCTTCTTGTTTACGCTGGTCGTAGTCCTGATGCGAGGGAATCGGTGTCCAAGCGGGAAGAGAAGGTATAATTTGGTTTCAATTTAGCTGATTTCAGTGATAGTTGACTAATGGATTGTTAATGAATACTCAAAATGTTATTATTTTGTCTTGAATTGTTTGTTGATGGTGTGATAGATGGCGGAGTTGAGTAGAAACATACGGGAGTTAAAGCAGATACTTTATGGTAATAGTGAATCAGAACCGGTTTCAGAAGCTTGTGCACAATTGACTCAGGAGTTTTTCAGAGAAGATACTCTAAGGCTTTTGATTACTTGTCTTCCAAAATTGAATTTGGAGGTAATGGTTTGTATAGATAGATAGATACTCTAAGGCCATTGTGAAGATTTTTGGATACTTTTTTATATGATGAACTGGTACACATTTTGCAGGCTAGAAAAGATGCTACTCAAGTTGTTGCTAATTTACAAAGGCAACAAGTTCAATCAAAGTTGATTGCATGTGAATACTTGGAAAAGAATATTGATCTAATGGATATTTTGGTAGCAGGGTAAGGTTTGGTTTGTGATTTGAAGGAAATTGGGATGTCATGTTATATATACAAGCTGTTTTTTCATTATTGGTAAAAGTTTTTCTGTAGTTATGAAGATGCTGACATGGCTTTGCATTATGGTGCTATGCTGAGGGAGTGCATTCGTCATCAGACTGTTGCAAGGTAGAGAAAGTAGTTTAATGTATTTCATCCACCAGATGAATTCATATGCAAAACTGAAATTGAAAGAGAGTGATGAGAAATGGGCATGTTTCTATTCGCCGTCGTTTCATGCTTTTATGCTTTAGTAGTCTTTTCTTGATAAAGCTGAACATGTGAAGTTCACTGTTTTCTTGCTTAGATGTCATACACAATAGTTTGGTTCTTTCAGTCAGATTTCTCACATGCATTTGTTTTCTAATAGTACGAGTGTTTTTATTGATGGGTGACATGTTTTTCTGGTTTGACTAAAGGTATGTGTTGGAATCGCAGCACATGAAGAAGTTTTTTGACTTTATACAGCTGCCAAATTTTGATATCGCCGCAGATGCTGCTGCAACTTTTAAGGTGATTGAATATATTCATTGCTATTAGTTACAAAATTTATTTTTATTTACTGTAACTAAGGGTGAATGCAGAATGTTAATGTAGTGCTACTCTTAACTTATATTGCAGGAGTTATTGACAAGGCATAAATCTACTGTAGCTGAATTTCTTTCAAAGAACTATGATTGGGTGAGAGTTGCTTTCATACTGTCCACTCTCTGTATTTAAATATGATATTCTTTACTAGTCCTAAATTTATTTGCTTGGCAATATGATTAATTCAGAGAAGTATTTGCTAGTTCACATCAATTGCTATGTTTTCATCCCAAATATGATCAGTTTTATATTATAATTTGTGAAATAGAAGATAGGATCTTAGAAGTTTTTGCGCCTTTTAGTTGTATGCATTGATATGCTTTCTTTAATGATTAATCAGAACTATACTGGTCTCATTATTCTAGAAAACGTCTGTCATCTGTTTATGCTAACTACTTTTGAATACATGTCACAATATTCCTCATTGTTGTATTATTCTCTTAAAGAAAGATATTGATAGGCCTTTATTTGTTGCTGGTTCAGTTTTTCAAAGAGTATAACTCAAAACTGCTGGAATCCTCCAATTACATTACTAGACGGCAAGCTGTTAAGGTAACGCTTTTTACATGTATCCAGATACACCCAGTGAAACATGTATCTTGGCTTCTTTGTAAAAGGATTATTACTATTCTTATTATTTTCGTATCTCATTAATATATATTACTCAAAGGCATCTTTTGTAACAGCTGTTGGGAGATATATTGCTGGACCGCTCAAACTCAGCTGTGATGACACGATATGTCTGTTCTAGGGACAACTTAAGGATACTAATGAACCTTCTAAGAGTAAGAAACTGTAGTTGTTACAATAAGATGTCTTCCTTCTGTGCTTGAAATTTATCTCGGAATCATTCTTGTCCTTCACATTATTTCTTAAAATTTTATGTATTTCCATGGTTACACTACTAGATGTTTTCAACTGCTTAATTAGAAATTGTTTGAACCAAGCTCTAATGCATTTTGTGAATTTGTTGTACAGGAATCTAGCAAGAGCATCCAAATAGAAGCTTTTCATGTTTTCAAGGTAACATATTATGATAAAGTCTGTACTTCAGGATTCCTAATCGCGTTACTTGGACTATATATGCTGACTTCATAAGACTGTATCTATGTTACAGTTGTTTGCTGCAAATCAAAATAAACCACCAGACATTGTAAGCATACTCATCGCCAATAGAAACAAGCTTCTGCGGTTGTTTGCCGATTTCAAATTGGACAAAGGTAGTAGAGACTTCCATATCACATTTCAATTCACTATACAAACACATCCTAGACACAATATTCACTACCATTCATATAAACTGTTACAGAGGACGAGCAATTCGAAGCCGACAAAGCTCAGGTTGTGAAGGAAATCGCCGGTCTGGAGCCTAAAGACAACCCATAACCTTGCAGCTCAGTTGCTTTAATCTCTAGCGTCATGCAGATATGCAATGCAATGTCCATGATGTTTTTTCTGCATCATGTAAATGTGACTTATAATCACATAGATCTTCTCTTACACACCTCTTTGAATAAGATGTTAAATGGTTTTTTCTTTCATGTACTCCAACCTGTATTATTTTCCTAATACATGCATCTTTTGTAGAGCAGACAAATAAAGATCACACACACAATTATTTATATCTTGTGTGTAGGTGCAAAATCTCAATTTCATTGTTTTGTTATTGTTTCATTAGAGACTTACATTCTGAAGTATGAAATTGGTTCATGTAAAGTATTACACTTTTCTTGCATTGCAAATCTACATTTTCTTTTACTTTTTATTGAACTCATTATATGATGTTTACAGTGAAGTAGTGTTGTGTTGTTGAAGTACATAGCAAGTGGGGTTTTTCCTTTTTGTGTCCACAAGAAGCAGGAAGTTTCATGTGATTTAAAGACAGAAGTAGAAGAAGACATGTGAAACAAAACAACAAAAACACTTTTGTCAATAGGCATATTCCATGGATCTTCCACATTATAATGTATATTATTGAATTAAAGATAGCCTCTTATATTCGTTTTTGGTACAAATTCAAAAACCAACCAAAAGGGTATTAGAAAATTGAACTAGTTAATTGTAATGTACATTTTTCTCATGTTAAAGTGATTAAATTCTTTATTCTAATTAAAAAGAATATATAAAGTTCATGTAATATGCTCCATATATAAACACATCTGTGTGGACGTGGTCAGGTCTGCTTTCCAACGTGAGAAAAAAAGCTCAAAAAGCACAAACTTGTCACCATCGTCGTCATAACCAACAACATCATCAGCTCCTGAAGCCTCACTGTCTCTGGTTTTCTGTTTGGTCTCAACATACAATAAAGATGGCACAGAATGGTAAAAATCCATCTTTTATCATCTGGGTATTTGATTTCATTGCATTTGCTTTGTGAAGTTTATGTCTTTATTGTTGTCTAGATTCACTTGGCAAGTTTTTAGCCGCTGCAGTTGATGCAGCAAAAAGGGCTGGAGAGGTCTGTTTTCTCAAATTTCATATAAAATTTCAATTTTTATTGTTTCTGTTCACATTTTTTGAGTTCTTTGCAGATTATCAGAAATGGGTTTTATCAGACTAAACATGTGGAGCACAAAGGACAGGTCTTTTTCCATCTCTTTGATTAGATATATAATTAAGATATATATGCTTGTATGTATTTGTGTGTATTGTGAGAGGAAATTGAATTTTTTATGTGCTTTCATTCATTATATGAAAGTGGAAACAGTCCTTTTGTAGTTTAGATTGTAAGATAGAGGCAATACTTATGAACCTCTAGACCAGTAGTGGTTTGTTTAGATAATGCAATAATTCTTTGTTTCAATCTTAGAAATTTCTTGCTGAATTGTACACTTGGAATTGGTATATATGCTGGAAATCATTTAACTGGTTGGTCATTAGTATATTTCTGAGTTTATGTGGAAGTGAAATCTACTTATCGTGTCGGTTTTAATATTAATATCTATATGCAGGTGGATTTGGTGACAGAAACGGATAAAGCATGCGAAGATCTTATATTTAACCATCTTAAGAAGACTTTCCCCACACATAAGGTTTTTTTCTCATAACTTCAGCTTAATTGTCTTTTTGTAAATTCAATGGTTCGAGATTGGTGAACTAGCTTTGTTGGCTTTATGTTTAGTTTATTGGTGAAGAAACTACTGCTGCAAATGGAGTTTCAGAGTTGACTGATGAACCTACTTGGATTGTTGACCCTCTTGATGGAACAACCAATTTTGTTCATGGGTGAATGTTCTTCTTTATTGCAGATGATTGAGCTTTCTGTTGTCTAATCTGTTAGTTTCATGGTTGACTTTGTTGTCGCTTTATCATTATTAGGTTCCCTTTTGTTTGCGTCTCTATTGGGCTTGCCATTGGAAAGATACCTACAGTTGGTGTTGTCTACAATCCAATAATGGATGAGGTAAGAGCTGTTATGCTGCTCCCTGTGAATCTAACATGAACTGTCAACCCGTAATCAATTCTATGAAGAGCGTATATTGATGACAAAGGACAGAACATGATGAGTTGTTTCAATAACATTCTTATCTAAGAGTTGAATATTTGGTTTCCTACGTGCAGCTTTTTACAGGAATTCGTGGAGAGGGAGCGTTTCTGAATGGAAAACCTATAAAAGGTGCTTGCTTTGATTTCATTATAGGACATTGTTGTCTTTAAATGATCAGTTTTCAGTTTGCTGAATGATTATTAGTGACAATATCATAACTTTGAAAATTCACAGTTTCCGACAAGACCGAACTTCTAAACTCTCTTCTAGCAACGGAGGTATGTGATCATTTGATTAATATAACTTTTATTGCCTGAAATCCATCTATTTTTCTTGTATCGAGTAGAACCATAATTATATTTTAACACAAACTGTGGAATCGGGCTCACAAATTTGCAAAAACCATGCTTGATTAGTGAATTGTGCATTAGCTCACAAGCTGTGTTATGTTGATGTGTGATTAACATTAATTACCTTGATGTTGCTGCTGAATTAAATTGCTACCATATCATGAATTTCTTATTCTACGTTGGCATCTAAATTACTGATATAATCTTATTGAGCAGGCTGGAACAAAACGTGATAAGGCAACTTTGGATGCTACTACAAATAGGATCAATAGCTTGCTTTCGAAGGTAAGGATATCCTTCTGAGCTCTCTACTTGCCTATTCTTCTTCTGTAAATGTCTCACCAGTAAATCTCAACACCAGGTGAGATCCATTCGGATGAGCGGTTCTTGTGCATTGAATCTATGTGGAGTTGCATGTGGAAGGATTGATCTGTTTTATGAAACTGGTTTTGGTGGTCCGTGGTATGCTTTTGCTTCTCTCTTCTTCTTTTTCTAGTTAAATTGAACATGGATTGATATGACGCACCATTTAATGCTCAGGGATGTGACAGCCGGGATCGTTCTTGTCCGTGAAGCTGGAGGAGTTGTATTTGATCCGTAAGTATATACACGGATATAGTCTTTACTCTTTTATCTTGTGTTTTTCAAAAGTTCAATAAGATCTGCTTATGCACTCTTGAAACTTGTCTCACCTCCTACCGGTGTATTCCTTTTACGTTCTTCATTTAAGATCTTAGATCGAAGTTGCATAAGCTATCTTGATGCTTATAGGACTTATCTAAAATCTTGCATACTAATATAATAAATTGCTATACACTCTATATAGACTTGTTCCCTTTCAAACTACTTTTGCTTTTTGATCAACAACTTTGAGAACTAACACACCATCATGCAAATTGACCTGTACAATATTCTCCACATATAGAGCTATCAATGATACACAGAGAATGACAGATGTTTAATATTCATAGAAACTTTTCCTATCAACCCCACCTGACAAAGACTATATTTTTGACTTAAAAACCATAATGGTAGGTAAAACAGCTAGCATCAATCTTGTCTTGTAACAGCATCCTAAGTTTCTAGAATGAAAACTCCTTTTAGGATCAATATTTCAGAACCGCACAATTGTCACGCTACAAAGTCACCTTGCATCTCTTTCAATTTTATGTGTATTTCACACGATTGCGCATTGAATATGATTATCTTTAGATATCTGAAAGTTACTGGTTTTCTTTCATCAGATCTGGTAAAGATTTTGACATCACGGCTCAGCGAGTTGCTGCATCAAACCCCTCGCTTAAGGATAAATTTATCAAGGCTTTACAGGAATCAGAATGAGAAGGCACCTATAACTTGTCAAATTCCGGAATTTGATCTCTTATCTATATGATGACCAGGTTCTCTTCTGCTTCTTAGCAACATCATTATTAGGTTCTGAAATGAACCATAGACTCGGAGTGAATTATCGCATGATTCTTTCAAATTGAGAATGAACATTAAATATCAGTCTAAAATTTAATCAAGATTGATAATTTATGTGATTTTTATGTTTAGATACCATTCTGAATCAGGAATATGGAGCCTTGAATTTACTATCCGGTAAAACGTCGCATTAGATTGTGACAATTCATCATAGGATTATGTCAAGTTAATAGATAAGATGTGATCAATACCATGTAAACAAAATCAAACCAGTATATATAATAAATACGCAATGAACAAAAACATAAAACTCTCGCCCAAACACAACTCTATGTCTCTGACTACATACTATCCGAAAAGAATCATCTTCCAGGCCTGATTTCTACACCAACTCAGCCATAGATAAAACAGAAGCTGCCACATGAAACTAACCAGTATGTATAATAGATAACATGGAAAAGAAAGTAATACAAAAAAATGAACCCCTATTAGCTGTGCTTATACTCCTTGATGCCTGTTATTGTATCCATTAGCTCCATTGATGCCATTTTGTGTCTTGCCTGCTCTCTCGTCTTTTTTCCTTTTGATCACTATAAACCATGTATAGGCTTCCAAGATCACAGCTACAACAGCTAATGCTATAATAACACCAATGTAAGCATCCTTCCATTTCTTTTCAGGATTCAGGATATCGAATCCTAGGAAAATGTTGACCACACTTAGGACAATGACACTGTAGCCAACTAGGTGGTGGTAGATGTTCCAGTAGATTCTCAGCTTGTGTTCTGGTTTTGGCCTTAGAAGCAAAGCAAACACCTGATAGCGAAAAACTTGCCTTTAGTACGTAAACGCAGCATGAGACCACTTTTTTTAGAACTAAGACATTGATAGAATTGTTTTTAATTACCTGAAGTGTGCCTATGCAGAAAAGGACTATGCCAATAGTTCTATGAGTGTTGTATTGGATACCAGCGGATTCGCTTCCTAGTTTTAGACCTGTACCCCAACCAGCGACACCAACTATATAAGCTGATGATTGACAGAATACATGTAGGTAGAACCATGCTGGGTCTGCAGACTTGAACACCTTCAAATACCTTGCTGTTATAGCTCCAATAGGCAACAGAATACCCCAACTAACCACGTTTAGCACCCCATGAATCTAAAATCACATTTAAACGACATTTCTAAGCTTTCAATAACACAACATAAAATTCCAAAACTAGGCCTAAATCAAAACAACTTACATTTCTCTTCTTGATCCTTGAACTTCCACCACTAACAGTACCTGTCTGACCAGAGAGAACATTGATAGACCCCATAGACTGAACATTAGGACCAGTGAAGCTATGAACTTGTGGAGTGTTACCAGAAACAGCACCTTCTTGCCAAACTTGGTTCAAAGTACTAACACTTCTGTTGAGTTGCAAACTAGCATATATAATCATCTCATTATTAGCATAACTAGCTGACAAATCCGAAACATCAAAACTAAGATCACCCTTTTGAAGCCGTGTCTGATAGGAAGTGATTGGTGATGTATAAGCATTGATTGATCCATCACTCCGTCTAAAAGCAACAAGAGCTTGTGAACCAACCATACCAGTTGCTGTAGGATTTATAGCCCAAGCCACCCATCTTGATCCCGAGATTTTCGCGTGCCTATACGCAATATAAAGCTTTCCTGTTGACGAATCATAGTTGTAATGTATAAAGGAGTTTAGAACAGGTAGATCATTGCATGATCTGAACACTTTGTTGCTTGAAAATCTGTATTTGGAACATGTTTGCTGTGCATAGGAGGATGAGATTGATATGGATACCAGAATAGTGAAACACAACAAAAGCTTGAACATTTTGGTGAATGTTTGATGAGAAATTGTTGAATGGAGTGTTTATGAAGTGGTGTTTATATATAAAAAAGTGTTTGGTGGGGTTTGGTTGCTGTTGGCTTGTCATTTGAGTGAAGAAGGTTCCATTTTTACCCGTATTCATGAGTTGGTTTCACATTTTATCATATCATATACATGAGAATTTGATGTTCATATATTATATACACATATTTGTTTCACAACCACCATCTTCTAGTTAACCAATTTTTGGCCAAACATCCCATATGCATGGCTTGAAAATTTATTTATATCACGTTATCGGAACGAGTTAGACCTTATCAGAACACATCAATTTTTTGAAAATTTGTTTATAACACGTTATCAGAATAAGTTAGACCTTATCAGAACACATCAGTTCTGCTTCGCTCTGATCCCAGTTGATTCTGGAATCAGTTTGATTCGTTGCCATTCCAAAACCAGTTCTGATTCGATCCAATTCATACTTAGGAAACATTGGAAGCATTTCTCAAGTTTGTCAAACATGTCATACCTTAAACTACAATAGTTAAACCTTTTTTCAAAGTTTAAGCTTTTGAATTGGATGGTAGCCAAGTGAACATAAGAGACTATACAACAAAAGGAAGAGGTTTAGGACTCTAAGCAACTACATAGCAATCAAAACTCATCAATAAACAATATATAGAGATCAAATAATTGTTTGTTTGTCAACCTAATGATACCAATCACAAAAAGACAATAATTAAAAACATGAAACTAGTTCATGAGTTGTCCAAGAATCATCAATCAAAATGTGTTTGTTCTTGTGATGTTTTTGAGAACCAATAAAATAGGAGAGAGGATTTGGTGAGGTTAGGTGTAGGGTTGGCCATGTGTGGAGCTTTGAGCTCTTCCTTAGTCAAATTTCCATTTACCAAATTCTTCGATTTTGGGACCCATTTTGCCACGTGGATTGTAACCGTAACCACCTCCTCCGCCACTCCAACCACCGTGGCCGTACCCACAACCATATTCCGGCAGAGAAAAATAATTAGCTAAACAATTATGATTAGTATATATGATTAATCTATAATTATGGGCAATAACCAATTGAAAAGGTTATTATCAAAGGAAACCAAATAAATAAAACAAAATAGAAAAGGTGATTATATGAATATCATGCAAATTGAGATAGAATCTATGGTGATTGATGAGTGTGACATTTCAATCACCAAATCTAATTATTTATTTGATTGTCTTATTTGTATAATGTTTATTATTCATAATTATGTCTTCATGCAAACGTAATTATGTGATAATACAAATAATGAGCTTACATATTGATATATCGTGAAGTATGATAATTTGTTTTTATATGAATATAAAATTTATAATATAATTTTTTATTAGATATCTTTAAATAACTTTATATTCTGTTTGATGGAGATTTAGAATGGATTTAATGTTTAATTATTTAATTAACTGATAATTTTTTAATTAGCTATTAATTTTTTTAAAAAAAAATATAGCTTTACCAAATCATTATTTGATTAATTTTTTAAGTTAATTGTTAAATATAAAATTATTAAAAATTTATTATATATAAAATTAAAATCATAAATAATAATATAATTAATTATAAATTTAAAAAAGTAAAGTAAACTACTAAAATTATATATCACTAACTTTATTAAAATTATTTCAAGTGAAACAATTTTTTTTTTAATAATAATAATTAAAATTTAAATATTAATAAAAAATTTATAAAATACATATTTAATTACTAAATAGGATATATAAGTGGTTTATATTTAAAGTAAAAAATTTAAATTACTTTCAATAAGTGGAGTGAGTAAAATAATGATAAATTCAAAAGAAAAATAAGATTTTTTTTAAAATAATTTTTTATATTAAAAATAATTATTATTATCCATTAATTTTTCTTATTTATTGGTTAAGTAGATACTAGTTCTATGTTAAAATTGACAACAAGCAAGAGTTTAATTAACTCAATTGGTTTACTTAGAAGTGATGATATATATTAACTCTTGAGATTAGAACATCTCAACTACTTATATAAAACAATCTAGAACCTTTGAAAAATCTAGTTAAGCTCTAATGTTTCAATGAATTGGGCTTGTTTTCTCTTCTTGGGCTTTTTAAATGGGCTCTTTGGACATTCATGGCCCATTTTCCTTACAAGCCCATTTTAGGCTTTAACCCATTCTCATCAAAAGTTCATTAACAACACTACTTTAGTATTGGAGAACAATTAGGTTAATGAGGATCATCATGTTGTTTACAAGTAAAATCAAAGGAAATATAAAAATAAGTAAATAATTCCAAACTTCACAACAATTTAATAGACTATTTATTTAAATATATAATTTTATAAAATTAAATTTTAAAAATAAATAATTAAAAATTACGAATATAATATCACTTTACAATTTTTATTTTAATTTTTTTAAATATTTAAAATTTCAAAATTTATGAATTTCAAATCTAATTTAAATAGTCTATTAACTTAATTTAAAATTTTAAATATAATTATTTATAAATTTAATCAGTTATAAAATTATAATATTTTAATTAAATAATTATCATTAAATATAAAATCACTTTAAAAAATTAAAATAAATAAAATAATTTCAAATTTTTCCAATATAAACATCATTTGTAATCCTACCAATCTATCTATATCTATATCTATATCTATATCTATATCTATATCTATATATATATATATATATATGTATATATATAATCACATCACAATATAAAATACTTTGTTCAAAATCTTTTAGAAGAACTACCCCCACCAAAATTTGGCCATGACAACCCTAATAATTTCCATCCTAAAATGAGATGAAGTGGGTTTGTGACACGTGGCAATTCAATTAAAAAAATATTTAGATTAATTATTTGTATATAAAATCAAAATCCCACTTTGAATGTACATAACACATTGAGTTGTCAATGTACATATTTGTGGGTATTTATAGTTTCTTGGCCTAAGTTTAGATTTTAGAAAAAGACTTGCAACTAAGAATTTAATGTCTAATAGTATCTTATTCTTGTTTCATCATGTGTGAACATTATGAGTTGCTAATATGATTTGATTACTATATTAAATTAATGATAAGAAATAAATAATTTTATATAAAAATATATTTTAAAAATTATTTTCTTTATTCTATTTTAAAAAATAATCAGTTCATAATTAATTTTAAAATTTTAATGTATTTAAATTCAATGTTAACCAAAATCATTCAAATTTATTTTAAAAAAAAATAATTTTTTAAAGTTTTTGAGTTGGAGTTGTTTTGTTATTGATTTAAAATTTAGTGAAAATTAAAATAATAATAAATAAATAAAATATTTTACTACTACATTTTATCCCATTGATTTAACGCTTTGAATGTTATAATTAAATTTAAAAATACATAATTAACACTAAATCAAACATGTCTATTTAAAATCTAATGATATATTTATAATTACATTTAAAAATTCTTTTACTTACATTTAAACAATTTTTATATAGTTTAAATATAATTCAGTCATCTATTTTCATAAATTTTGGTTCTTTTATATATATATATCAAAAGAGGACAAAATGAAAAGGAAAAAGAAAAATTACATGTGCAAATGATAATTAAAACAAACCAAAACACTTGATTAAAAAATTGCTTTATATTATAAAGAATGTAAAAAGTTGAAATAAGGAATAAAAATTATTACATAGTACTATTGGTTTCATTTTAAATAAAAAAATTTTAATTTACACCGACACTTGGACATTAATTAGATAATTGACATATAAAATTTCAATGTCTTCCATGTTTGTTCTTTGAAGTCTTAAAGTCATACTCATAGTCATACATGTATGATATGAAATAAGAGAATTAATGTTTGATTGTGATGGTTAATGGTGGTTGTGAATGTGATTCATTTAGATAGAGATGGTTCATAATTTAGTTTATAAATGTAATGTCGCATTGAAGATTAAAACTAAAATTAATTCTAAAAAATCAGTTTTGCCATTTTTTAATTATATTAATTTCACTATTATTTATCATTACTATTATTATTACTATTATTTTATATAATATTTTTATCAATTGAAAATTTATCAGAGATATTTTAAATTTTAAAAAAATTATTTTTTTATCGAAAAAATCTATACATATATAAAATATTTCTGATTACTATTCACCCCTAAATGAATATTAATCGGGCTGCCAACTAAGAGAAGTGTATTATTAAAAATAAAATAAAATTATTAATTTTAACAAATTTATAGTATTTTTTTTGTATCCCTTAAAATTATTTTTTAAAATATTTTTTCCTTTAAAATATATGTTGAGTATGAATTGACCGAATATGAGTATTTAATAAATTATACGACTGGCCACATATTTATATATTATTAGGTATCTATTTGTTATTATCATTTATTTATTTATTATATAAATTTATCAGCAATCTATAAAATTTTATTTTATTACATTTAAATATACTTTTATTTATATAGATTTATAATTCTATAAACACAGATTATATTTATAACTAATAAAATCGTCTAAACCACAATTTTAAGTTTCAATTTTTCAAACACTAACCCCAAAATGGTTCATTTCAAAATTGATAGGATGTTAATTTAATCATATAAAGTAAACATAAAGAAACAAAGTTGCTAATAAATAATTTGACATGCATATAATTTCCCACTTTATAGTGTACTAAAAAGTACTTTAATTCCCTTTACGTGTCCAAAAATAAATTAAACACACTCACTAAACATGCTTTTTAACTTTAAAGCAACCAAATAATAAGTTTTGGTCAAATACGCGTAAACAAACACATTTTATTTAATTAATTTCATCAAATTATAATTTAATCAAATAATGGTATGATTAATGGATAACTTAACTTTTAATTAAGTTTTCTATTTGGATAATAATTCTTCCACGTGTGTGATTAAAAACTTAATCACATAATTACTTTATGTATTGCTAATGAGTGTTAAAACCAATACTTATTAGTGGTTTATCTAGATTGTGTAATTGTCAATTTAATCTTTGAAACAAATGATTGAGAGGGTTTCTTATGGTGTAAAAGATAAAAAATCATATATAGTCAACTCTTAAATTCAAAATAATTAATATTAATTAAAAATGACTGAAGTTAGGTTAAACACAAAAAATATTTTTAGATTTCAAGAGAGTTTACACATTTAGTGTAATACTATATTAATTATCAATATTTAAAATTTTAAAGTTGCATAGCCATTTTTAAGGGTTAGGGTAATTATATTTGTAATAGTTAACCATAATTGTTTGATGTTAAAATAACCATTAAAATAGTTACATAGGAATTGATTTTTTTTTTTCTTTTTAAAAATAAAATTTGTGAGTAATATTAATATGTATATATATAACAACTTTAAATTTAGTTTTGATAATATATATATTATTTGATTTGATTTAGTTCGGCTCAAAATTAAATAATCCTATCTCTGAACAAATTATATCAAATATCTTTTTTTTTTTAATACGTAAATATCACTCCATCATTGGGCCGGCAAAAATACTCGATTTACCTGAAATCTGTTTTCACCTTGTATTTGATCAAGTTTGGAACAGTTAAAAATACATTCCGATTGATTTTGCGGTGAAAAACATGATTTCTTCTTGTTAAACGGTCAGAATCAGGTTAAATAATTTAAACCCAACCTGCTCCGCTATATATTAAATTATGATAATATACATATATGTTTAGGATTATTATTGTATTAGAATTGATAACACATAAATGTATCTGAATTTTGGGATTATATAAATTTTGAATGCTTTAAACAAACATGAACTGCATAAACCTCCGTATAATAACATAGGTTGTCTTGCAAATTTATCTATTATATCGAAAATACTATTGAGAAGGATAAATTTTATATTTCATAGTGAAATATTATTATGAAGAATGTCTGTTATGAAAAGATTAACTATATATATATAAAAGATTAATTAACAGGTTATTTTCATTTTTGTTATTTTATTACTTTTATTTACATCATATAGTTCAACTTTAAAAATTTTATAAAAATAATCTTTCAAACTTCCACTTTTAAAAAATTAACCAAATTGACCATTTTATCCTTTTGTGAAGATTTTTTACACTGATATGTGTAGGTGTGAAGGTGGTCGGTGAAGAGAACCTTCACATATGTGATGGTCTATTTTTTAAAATCAAAATTTAAGTGACTAAAAATAGAAATAAACTTCTATTGGTTTAGTTTTGAATTTTTAAATTTTATTTGGTTTATTTTATGTAATTTTCCCTTAACTATATTTATATATCTCGCATATATATATATATTTAAATATTTTATAAGCATGATAAATATTTTTAAATATTTAATATAATATATTATTTTAATATTTAACACAATATATTTTATATAAAAATTTAAAATATAATTTTGTAATGAGATAAATTGAATATATAAACTGATCGAATCAAATTCAAATTTGAAACCACTAATTCAAATTCGTTAAAATTTTGAATCATATTTAAAAGTACGAAAAAAAATTACAAATTTGGGACATTTCTAACCGGCACCGATGTGTTGCGAACACTAATCTTAATAAGCTTACAAATGTGGAGGTTAGAGTAGTAATATCTTCTTAATTAATGGAAGATAATGATGCAACAATCTAATTAAAATTATCAAATTGTTCTTTTGTGACATATGCTTCGCAGACAAATTAGAACCAATTAATATATATATATACATATATATTATGTATTAGTTATACATAATTAATTATTAAATTATAATATTAGATGATGTTAGCACTATTATAAACCTAAAAATATTAGCATATGGACAAACACAATCTTTTGAGTCAATTGTTAATTATGTTTAGTGATTGGGTTAGGGTGCTATACAACTAAGCATGTTTTGTTAAATTAATAATCCAATTAAAATCATATACTAAACACAAATTATTGATGTGTCTAAATTTTTTTGTATATAAAATAATGTTATTCAATTTTCATAGTAAAAATATCATTCAAGAATTTTAATGTTTGATTAATTTTTATATAGATATAATTTATAATAATTATAAAGAGTTTTTAAATATTTTAAAAATAATTTACAAAATTTAATATGAAATAAAAATCATCCATTATTTTTTTATGGATGATAAATTAAATGGTGTTCATTAAAAATATAAATTAAAATAATGTTTTAAGTATAACTACTAATTTTAATTATTTTAAATATATAAATGAAAATTTTTAATATATGCATAATAATTGTCATATGGTTAATAGTAAATTATTTATAAATCTATAAATATTTTAATGTTAATGTCATGATCTTGTACACTAATAATGTATATGAAAGTAACTTTAATTATTGTTCAACTATGGAATATATAACAATATGAATAAAATCAAATAAAAATTATATAGTACCCGTCTTATAATTGTATAATACATATGTAATTAAATATTAATATTCATGATCTTGTACTCTCATGTACATACAAATTATATGAAAATATTTAATCACTATAATTTGTATTCAAAGTCAAAGTGAAGCTTATGAGTACCTTAATTAATTGATAATAAATAATTTAATCACTAAAAATACAAAAAATTGATGTGATTTGGCTACCAAATTAATTATTAGATTTAAATTTAAATATTTTGATAGTAATATGTGTAATTTTTAATTTGAATTTTGGATAAGTCATACCAATATTAGGTCTAACTAAGCTTATTGACTTATTAAATAAAAACAAAAGTTAATTAAGTTATTATTAAGTGATGTGTGACATTAACTTATTATATCTACTCCCATTAGTGTTTGTCTTGAAATTGTGTTACAGCTATCAAATTTCCCAACATGCTTAGATTATTTAAAATCAAATTGATTATTAATAATTTAATTGAATTAAATAATTACAACATCTTTTATATTTAATACTTATGTAAAGATTTATTCTATCGGGTCAAGTGGTGTTAAGGATTTGAATAATATTTTTTAATGATGGATGATAATTTTTTAAAAATACGAAAACTATATTTTTTTAAATTAATTTTTATATTTTAGGAATGATAAATTTGAATTTTTAATTTTTTGGTTTCGAGTCAATTAAGTTATTTTGTATTAACGTAATTACTATTATTATTGTGATAATAAAAGTTATTTATTTAAAAATATAAATTAAATTTTTACCATTAATAAAAGAGTTTAATTAATCTAAAATATAAAAATTAGGTGTTTAAATTAATTATTTTTAAAATTAAAATTAGAAAGTATAGTTAAATTTATAAATTTTTAAAATGTTTATAATTTTTTAAAATAATATTTTTCAAAAAATAAAAATATTTAATATTATTTTAAAATATTACTCCCTCTGATCCGTTTTAGGTGATGTTTTAACTTTTTTCACTCTTATTAAGAAAGAACTTAAAATGACTTTATAAACCGTCATAAATGCATTCTCTCTCATTCTTTTACTCTAATCTTAGTAATAATTACTAATGATAAATAAGGGTATATCAGAAAATTTATTTAACTTTTTATCTAGAAAATCTAAAACATCACTTGGATAATTTCAAACCCTCTAAAACATCACTTATTTTGGATTAGAGGTAGTATAAATTTTCAAAACTATTTCTACCACACCAAAACTGTAACTTACACTAAAATCACCAATTATTTTTATTTTGAATGCCATTTTAAAAAAATTTAAACTTAAAGAAGTTCAAAATAATTTTTTTAATGATTTTTTTAAATAATAGTAATAATAATAATAATAATAATAATAATAATAATATTTATGGAGGCAACCAAAGTTGACGGATTTGGTTTTCAAGGGGTTGAATTGAAAAGCTAAATTAGATTAGATCGTTATCTACGGGCACACGTGTTGGTTCACACGTGCGGTCGACATGTTATGAAAATTTCAAGGTCCACGGCTCATACATCGAAGCAGGTTCATCACCGTCTGATCATCATCCAACGGCCCACAGATTCTAATCTCGTACATTGCTTCATTACACGTGTCATCCATGCGTTGATTCCGACAACTGTAATTTGACTGCTGTCTAGAAACACCACTGTCTCTTTGATGGATTGCGTTTTTACCAGATTGACCTTACTTTGTATCTTAATTACATTGACAAACCAATACGTGCATCGCTACTCAGATTGTTATTTCCAAATTACCAATTTATTTATTTATTTATTATTTTTTAATATAATAACAATTTGTACCAATTTAAAAAAAAATATATAAAAAATATTTGTACCAATATAATTATTAAGGAATTGTTTTTGTACCGTTATTTTACAATTTTTTAAATAAATATTTTTTTAAAAATTATTAATTATTGTAACTATTTAAAAAACTATTCCAACCACTCATACCAAATACAAACACTAATGATATTTTTAAGTAGTTTTTCAAGTAATTTTATTTTAAAATTCTAGAAATACGGTTGTATTTAATATTAATAAATATAAATTAAATAATTAGATTTTTATAATTTTTTATATATAATAATTATTTGAAGAGTTAGATTATTGATTGATTTTATTATTATTATTTTTTTAAAGAAATGCCTCATCATATATGAAACCGTAATTAAAAAATTTAACATGAGATATTTTTAAAATAAATAAAAATATTAAAAATAAATAAATAAATAAGTAAATAAAATTGATAATATTACGTATTCTCTATTTTTATTTATTAAACTTTTTATATATACATTTACTAAATGAATATTTCGTTTAAATTAAAAATATATATATCAGAAAAATCATTGAATCTCTTTAATCAATATTTCTTCAAAATTTTGAATGATCCTAATATTATAATCATCCATATAATTATTATAATAACTATTTTAATAAAATTTTAAATTCCAAATTACTACAGTTATTCGAAACATTATTTACAAAAATTTAACCATATTAATTAAAATTTCGATTTATAAACATGAATTTTCAATGAGGGACACATAAATGTGATAGGACCTTAACTCACCATGTGCTAATGTTTTGTAGAAAATGCCGGAGAAAATATGCAACATCAATATGCATATACTATATAGTCTCTACTCTTTTATATGTGGGTCTCACATTATAGTTTTTCATTACATGGTAAAACTTATTATTTTTCATTTACACTATACTCTCATATTTACTAATCGAAAGTTCATTTCATCAATAACTTAAATAAGAAATAAATCAAATGGAGAGCAAACATCAACTTTTGCAACGAAAGGACTTTTGATTTAAGCCTCTACCAACTACATTACATAATAATCCATCTTTTGAACCATAGCGTTAATTAACCATAGTAATTAAGTATATAAAGAAAGTAAACTATTATGATAAAAAATTAACCAGTGTGAATTTGAATAATTAATATATACGATTGTATAGCGAAATTACGCATTTTTAGATTTTATATAAAAAAAATAAAAATTAATTTTAGACCAATTTTAATTTTTTTACATTTTTAGATTTTTTTAAATAAAATTATAAAAATGAACTTACAGGTGGATCGGGAAGCATCAAATCAGGAAACAGGCAAATATAACTGTTTTCCGGTGTAGTTTTTACTTCCCGATCTGATTTGTCCGGGATCAAGACGGGAAAGCAGGGGTACTACGATCATTTTGTTCTATTTTCTACAAAAACTTTTGAAAAAAAGTTTAGTTTTGTAAAAATTTTAATTTTGATCTAAAAATATAATTTTTTAAATAAAAAGTTCAAAAATGCAATGGACCCAATTGTATATGGTGAAATTATTTTTTAATTTTTTTTTTAAAAAAATTATTTTAAATCACAAACTAGTATTCAAATACTAGGCATTTATTCAATCTCCTTTTAAAATAAAATTGTCTGTTGAAATTGTTTTTACTTTTGATTTCGGTAAAAATTATTTTTAAAAATTTAATATTTTTTATCCCATTTAGAAGAGCTTCTAAGAAGCTAAAAGTATTTCTAAATTATTCAAATACCATTTAAATAGCTTTCAAACTTATAAACCAAAAATCAATATATCCAAACGTTTCCTTATAAACCTTCACAAACTCATTTGGAGAGTTCTACCAGACCATAACAATGAAAGGCTAAAATGGTAATTTCTAAATTCTCACATGGATAGTAATAGTAATAACATCTAATCTATGAATCATTTTATCAACTTTACCACCAACTTGAAAAAATAAATAAAAAATAAAAAAACAAACAAAGCATCATAAAAAACCATCAATACACACAAGTTGTAAAAATGCATATGTAATCATAATAGCCCTACACAACACAAACACTTTAAACACCACAACACAACACAACACAAACACTTTAAACACCACAACACAACACAAACACTTTAAACACCACAACACAACACAACACAACAAACATCACTCACTCTTCAAACCCAGAAAAAAATCCCAAATCTTCATCTTCTTCACCATCTTCACTTCACAAACCATGAACCCTTAACAATCTCCCCCCAACATCACAAAAAGCCACACACTTCACACCAACCCAGTAATCAATTCCCCTCCTTTCTTTCAAAAATGGTGTCTTTACAAGACGCGAACTCCTCCTCCAATCGATTCCCACTCAGCCCTAATTTCCACTCGACCCGAATCCACCGCAACCCGACGGGTCGATCCATGAGAACCATCCGGTCTACACTCTACCAAAACGATAACAGTTGCTGTTCCTTCACTTCAGCTCCCGATGCAGCTTCCACCACTTTCGTCTCCGAGAATCTGACTGAGTCTGTCGTCGATATGAGGTTGACGGAGCTCGCGACGAAGACGGCGGTTAATAGTATTGCAAAATCGATTAAATCGAATTCGTCTGATGAAAGTATCGCGTTTTTGGAAGTTTCTCAAGCTTTCAGTGATTTTTCCGGTTGTAGTAGTGATATCTCCGGTGAGTTGCAGCGGCTTGCGAGTTTACCTTCGCCGGAGAATAATTTTGGCGGGAGAGAGGTGGGTGTTGATCTGGAGATTGAGCCGTGTAATGGGTTTCTGCAAAGAGAGAATTTTTCGACGGAGATTATTGAGAGTATTTCGCCGGAGGATCTTCAGCCGACGGTTAAGATCTGTATTGATGGGTTACAGTCGCCGTCTGTGGCGATTAAGCGGTCCGCGGCTGCGAAGTTGAGGCTTTTGGCGAAGAATCGGTCGGATAATCGTGAGTTGATTGGTGAATCAGGTGCTGTACCTGCTTTGATTCCTTTGTTGAAATGTACTGATCCTTGGACACAAGAACATGCCGTGACGGCTTTGTTGAATCTATCTTTACATGAGAATAATAAAGCATTGATTACAAACGCCGGTGCTGTTAAGTCTTTGGTATACGTGTTGAAGACAGGTACAGAGACGTCAAAGCAAAACGCGGCTTGTGCTTTGTTAAGCTTAGCTTTGATTGAAGAGAACAAAAGCTCAATTGGTGCTTGTGGAGCTATTCCGCCTTTGGTTTCTTTGCTGATAAATGGATCGAATAGAGGGAAGAAAGATGCTTTGACGACTTTGTATAAGCTTTGTTCGTTGAAGCAGAACAAGGAGAGAGCTGTGACTGCAGGAGCTGTGAGGCCGTTGGTGGGGATGGTGGCTGGTCAAGGCGAAAGTGGTGGAGAAAGTATGGCGGAGAAAGCTATGGTGGTTTTGAGCTTATTGGCAGGGATACCAGAAGGGAAGGAAGCTATTGTTGAGGAGAATGGAATTGCTGCACTTGTGGAAGCTATTGAAGATGGAAGCACAAAAGGGAAAGAATTTGCTGTGTTGACATTGTTGCAGCTGTGTAGTGAGAGTGTTAGGAATAGAGCAATGTTGGTTAGAGAAGGAGGGATTCCTCCTCTTGTCGCGCTTTCGCAGACCGGAAGCCTTAAAGCTAAGCATAAGGTGTTCATTTCATTCAATTCGATTGGTTTGGTTATTAGTACTGCAATGTCCTTGCTTGAATGCTAATGTTGTTGAATTATTATGTTTTGCAGGCCGAAACGCTACTGGGATACTTGAGAGAGCCTAGACAAGAAGAAGCATCATGTTCGAGTCCATAGAGGCGAAAAGGCGAAACTTACTAGTTTAATTGCTTAGAAAGGTAATTATATCAAGAGTTTGTTTGTTGAATGTAAATAGGGAGTGTTTTGGATGGATTGTACAGTGTGATTAAGTTAAGTTAAGAATCTATTGCTTTGTAGAATTGAGAGGCAAATATACTACTACTAGATGAACAAGAGAGGACTTAGTGAGAAACTGACATATTAGAATGTATGATCTTTCAACTAGGTGGTTTTTTCTGTGTTTTCCGGCGTATCGCCGCTGTTATCATTGACTGTATGCTTTTTTTTTTTTTTTTTTCTAGTGTGATGATGTATGATTTTCGGGTTGTTTTCCTTGATATTTTGTTTGGATAACCCGAAATCTGCTTCTGGTTTTTTTACCTAATGAAGATGGATATTATTCTACTCTCTTCATCAAAACCATATTTGAACACTTCTACTTATGAGTGTTGATTGTTTCTACTGTATTGTAATGAATGTCTATCTATCTATCTCCATCACTATCTCCAACTTTTTTGACCTCATCTTACCATTTCTGTGTTTGTTTCTCTCCGGTGAGGGAAGATCAAGATATCGGCCATGGTGGTGGTGGTAGTAGGGTCATTAGGTGTGGTTTGCATTTGGTGTAAAGTAGTTAATCTTCTACCAATGTGATACAATGAACAACTGTCTACCCTAGTTGTTTATATTAGACACAAATATAGGAAAAAGGGCACCCACCAACCAACCCCACCACCAGCAAGCAATAGAGATTTATGCAAAAATTTGTATCAGTCTGTAAGCTATCTTTTTCATTTCCTTGTCGTTATTAATCATTCCTTAGCTGGCAGAGAATAGAAAACAGATGTATGTATATATACACATATAGATATGATGGATATGAAAATGAATTGTTTTTGTGTGAATGTGAATGCTTGCAAACTCTCACTCAAAGTCATATATATCATATTCATTCTCTGCACTGTATTCAAGTTTTCTAATTAGTTTTTTTTTGGATCAAGTGTCGGTGGCCTCTTCTTGTACTCTCACTATATTAATGTCTTATCTGTTTCTCTGTCAGATTTCTAGTAGATGATGTAGATCTTTGTGGTAAATAACTTATTGTGAAATGTGTTATTATATCTATCTCTGTCAAGTAAGGCTAAGTTTTACAGAAAAGAATAGAAAGTAAAACAAGCAAGAACAACAAACGTTTACATACATAATACTAAGACCTGGACTCAACATCTTTGGTTTGCTTCTTCCCACCGCCCAGTAGTTTTGGTTTGAACCTGTTTTGCAACATTTTCTCAACCTCTTCAAATGGCAATCCTTTTGTTTCCGGGACAAGTAGGTAGATAGCTAGTAGTCCTATAGCAGTGAATCCTGCAAATAGTAGAAATGTGCCTGATGAACCAAGAGCTTCTGTTAATGTCAAGAATGTTTCGCTGACGATTAGGTTCGCTGTCCAGTTGCTCACTGCTGCTATTCCTCCTCCTAGACCTCTGTACTTTAGAGGGTAGATTTCGGAGTTGAGAATCCATGGGATGGTTCCGATTCCTGGAGCGTATGTGACGATGTATAGTCCTAAGAATACTACTGCGAGGAAGCCGAATTTGCTTGGACAACCGTTTTTGAAATATGTCCTGTGTTCTCCTGTGCATAAGCCTTCTATGGCCTTTGTGTCTGCCAAGCAAGCTCCAGGATGGTACTGGATATTAAACATAAAGAAAGAACAAGAATTAGCAAATGACTTGCGGAACAAGGTATTGATGGATTGGTTAATAAGTAATAACTTGCGACTTACTTCATTTCCTGCATTTGAACAAAACGCGCAATCTGCTTTCAAGCAAGACGTGCAGGTCCATTTTCCTATACCCTGAGCTTCCTGATAAGCCGAGCAAGTCGAATTCGCTCCGAAATGAGAGGTTTCAACAGAGCTAATAGCAGGAGCATGAGCAGCAGCTTGAGAGAAGACTATAGTCAGTGAAAGAAGGCAGCAAATGATTCCAACCATGGAGATCAACATCAATCTGCGTCTTCCATATCGATCGACCAAACACATACTGAATATAGTGCCAACAGCATTGAGTCCGGAAGTCACCAAAGAAAGCGCCAATGCTGTTCTATTTGAGGCGAATCCGGCGAATTGAACAATGGAAGGACTGTAGTACATGACTGTGTTGATTCCAACAAACTGCTGAGCTACTTGAACTGTAATTCCTGCATACAGACCCCTTCTTACAACTTTGTTAGCCCAGGCTCCCTTTAACTTGGACAACAAGTCTTTTCCAATAGATTCTGATTCAGCTTTCTCTTTTTCGATAGATTGTTTCAATAGTCTGATCTCTTCATCCACTTCTTCTGCTGGGTAAATTTTCCTTAGAATCACCTCTGCTTCTTGCACTCTATCCTGAATCACATACAAATGGATCAAATCCGTCAGCTGATAGCAAATTCATATAATCTGAAACTGTCTGATAGCGAATTCGTATTAGAATTCATATTTACCCTGCTGTACAGCCATCTAGGAGTTTCAGGAAGCATGAGCATCAATATGAACTGAGCAACAGCAGGTACAGCAGCAATGCCAAGCATCCATCTCCATGTCCCATGAACCTGAAACATTACATAACGCAAACCTCTTAGACCACATTCAAACACTTTTAACAACCAAATCAATCCTGAGATGAAACATACATGTGTAAAAGCTAGATTGATCAAGTATGACAGGAACTGGCCTCCTGTAAGGAGCAAACCATTTGTGGCAACTAGAGCTCCTCTAATCCTAGCAGGAGAAGATTCCGAAATGTAAAGAGGCGCGGTCATCGACGCCATACCAACGCCGAAACCAACAAATATCCTCCCCACAATGATCACCCAAGGAGCAGGAGCTAAAGACATAACCAAAGCCCCTATAAAGAACAGCACATCAGCGAATAGAATCGCTGGTTTTCTTCCGAATCTATCACTCATCCATCCACCAATACCAGCACCAACTATGGCTCCTGCTACTGCCATACTCACTATTGTTTCCTAAACAAACCAAACAAAATCAGCACAAAACCTGACAGCAAAACATGTTGTAAAAGGCCTGAAACACACCTGTAGCCATGTTTTTCTATCAACAGCTTCGAAATCCTCCTTGATATACAACAATGCACCAGATATAACCCCTGCAACATTCACAATCACATTCACATTCTACATCACAAAATCCAAAATTTTGAAAACATTGCAAATGAAAAAGCCTCATTTACCTGTATCATATCCGAACAATAGACCACCAATGCCGGCCGCCAACGCAAGCTTCGCAATGTAAAGATTGTTCCATACTGTCCGGAAACATTCAGTGAACTCAGTCTTATCCGCCTTATGAATACCACCTTCAACCATTGCTCCCAATCCGTGTCAAAACTCTTCACAATGTTCAGTTTCAGTTTCTGCAATAATCACCAAATTCACCAAACCAATGAGGACTTTTCACAAACAACTAAAATCAGAATCAAAACTGACACCAACTATCATCAAAACAACATCTAAATCAAAATCTAAACAACCTTAAATATCAAAATCAATCAATACAACAATTACAATCAAAAGGGTCATTCATTCAAACCTTGGAAAAAGTGATGAAAAACCGCAGTTATGTTTTTTGTTCTTATCTTTTTCTGCTTCTGTGAGCGAAAAGTGAGAATGCGAGTGACAAATGTATAGGGAAAACACACGTGTGTAGAAACTAAAACACAACTAAGAAGGACCACATAGTGATTTAGATTGTGTGTGGAAAGTGTATATAACGTTGTTTTGTTACAACGTTAGAGCTATGTATAGATATAATCTGTTTCAACGAAGTTAAGATGTTTGGATTCTGATTAATCATGTGACTCATCATTGCATGTGTTTAGCGAATGCAAATCTTATCCTAACCATAAATTTTTTACTTGATTAGAATTCAATTCAATTGTCTTTGACGAGAATGTGAATAATTATGACCTTGGAATTACTTATGTTTTTTCTTCTGCATAAAAGAAAAATAATAATAATAAAATAAACTATTTTTAGAAAATTAATATATTTATTTTTTAAAATTTAGAATTATTTTATTAATATTATTCAAAAACCATGAAAAATTAATCAGGGAGAAAGTTAAGCATCAGGCGATCCACATATATAGAAAAATTCATTTTTCTAAATAAAATTATATCTTATTTGATTAATAATTTTATTCTTAATTAGACTTAATTTATCTTATCCAAAAAAAATTAATATGGTCAAAATCAGAAATATTATTTAACTATATTTTTAAATTTTTGTAATAAATTAAATTAAATCTTTTTTCAACATGATTAATATATATATATATATATATTTAACTACAATAAATTGTTCAAAAATATCTTATTTTAACTATATTATCAAATTTTCTATATCAGTCAAAACAAAAACCTTCTTCAACCTAATTACTTAAAAAATAAAATAAAATAAAATATCAATTCTTTTTTTTAAAATAAATATTTTCTATAAAAAAAAATTTCCTAATGTGTAGCTACATTTATTTATTTACATGTTAAGAATAAATTTTCAAAAATTAATTTATTATTTCTTAGCTTATGTACATACAATTTAAACAACATATATTTATTTATATATTAAAAATAATTTTTCAGAATTCATTAATTAGTTGTGAGTAAAAAGGGAAGTATTTTTTTTTAATACCAAATAAATTAATATTCACTAAATTTTAACTTAACCTAATGAAAAATTAAAAATATATATATATAAAAAAATATAAAAATACTTTTAATAAATCACTTAATTATTATTTTGGCAAAAATACTTGTACTTATCTTTTAAATAATTAAATTTTATTTTATAATGATATTTATCTTAAAAGTAATTAAAAAGTAATAATAAAAATTAAATAAACAGAGAAAAAACAACCCAAACACAAGAATGATATGAAACCAAACTTTATTGATCATATGAAACTTATGTGTCCTTAATCAGAGGGAAACAAACTCTCACAACTTGTAAACCTTAGCCATCTCTCTAAAACAAAGACGACCAAATTTACAACCAACCCCTCATAAAAGCACACATTTACAAAAGCCATGAAACAAAATTAAAAAATATCACTCATGACCCTAGTAGTCCTATTAGGTCCAATAAAACAACATATCATATAATCATATATATCCTAATCACGATTAGTATATTTAAAACGCAATTACCAATCATGATTAGTATATTAATCAGCTTCAAATCTTCGAAGCTTCGACGTCTTTGTTTTTCCCTTTCTTGTCCCGATCACCACATGGTGAATATCCACGTTCGAGCATTAGTTCGACTTCTTCGAATGTTAAGCCTTTTGTTTCCGGGACAAGGAAGAATATCATAATCCAAGTGAAACAAGATATTCCGGCGAAGAGTAGGAACGTTCCGGCCGAGCCTAGAGCTTCGGTGAGGGTTAAGAAGGTTTCGCTTACTATTAGATTTGATGACCAGTTGGCTACTGCTGCTATTCCTCCTCCTATTCCTCTGTATCGGAGGGGATAGATTTCGGAATTGACTATCCAGGGTACTGATCCCATTCCGGGGGAGTAGATTATGATGTATAGGCCTAGGAATATCACGGCCCAGTATCCGAATCGAGATGGGCATCCGGATTTGAAGTAGATGCTGTCCTGTGCTAGGCATGTATGTTCGTTTGTGTCGTCCTCTATCACACAGGCTCCCGGACCGTACTGTTTCAATTTAAAATATATCATATTAAATCAAACGATATAATAATATTAATAGTAAGTAAAGAATTACATCGATCAGGAATATGAATAATTTTAAAAAACAGATAGCATATCAGACTTAAAAATAGATATTAAATTTTATCTATTTAGTATAATTTATTTAGAAATAATTTTAAAGAACATATAATATATAATATCCAGAAATAAACATAAAATTTGATCTACCAGACACATTTAGTCTAGAATTAGATTTAAGAAACACATATTGTACCATATTCCATAGTAATGGAATTAGATTGATTGAAACCGAAAATATACCTTAACGATAGGATATCAAAAGATTCTGAATAGGAATAGAACTAGATTTTACCTCATCTCCAGGACCGGTACAGAAACCACACTTAGCTTTAAGGCAGTTCATACAGTTCCATTTTCCAGCATTAGGAGCAGTAAGAAAATCCGGACAAGTCGAGTTACCAAACTTTTTGGATTCAATAGCACTGATTTTCGGAGCTTGGATGGAAGCTTCTCTAAAGACAGCAAACAGCGCGACAAGACACAGAATGATACCAGTCAGGGAGATCAGCATAAGCCTCCTGCGACCGTATTTATCGACGAAAAACATACTAACAATCGAACCGATTGCATTCAGTCCAGAAGTGACTAGGGAGAGAGCCAATGCTGTGCTTTTCGATGCGAAACCTGCGAATTGAACAATTGTAGGACTGTAGTACAGGACTGTGTTGATTCCTACGAATTGCTGCGCGACCTGTACAGTGATTCCTGCTGTTAGGCCTCTTCGGACGATTTTGTTTTTCAAGGCGCTTTTGATCTTGGCGGATAGGCTTTTTCCTATGATGGCTTCCTCGGCCTTTTCGTGCGCTACGGATTGTTTTAGCTGCTCGATTTCGATCTCTACTTCTTCGTCTGTGTAGAGTTTGCGCAGGATTTCCTCTGCTTCCTTTTCCTTGCCCTGGAAGTTACACAAAATGTGAAAGGTTTAGTAGTGTCAAATAGATTTATAACCTATTAGCAAATTTATTTCATCATACATGAGCAAAAAGCCATCTTGGAGATTCAGGAAGAGCCAACATCAAGAAAAATTGAATAAAAGCTGGAGCTGCTGCAACTCCAAGCATCCATCTCCAGGTTCCCGGAGCCTGAAACAATATCAATCATCATCTGTAAATCCACCTAATCATATAAATCGAACTAAATCATCTATAAATCCGACCAATCAAATAAATAGAATTAAATCATCTGTAAATCCAACCAATCAAATATTACGCTCTTACATGAGTGAACGCGAGATTGATAAGGTAAGACAAGAACTGTCCACCAGTAATAAGCAGAGCATTGCAGCTAACAAGAGCGCCCCGAATTCTCGCCGGAGAAGCTTCGGAGATGTAGAGAGGGCCGGTCATGGAGGCCATACCGACGCCCATGCCGACGAAGACACGTCCGATGATGATGACCCACGGAGCCGGAGCGAAGGACATGATTATAGCGCCGATGAAGAACAAAACATCGGCGATTAAGATAGCCGGTTTACGACCGAGCATGTCGTTTAAACAGCCTCCGATTCCGGCGCCGATGATGGCTCCGGCCACCGCCATGCTGACTATTGTTTCCTGGAGCCATGTTTTCTTCTCTACTTGTGAGAAATCTTCTTTTATGTAGAGCAGTGCTCCTGATATCACCCCTGTTCGAAGAAAAAAAAAATTAAAATCAAAATTAGAAATATATTTAAAAAATTTATAAAAATCTGAAGAAAAAAAAATTATAAATACAAGAGTAGTAGTGGTGTAAATTAGATTTATGAGATTATAACATATAACCATAAATCTATATATATAATTTGATAATACTTAAACACAAAAATAATTAAATAAAAAAATTATTCAATCAAATATATTTGTCAAATTAAATTTATAAAAAAATTTAAAATATAAAATAATTAATATTTATTTATTTACAGATTTTGCAAACTAGAATTCCTATACAACAATTAATAAAAAAAAACCAAAAAAAAATCATAAAAAAGAAAAAAAATATTTTATCAATTTAAAATTTAGATGAAAAATCTATTTGAAAATTTCAGTAATTTTTCATTTTTGAAAGAAATAGGTGCTGATCGAACTAGAAACACTTATACCAGTTATCTAAATATCCTTTCAAATTATTTTTACAAATAAAAATTAAAAATCAATCGATCCAAAGGTAATTTGAAGGGCATAAAAAATGCAGAAGTGACAGAAAAAAAATTGAGAGTGGAATAAAAATCTGCAGAATCTATGAACGAAGAAGAAGAAAAAGGAAGAGAAGAGATGGTTACCAGTATCATAACCAAACAAGAAGCCACCAATGCCAGCAGACAAAGCAAGTTTCATGATATAAGGAGTAGTCCATATTGTTCTGAAACATTCAGTGAACTCTGTCTTATCAGCAGCTTTAACACCTCCACCTTCCACCATTGTTGCTGTTTCTTCAAGCTCTGATCAGATCTGATGATATCAAAAATGGCTTATAAGAACAAATATCTCAATACCCTTTTTTGGATTAAAGTTGTGACTACTACATGTGAAACTTTTTAAGGATTGGAGGTGTATTTATAGAGATTGTGATGGATGTAAACTCTTATAGCAGTAGAGTAAATGTCAATTTTTTTTTTTTAAAATAGGAAAAAATTAATAAATGTTTTTTTATTTTTTTATTGAAAGTTTTGAGAAATATATGAAAGGGTGTGTTTGGATGGCTTCCATTTTTAACTTTTGACTTTTTAGAAAGTATCTGTTCGCCTTTTGATAGAAAGAAAAAAAAAGTAAAAGTATTTTTGTATAATCACTATTTTAGCCGTCTTACTGAAATTTTTTTTTCTATTTATAAATATTTATGAATTTCTAATCGGTTTATAAAAATCTACTGGATAGTACTTTTGAATCCAGAAAACTGAAAAAGCAGACCTGTATTCTTACTCGAAAATGGTTTCAAAACAGTTACCCAAATACTATCCAAAATAAGTTTTACTAAATATTAGATAATTTAGCTATCCAAAATAAGTTTATGGAAATCAAGAGTAAAAAATAAAAAATTTTAGCTATTCAAAAATGTCTTAATCTATGGAATAGGATAATTTTGAATTAATTAAATATTAAATATTAGATACAACTTGAATGAAATCAACGGTTGGATTTTCTTGTGAAATATTAAATTGGAAATTAATAAAATAAATAGTAAGATGAGATTTGATTGGATTCATGCACTTTTTTAGAGACCTTTCATCATCTACTTATATAAGATAATGTGAATATTACTTTTTATATTAAAAAAAATTAAAAACTTTTTGGATAATATCACATGAATAAGAAAAAGTAATTATCATTTAATTTAATTGTAATTTAATACCATTAATACAATAATCACATTTATAGGAAAAGAGATTTATATTCTACTTAAATTCAACTTCTAACTTATAAATATAATAATTTTAAAATTTAATTAAGGATGTTAAAAAAGCAAACAAATCAAACCCAGAAAATAAATAAAAAATATATATAATATTTAAATTTACCTTTGAACTTAGTAGACTTTTGAGAGTCAAGAAGATGGTGAAAATTTGGACAATTTTTTTTAAAAATTGAAATTGAATAGAAAAGGAAATTGGTCTTGAAGGAGACTAAATTGTTGTCAAAGAGATCAAGAAAATGTTTTGATAGCAGTAATTATTTTTAAGGTTATTTATACTGATTAAAAATTATGGTTTTATTGGTTGCAACTTTGGTTCTAATTTTGGTAAATTTAAGTTTATGGTTTTGAGCTCAACAATTATTTTTTACAAAAACAATTTTGGAAAGTTACCATATTTGGTTTAATTACTTTCCATTTGGCATTACAAATTGTGACCTAATTATTTGCTTTTTGTAATCTATTTTTGGGTGTTATAGTTTGAGGTGATTTGTAAACTTTTATTGCTAATTTAATTTTTAAAAAAACAAATTTATTAAAATTTCCATTTAAAAATCATTTCTAGTATTTTTTTTAAAATTTTTACTCAATTTTACTCTATTATTATTATTGTTATTATAACTTTAGCATTTAAAAGAAAAATTATTATTTATTTTTTAAATAAAAAAATAGACTACATTTTGATTAGGATGGAGAAATATGGTTTATTTTTATTAAAACTATATATTTTTTTAAATAATAGTAAATCAAAATGATAAAAATAAAATTTGGAAGGTTTATTTTAAAATTATAATTAAATTATTAATTTAAAAAATTAATATATGGCTGATGAGTTTTATTATTTATTTGTCATTGTACAATTATATTATAATATTTTTATTATTTTAAGTTAATATGAATTTGTCATTGTATATAATTTCAAAAAATAATAAATGTAAAATTAAAATTTTATAATTAAAATCTACTTAAAATGGGTGGATTACAAATGTGTCTATATAGATAGCCAGGGAAATTTGAAATTTATAATCAAAAAATGGCAAGATTAAGATTATGTCAATATTGATAGTCAATAAAGTCAAAATTTTATTATCATTTTTTTTAAAAAAATGGATTGATTAAGATTATATCTATATTGATATGAATTTGGATTATTATCCATATTGGTAATAATTTTTACAAGTAAATCTTCTACAAATAAATAAATGATTCATGTAAATCTCTAAGGTGGTTGTGAAACAATTAATGATGAAGATTTAGGTAAGACAATTAACCATACATGTAACCAATTGTAGTACTATATACCTAATAATTAACCATAAATATTTTAGATTCTTTTTGTTTACATAAACTATATTTAGTTTGTTTGGTGTAAGTGTGTAACAATTTATGTTTTTTTTTAAAAAATTATAATTTTATATGTATTAGGGTATAATTTAGTGAAGATATACACATTAGGGTACCATATTGGTATAATTATGTGTTTATTAAATGTTTATAGAATGATTTTTAAAATAATTATAAACAATTATTAAATATTATTTTTTTACTTTTATTTTTATATAAAAAACCATCTAAATTTATTTAAATTTATAAAGTTTTGAAAATTTAAAATTTTAAAAATAAATAAAATCAACTTATACGGCTTAGCATTTTAGGAGCTTCCGTAGCGCACTTCATCTGTACCAATTTTAAAGTAAAATTACTAGTGAAGCGGTGAAGTTCTTTTAAAAATATATTAATTAATTTTATTTATTTTTAAAATTTCGAAATTTTAAATTTTATAAATTAAAATAAAATTTTAATAATTTATTAACTTAATTTAAAGTTTCAATGAATTGAAGTAAAATCATCCAAAAAAAAATTATATTATAAAATTTTTATTAAAAGAAATTATAATTTATTTATTATATTTTTTGAAGTATTAATTTTTAAAAAATGTGGTTATTAAAAAAAAAAAAGAATATGATAAAATAATTAAATCAAAGGAAGATGTAGTTCTATATTTTTAATAATAATAATAGTATAATAATGAAATAAGAAGAATTTATATTTAATACATTCTGTTACAATTTTATTTTTATTTTTTTTAATTTTATTTTTTTTAGAATTTTATGATTGGTTGATGAACACATGAATAATATGAATTATATTTAATAGGTTGTTTTGCAATGCTTTTCTCATTGGACCATAAAGCCCTAGAATGAGGATAGATTATCAAAATAATAAGTTAGGTATAACAACTTATGACTAATTGTAATCAATTTACCCTCATTTTAATATTTGGGTTCACTTTGCATTTGTAATTAATTTATTTTATTTTTATAGTCAACTATCTTCATAAATGCTCTTTCTTTCACCATCCATATAAATATATATTAAAAATTAATTAATTATATTATTTTCAAAAAATTTACTTTACGTTTGATAATAACTTTCTAAATAATTATTATTTTTATTATTGTTATTATAAAATTTTAAATCATGATGATTATACATTTAATTAATAACTTTTATAAAATTATTTGTACTATTCATTCACATATTACTATTTGAAAATTCATTTCCCATATATAATTAATTTTCTTAATAGGTATAAAATAAGATTGATGTAGTAATAATTCATCCCTAATTATACATATAAAATTTAGCAAGATAATTAAACTTAAAATTTCTCACTCTATCCTGTTATATCTAAACCTTTTTTATCATAGAATAATAACAGCCGCTTATAATATAAGTTAAATTCAATATATATTTTTCTTTTAAAAAAGTCATCATAATTTTGTTAATTATTTTTTTTTTAAAAGGAAAAAAGAAAAGCATCAGCTTTATATATACATATATTTAATGTGACATGAAGTGACCAAAATATAAAATATCTCAACTTACCATTGATGCACTATATTCACATGTTTGACAAAAAAGTTGATTGTTAGTATTATTGTTTTATTGATTAAATATTTCATCTATGTGGTCTTCTTGTTATTCATTGTATTTATTACAAAATTATAGACGCTTTCGTTTTCTCTTTGATTTTATGGATAGTTCCCACCAAATAATCTAAACTTTAATGTTAGATATTTTATAAAAAATTAATTTATAATAATATTAGAATTATAACTGTCCCAGAAAAAAAATCGTTAAAAATAATATTGAATCCTTTAAAAATGGATACAATAAAGTGAAAAACATCGATAGATTATGAATCCGTGAATTATAATATTAATATAGTTATAGGTCGTGATTGTAAGAACATCTCCATAACATATGAATTTAGAGCCACTTTGCTATGATTTATAAAAACACTTTTACAGGTTTTTGAATTTAAAAGTACTTTCAAGTACTGTTTGGTTAGAAATTCAGAAGTGTTTATAGATTGGGAAAGTGCTTTTAGTGAAAGCACTTCAGATGGTGCTTCTCTCAAAGTGCTTATGCTTCTATTCTTCTTCTCTCAAAAGCCAAAAATGTTAGGATTTTGACGAAAATTCGGGTATATTCAAATATCCATAATTGGTTGGTAATTAGGAAAAGACTCGAAGACTGTTTTGGAAGTGTTATATTTGATTAGGAATGGTATTTCCTAAAGAGGATTCTAATTAGGAAATAGATCTTGGAGAATCCTAAATAGGAAAAGGTTTTCTTAATGGTTTAGGATTACTTTGTGACTAAGTAATCTAATGCTATAAATATGGTACTTGTATCTATTATTAGATATCCTGAGAGAACAATGTAGATCTAGTTGGTTAGGTTTGGGAGGTACCCCATGAGGGCCTGGGAACCATGGAGACCATGGAGATCTTGAGTTCTAGGATCGAGTCTTGTTATCCTGTGAGAGCCATATTGGGAGAGCTTGTGTGTGAGACTGTAACCAATGTAATTGGATTGGAGAGTGAGAGAGTGGTATTCTGGTTGTAACTGTTGCTTTATTGTTACATAGTGAATTAGTCTCTCGTCGTCCCGACGGCCGTGGTTTTTTCCCGTTTTGGGTTTCCACGTAAAAACATTGTGTATTATTTTCTATCTTTATTTCTTGCCTTGTGTATGTTGTTTTACTTTGTGGTTACCAATACTCGTCTCCGCTGCAATGGATCACCGATTTGTTCAACAAGTGGTATCGGAGCTAGCCGTGTTTTCCCAACAAAAAACACAATATATTCCAAACTGGCCCTTAAATATTTTCACAGTCAGGTCAAATAATTTTTTTTTAAAAAATTGAGTAGATTCTATTTCCAATATGAGGTTGATGTGACATATTTTATCATTCGTACGTTTGAATGGTCGAATTCACCGTCAATTCATCTAATTATATATTTTTATACTATTTTATTAGTTTAATCTTATTATTTCTATTTTTTTGGCAGATATTTAATTTAATTAAATTTTAATAATAATAAAAATAGAAAAAATATACGGTGATTCCTACATCACTATTTTAAATAGACGTGGACTATTTCTAATTATTCAACCACATCATTATTCACGCCCTCTATTTTCCATGACCACGTAATCACACATCCACGTTCTATTCTATTTGGGATGTTCTAATGATTTATATAAGCACTTTTATAGTTTTCTGAATTCAAAAATACTTTTCAATATAATAAGGAATTATATATTGAAAAAATAGTTCTAATAAAAATAGCTTATATAGTACTTTTACGAAAGTGCTTCTATTTTTTTTTCTCAACCGTTAGAAGTGAAAAATATAAACTTTTTTAAAAAAAAAAAAAAACTCAAAACAAAAAACAAAAAACTCATGATGTAATAACTAAAAAGAAATGGGCCATATTGAAAAAACTCCCTAACAAATGTCCTTAATTTATTCAACTATTTATATGCAGTGAGTTAATGCACATGTCATGAAATAAAATCAATGCAAACTAAATTTGCTCTATTTCCCATAATAGTCAAAGTCATCAAAATATTCAATAGCCAATAAAAATGTATTTGGTCTTTCCCTATAAAATTATAGAGAAAGATTCAAAATTTATTTCACTTTCTTTCACTATTATTCATATCATTATTAAACTTTAATAATTTTCTATAGATATACTAGAAAGTGAAGTATGTGGTAGTAATATTTTCATAAATAAAATTGATTTAAATTTATAAAACTTGCTTCATTTTTCCTAAATCAATGACTACAATATATTCTTGGTGTAATTTTATCTTTTAATTTATTTTTAAAAATATTTGACCAAAAGTCATTTTCATATTTTACAATTTTTAAATAAAATATTACATTATTGAGTATCAAGATATAAACGAAATAGTTATATGATTAATTTAAATTCATTTAATAATGAATAAATTTCTTTTATATTTTTATAAATTATAATTAATGATAATATATTTCAATTAATAGTATCAATAAAATTTTGAATTATAATATTATACAAATTTAATTAGAAGTCAAAATTGATTCATTATGTAAATAAATTCCTTATTAAGAGACAAGTGAAATTTAAAAAATAAACACGGTAAATATTTTACTAAATTCGGGTCTTTTTAATCTCCTTTGGAATAAATAATGCAATATTATCTAACCGGATAAGTAATTTGAAACTCGAGATGTAGAAAAATTATTTATTTATGAGATTCTGGATCGGTTTTTATTCTCAAACCAACTAATTTATTTAATTATCATATTATGTTAATTTGCTCCAATATCTCTTGATTTTAAATTTAAAAATTTTAAAAATAGTATTATGGTAGAATATTCGAAGGACATTAAAACCTTAATTTTCATAAAAAATAAATGAATTGAATTTTCACGATGAGTATATGATCTGATTAGGTGGATAATAAAAAAAATCATGTAAAATTGTTTTAAATTAATTTTTTTAATAATAATAATTGTAAAAGTTCCAATTTTGATGATAGTTCATTTTATAAATTAAGAAAAAAAATATAAAATTAAATGTCAAGAATGGGATTCTAACCCATGCCCTTTCGGACCAGTACCTGAAACTGGCGCCTTAGACCAACTCGGCCATCTTGACATGTTGATAAGTCTTCATTTTATTTAGAAAAATACAACTTAATTACATTGAGATAAAACCGATCGGTGAATAAACTAGGTAGTTGTGGTATCGGGCTTGATGGGCCACTTCGGTTTGTTTCGACCCACGGACCATACAAAAGCCCAACAACATCATCAGTGGTCTGCAGGAGGAGAGTTATTATAAAGCAGCAAAGCAATGGTTATGGAGGTTAGGTGGGGTGGGGTGTTGAAAAAGCTAAGTATACGTAGGGTGACAATGGAAGTTATTTAATGAAGCAGTGACTGTGGTCTATGGAGTTAGCTGGATAACCTTCTGCAACTATTATTAATGAAATGAAATGAATGAATGCATGTCATTTTTCTTCTTCTCTCTTCTCATTTATTTCCTTAACATTCTTTCACCAACAAGAGCTGAGCTACTCACGAGCTATTTGAATCGACTCCAGAAATACTCGAGATCGACTCGTTGTTTACCAGCTCGAGTCAAGCTTGAGTCGAGCTTTCTTTTAAACAAGTCGAACTCGAGTTTTATATTACTCGACTCGTAAAGCTCGTGAGCTTTATCGAGTTCCGAACTCGACTATATCTAAATCCAATAAAAAAAATAAAGTGAAAATTAAAAAAAAATGGGTTTTTTAAAGTTCAAAATATAATTGTAGGTCTATTTGGAAAAACATAAAAAAAAAAAAAAAAAAAACAACAAACTTTTAAAAGTTTAGTTTTCAATCCATATGTCAAATTTCTCAAAATACCTCTGTACTTTTACGATACACAGATTCTGTGAATTACGGTCACAGTCTGTGAATGACCTATAGTTTGAAAATCAAACTTTAGTTTTGCAAACTTTTCAAAAATTTACTATAATTGTATAGTAAACTTTTGATGGGCTATATAAAAAAATTTCCCTAAAATAAACATATAAAATTAAAAAATTATTAATAAAAAAGTGTCATTTGCACTTTTAAGCTTTTTTATTAAAAAAATTATATTTTTAGACAAACATTAAAATTTTTACCAAACTAAATTTTTTCAAAAAAGTTTTTACAAAAAATAGACCAAAATAACCATTTTACCCTTCCATATGAAGAAAAAATATATCCAGCAGCTTCCCAGTATACACACCAGGAAACAGGCAAAATTCAAGCATGTTTTCCGATGTGTAACACCAGGAAGCTAAAAAAACAAGTTTGAATTTGGCCTGTTTCCTGGTCTGTAATACCAGGAAGCAAAATTGTGCTTCCTGGTATTACACACCAGGAAACAGACCAAATTGAAGCCAGCTTCCTGGTGTGTAGTACCGGGAAGTAAATTTTAACTTCCAAGTGTTACATACCGTGAAGCTACTTGAATTTTGTCTACTTTCCGGTAACACATACCAAGAAGTTCATTTTTTGCAATTTTTTTTTAAAAGTTTATTTTTACAATCTTTTTATAAAAAAATTTAAAAGTGAAAAAAATTTAGGATTAGTCTAAAACTAAAATAAAAAAGTTGATAAAGTCTAATTTTAATTATTTTCACATAAAAAAAAATAACGAATTTTAACGAGTGAGTTTAATTATTATTCAAGCTCGACCTCGAGCTTGATTTTTTTAACTCTAGGATTGAAGCTCAAGTTCAAATTTAACTTAATCTTTGCGAGTTACACCTTTACCATCGATAAACACAATCGATAAGTTGAAACAAAGAGAGACTAGAAGCTAGTGACAGGCTAAACATCTAATTATTGAGCCCACCTAATTTCGAAGCCCATTAATGAACCACAAAAAGAGTCCAGCCCATTAAACAAAACAAGAAGCTGAAACTCAGATCCAAATCTCGGCTTCTCTCTCTGTCTCTTCGGCTCCGGCTCTGACTCTTTGGCTCGCTTAATAATATTATTATTAACCTCCACAGAACCCTCAATTCCTCTGAAGAACCGTTGGCCAAAACCGTGTCATTCATCAACCAAACACATTCACATCTTCCCATCTTTTCAGATCCATTTCAACAAAGCTCTATCTTCCAAATCACGAACGTCTGTCTCTCTCTCTAACTCAGGTACGTTTTCGTTTTTCTTGATCGAAATGTCCATCTGGGTCGCACCCAGATTCCGTTTCTATCGGCTCTGTCGTCTCTTGTATGCAAAATGCGAACTTTGTTTGTGTTTGTTTGATTGTTTTTGTTGGATGTAGTCGAACTTATTATGTTGGTTCAAGTCAGTTGTGTTCTTTTTAGCTGATCGCAAGTGTTTTTTTTTTTGGTTTTATTTGGAATTTTGTGTGTGTATTTGATTGGAGATTGTTTGATGTAGTTTGTACTAATCTATTGTGTTATTGATTTTCATTCTTTACTAAGATATAGTGGTTTGGCTTTGTGTATGTAGTCTATATAGGTTAGATTAAGGTATTGTCTCTTAAAGGATTTGTGTGAAATTTGTGAATCGATATAGTTTGTTTTGTAGAGACTTGTAATTTTGGTATTCATGAGCTTTTTCATGGTTGTTAATGAATAAGGTTTATGAAGTTAGATCTAGTGATTTGAGTAACAATCACCTGGTTCAGTGAAGGAGCATTGAGTGAGAGGTAGAGTTGAATAGTTAGCGGCGAGGCTTTACGGGTGTAGAAGGTTATAAAGCTCTGTAGAAAGCTTCATCTAAGCATATATATGATATGTCTTACTTGTCCAACTTTTCATGTGGAAAAAATGTAAAGAATATGTAGCAATTGCCATGATCACTTTATGTTTTTACCCTTTTTTGCTTTTGATTTGCTCTTAATCATGATGTTTGCTTGATATGGCAGGAAACCGAAATCTTGTCTCGCCTAGGAGGACTGAATTTGGTTTTACTAAAGAAAACGCTTTTGATGTATTTGATTAAGTGGCATGACACAGTGAGTGAAGTGGAAGTTACTGCTATTTTGTTGGACCAACTCAACTTTTGCTTCATAAGATAGGTATTGTATTCTATTCTATACATGTTGCATAAGCAACTTCTCTTCATCTTATGTAGTTTAGATAGATACTTTCCCCGGCTTTTAAGTTTCCTTTTTTCAATCACCTTTACTTTTCATGCCTATATCACTCATTTCCTCATCTTGCTGTAGGGAAGATCGGTATCGGGTAGTTAGTTAAGTTGCTTAAAAGATCTGCAATGGCTTAAGAGTTACGGTTTTGTGTAAATTGGAAGATGGCCTTTAGTGCTGAGGAGGAAAAACCTGAGGATTACCTTTTCAAGATTGTTTTGATCGGGGATTCGGCTGTTGGGAAGTCGAATTTGCTAGCAAGATTTGCACGAAATGAGTTTTACCCGAATTCAAAATCTACAATAGGAGTAGAGTTTCAGACACAGAAGATCGATATCAATGGGAAGGAAGTTAAGGCACAGATCTGGGATACTGCTGGTCAAGAGCGGTTCAGGGCTGTTACATCAGCGTATTATAGGGGTGCTGTCGGCGCGCTTTTGGTGTATGACATTAGTAGACGGCAGACATTTGATAGCATTGGCAGATGGCTAAATGAACTTCACAGTAAGAATCTTAATGTTTTTACCTTGTGTTTCTCTTAAAACTAGAGATTTGGTTTTTGTGTTTCACAAGTGATTGACAGTTTGTTATTGGAACATAGCGCACTCGGACATGAATGTAGTAACAATACTAGTAGGCAACAAGACAGATCTAAAAGACTCAAGGGAAGTGACTGCAGCTGAAGGCAAGACCTTAGCCGAAGCTGAGAGCTTGTTTTTCATGGAAACATCAGCTCTGGATTCCTCTAACGTAACTCAAGCATTTGAAACCGTTGTGAAAGAGATCTACAACATAATACTGAGCCGGAAAGTCATGATGTCTCAAGAGCAGGAGAGCAACAGCAAGGATATAGCTTCATCCTCATTGAAGAACGGAAAACCAGTGGTTTTGGAGCCGGAGAAAACTGAAGAAGCCGTGGCTGAGGAGCCTGCGAAAAAGGCTGGATGTTGTGCAACATAAAAACCGAGCAATGCAGGAGAAAACATGTTTTATACATAAAATCTATTTGTATCTCTGCTGAAATCCTCCATAGCCTGAATATGCCTGTGAAAGAAAGCAAGTGACTGCAGAAGAAGCTCTAGACTCGTGTTCTTCATATATGTTGATTTTCTTGATATTGTTGAGATGTTGTTTTAGATTTTTTGTTTTCTAATTTGTTTCACTTGTTTATGGATGGTTAATGAGGGCTTAAGAAGGATTAGCAAAATGTAAATGACCTCTTCTATGGTGGCTTGGAAGATTAATTATATGATACGAACTCTCAGATTCCTCTTCTGAAACATTTTTGGTATTTTGTAGTCCCCATTTGTATTCCTTGCTTTCCATCTTTATAGATGCATAAATGCATTTCCAACTTGTTCAGATTCTAATTGGGATATTAAGACTGCGTTTGGCAATACAAGTTGAAATGGTATTCGGCGGTACGGACAGCCATTGGAATAATTTCGGTAACAGCCATTGGAATAACTTCGGTTCAGCTGTAGTGGTAGCAAATGAAAATATTGGTTCAGTTGTAGTTGTAGCAGTTGAAAATAGTGGTTAGAGGTTTAAGAGATTTAAGTAGCGTTATTAGTGGTTCAAGTAGCGATTTAGCATATACTACTCAACCAACAACGGTTGAAAATAATAGTGGTTAGAGGTTCAAATAGCGTTATTAGTGGTTGAAGTAGTGATTTAGCAGACACTACTCAACAAACAACGGTTGAAAATAGTAGTTAGCAGTTTAAGTAGGGATTTGGTAGATACTACTCAATAAACAGCTTCTCAAACTGCTATTTTAAACTATCAAAGGTCTTATTTGAGATTGTTTCTGCTTTTAATTTCTGTCCGTAGTAAAAGAGAAGCAGAAGTCATTTTTAGGAAGCCAATATTTTTTATTTTATCTGCAAGAGCTTTTGGAAGGCCAGAAGTATTTCTAGCAGTTATCCAAACACCATCTGAAACAGCTTTCTGAAACCGGAAGCTAAAAGTCAATCTATCCAAATGGGTTCAAAATACAATTCAACCAGCGATTTAACAAATGCTACTCAATAAATAACTTTTCAAACAGTTATTTAATAGTATTATAGTATTAAATATTAAAATAAAATAAATTTTTATTTTATCAGCAAGATTTATAAGATGAACATTAGCTAGATATATTTTGATAATTCTAATATTTTTTATTTTTTTAAAAAAATAAAGCTAAAAAAATTATATATATATATATATATTTCAAAATGGAATATTGTGGTAGTGGTAATTTCATTTATTGTCATCAATTAAATCCTCTCTCTAAATCCAATAAGTCATTATTAGATGACGAGATAGAACGGACTTATATAAGATATGGGGTAAATATTATATTCAATGTAATTCAAAGCCCCTCTACGTAATTAGACACGCTTTACAAAATAACAAAAGCAACCCCTCAAGACTAAAACGACAAAGCGTTAAAAACAAAACGCAAAATGCGGATCCAATTCAATTGGACCTCGTCTCATCGATCGATCAGACATCAATCTTTGTCCATTTTCTTTTATGCAGAGACGCGAATTGAGCGATCATGGGTCGGCTGTTCATTGAATCCCTAACTGGTCCTCGCATTTTCAAGTGCAAATACTGCAAGGTTGATTCTGCTTCTCATGCCCACATCGTTTCCAAAGACTTTCAAGGCCGACACGGCCGAGCTTATCTTTTCCGATCAGTGTAAGCCCCGGTTTTTGTGTTTCGTTGTTGTATAGACTTATTCGCTTGAATTCTCATCTGGGTCTGTGAAAAGAGTTGATCTTGTTGGGTTTCTTGTTGTGGGGTTTGTGGTTTGTCGATAACTGTTCGATGAAATGTCTGAATGGGTTTGGATTTTTTTTGTAGGGTCAATGTGTGTCTTGGACCGAAAGAAGAGCGGGATTTGATAAGCGGATTGCATACTGTGAATGACATCTATTGTAGTTCTTGTCAACAAATTCTTGGTTGGAGATATGTGAGTTTTATAGGCCTTTCTTTATTTAATTTGTGCTATCTTTTGTTACTTTGTATCTAGTGTTAGACATAGGCATTTCTGTGTAGTATTATACATTGCCTGTGAATATTTGCATGTTCATCAATGTTTGTGAATGGAGAGTTTGGAGTATTTTAGCTCTCAACATGTCTTGTGATTTTAATGGTGAATGCTAACTAGATGTCCGCAAGATGTACAAGTCTATGTGTTTGAAGTGTTGAAATTGAATTTGATATGTGCATCATGTATGGTGCTATCTACTTGGTTTTGCTTGCATCTTGTTTGATTTACATTAGAAATTAGACATTGCAGACTAAATATTTAGTGGTAAATGCCAACCATCATTCTGATGTTTCTGGGATGTATAGTTTTCTATTCCATAATGTCTAACAAGTGAATTGATAAACTTATTTTATAGTTTGCACATATTTAAATTCAAGTTTTCAATTTCATCCCTTTATGCTTACTGTGTTTCTCTGCCCTTTTCTTGCCTGCCATTGCTCTGATGGGGATGATCTTAGGAGAAAGCCTATGAAGAGAGCCAGAAGTATAAAGAAGGAATGTACATTCTGGAAAAGGAGCGGATGCTGAAGGTGGGCTGGTAAATGTTGTAGATAGAGGATATAACTAGAACCATCTCATTTCTTGATAAGAAATATTGAATGGATCGTGTGAACGAACCCATTGTTAAAACTACATTTGTTATATGATATCTGTAGACAGCTTTAATGAAAAAGAATTGTTGCCACTTGAGTATCAATGTTCTCCTTGAATATTTCCTCCTTTATTTTCATTCTCTTCTTTCAATTGCTACTTAGATTTGAGTTATGATCTAGTTTAAGTCAGTATTTTGTTGTTTATAATATATGTGGGGGACTAAAACTAGAATGAGCACTTGAGTGGTGGTTAGGAAATAGTATTGTGTTAATGATTAAATGCCTACTGATTGATCATCCGAAAAGCTTAGAATTGTTTTTGGTCTTATCAATCTCTTAGTAACAGGTGGTGATTTGTGATTATAATAGTTTTCAAGTAGGGTGAGATATGATAAGATCTTGTAGGTATCTCTGAAAGTTGAAATTGACCCTGATGTGTTATTCCTTCAGGTTTTACTTAGAAATTATTCGACGAATTGATAAGAAAACATGGTTGGTCCCATTACTCAAAGAATAGACCACCCAACAATAATGTGATTGGCAAATTTAGAAGTAGAAGCATTTGCCTTTGTGATAATGACATGAAAGTGTGCACAGAAGAACTGTTTGCTTGTATAAGTTTGGATAAGGAGGGCCATCTGACCACACAATCAGGGGATTTAGAGGAATTCAGTGATGTTATTGCACATTTTCTGTGGCTGCTCTTAAATCTCAGTGATGTCTGTCTAGAGCTTCTTTTCACAGTAAATCATCTATGATGGGTCCTAGTTTATGTTATGTGATAAGATTTGGCTCTAGAGATCAACTTTTAAACCTTATTTGACCTCAAAATGGCACCATGACTTAAATTTTCATACCATGTTCATCTGATAATTCAAACATATACAATCAAGCAAATACAATCAGAAAGTAAAGCTTTTGAAGAGTTGATAGTCATGTAAGTAAATATAAGACTGATGCAATTTATTCTTCAGGAGCTCACAGTTGAGCCTCCAATGAAGGAATTACCACACCAATAAATCAACCAAAACATCTCACTAAGAGTGTGAAATACAAAACCCCACTAAAAAGGAAATGAAATAGTCACAAGAACCAGCAACTTTGCTGGATATTACAAGTAACAAAAAAGAGAAGAATTAAGTGAAGAGTTTTCTGAGTTTTTTTTTTTTTTTTTTTTATGTATCAGCTGTGTCACCAGAGACGACCGGACGGCGATATAATAGTTCTTGTATACCCAGCTTTCTGATTTTACATCTTAATCAAATCCCAAAAGAAAAATCTATATAAGAAAAAAAGAAACTCAAGCTCAAACCTTACATGAAAAAAAAAACCCTTGTAAACTGATCTCTATAATTTTCCATCATAATAGGCGAAAACCAATTAGCTCTAGTCATATTTTGTTTTTATGTAAACTGATATATCTCAAGGAGGAAAGTGTATGGAATCCAGTGAATTCACCTGCTTCGCCAACCAGATAAAATTCTTCAACTACAATCAAACCTCTTGACATTGATATTGTAATCCTAGGCAGCTATTCCTGATACAAGAAACAAATGCAAGCATTAGAGATGTGAAAAAGATACTAAAGGACTCCATTTGAATGATCACTTCTTCGAAAATAGAAATCATCATTGTTTTTACATGTTTTGTTAGCCTAAAACTATAGCATATGCATGTTGTTCTGCGTTTTCAGATGATTTGAGCTTGACATGTATGAGTCATTGTTGCATTGGATATGAAAAAACATAATGCAAGAACATCTTACCTCTAGTTGGTTGTCTACTAGGAACACCATAACCACCTATGTAACCAGCAGGATTTTTGGCCATAACATCAGTACTTCCAAGCCCAAAGCCGAAAGAGTTGGACCCTTCTAGCTCTAAAGGTGAAGAAGATCGCCAAGTGGAATCGCCATACAGCGAACCATTTTCATAGATGTCTGCATAACCCTCATCAAAACCTCCATTTGAAGCAGATGATGGCGTCAGACCAGTCCCACTGCTTCTTCCATATCCTAATCCTCCTGAAGCGACACTAAATTCTCCAGTGCCATAACTAATGTTGTCGCTACTATAAGCAGAACCAGCAGCTCCACCTAGACCTGAATTTGGAGAGGTACCCCAAATAGCTCCAATGTTGCCAAAAGAACCCATTCCTGAACTCCCACCACTTCCCAACCCCAAGAGTGAGTTAGTATTTGTGGAGTTTGAAGAGTAATTCATATTTCCATTGCCCCACAGAGTCCTGCTAGGTGAACTCAGGAGAGAATTGTTCCCTCCATTATTAGCGCCATAGCCGATTGGACTATTGAATCTGTTCAAATTACCAGTGTAAGTAGGGTTCAATCCGCGAGCATAGCTGAGATTAGAACTAAGAGTTGCACTTCCTCCATAGCTTGGGCTCACATTTGGCTCAAAATTAAGCCCCATACCGTAACCAGGACCAATTGGAGAAAATCCATTACGGCCAACAGTAACTGGACTATATCTACCATCAATCCTAACTCCATATCCTGCAACTGAACCTGGATTGTAACCCTGATTGTAACCATTAAGGAAGCTACTTACTCTATTCAGACCATAGTTATATGCACCTAACTGGCCCCTACTCGGTCCAGGAGACAACTCTTTAGGAACAGCGCGCTTTACCTCAACCATTTTACCATTAAGTTCATGAAAGGTTTTCAACAATACTTTATCCACTGCTTCCTCAGAATCATAGGTAATGAATCCAAAGCCCCTAGGCCTCTGAGTGTTGTGGTCATACATCACCACAACATCTGTAATTAAACCAAACTGATCAAAGTACTTTTTAAAGTCACTCTCTGTGACTGTGGATGCTAAACCTCCTACAAATATCTTCTTTGTTCGGGCAGGACCTGGTGACCCATGAATGCTACTACTGTTTCGGTTCTGAATGTTCTGATCATCCCTGGGAACAGCCTTCTTTGCCTCGACCTGGTGATCAGAAGCTAGATGGTGAAAAAGGGACTAAAATCGAAGCTTCAAAAATCTTTCAACACTACTCAGATAAGCATCATTCAAAGCTTCACACTAAATGAAAAGTCCTTGAGATTACACAATTTACAATAGCCCAGCAAAGATGGAACTCAATATATAGCTACATATAAAAGACCTGTCACCATGTTTAAGTAAAAGATAAAATGAAAGCCTATCGAAACCAAATTACTAAGACCATGAGAATAGACATCACTCAGTAATATCTGTATAGTCAACAAAGTTCAATTATTTTTCCAAGGTGATCATGGATTCACTTAACATTCCATTTACAGGAAGATATAAGTCACTCAAACCATTTTCTCCTCATTTTAATGTAAGTCATCAAACACTCTATTCCCAAGAGCAGCTCAGCTTAATAATGTTGCCAGAGAGTTAATGTGCATAATTCGGTGATACATATCTCTCTTGCATATTAGTGTCTTCTCCTTAGCCATAAAAACAATCGAAATCATTCATTTCACTACGAAAATCATCAAAAGAAGGAAATTTGATAGCAAAACCAAATATCCACCAATGAATTTCATGATCCTCCTCAAATCATAAAGAACATTATTCAGATATGTCACTTGAATTGCAGAATATTGCAGATTGAATCAAACAAAAGCAAAATTCCGTAAATAGTATGAAAAACTTACAGTTCTACCATCTATCATGTGCTTCTCCAGCACAACTCTTTCTGCAACAGCAGGATCAGCAAAAACAATAAAACCAAATCCACGGGCACGACCAGTGGTACGATCCTTCATTATAACAGCTTCCATAACTTCTCCGAAACCTTGAAAATATTCCCTCAAACGATCCTCATTCGTGTCCCATGATATCCCTCCAATAAACAGCTTTCCAAGCTCCATCTCCATCCTTAAAAACCACACAACACAATCATCATCATCATCATCACCATCCAATCATTCAAAAACAAACCAAGCACACACAAGCACAAAACAAAAACAAACAAAACAACACATATCCGATTCAAACACAAACCACTGGATCTATCCACCAACACACACCCTCACAACACAAACATCATCCAAAACACAATCCAACATCCTTAAAACAATCATCCAACACAAAGAAATCATAATGCAGATAAACCAAATATAGTACCTTTTTTATCAAAAGCACAAAGCTTGTATACCTCTATTATCTAAAAATATATATATAAACTTTCAAAATATCTCTACAACCAATACAGCTCAAATCCTGATTCAATCCAAAAACATTGAACCATCCACCGATCAATCACCGATCGACTCACAAACCCAGGATTCCTACAAAAACAAACAAAGATTAAAAATTTAATACAAAACCAACCAAAAGGATTCAAACCCAGAAATCATTTCTCAAAACATCAAAACCAAAAAGACATTGAAAGAAGAATACCAAAGACAGAGAACCCAGATGGGAAAGTGAGATATTCTTCTTTAAGATCTAATAACAAGAAGCATAATATGAAGAAGAGAGAGCGAGAAGGCCCTCCTTTTGCTCTCTCTCTTTTTTTCTCTTTTTTTAATTTTTATTTATTTTAAAATAAATTTGGTTTCTTTTTTTATATTTATATAAAATAAAAATCTTTGGTGGCCTCTCTATGTCTGTCCATTACTGTATCAATTTTAACCAGAGAAAGCTATATATACACACAATGTATGTTAGATAGATAGATAGATGATGATGGACTTGGACCATACACACTCTACATGTAAGATCAGCTTGGAAGATGAAGATGGTAATTTTATTCATTACAACAAATGGTAATTTTTATATTTTTTTAAAATTTTATTTTATTTGATATTTAATTAAGAAAATATTTGAATATTTATTATAAATATTAAAATTTAAATTTACAAATAATATATAAATTTACTTTTTTATATTTACAATTTAATTCATTTTACTATAATTTTTTAAATATTTTATATTAATTACTAATTTTTTTTAATAATAGTATAAAGTAATAAAATATAAAACACGTATAGTTTGAAGATGGAAAGAGATATCGTAACATTTCCATATCATATAAATTATATTTAGACGTATAAATTATTATGTTAAATAATAAAAATATTATAAAATTATATATTTTAATTACATGTTAATTTTTTAATTTTTTTAAACTTTATATACACATTTTAAATTATTATTTTTAAAAATATTAAATTGAATAAACGAAAATAATCTACCACCAAACTATTTATCTATAATATATTATTATAAATATTTTTGTAAATTTGATTTATATAATAAAAGTTAGAATTTTTTTTTTATTTTTTGAAAAGAAAACGTTAAATTTGATTATATTTTAATTAACAAATTAATATGAGTTATATTTAATAATTATATTTATATATGTATATATAATTGTGATATTTTTCTAGGTAATATATTGTGTTGTTTATAATCTTATAATTATTATTGACTAGGAATATATGAAAATGATAGTGATATATTACTATACATGAAAGGCAATAAGAAAAAACTAAAGTTGATATAAAATAATACATAAGTGATTTTTAGGTGGTCCATGATGATGAATAATTTTGGTCCTCCAATTATATAGTCTAAATAATTATATTATTCATTGGAATTAGATACTATATTTATAAACAAACAAATTACTAATCCATTTTGTTTGTTTTGATTAATTTTAGCAAATTATTTTTCATTAGAAGCTCAATCTATGGTCATGGATTAAGGAGTGTTTATTTGTTTTTAATTGTGATTAGGACATTTTAAGGTTCCAAAAGCAAATAAATTAAGCTTAGTTTTAATTTATAGGTGAGTTTGTAATTTTATAATTAAGAAGAATATTAAATTTATTTGTAATGATTGTAATGTTTTATATTTATTTTTTTTATTAATATAAATGTTATTGAGTTAATAGTTATTTCAGGGGTTTTATAAGAATTATGAAATTTAGAATAAATAATTACACATAAGTTTAAATTCGTTATTAATAAATTTAATTATTTAAATAAAATTAGATTTAAAATTTTAAAAATATGTTTTTAATATTTAAAAATAAACTTTTCTTTATAATTTGTATACAAATTTTAATTAGTTTTTTTATATTATATTTGATCGAAATATATTATTTTTTTAGTACATATTAACATGGGTTCTTTTTCTTCATAATTTGAAATATGTATGATGAGTAATACTGTTTTAAAGAATCGTTTTGCTGGTTAAATTCTATCCACTCGAAATTAATTTTAAATAATTTGTAAAACATTATAATTAATATAAAATTTTGAATAACTGATCTAAATTGTTTAATATTTTAATTCTTCAATTTGAAACTAAAATATTTTTATTTTTTAAAAATTAATTTTAAACACTAAAAAATCTAATTTAATAACTTTTCATTATTTTACTCAAACAATTCAAAACATTAATACAAATATTCTTTAAATTTAATAATCCACTTTGCACTTTTAAAATTATTAACCCAATTATAAATATAGTTTTTTTTTCAAATCCACTTATCCCACACCACATAATCAACCAAACCATAATGATATTCTAATGAAAGAAAACTCAAATGCACGGTGAGAATATGTTTCACAAGTTGAAGTTGATGTTAATTAGGTTAAAAGCAATATAAATATAATGGATATATATATACATGGTACATGATGAGAATATAGATAAGATTAGCATTATAAAAATAGCTTTTCAATAAGCAACTTTTATTTAAGCACATAAAATATAGTTGGTATATATGGAATGAAAGTGGGGGATGTGTGAAATACAGAAGAGATTTGCTTGTGCTTCCACTCATCACATGTTATGTTAACACCTCATTCACCAAATTATAAATCACTCCTCCAACTACTACACTTATCTATTAGCTTCCATATATTATATTTATATAATAATATAAAGAAAATAATAATTTATTTTCTAAATTATTGTACACTATACTATTTGGTAATTTATACAATAAAATATATAGTTTTATAGTGTGTATTAAAAAAATTTCAATTCCCAAATAAATATATATATATATGAATGAATAGTATTGGAATATAATAATTATAATAAAATATCAATTTAAATAATAGTGGTTTTTGGGATATTTAATAATATATCTATATTTATTGTTGTTTAAAATATAAATAAATAATACTATTAAATCTCTCAATGACAATAATTTTTTTTCTTCGGAATATATACTTTTATATACCGATTATACTATGTATGTATTTTTAAAAAATTCCATCAATTTAATTATATTTAAATATTAAATTAAAATTTTAAAACTTAAATCAATTTCTAAAATATATAGAGTTAAAATTAGAGTAAAAATATATAAAGTAAAATAAATAAATAATTAAAATAGCTTATTAGTTTATTATATTAAAATAGTTTATTATATTAAGGTAGACTTATGTTATTTAATTGAAATTAATTTTACAATTAGATATTTATTTAAATAATATGAAATATATAAAAATATCGTATTTACATATAATTATAAGTTGATGCAATTTTTTAAAATTATTTTCAATATTATATGAATGCAAATTATTCTTTAATTACATTACCTATCTTGTATTTATAATTAATTTTAAAAAATAAAAATCACTATAAATAACAAAATACCATTTGGCAACAAAGTGTATAATCTTATCATAGACAACTAATTAACAAATTTTAAATACATACAATACAACTAAGACTATCTCTACAATAAGATTATATTCCTAAACCATCATCACCAAACACATTTTTATAATTTTAAAATTATTATTCTCTTTTATAATTAATATATTTATATAGCTTTATGATATTCTTAATTTTGTCCACTCTTAATTTGATTCTATTTGTTGGGTTTGTGTGCAAGTAATTTGTTGACAAGACATTGCACTAATTTTACCAATTCAAAATTTGACTTTGGTTTAAATTTTTGATTGATTAATAAAAAGAGATTTTGTTTAATCATAAATAAACAAACTTGATTAGTTCACATGGGAGGATAATGATTGTGCATTAAGTGGGTTCACTTGTCTCCTTGATTCCAACATTTTCTTTTCTTTAAAAAATATATTACTAACTACTTTATTTTAAATACAATTTTAGTGTCTAATTTGTAGTTTTGGGAATTAAAAGAAAAAAAAATACAAGTAGAATATACTTTTAAATAAAATTAAAATAATTTTAAAAATATTTAATAAATTCTATTTAAATTTATAATGAAATTTAAATATTGTAAATATGTATTTGATTTAAATATAAAACTATTATTTTTTTATTAGAATTTAAAAAAAAATCAATTGTACTATCTAAATTTATTATGAAATTTAAATTAATATAATATTATAAGATTAATTTTTTAAAAGTATTTTAAATGATTATTTATTTAATATGAACATAAAACAATTAGTTTTTGTCAAAAATTGAATTAATTATTAATAATATATATATATTTAAAATAGAAAATGTAGTGGATATAAATATAAATTTTTTAATTTTTAATAAGTTTGTAATTTGTGTTATTATTGATATAAAATAATATTAAGAAACATGTAACGAATTAATATATATTTTGAGGGTATTTTTGTTATTTACTTTGGTTTCTAATTTTAAAAAATAAATTAAAATAAGTACTCCTCCACCATTTTCTGACATTCTTAAACCTCTGTCCCTCTCTCCTTCCTCTAAAACCCTAAATTCAACCAGACACATTGGAAAAAAATTATTCTTTTATCAATCAAAAACCCTAATAAGGAAACCCCATTTGTAGTGTATCATCATATCTCTCAATTTCTAAATAAACACATGTTAACAGTCACGAAAATGAAGGCTTTAATAGCCCCTCAATTTCCCGCCAAACCCATGTCTTATAATCTCTCAAAATTCTCTCCTTTCGCTTCAAAATCCAATCTTTTGAATCCCCAAAATGTCCAAAGTATGAAGCTTTTTAATTCTAAACTGATCATGAACAATCCCAGATTGAAGGTTTTTTCCCTCCAAAACCGGTTGTTACATGGAGAAACCTCATCTGCTTCACCGATTTCTTCTTCTTCATCTGCAGGTGAGGTTCACGTGATTGTTGGACCCATGTTTGCTGGAAAGACCACCACTCTTCTTCGGAGGATCCAAGCTGAGACCGAGAAGGGCAGGTTTGGCATTTTTATTTATCTATGTTTTTGATTCTGTTGTTTGTGATGTTATTTTGTTTGTTCTTTTATTTGTGGTTTGAGTTGAAAAATGGAGACTTTGTAGTGTTATTTTGATAATTTGTGATTTGGTTTTGGTTTATCTGTTGAAAGATGTGTGTTTTTAGATTAGTGTAACGGTGAGGAATGAATGGTGACTTTGTAGAGTTATTTTGATATTTGTGTTTTGGTTTTGGTATATCTGTTGAAAGATGTGTGTTTTTAGATGAGTGTGATGGTAAACAAAGGCGAAAATCTTAGCTTTTTGATGGTATAGTCACTGGTGAGGTATTCCCAGCTTTCAGGTCAGGTTGCGGCGCAAGGCTTTTGTGAAGTTGGATAAAACTTTGGAAGGTTTTTGTCGTTCGGGAAGGTTGAGTGAGGCTGTTGGGTTATTGTGGCGAATGAGGTGCGAAGTGGATGATAGGACATATGCCATTATGTTGCAAGAGTGTTTGTTCATGAAAGAATATAAACTTGGGAGAAGAATTCATGCACAAATGGTTATTATTGGATATGATGCGAGTGAGTATTTGATGAATAAGCTGTTGATATTGTATGCGAAATCAGGGAATATGGTAACTGCATCTGTTCTTTTTGAGAAGTTGCAGGATAAAAGTCTAGTTTCTTGGAATGTGATGATTGGTGGATATGTGGAAAGTGGCTTTGAAGAGGTTGGACTGAAGTTTTATCACAAGATGAGGGAAAACGGTTTGATTCCAGACCAATATAGTTTTGCATCTGTGTTCAGAGCTTGTGCCTCCTTGGCGTTGTTGGAGCTAGGGAAACAAGCCCATGGTGTGCTGGTTAAGTGTTGTACTAGTGAAAATGTTGTTGTCAATAGCGCTCTTGTTGATATGTATTTTAAGTGTAGCTGCATTTCAGATGGGCGTCGAGTTTTTGATCAATTGATGCTTAGAAATGTAGTTACCTGGACTGCTTTGATATCTGGATATGGTCAGCATGGAAGAGTTGTGGAAGTTCTGGAATCATTTCATAGGATGAAAGAAGAAGGCTTTAGACCTAATTACGTTACGTTTCTTGCAGTCCTTTGTGCTTGTAGCCATGGAGGCCTAGTTAATGAAGCTTGGGATTATTTCTCATCTATGACAAGGCAACATGGAATACGTCCTAGAGGGCAGCATTATGCTGCGATGGTTGATCTTCTTGGGCGTGCTGGGAGGCTAAATGAGGCTTATGAATTTATTCTTAACTCACCTTGTAAGGACCACTCTGTGGCATGGGGTGCTTTACTTGGTGCATGTAGAATTCATGGAGATTTAGAGCTCACTAAGCTTGCTGCAGAAAAGTTCTTCAAATTGGAACAAGGAAATGCTGGGAAATATGTGGTTTTGGCTAATGCATATGCCACTGTTGGGTCCTGGAAAAATGTTTCCGAGGTTTGGGGCACGATGAGGGATATAGGGGTGACTAAGGAGCCTGGCTATAGTAGGATTGAACTTCAAGGGATTGTTCACGTTTTCCTGACGGGTGATAAATCTCATAAACATTCTAAAGAGATCTATGAGATGGTTAAGGAAATGACTTGCATTCTAAAGGAAGCTGGCTTTGTTCCCGAATTAAGTGACAACTAGTGTAGAGCAAGGCAGGTTGACTTGCATAGTTTACTTTCTGTATGATACTTCTCTTGGTTCGAAATCTTTTCGGCCTATGATCATATGATTGATAGAGTTGATCATGTTGTGCAATAGAACTTATTTGTTGTTGTTGGATATGTGCTTACTTTGTTTCACCTTATGACGTGCTTCTATGCAGAAATGTAGCAGTTATAAAATCCAACAAGGACACAAGATATGGGGTGGATTCAATAGTTACACATGATGGAGTGAAATTACCATGTAGTGCATTGGCATGTTTGTCATCATTTAAACACACATTTGGTTCTGATGCTTATGATCAGGTACTTCATTGCCGAATCTAAAAATGACCTTTCTTTCAATCCCTTTTTCGGTTAGCAAACGACAACAAACTCACGGTTCATACATGGTAACAGCTAGATGTAATAGGCATCGACGAAGCTCAATTCTTTGAAGACCTCTATGATTTCTGCCGCGAAGCTGCTGACAATGATGGAAAAACAGTAATAGTTGCTGGACTAGATGGTGACTACTTGAGGTATGCAGTATTGTATTTCTAGTATACACATCTTTATATTGTTTTCAATCATTTGTATTCTGTTCTGTGTGCAGAAGGAGCTTTGGTTCTGTGCTGGACATAATTCCTCTAGCCGATTCTGTTACCAAACTAACCGCCCGATGCGAATTCTGTGGCAAACGCGCATTCTTTACATTAAGAAAGACGGAGGAAACAGAGACGGAACTCATCGGAGGCTCTGATATCTACATGCCTGTATGTCGACAACACTATGTAAGTGGACAAGTCGTCGTCGAAGCAGCAAGGATTGTGTTGGAATCTCAGAAAGCTCAGTGTAGTTCCTGCCTGTAGCTTGACTGTTTATGTCAAGTTTCCATGGCAACATCAGAATGTTTTGTTTGAATGGATGTTGAATCTGCTATGCACTTTAGCCGAATCGGTTCGGGCTTGTGCTGTTCTGGATATATCTGGTTTGTTAGCAATAGGTTAGGTCTTATTGTAAAGAAGGAACTCAAAAATGTGTTGAATAGTTTGAATGAGAAGGAATTATCATTAGTGTCAATCTGAATACATGACAGTACTACATTATTTCCAAAGTAATAGGGAAACAAAAAAGGAAAAATCACACAATTGAAACTACTTCTCTCACAATACATCACACAAAAGAAACAAATGACCCTATTAATGAATGAAAAAACTACTGTCAAGAAGACTTGTGAAGCCACTTTTATTCAAATCTGAAAGATCACACTCACAATTTCCAGATTATGGTTAGGCAGTGGTGACCTTAGCAATCTGGTTGATATTCTTCTTGTCTTCAAGCACACTGACTATTTCTGACATTGTAGGCCTGAGAGTTGGTGATTGATCAATGCACATGATTGCTATATTCAGGATATTGAGTGCTTGATCTCTGTTGTAGGTTCTTAACTTTTCGTCAACTAATCTCAGAAGATTTCCCTTTGATTGATGAAGATGAGCCTACATGTATGAAAAATGATCAGAATTATGCAACAGATTATGAATTGTAGTGTAAATTATATAACAGAGATAAAGAATAATCTTATGTATTCCTTTACCGTATCTAAAAGATAAACAGTTTCTCGGTCTGGCTTATAATCTGCACTTCTCTTCCCACTGATTATTTCGAGTAAAACGATTCCATAACTGTAAACATCTGTCTTCTCTGTCACAACTTTTACAGTTGCATATTCAGGAGCCATATATACCCTGTAAATCAAAGTATAAGACTACAAATAAGTACAACAAGACACTTTGGTGGTAGAATTTTAGACTGCAAGTGTTTGATAAGAAACAGAATGCATTATGTATATGCATTAGTACTTACAGTGTATCTCCTGCACCTATTACCACATTCAGATTTTCCTCCTCGTAAAGTTTGGCCAATCCAAAGTCCGAAACCTTTGCATTAAGATTCCCATCAAGCAGAATGTTAGAGGGTTTAATATTTCTGTGAATAATCCTTCTTGAATCTTCATGCAGATACTCTAGAGCCTTTGCAATTCCAAGGCAAATATTGTACCTAGTGTCCCAATCAAGTACCACTGTGGACTCTGGGTCTGCAAATCATTAGAGTCGATAGTTAAGACATTATTAAGTACATAAAGATGTAAAGAGAAACATAACAAGAGTTTTGACAGAGAAATAACTGAATAAGGTAAATGCCAGCGATCTATGTTCCATATGCTCATATATCAGCAAATGCAATCCTTTTCTAGAGTAGCCATCCAAAAACTCGACAAGATTTGGATGTCTCACTTTCTTTAGTGTATAAACTTCCCTTCCTATTTGATCAACCACTTGCTTTGAATGTGGAGTAAGCTTTTTAACCCCCACAGTCTGATCAGGCAGAACAGCCTGCAACAATCAAAGAACAGTGTTGTTTCCGTTTAAAGATTTTCAAAACCGGATAGATTCTGAAGCTAATGTTCCTAATCCTAAATGAAAAACAATATGTTTCACCTTGTACACTATCCCATATTGCCCACGACCAATCTCGGTCTTGGAGCTAAAATTTCGCGTAGCATCAACAACTTCTTTGACAGTGTATGATGTGCCACGGAGTTCCACTCTTGCTTCTGTTGCAAGAAAACATCAATGAGTTTAGTTATCTGTGCATTACTCCAAATCTGTAGCTTAAGTTACAATGTTACCTCTTAATGCTTTGTCTCCAACCAACCCCATTGTCCACAGTGACATCAGTAAAAGAAGTGGAATGAATATAGCAGCAACCGAGATAACCACTATCTCAGCAAATGACAAACCACCAACTTTGAAGTCTATAGGAAGCATGAAAATATACATTTTAGAACGTCTTAAAGTGAGGATTGGCACTAAAATTACCATAAGTAGGTAACTGGTAAAGTGTTTTTACCTGGAGTTACTGTTATAGCTGATATGAGTGGTCCATTAACTGAAGGTCGTCTGTATATAGACCCTTTCCCTCTCCAATTCAAGCTTATTTCTAAAACATGTTGATCCACATAAGCTGGAAAATCTTCGAATGTACGATTATTCGGAACCTTGGCCTCCTTCAGTATCTCATAATCTTTCAATACTGTCCCCTGCAGAGTTTCTCAGGAACCAATCGAATCACATAACCAAAGGATAAAAATGAAAGAAAAAAATATAAAAACTATTACCTGCACAGATATATCAAATATGCGTTTTCCATTACTACTGAGATCCTCGTCATCTCCATATACAATTTCAGCAAAGTGAAGTCTCACAGTGTAATTCCCATTTTGTAAACAGTATCCGTAATATGTAAGAGCTTGAGGGCAAAAACGAGCATCGGTATATAAAGGATCCTCAACATCAGGAGCCTCAACATCAGAAATTGCACACTTCATCTTCTTAATGTAATCGCTAGAATTATCTGCTGAGGATTGCAAGTCTCCAGAGCAACTGTAAGCCCAGTTGCTGCCACTTCTGTAAAACAGTGAGGTACTATTATCTGCTTCGTAGTTTCTTCCTCCAATCTTTACATTTCTACCACCAGAATTTATATACAAAGAATGATCTGGAAAACAATATATTGTAAGTTGAGAGATAAATCATTTTTCACCACTGAACTTAATCAAGATTCCTGAGAAAATCATAACAATAAACCAAAAAGTCCACAGTATTGCTGAAGGGGCAGAAAGAAGGGAAAGGAAATAGAGATTTCCAATCACACAGCTGATAGGTAACAAGAAAGCAAACCATACAATGTAGAATGTATGGGTTTATGAAGTATGCACATACACTTGTTTTTCCTGTGGGGACAATGCGCTTTCATTTCTTCCTTGATAAAATTCCTGAACATTAGAATTAAGTTGGTAAGAAATAACTCAGGATACCTTCTCTTTCGATTATAGAACAGATAAGATATGAACATACTTATTTTGCGGTTCTCTGATTGCAGCAACAACAGTATTCAGATAACGCCATGAAACATGATGAAAAAAAATGACTACAAATTCATCTAGCTTGTACCAAAGAAGTAAAACAGTTTTGGTGCAGTTTCCTTACAGATTTATCTTCAAGGGAGTAAGTGAAGCATCGTGTGAATTATCCCTGAATCACAATGAAATAAAGAATGAGGAACTGGTCGTAAAGCTGTAGCCTTTTAGAAGCTTAAGAACACAATGTTATTTTAACTTGACTACTCGTCTCAAATTTCAACAGCAAAATGCTAGTGAAAAAACAACAGAAGACAGAGAAAAAAATTGAAAAATGGAAATTTAAGTGATAGGTGCTATTTCATTACTTGTGCTTGTTATCTGGTACTGGGAGTTTAAAATCATTGAACGAAAGATCCCTGCAGAAGATTCAAAGACACAAGGTAAATCCCTAAGTTGCAAAGTGTCAGAAGCAAAATTACAATCATAAGCTGTATGTATTATACATATCTCAGACATATGTGATCCTACACTTGTGACATTGGACAAAACAGGACGGAGTAATGGAACATGATAGACAGCATTAAGCAAAATTTAGATTAACTGAACGATTTTCTATCACCACTGGATTCTGTTGATGCAACCATTTTATCACTTACTAATCCAGTACTGTATCATATTAATGCTTTCGAGTCGGAAGCTTGAAACTATCAACATTAATGTCAGGTAAACATGCTAATATTGAGTAAAAAGTGACATTAACATCATTAAGATAAATATGTAATCATGCATGAAGTGTCAACACTTCCTTCAAGATTTAGAAAACATACGCCTTATCATACACCGTGTAATTGAGCCAGGGTTTGATTTCTCCAGTAAGCTTATTTCCTGTAAGAAATCTACATAAAAATGTCTTCAGTCAGTAGAACTTGTTCAATGCTGAGAAGTTCCATAAAACAATGATAGAATTGTGATCTATCATTCGTTAGAAAACAACTAATGAGTGGCTAGACTGTAGTTGACTTTAAGAGAGTCATTAACATACAGATCATATATAGTCTTCTTCTCAAAAGTGTCAGGGATTGGACCAGTTAATTCGTTAAAGCTCAAGTCGCTGCAATACACAACAAAATAGTGTCACAATTTTGATAAAGTTTTCTGCTGACTGATTATAGCATAAAGCAGCACAATCACTGCACAGACAGCAGAACGGCATGATAATAAACCTAACAGTCTATTTACCCTTCTGCAGTCATCAGAAATTTAGTGATCCATATATAAATTCATGTATTGGTAACATTAGTCTAGCCTTCCATTTTCCTCCCTAAATAAAATTAAAATAAAAAAGAAATGAACATACAGCTTGGACCATGACCGATTGCCAATATTTGGAGGGATATCACCATCAATTTTGCAGTTCCTCAGTATTCTGCGGAACACAATCAACTTAATGAGTTATTATTTATAATTAGTTAATTACACGGTTTAAACTGTACTGATATGGAAGATTCAGCCACTTGATAGAATTTCAAGTTATAAAATCTTTTCCAGTACTTACAGAGAATAAACACTTGACAAGTTGGCTGAAGGAGGAAATTTAAACCCCTGTTTTAGATCACTAACCCACCTGGACAATACCAAAACATGTTAAGAGATATTCAACCCAAAAAGAAGTTCATATACTTACAAAACCCGAAGCTTTGTCATATTCAAAATTTCCAAAGGCAGTGATCCATCAAACTCATTTCCCAGGAGATCCCTGTGAGCACCAGAGAATAGTACATTAAGGTCTTCACAAATCCAAGTAACACTTTGTACATTCTCTGTAAACACCTCATGGAGCAAATCATTTCAATAACACATCAAAAAGTAGTATAGGCATCAACAAAGAAATACATGAGTGTATCCATGCAGATACTTATATTTCATTAAAGTGAGACTTACAGGATAGTCAGATTAGTCCACTGGGTGGCAATGTATTCAGGAATTTTACCAACCAATCGGTTACCCCCCACTCCACTGCATGGTTACAAAATTTCTAAGGCTCGATTATATAAAGAAACCAACAGCATACTGTACTTACAAAGCTGTCAGATTAGTAAGTCCCGCGTATGAATCTGGAATCTTCCCATTTAAGTTGTTTGATGTAACCCATCTGCCAATCAAAAACGTTATTCCATTTCCGAGGTCCTGTTATATTATGTTGCACGATAACCCTTTCACTCTTTGCAAAACAGACTTACAATTGTTGGAGATTGCTCCATTTGTCGACATTAGGTGGAAGTTCTCCTGTGAGTTGATTGTCATCCAATCTCCTGTAAAAGAGGATATTGGAGTGGGAATATTGAGAAAACAATCATTGCAGTTAATCATATCTTAGACAAAGCAAGGTAAGATTTCGTACAATATTTGAAGTTGAGTAAGGTTTCCCAGATCGGGAGGAATTCTATCACTTAACTTGTTACCCCATAAATCCCTGCAGAGTACTCATCAAAATAAGATCTTGCAGCATCAGACATAAATTATTTGCACTCGGGACACTTACAGTGTTACTAGAGATGACAAGTTGCCCAAGGATGGTGGTATAGTCCCATTGAGTCTGTTAACGTTCAAACGGCTACCAAAGAAAAGTTGAAATGGTTAAAAGTACTCACCTCCTAAAGAATAGCATGATTTTTTCAAACGACTTACAGGATTCTCAGATTCTTCAAAAGTTGAAATTTTTTTGGAATAGGTCCAGTCAATTTATTGCCTGACAGATCTCTGACAAATCCAATTACAAATTACAGATTTAATCTGGTTAAACTCACTAAAATAATAATAATAATAAATAGCCCATCGACATTGCATAGCATGAAAATGACTTACAATGTCACTAGATTATACAAGCTGCTGATTTTGGTAGGAATGGAACCATGAAGTTGGTTGTCTGACAGATCACTGTTGATTTCAATACCGAAAATCATTAAATTCAAAGTCGTTGATCAAACAGACAAATATTGCACCACTGCTTTAAGGGAATAATATAGTTTAATGTTACTTAACAGTATTTCCAGATAGGTAAAAGCAGCAACATCTGCACTGATGAATCCTTTTAAATACATACTCTCTGCAGATCTGAAATTAAGAAAATGATGAATTTGACATGAGTAACTTTCTTCTCATTGTAAGACTAGGAAAGACCAAATTATTATCGTAATCTTTGCGTTGCTGAAACATGTGACTCACATTTTAGTAATACGCGAAAAAGAGCCAACAAGAGTGCAATTAATACCAACTGAATAAAAGGAATCTTTCTTGGAACACAAGGACCCTGGAATATCCGTTATTAGTGTCATCCCCAAATTTTGCAGGACTGTTTTGAGAGCCCTTGCTGCAATATTTGAACAAAAAATGTCACCAAAAACCAAAAAAATAAAATAAAATCCTATAGTTGAATCATCTGAAACATAGTATCAGTCTGCAGGACCATGGCATTACATGATAAAGGTTATTAATATTAAATAAAACATGAAAATATACACATATGATTACTTTCATTGCAAGGCAGCGCTTTAGGTTGGTCGCATTTAGTCTCCTCTGAAGGAGGAGTCCCGTACCCATACCCGTAATCGTAGTCTGGATCCAGAATTCCTCCACGGTAAATAGATTTAGATGCTACAGTGGAGGAAACCTGATTAGAACTCTGATATACAACTGATGTGGAGCCGGCTTGACTAAGAAGAAGCAAGAAGGGTAAGAAAACAAGCACTAGAAACTGTCTACACATTTTTTCTTTCTTGGTCCAGCTAACTAACTGAACTCAAATGAGTAGTCCAAATATATAATACTCCAAAAGCAGAGGATACCTGAACTCAAATGGCAAGCTACCTTGAAATATAAAAAAGAGTAGTTCTCCCTGTTTGTCTTTTCCACTTTCCATGGAGTTGTCAAGCATAAGAAGTCCCAACTTCGCAGGGAATTTTTTCTGCAAGATGTGCATAAAATATCATGAATGGTCATTAGTACAGTTACTACCAATTTAATTCGTACTCAAGCCAGACTCTACCCTTGAATAATGTTGTCACAAGAAAGAAGAAGCCTGGTTTACTATCTGAGTTGCTTAGTATCGCTAGGTAGCCATTAATCTAATAATTTAACCAAACCCCTCTTGGTCCACTGGTTCTCAATTGATTAGTTAACAATATTCATTTACTTAGCAGATCCTATATAGAGAGATTTGATTCAGCAAACCAATGTCACATACACTGTTCATAACCAATATCAAAAAAGCTCTAATATTAGAATCTAGTAATAATTGGCATATCTCCAAAAGTTAATGAGTTTGCAATGCCAAGCAAAGAATTACACAAAGGGGAGAAGGAACATTAATCAATTCAAAAGTGTGGGCCATTTATTAAAGCAACAATCACTTTAAAGAGTAAGTAATTTAAAACAATATTTTCATAATCTCTTTATAAGGACTAAAGGAAATGCCCAGCCAAGGCATCCACTTAAAATGTAAAACAGAAGTTGTTACCAAGCTCTTCTTTTCAAACTAGAGAGTTAACTTTGTTTTACTGTCTAGGATCCACAACAAAAAGAACATAAATAGTTGTAGATACTAGATAGGAAATAAAAGCAATAAAGTAGTTGTTAAGAAGGCTTTAAAAAACTATGCAACACTGCTCAATTACGCATAGTTTTCTTGTCATATCATTGCAGAACAATAATAGTTCTTGCCTTCAAACTTGAGCTATGCTTTTGTTTGAAAGCACAGAATCAACCCGAACAGAACATATGATCTATCGCCAGCAAGGATAAAAGTGATTCCAAAACCAAAAGTTTGTGAAATGTGAGAGAAGGTTTTATCTCATTGGTTTATAAAAAGTGAAAACTTCATCTTTGATAGGAGCAAGCTCAAAATCACAGGCTTCTGTTATTTTTCTTTTGATCGTGATTGTTCATTAACTTTTTTAACAAAGGAATTGCCCCCAGCTTGTGCCACATCATGAACTCAAAAGAAGCTAAATGTTCTAAATACTCTCCTTGTTCTATTTATCCTATTCATATTTAATGATTCTATAGAACATGTGCTTGACTGTTCTCAAAGTTAATCTGAATTCCAAAGATCATTTAAGACAATTAATACTATCAATCATCCTTTTGATATAACTATAACCTGATCATAAAAATATGGCAAGCAAAAAGTAAGATTTTGACATCATGATCATCTATAACAAAAATCTAAAACCTTTCATTTCTTCAATATAAACTTCTGATTTCTGATTCGGTCTATCTAGAGTATCAGTTAAGTTTTGTTAACTATGCATACGAGGGTCAAGGCTTGTGGTGCAACTGCTGCCCAGTGGCCACTAAGAACAAGGGAGGGTGCTAGATAGCACCATGGTCTAATCAGGGAAGAATCTCGTCGGTATTCTTGTTTCTGAGTGGCATGTTACATGACATAAAAGGTATTAGATAGTCCCACACACCCGAAAAGGTGTATCTATAAGTTTATTAAGTACAGTAACCTTTCCTGAACAAACATGGTAGAAAAAACCCTAAAATAATCACTTATTTTATTTGTACAGCTTACTTCTATTTATATACAAGCTATGCTATTAATTACAAGCTACAAAGGAGGAGATTTGATTTTCTATTCAACACTAGAAAATCATAATCTTCTTAATAAGGAAATAATAAATAAAGAAGAGAAATTTAGGGAATATTAAAGATTCAACACCCCCCTCAAGCTGCGGAGTGATGTTCATCACTCCCAGCTTGGAACACAACATGTCGAAAGATGTTCTAGGTAAAGCTTTTGTGAAGATATCTGTTACTTGAATTTTTGAGGGTACATAACTCAATTTAAGTGTCCCCGACTCAAGCTTTTCCTTAATGAAATGCCTGTCTAATTCAACGTGCTTAGTCTTGTCGTGATGAACAGAATTCTTAACTATGTTAATAGCAGCCTGATTGTCACACAATAACTCCATAAGAGTAGTGGTAGGAGCTTTAATCTCAAACAATAGTCTCTCTAGCCACAATCCTTCACAGACCCCAAGTGCCATAGCTCTGAATTCAGCTTCAGCACTACTACGAGCAACTACATCTTGTTTTTTGCTTCTCCAAGTCACAAGATTTCCCCACACAAAAGTGCAATATCCTGATGTAGATCTTCTATCAACCACTGAACTAGCGCAATCTGCATCTGTACACACTTTAATGTTTCTATTTTCATTCTTTTTAAAACAAATGCCTTGACCTGAAGTCAGCTTTAGGTATTTTAGAATCCTCATAACAGCATTCCAATGTTCTTCATTCGGATTGTTCATAAACCGACTTACTAGACTTACCGGAAAGGCGATATCTGGTCGGGTATGAGATAAATAGATTAGTTTTCCAACTAACCTTTGATATCTTCCTTTATCAACTGGAGGAGAGTCCTTTGATAATCCTAATTTCATTGAAGAATCCACAGGTTTGCAGTTGGTCATACCAGTCTCCTTGAGCAAATCTATGATGTATTTCCTCTGATTTATATAGATTCCAGCTTTAGATCTAGCAACTTCCATGCCTAGAAAGTATCGTAAGTCCCCAAGGTCTTTGACATCAAATTGAGTTGCCAGAAATGACTTTAGCTGTTGAATTTCATTTTCATCATTTCCTGTCATTACAATGTCATCAACATACACTATAAGCATAGTAATAATACCACCTGCAGAATGTTTTACAAATAGTGTATGGTCAGCTTGACATTGCATATAACCAAATTTTTACAGCTTTTGTGAACCTTTCAAACCAAGCTCGAGGTGATTGTTTCAAACCATACAACGATCTCCTCAACTTGCAAACTTTTCCTTTAAAACTCTCCTCCAACCAGGAGGACTATCCATGTAAACTTCTTCTAGGAGATCCCCATTCAGAAAAGCATTCTTGATGTCTAATTGATGTAATTTCCAATCAAGGTTCACAGCTATAGATAAGAGGACCCTGATTGTATTCATCTTAGCTACTGGAGCAAAGGTCTCTTTATAGTCAATTCCATAGGTCTGAGTGTACCCTTTAGCGACCAACCTAGCCTTATATCTATCAATACTACCATCTGCCTTATACTTTACAGTGAACACCCATTTACAACCCACTGTTTTCTTACCTTTAGGTAATTCAGTGATCTCTCATGTGTTGTTCTTATGCAATGCCTTTAATTCCTCCAACACAGCATTTTTCCATTCTGGACTTTTCAAGGCATCATGTATATTGGTAGGAATAATAGTAGCAGAAATATTAAGAGCAAATTGCCTATATTTCTTAGATAAATTTACATAAGAAATATATTTAGACAGAGGATAGAGTGGTCTAGACCTGCACTCCCTTATGGGCTTTCTAATAGCAATTGGACGCTCGTCCCCAATGGATCCATCTTCATTTTCTGAACCTTTATCACAGACTTGTTCAGAGTTGTCAAGAATAGGAACTTGACTCGATTCAGTCGATTGAACCTACTGAATTTCAACTTGGTCAATATTTTTCCCTTCGGTCTTATGCCGCCGAGTATACACAATAGTCTCTTTTGGTATGAGTTTTTCAGATGTTTTGGGATTTTTTGGATTTGAGGTGTCACTGGAATTTAAAGGTTTTGAGAAGTCAACTGACTTAGAGCCCTCAAGATTTTGATTAGGGTCATTATCAGTGTCTTCCCAAATATAAAGACTGATGTGAAGAAGGATTTCTAGAAATTTCTACCGAAGAGTCAAAGAATTCACTAGTTCCACCATCAAATTGTAATACATCAAACTCTCCTCGACTTTGGGTTGAAGAAAAGAAAGCTTGTTTTTCCACAAAAGTGACATCCAAGGATATTTGAATTCTTATATTTTGTGAATTATAACACTTGTACCCCCTTTTGGTTGTGGGAGTAACCTAAAAATAGACATCTAATTGCCCTCGGATCGAGTTTACTCCTATTTGGATTATGATTGTGTAAGAAAACTGTACAACCAAAGACATGAAAAGGTATGTCCGATAGCAACCTAGTATGAGGATATCTCTTTAGCAAAACCTGGGCAGGTGTTTTAAATTTTGAGAACGCGAGAAGGTTGCCTATTAATTAGGTGAACCGCTGTTAAAATAGCCTCTCCCCAAAACTGGTTAGGAACCCTCATACTAAATAATAAGGATTTTGCTACCTCTAACAAGTGTCTATTTTTCCTCTCCGACACCCCATTTTGTTGAGGAGTATTGACACATGATGTTTGGTGTACTATCCCCTCGTTTCATAAATATTCTCTAAGGGTTTGATTCGTAAACTCTTTCCCATTGTCGGTTCTTAAGACTTTGATGGTGGTTTGGAATTGATTTTTTATCAAGGAGTGAAAGATCTTAAACGTATTAGTGACTTTAGACTTCTCCTTCAATAAGAATATCCACGTTAACCTAATATGATCATCGATAAAGGATACAAACCATCTAGCCACATTAATGTTAGAAACCTTAGAAGGACCCCAAACATCACTATGAACTAAAGAGAAAGGTTCGAATTCCCTATAGCAAAGAGGGATGTAAGTATTGTGAGTATGTTTGGAAAGAGTGCAAAAATCACAACGAAAGTCTCTAGGATTTTTATTTCCAAATAAAATAGGGAACAATTTTTGTAGGTACATGAAGTTTAAGTGACCCAATCTATAATGCCACAACATAATAACATTATTTTGACTCATCCTAGAGGTAGATAAATTAACTGAAGATAGAGAAACTGTAGAAGAACTATGTGTAACCAACGACTTATTGACCTTGAGAATATAAAGTCCATGTATCAGCTCAGCAACTCCAATCGTCCTCTGCGAGACCAAGTCCTGAAAAACACAGTAAGCAGGATAGAACTTTGTCAAACAATTTTCATCATGCGTGAGCTTAGATATCGACAACAAGTTGCAATCCAAATTTGGAACATAAAGAACAGACTTCAATGTCAATTTTTTAGAAACCACAACAGATCCACAACCAGTAACTTTTGAAACTGATCCATCAGCTATTTTAACATATGAATTACCTTGGCATGGTTCAAAGTAATCGAATGCTTTAATATCTCCAGTCATGTGATCGGTTGCCCCCGAATCTATAATCCAAGATCCTGGGGTTTCCTGTTTCACATTCAAAGCAGAGGAATAAGTACCTTTCTTGACAATAAACCCTAAATTAGCTATTGTAGGACCAGAATTCCAGTTCTGAAATAATTCTTGCATTTGGTCAATTTGCTCTTGACTGAATGCTTTAGATTCTGCCTTTGTTGCCTCATTAGTCATGGTTGTGGTTATATAACCCTTTGTCTCCTTATCTTTGTTGTTCCGAGGCTTCCAATTTGGTGGTTTTCCATGCAACTCCCAGCATGTGTCTTTTGTATGGCCTGGACGTCGACAATGATCACACCATGGTCTGCCTTTTTTATTTTGGTTGAAATTCCCTCTTGAAGCAAGTGTAGTGGCTTCTCCATTAGCAGGTTCAAGATCTGATTTGTGGAGCATGACAAGTTTTCTACTCTCTTCACGTCTTACTTCAGATACCGCATCACGAACCTTTGGAATAGGCCGAAGGCTTAGAATTCTCCCTCTAACCTCATCAAGGTTGTCGTTGAGACCATCAAGAAATTTATAAACCCTTTTCTTTTCGACAAGATTTGCATACAGACTTGCATCCTTAGGACAAGACCATTCAGGTTTCTCAATCATATCCAATTGTTGCCACAGACGTGACAATTTGGTGTAGTAGTCAATGACAGACATGTCTCCTTGAAGCAATTTACGAATGACCCCCTCCAGCCTGTGCAATTCTGACTCGTTTTCCTTGTTTGAATAGGTCTCTTTGGCAGCATTCCAGATCTCCGCTGCTGTCTCATGCAGTAAAAAATCTTCTCCAATATCAGGTGTCATAATGTTAATTAACCATGACATAACCCTACTATTGTCGATCTCCCAAGCCTTGTAAGATGAATCTTTCTCATCTGGTTTGGCAGCATCTCCAGTTATAAAATCGGCTTTGCCTTTGCCCCGGATAAAGAGCAAGACAGATTTGGACCATGGTATGTAATTTGCACCATTCAATTTATGATTGGTGATGAAAGTTGGAGTTGAAGAGGTCTCTGTGGAGACTCCATTAGAACTAGATACGGAAGACTCAACATGGTCCAAAGGTTTTGACATTTTAAGTTATCAGAGACAGCTCTAGATACAGAAGACTCAACATGGTCCAAAGGTTTTGACATTTTAAGTTATCAGAGACAGCTCTGATACCATGAAGAAACAGGGTAGAAAAAACCCTAGAATAATCACTTATTTTATTTGTACACCTTATTCCTATTTATATAGGAGCTACAAAGGATGAGATTTGATTTTCTATTCAACACTAAAAAATCATAATTTTCTTAATAAGAAAATAATAAATAAAGAAAAGAAATTTAGGGAATATTAAAATTCAACATTTCCTAATATATATCAAACCTAAGATTGTTTGGCAATTTTATGATTAACCAAGGGGTAATAAAGAAGTAATGAAAACAGATCCCCATCAAGCAATATGGAAATATAGGCCAAGCAGATCCATCAGCTGGAAGTTTAAAAACATACTCAGCTATGGATAATATGTAGAGAAGGCCTTATCTAGAGCTGGAGGTCGCTTTTCCATCTTCGTGCCACTTTTAATCTTTCAACCGTGATTTCTCCAGATAAGAGGCTTGAGAGACGAAGTGAAACCCTAAAATATTGTATACAATAACACATCACACCATGAAGAGATGATATAATCTTCAAAGCATAATTGTCTCGAGTATGTATGATAGCTTCCTGGCATGTCTGCCTTTTATTTATACACATTCCATTCCAGGATATGATTCAAGAGAAACAATAAAGTACATGAATATATACAGAGGGAGAAACAATAGAGGACATAAAATATGTTTGCACACACACAAACAGAGACATATATCAACTTCACTCTTTTCACAGTTGAACCTTCATGGAATGAAGAAGATAGGCACAAACAACGGTTAATCACTTTGTATATCCACATTCTTTCTCCATATTCCTGGTCTATCCACTGGACATGGAAAATCCTTTAAATTGAAACAGCGACTGACCTCGACATAATGCAGTAGGGGCATTTTCTGCACCAATTCATTCCAATCCTCCACCAAGTTTGGCAATGCCTTCAAACACAAACCTTCAAGATTCCAGATACAGTATATTTCCTCAACATCTGGAATTATGTTGTACAGGTCTCCATGTTCTAGACAAAGATACTGCAAACACAGAAGCTGCTTAGCACTAATCCATTTTGGCATGATGCTACTACGGTAACGCCTAAGATGGAGCTCCTGAAGTTGCGGAGGTGGGGAAAGTTGATCTAACATCATGAAGATTTTTTCATCTCTGCTATCCTCAGCATCAATGGACAACACTTTAAGTTTCTCCAGGTTGGACAGGACTTCCCTTTCATCCGCGGCTATCTCACTTCCATTATTTACACTCATTCGTAGAACTCTTAGCTCAACCAGGTTCTCTATGTCACGAAGCCTACAGCTCAGCAAGTTGTTTGCCAACCGTAATCCAGAGAGCTCCTGGATATGATGGAGCTTTGATAGTTCACGAGGCAGGTACTCCAGCCCACATGATCCTAGGTCCAAGATCACCAGCCGCTTCAAACTAGTGATGGAATTATGTACTTTGACTAAATTGCTGCACCCAGTCAAAACCAAGATCTGGAGATTATAAAGTCTTCGAATTGAAGACGGCACCTCCTTCAGCATCGTCAGTCGACTTAGGTTCAGACAAGCAAGCCGCTTAAGAGAGGAGATCAGACCCAAGAGATGTTCCACCTGAATTATATCAAGCTTAGAATTAGACACATCCAGAACTCTTAGAGACCTGAGCACCACATTAGGATTATTGATGAAGAATGGGCAGCCTGAAATCAGCAGAAATGCTCTAAGATTCATATTATTTTTTAATGATTTTGCATCAGTATCACTACTGAAACCCAACCAGCGAGAATCAGCTGTCAATTTTTGCTTTCCCCACGTATTATAACTGCAAAATCCCTCATCCTGAGCAATCCTGATGGTCATATCTCGGACAAGATCATGCATTCTGCAGCTGTAGATTCTCCCATCATAGCCACGACGTTGCACAGCATCAATCAGGCATCTGCTAACTAGCTCCGAAAGATATTCATAGCCTTGTTCTGATGCAGTCATTAAGTCCTTATCCTGAATAAAATTCTCTGCAATCCACCAATGCACCAATTGTTCAGCTTGTATCTCAGAGTCTTCAGGATAAATGGAGAAACACAAAAGACACTGTTTTAATCGACTAGGGAGTTCATCATAGCTCAGCTGAAGAGAAGCTGCCACCGAGCTATCATCTCCTCTAGTCAGATCATGGAACTTGTCATTGATTTTTTTCCACTCAGCAAACGAATGAACTTTTGATGACAGTAAACCTCCTATTGTCTTTATTGCCAGAGGAAGCCCGCGACATTTTTCCACAATTTCTCTGCCCACTTTTTCGGTCTGAGGATTCAGACAGTTCCCCTTGTGTGCGCAAAATGCGTACAAGCTAAATAATGACCAACTTTCATCTTTGTTTAGAACCCTGAGGCGATGGATTCGTGATTTGTCCACCCCCATGTCAACTGCAACACCTTCAATTCTAGTAGTGATTATGACACAACTGCTTCTACCTTTAGGTTTCGGTAGACCAGAACATAATCTAGTCCACCAGTCTGGGATTTTCCAGACATCATCCATAACAATAAGACAGGATTTTCCTTCAAGTATCTGGAAAAGTCTCCGCAACATCTGTCCTTTATCTGACACAGCAGTGTATAGTCCCAGTTGTTCCAGCATACTTCTCATGATCCTTTCCTCATCAACAGCTTGAGAAACTGACACCCAAATCATTAATTCAAACTGAGAGAATACCTCCCGGTCATTGAAAATTTTCTGCGCAATGGTGGTTTTACCTAAATTTCCCATCCCCACGATACCAACACGGTGAAGAACCTCATTCTGGCTGAAGATCCACTGTTTTATCTTTTCCTTATCGCTTTCCAACCCAATTACCTCATATGGGCCAATATCCTTTGAGGTAAATCTCGTAAGTTCTTTTAGCCTGTCACCTTGGATGTTTGATGGTTTCGGGGTAAGAAACCTGCTCAAAACTTTCTCTACCTTCACTATTTCTGGATGTTCATCTAGCTTATCATCATTCATTTGCTTCCACTCAGCAAACAAATGGATTTTTGAAGAGAGTAAACCTCCAACTGTCTTTATTGCAAGAGGAAGACCCTGACATTTCTCCACAATTTCTCTGATCACTTTTTCGATCTGAGGATTCGGACACTTTCCATCGTGTGCACAGAAAGCACACAAGCTAAACAATGACCAACTTTCATCTTTGTTTAGACCTCCGGGTCGATGAATTCGTGACTTAGCAACCCCCATGTTAACTGCAACACCTTCAATTCTAGTGGTGATTATGACACAACTGCTTCTACCTTCCGGTTTTGGTAGACCAGAACAAAATCTAAACCACCAGTTTGGAATTTTCCACACATCATCCATAACAATAAGACATGATTCTCCTTCAAGTACCTCCAGAACTCTTGGCAACATCTGTTTCTTATCTGATACACCACTGTACTGTTCCAGTTGTTCCAGCATACTTCTCATGATCCTTTCCTCATCAACAACTTGAGAAACTGATAACCAAACCATCTTGTCAAACTGAGAAAATACCTCATGGTCATTGAAAATTTTCAGGGCAATGGTGGTTTTACCTAAACCCCCCATCCCCACGATACCAACAAGGTGAAGTACCTCATTCTGGCTGAAAATCCACTGTTTTATCTTTTCCATATCACTTTCCAACCCAATTACCTCAGATGGGTCAATATCCTGTGAGGTGAATCTTGTAAGTTCTTCTAGCTTATTTCCTTGGATGTTTGGTTTTTCTGGGTTAAGAAACCCACTCAAGACTCTCTCTACCTTCATCATTTCTGAATTAACTTGTTTCAACATCTGACCTACTCGGTACTTGAACAACAATTCTCCAGGGGAGTAGCTTGAGCGGGATCCTTCACTTTGATATTCATCTCTAACAATGCAATCTGTCAATATGTCGTCAGCTTGGTAGAGAAGTTCTTTTGTTTTATAGAATATGATCTTGAGTAGGTCTCTGTTATACTTTATATTTTCTGTGTCGCTGAGAAAGGCCTTCAATAGCTCAAGCTGTGTCTTCATTATTTCCAACTCACTCTTAAAATCAATAGTGTATTGAGCTTGTTGCAGCATAGATTTGAATACAACTTCAGTCAACGAGCTAATCATGGCATCTACTACATTCATCTTGCTGAATTTCCTCACCTGTTCAATTCACAGTCAAGTCCTTTTTATTTTGTCCGACATGTAATGTAAGGAGAAAATGAAGAATCATACATAATAATAAAAAGAGAAGGACGAGATCAAGAATGAGGATCTGTTATTAATCTCCCCAATTATGCAATTTTAGTATCAGTCCCAACAAAGAAGAAGCATATACAATCAAGCACTGACTAACTGGTCATTAGCAAATAGAATCAGTCCAAAGAAACTTGACCACCAGTTGCACATATTTTACATCCTTTTTCAAGCCTTTAAGGTTATTGACTCTGTTTTACTTGATTTATCATCTTTATCTTATTTATTGTATAGTTAGTAAGTGCTCACAAGCTCTAACTTATAGCTATAATTTTTCTTAAACATAACTTATCCATGATAATTTATATCCAAAGTATCAAGAAACATCTTAATTGATAATATCAATTATCAGCAGGACCAAAAGCTGCTAGGTAAAAGTCCGAACAATATCCTCTTAACAAAATGATATCAGACTCTTTAACAAAGCCCTTGTGTGATAATAATTAGCATAACCCAAAAAACTAGTCTACAAGATAAAATGATTAGCGTACCAGCTTTACAATACAATCACATGAGGAACTAGAATTCAGACCCTCTATATCAGGCCAAGCAAGCACAGACTGCCTCTTTTTTTCATTTTCTATTTGAAAGCATAAGAGCTAACCAAATTCTTAATGAATAATTTGGTACTTAGATTGAAATAAGATAGCTGAACTTTTATATTTTCGAATTTGAATCCAATATTAAAAAGAATCCCCATTGAATTTCAAATTCAATATGGTAAAAACTACTAATTTTTTTATTTGGCAAAAGGCATTATATTTTAATATAATCATTAATGAAAAACTAAAATTAAAAAAAAAAACGTTTTAACCTCAAACTTTTGATATAGTTGTTTTTATTTATTTTAGACATTTTTTTTTATTTTAGGCCATAAAAAGTTTAGTATACAATAATAGGCCTGTTTTGAAAAATTTACGAAACTAAACTTTAGTTTTCACTCCATAAGTCAATCACAGACTGTGACAGTAGTTCACAGACTATGAGCTTAATTCATAGAATCTGTGAATTGTAAAAATAACTGTGAGTTTAGTATTTTGGAAAACTCGACCTATGAAGCAAAAACCAAACTTTTAAAAGCTTATTTTTGTATGTTTTTTTAAAAACAAACCTATAATTGTATTTTGAACTTTAAAAATCTCATCTAAAAGAATTTTCACTTTATTTTAATATATTTTATCAAATTGAAAAAAAAAACAAAAACAAAAATAAAACATCCAAAACAAATAATAATAATAATAATAATAATAATAATAATAATAAAACAAATTATACCGACTTTCCTTTAGGTTCTCCATATTGACAACTATTTAACAACTTTCCCAAATTGGCAAAAATTACCCCTGAGAGTTTTCAATACATAGCAAATAGGGATTTATAGTATGTTTGGCATTAGATTTTTAATTAGACGTTAGATCAGTGTTTCAAATAACATTAGCAGTTAACTGTGAGTTTGATTTTAAATTAGAGGTAAAGTTAGCTATTAGATTGAACGTTTGGTAATGATTTTAGTTTTTAAATTAGCTACTAGATATAAAATTACTAAAATTTATTACAAATATAAATATAATACAGAAAATAGTGATGTAATTAATTATAACATAAAGGTTAATAAAATAAATCACTATTAGCGTTTGGGTTGAAAGTTATCTTTGATAATTTTTTTTAAACACTATCCTAAACGTTAATTGGAACGCTAAACGTTGTTACCAAACACGCATTTTTTTAAAAAAGTTAATATATAATCTAAACGCTATTTAAAATGTTAATTGGAAAGCTTTCCCAAACACACACTTAGATCCTCTCGAGTTTTTCTATTGAGATGTATTAATCTTTGTATAAGGGTGTGACACTTATTAAAATTTCAATCTAATGAAACATACTTGACACATTATTTATCTAACTCTTTTACCTCTCTCTTCATTCCATATGCAATCTCTCCATTCCATATGCAATCTCTCTTCAGTCTCCTCTCTCCTCATTTTCCTTATCTAATAAATTCTTAATCTCTCACTTCTAAAATTATAAGAGACTGAAGAGAAAGATTGCATATTAATTAATGATGTGAAAGATAAAAGAGTTAAACAGATAAATGATGCGTTTAAAGTATTATCCATCCATTAGATTGAAAATTTATGTCACACACTCATACAAAGATTAGCAGAGAAAAACTCAATCATGGATCTAAATCCTCCTTATAGATCAATTAGTTGACAAGTAATAATGGGGAGCCAACCAATTGTACCGACTTTCCTAAACTACTCTTACATGTCAAGAGTGGAATGAGTAAATGAATTTATCAGTCATTTATTATTAAATTATTACCAAACCAACCATGTATTGGCACATAAGAGTAGGCCAAAAGTGTGGGCAAAATTGGTTGGCTCTTTACACTGCTCTATTAATTACATGGGGCATTTTTATGTTTTGACAGAATACAAATTACAACTGAAGGGCAGTGTAGTCAATTCATAGAAGTCAACAAACGGATCTCTAACCGCGTAGCTCAATCTGCTACATATGGAAAACGCAAGAGTAACTTTTGCCAATTGGGAAAAGTTTTCATATAGCTGCTCCCACTTGCATTTGAATCATGCACCAAGGAACTCAATTACACCCACCCATATCAGTAAAAACAACTGGAAACAAAGCTTAAGATAACGGGAAAGACCTAAATAATATTTAAAAGTAATAACACATGATATCTTCTTATCCTAAATTATAGCAAAGTTTATCCTCCCTCAGCGGAAGCTAGTGTACATATATTTACACTAGTAAAAGGGCAAAACTATAGTCAAGGGAATGATTATTTCAAAATAGACAGCTTAGTTAAACAAGATTTATAAATATACAAACTTCAAATCTTCTTATTTCAAAATAGACAGCTTAGTTAAACAAGATTTACAAATATACAAACTTCAAATCTTCTAGAGTGTTTTAGACTTAATAGTATTCTGTCTTTTGATCAGCGCAGACATATAAAGCATATACTACGTGAGATGTTTAAGCATTATTTTATATAAACATTGTACATGCATTTAACAATTTATTTAAATTCTGAAAGGAATGACAATGGGACGGGATTTATTTTATCGGTAGGCAAATCAGCAATGATGTCAACCCTTATCTAAGATAATATCCATCAGCTACATCATATGCATACACCATGTCCACTATTCAATCTTTAAAAAAATATTCTAGAAGTCCTAAAACCTAAAACTAGTATAATTTTGCTGCTTCTATTGATCAGTATCAATATATCCTCCTCATAACTAAAGGTTATATAGTTCTACGTTATACGTTCATGTACCACCTCTAATGACATCCGTGCACCTTATCCTCTATCCGTGTTGCACCTACGTTACCACGAATCATTTCAGTTGGTAGAGCATTGATTCTCAATTAGCCAATTATTGATCATACACATCCCTGTCACGCTCAACACTATCATAAAGGTTAAATTGGAAAGCGAATATCTGCTAGTTCCAGGACAAGGGTGTGTTATTTATTTCAAGATTCACTATGTGTAATTAATAAATTGCTAAAAGAACAATTGATAGTTTGATTTTTCAATTTGGATTATGAAAATTCAATGAGGTTGTTCAACAAGAAAAAGGTTTTAAAATATAAGAAAGTACACACCTCACTGTTGAAAATGACTCGGGTAGAACAATGGAGTATTTAGGAACTAAAAACCTGAAAATAAATTATATAGTTAAGCGCGGATGAAAATGGTTCAAGAGAACAGAAGCAATTAAAGAGTTTGAAACTATCCCTGCATGTAAAAAATCACAGAACAAAAAAAATATAAAAAATATAAACAGGATTTACAAACCTGATAGCGTAAATTCTGCAATTGATTCCCCTGGCAACCATACGGTAATAAAACTTGAGAATATTACATTTCTTGTGACACTGAACATGACAATACTTGCTTCTCTAAGCAGCAACCAACTAAAATAGAGACTAAAATAGAGAGAGGGAACCAAAAAGAGAGACATACCTGAAAGCAAAGAATGTAAATCACAATAAGCAACACAGAATTACACAGATGGAAACAAAAACATTACTTAACATACAAAGTTACTTGGCTATTTCGTGAACATAAGTAATCCTAAGTGCCAAAGAAATTAAAGAATCAAATAATGTCCGATATTTGTAGTTAATATTTGGATGCCTGAGTGAAGGTTGGTAGTAGTAAATTTCTTAGTACATTGTTATTTAGAAATCAATAAAAGTTGTCTAGATTAGTGTAAAGGTCTTAAGATTCATTATGAATAGTTACATATTTTGAGAGTCAAATGTAGCTTTTTCAAGGGCAGTTTTCATATCAGTATAATATTTCTCTAGTTCTCCAGTTTTGAAGGTTCCTTTATTGATTTCTCCTCGAAGAAATCTTAACTCCAACTGTGTTTGGAGTTCACCCTCTAAGTTCTAAGATTAATAAACATTCCTAGACTTTCTATTTAGTCAAAGAGGCTACATAATCTTCAAAGCATTATTACAATAAACCGAATAAGATCGTGATAGAAATCTGTATATTACAATTATACATAATTGTCTTGAGTATGACAGTTTTCTAGCTTGTCTGCCTCGAGACATTCTTAAGCAAGTTTACACACACATGCACACACATTTATATATACATCATTGATATGATTCAAGAGAAACTATACAGTACATAAATATAATACAGAGATAAAAGATAGAGGACATGAATACACACACACACATAGGGGGGCAGAGAGAGACATACATCAACACTACACTTGTTTAAAAGTTGAACCTTCATGTAATGGAGAAGACACGCACAAATACAATTTGAATCAGCAGCAGTTAATTGATTTGTATATCTACGTTCTTTCTCCACACTCCTGGTCTATCCACCGGACATGGGAAATTCTTTAGATTGAAACAGCGACTGACCTCAACATAACGCAGTAGGGGCATTTTCTGCTCCAAATCCATCCAATCCTCCACCATGTTTGGTAAGACCTTCAAACACAAACCTTCAAGATTCCAGGTACCATATATCTCCTCATTTTCTGGAATTATGCTGTGAAGGTCTCCATTTTCTAGACAAAGATACTGCAAACTCATAAGCTGGTCAGGATTAATCCATTCTGGCAAGATGTCGTGGCGATAACGTCTAAGATAAAGCTCCTGGAGATGTGGAGGAGGTGAAAGTTGATCTAACATCGTGAAGATTTTTCCGTCTCTGCTTTCCTCAGCATCAATGGACAAAACTTTAAGTTTCATCAGATCGGACAGGACTTTCCTTTCATCATCTGCAATCTCACTTCCATTATTTACACTCATTCGTAGAACTCTTAGCTCAACCAGGTTCTGTAGGTCACGAAGCCTACAGCTCAGCGAGTTGTTTGCTAACCGTAATCCAGAGAGTTCCTGGAGACGAGGGAGCTTTGATAGTTCACGAGGCAGGTACTCGAGACCACATGATCCTAGATCCAAGATCACTAGCCGCTTCAAATTATTGATTGATTGATGTAATTTTACTAAACTGCTGCACCCAGTAAAAACCAAGATCTGGAGATTATGTAGTCTTCGAATTGAAGACGGCACCTCCTTCAGCATCATCAGTCGACTTAGGTTCAGACAAGCAAGCCGCTTAAGAGAGGAGATCAGACCCAAGAGATATTCCACCTGACTTGTATCAAGCTTAGAATTAGACACATCCAGAACTCTTAGAGACCTGAGCACCACATTAGGATTACTGATGAAGAATGGGCAGCCTGAAATCAGCAGAAACGCTCTAAGCTTCATATTATTTTTCACTGATTTTGCATCAGTATCACTACTGAAACCCAACCAGCGAGTATCAGCTGTCAATTTTTGCTTTCCCTGCGTATCATAACTGCAAAATTCCTCATCCTGAGCAATCCTGATAGTCATATCTCGGACAAGATCATGCATTCTGCAGCTGTAGATTCTACCATCATAGCCACGACGTTGCACAGCATCAATCAGGCATCTGCTAACTAGCTCCGAAAGATATTCATAGCCTTGTTCTGATGCAGTCATTAAGTCCCTATCCTGAATAAAATTCTCTGCAATCCACCAATGCACCAATTGTTCAGCTTGTATCTCAGAGTCTTCAGGATAAATGGAGAAACACAAAAGACACTGTTTTAATCGACTAGGGAGTTCATCATAGCTCAGCTGAAGAGAAGCTGCCACTGAGCTATCATCTCCTCTAGTCAATTCATGGAACTCGTCATTGATTTTTTTCCACTCTGCAAATGAATGAACCTTTGATGACAGTAAACCTCCTATTGTCTTTAATGCCAGAGGAAGTCCACGACATTTCTCCACAATTTCTCTGCCAACTCTTTCAATCTGAGGATTCGGACACTTCCCCTTATGTGCAACAAATGCGCACAAGCTAAACAATGACCAACTTTCATCTTTGTTTAGAACTCTGGGGCGATGAATTCGTGACTTGTCGACCCCCATGTCAACTGCAACACCTTCAATTCTAGTAGTGATTATGACACAACTGCTTCTACCTTTAGGTTTCGGTAGACCAGAACATAATCTAGTCCACCAGTCTGGAATTTTCCAGACATCATCCATAACAATAAGACATGATTTTCCTTCAAGTACCTTGAAAAGTTTCCCCAACATCTGTCCCTTATCTGATACAGGGACATACTGTTCCAGTTGTTCCAGCATACTTTTCATGATCCTTTCCTCATCAACAACTTGAGAAACGGATACCCAAATCATATTGTCGAACTGAGAAAATACCTCCCGGTCATTGAAAATTTTCTGGGCAATGGTGGTTTTACCTAAACCCCCCATCCCCACAATACCAACTCGGTGAAGTACCTCATTCTGGCTGAATATCCACAGTTTTATCTTTTCCATATCACTTTCCAACCCAATTATCTCAGATGGGTCAATATTCTGTGAGGTGAATCTTGTAAGTTCTTTTAGCTTATCGCTTTGGATATGAAATGGTTTCGGGGTAAGAAAACCGCTCAAAACTTTCTCTACCTTCCCCATTTCTGAATTAACTTGTTTCAACTTCTGGCCTACTCGGTACTTGAACAACAGTTCTCCAGGGGAGTAGCTAGAGCAGGATCCTACACTTTGATAATCATCTCTAAGAATGCAATCTGTCAATATGTTGTCAGCTCGGTAGAAAAGCTCTCTTGCTATCGACAAAGTGACCTTGACTTGATCTCTGTTATACCTTAGATTTTCTGTGTCGCTGAGAAAGGCCTTCAATAGCTCAAGCTGTGTCTTCATTGTTTCCAACTCACTCTTAAAATCAATAGTGTATTGAGCTTGTTGCAGCATAGATTTGAATACAACTTCAGTCAACGAGCTAATCATGGCATCTACTACATTCATCTTGCTGAATTTCCTCCCCTGTTCAATTCACAGTCAAGGAGAAAATGAAGAATCATCCTGATAGATCTCACTCTTATAGATAAAATAAGAAACAACTTTATATGAAATATATAGATAAATGGGTATATGAGAACTCGAAACCCACAGCCCTAAGCTCCAAATGACTCTCTCTGTTTCTACTTTCCAAAGACCTCCTCTACCAAATGCTTGTGATCTATTTAAAGACTCACATAACTATTCATATTCTAACATTTTCAATATCCTGTGCAATAGTAATATATTTTATCATAAATATTAATACAACTATCCTATTAATAGGGTAGGCAATCTCTTGGTCTAACCCTATGACATATCACATACATAATAATAAAAAGAGAAGGATGCAATAAGATAAGAATGAGGATTTGTTATTAATCTACCCAATTATGCAATTTTAGTATCAGTCCTAACAAAGAAAAAGGATTGTTTAACTCGATACAGTCAAGCACTCACTAACATCATTAGCAAGTAGAATCAGTCCAAAGAAACTTTAACAGCAGTTGCACATTTTAAATCCTTTTTCAAGCCTTTTAACTCCCAACTTAATTTTTCTCTGTAATCATAGATTGTTTAAGCTTATTGACTCTCTTTTACTTGAGTTTGTCATTGTTGACTTATTTTTTTGTATATAGTAAAATGCTCTCACAAACTCACTTATAGCTATTTATTATAAAAAATATTTTTTATCCATGATAATTTATATCCAAGTACCCAGAAATATCTTAATTATTATCACTAGACCCAAAAGCTGCTAGGTAAAAGTCCAGGTATATCCCCTTAACTAATCATACTGGACTATCTAACAAATCCCTTGTGCCAAAGTAAGTAACTTTAACCACTCAGTTAAACTCAACTTCTGAATAAAAACCAATGGAACCAAAAGCTAAAGCTATTGAGAAAGAGAAATAATTTTAAGGCTCACTGACGCATAATGTCTAATAAAAAATTTTAGCAAAACTTATCATCCCTCCACAGAAACTAGAATGTATATATTTACAGTTGTAGAAATGCAAAATTATGGCCAGGCCAATGATTATTTTAAAATAGACAGGATAGTTAAAACAAGGGTTACATATATGCAGATGACAAATCTTTTGGAGTGTTTTTCACTCATAACAAACTTAGCCTTTGGATCAGCATGCACTTATTAAGTATATTCTGTGTGACAGTATAAGCATTATTCTATAAAAAATAAATGAATAAAAAAATAAAAATACAAACACCGTACATGCTTTGGACAAAACTTATCAAAACTCTGAAAGGAAAGACAACAGGACAGGATTTATTACATCATCAGTAAGTAAATCAGCGGTGGCAACAATTACAACTCTTATCTAATCTAAACTAATTTTGATCAGTTATTCATATGCACACTCCATGTCCACAATTCAATCTTTATAAAAATATCCTAGAAGACCTAAAACCAAAAAGTCATGTCCAAATACATCATAGTAATTTTTTGCTTCTTCTAATGATCAGTACCAATATTATCTCCTATGTATAACTAAAACCTCTGTAGTTCTATGCTATATAATCATGTACCACCTCAAATGACCTCCTGGCCCCTTATCCTCCATCAGTGCTGCACCTACTTTACCATAGATTACTGAGTTTGGCAGACATCCATTCTCAGTTTGCCAATTATTTTATCTTAACATACACATCGCTGTCATGTCACACTCAACATGATCATGAAGCTTAATTTGGAACTGATTATCTGCTAGTGCCAGAACAGGATTTCTCTTATTGCAAGGTCCACTTTGTCTAAAGAAGATTTGATAGTTTGACATTTCAATTTGCATCAAGAGAACACAGTTTTCACATGCTCAAACAAGTAAAGGGTTTTAAATAAAAAAAGGTACATACCTCACTATTGAAAATGACTTATGTGGAACAATGGAGCATTCAAAAACCAGAAACCTGAAAACAAATTATATACTAAATGAGGATGAAAATCAAAGAAGGCATGTGTAATTTCACAAAAGAAGAAAAAAGAAAACAGGATTCACAACCTGTTCTGGGTAGGGGCGCTGTCTGCAATTGATTCTCCTGGCAATCATAAGGTAATAGAACTTAAGAATATTATGTTTCTTGTGACATTAAGTGGAAGATGATACTTGCTTCTTTGAGCAGTAAACAACTAAAAGAAAGAGAGGGAACCAAAAAGAAAGACATACCTGAAAGAAAGCAAAGAATTTAAACTCACAATAAGGAAGAACAGAATCACAAAGATAGAAACACTAACATTTCATAACCTACAAAATTACTTGGCTATGTGGTGAACATAAGCCTGCTGTAGGCTATTCTGTTAGATATTATGTCATCAGAATAATTAAATTCTTGTCAATGCATGACAAACTATCCCAGGAATACATTGATAATGCACTCCTTAAGATTCTATGCTCAAAATTCACTCAACCAAGGTATGCTGTGTGTTTCTCTCTACAGCTTAAAGTAGCACTGTGCAATTCAAGCAACAGGAATCGGACGAATTACGACAAGTATTCTTTAGCTTAGCAGAAGCTGTCAGTCTTCATGAAGAAAATATTGTGGCCAACAAAACTGCATTTAAATTACTCTATTTCAACATAAATTTACAAAGCAAGAGATGATGGCAGATTGCTTATACCAAGGCTGAAGAATCAAAAGCTTCAGCTAACAAGCCAAGAATAACATGTACATATGCTAGACAGAAAAGTTTAAGGGGAAAGAGAGAAACTGATAATATTTAGTTTACCCTTTTAATTTATAATAAATTGATTTCATAAGTATATTCATAAAACAGCATGAAAATTCTAAAACTCAATGGCAAGAATTGTTTTAACTGTTGCCATTTATTCTTTTATCTCTTGTGGGATAATCACAATGCGTCCAACTCGTTGGCTAATGTATGAGGAATTTCGGTTATGGAACTTCCCCAGGCTGTTTTGAAAACATTGACACCTGAAAATGCTGAAATCAATCAATCATAGAATAGAAACAGTGAACCTAATAAAATGTAACAATGAGTAGAAGGCTTTTTAAACAAAAGTAAGCATTAATATCAGTAACCAATTTGTTACTACATATGACACTGAAACTCATAGACAACTGCATATACATACTATATCAAAATGCTACAAACTAAAGAATAACATCAAGTTGGATTACATTGATCGAGTTACAAATTTCAAGCAACAGATGACATAGTTAATTCAATAATGTGCTATACATGGAAAAATTATCCATAATTACCTCAGTAGCTACCTTGATTGCCTAACAACTTGAGAAATCAACAGCACCTGCTGGGAAAACAAAAACCACTAATCTATTAGAACATGTTAGTTAAGCAAATTATTCTCCAGTGTAGAAACTAAACAGCTGGAAAAAAAATGTAGGATGTGGTCATGAAGCTTTGGCTGCGACATTTACAAGCTTTGCACGGCACGTTTGTTGATCCACCTCAACTTTGAGACCAAGTCCAGCAAGCTCAGGCACATCTACAAATCCTAGAAGCTCCAAATCAGCTACCACCTGTTGGTTCTCCAAATCAGCTCCAGAGGACAACAACCTACCCACAACATCACCGGAATCCTCTCCAATGGACGGATCCTCCCGAGCACAAATATCCCTCAAAATGCTTACTGAATATCCATGCACATTGACCTGAACACTATCCATTGGAAGACCAGATTTTCCCCTGGAGGAAAAATCAACAAGCCCGACAGATTTTTTGAAATTTTCTAATACACGCAACGCAAAATCTCCAGGAACATTAATCTCTTCAATTATCTCATTTACTATATCTGCAACCATTCTTAAGAGAAACCCTCGCTCTAATGAAAAACCATCAACTCCTACACTATCATCCTCCAACTTAGAGAAGAACACAGGAAAATATACATCCTCCAAACACAATCTCGAGACAAGCAACTTAAACCAACTAGCAATAACAGAAGAAAAAAATTAATTAAAAAATATATTATAATAATAATAATAATAATATATTAAAACCTCATTATCATGAACAAGTGTAAACAAGCATACACAGAGGATCACAAGTTTGTTTGCTTTCAAGACCTGCAAGAGCAACAAACACATCAGGAAAACATCGACTCCAAATAGCTAGCTGATGCTTTCGTCCAGCCAATGAAACACTGGCTAGAACTTGCAATCCTGCACGAACAACTTCAAAATCCGAATCGGATACGGTAGTCAGAGCGTTTATTACAGCTGTGATTCCGTCATTGTCTACAATAAATTCTGATTTGCCAGATCTCCCGCACAGAGGTTTCTAAGTAGTTTGAGTGAGAGTAGCAAGTAATCCCGGGCAGAGAGGTGGATGATCGAACTAGTGAGTTTTAGAGCTGCAAGGAGGATGTCAAGCCGGCGGTGGTTCTAGAAGATGCTACGAGAGTATCTGATGATGATAACTGAACGAGAATAGAATCGCGGTCCATCGCGGCGGAAATGAGGGCCGCGGAGGCTGTCAGTCGACGACGGAAGTTAAGGCGGCGGATGGCGGGAGTCGGTTATTCGCGGGTGCTTATTGCCGCGTGATTGAAATGAAAACTGGTGGGGCATTTTGAGTGGGCTTCTACTAATCTGATGGGCCGGGTTGTATTTATGGTATTTATGGTCCAGCCTAATAAGCCCAAAAGTAATAAAATAAAAATAAAAACGATTAATACCCTCTTTTCGATACATTAGTTAAGTTTTTTTTTTTTGGGTTAAATAATTATGTCACCTTTTTAAATGCATATACAAAAATAATATTGCTCTATTAAAAATGGTTTAATTTACATTAAAAAGCTAACTATTTTTAAAGTATATATATATATATTATTATTATTATTTAAGCAATAACTATTGTCATATTTTTTTTTTCTTATAATGAGTTTTAAGAATTATACCTACCGCCAAATCTGTAATAAATTGAGTCGATTCTAATACATTAGTATTTATTAAGTCAAAATAAGTATGAGATATTCAAACATCACAATTAACTACAACCTCTCAAATATTTCAAGGGGATCCATTATGAAATGGTATTGTCTTGCTCATGTTTCGAGAATTTTTCATTCCTAGTGCATACAATTAGATTGTCTAATATCCTTGAAAATCTATGTTGCCCGCCTATGTGGAGCAATTCAGTGATCTCGTTTTCATTAGGCGATCTTAGATACCACTCACTAAATACTTCGACTATAACTTGACAAACTCCTATTCATACATTCTATCGCACTAGATTTCCCAATTTATGTATTCATCTCTGGAATCAGCCAATGTGCCATATATCAGCATTCTAAATACGACTGTGATTTTTGCAGACTTGATAGTCCATATTTACCAAGAGCATCATATCGTTGTTTGAAGGAGTTATCATGCCTTTCATCATCATGGACAATACGGACAAATAAACTTCGACCAATTCGAAATCGTCTCATCATTATACCATGGATTTTCACTCCAATAATCATTCCACAACTGTAGATGAGCCTCTTCCCTTCCACGATTAATAACTCGGTGGTCATGAATTGAGCCTTAATATATTGGTTGATCGATCTCTTCTTGATTCATATTATGACTAACCATAAAATTATTATTAGTAGAATTCAATATATAACTGAACATCACAATCGAGCTTCGCGGGGATGTGCTCTTATAACTTTTGTATGATCAAGTTCCTCCTCTTTATTTGAGTAAAAGGAACGAGATAAAAAATATATAATTTAAATGTGTGTTTATAGTGGATAATTATGATAGATATTTTGAATGGAGAATAATGAGATACCATACAAACAATCTATGATAAAGAGCCTATATCTCCATGCACTTTTTTAAGCGATCATTTTTTAAGAATACTCTATATATTTAATATATTCATCGAATCCTATCATAATAATTTCTAAATCTAATACATTTATACTTAAATAGACTTGATAACATGTTCTCTTTTACACTTCACCGTCATTTTCTAGTTATATCCGTATCTAATATCTGTTAGGAAAATCGGGCTCGTCGCAGCAGAATTGGTCTCGATCAATAATAAGTAAACAAAATAAAAGACAAGAAACAGAATATTAACGCACCAGGATTACGTGGAAACCCAAAACGGGAAAAAACCACGGACGTCGGGACGGATAGAGATTTTCACTATATAGCAAAAGATGTTACATCCACAACCAGAAAACACTCTCTAACCCAATTACAAGTCTCTCTCAAGCTCACAAGAAAGAAACTCACAAGACACTCAGGATCTCTTAATTTTGTGTCTCTACAATTGAAGACTACAACATCATATTTATAGTGAACCATGACTTACTCACCAAGTAAATCATAATAAACTAGGAAACCTATTATTACTAGAATTCCTAAAAAAGAGAAAAAAGATTCTTTCCTAATTGCAATTCTAATAAACCATAAATACAATTCCTAGTCAAATATAATACTTCTAAAACAGTCTTCAAATCTTTAACTTTCAAAAGAGTCTTCAAATATTTATTAGCTTCCAAATAAAGACTAGTATATTGAATACCAATTTTTTTCAAACCCTAACAATATCACCATGCCATTTTTTCTCATCAATACTCAAATTCAGAAGCACGTAACCAGGCCTGATTAAAACCAGGGTCGGGTCAAGTGGAGCAGTTAGCCAAATTTTCTTGACCCTAGCCCGACCCGCCCTATAATAAAATAGAATTGACAGGGCGGGCCTCGGGCTGACCCTGACTCTAATATATTAATAAAATTTATAAAAATATATATAGAATTCATCAATTAAAGTTTAAGTATCAAATATAAAGAAAAAATTAATCTAATAATTAAATTAAAATAAGTCTAAAATCTAAAGTTAAATAAAATCCTTACCTTATATTTCTATTCTACCACAAATTTAGAAATCTTGATGTTGATATTTGTTATTGCTTATTTCGTTATGAAATCAAAAATTTAATTGTGACAATCGTGGAAATTTGTAGATTTGTGGTATTTTAGTATAACTTTGGCAATGCGAAAATTTTTTAGGTTTAGTGTTTGGTATAAATTCTTAAATATAAATGTCAATTTATATAATTAAATTTAATATTATAGGGTCGGTTCGGATTAAGAGGGTCGAAATATTGATCCTAACCCGACTCTACATTATACTGGATCCCCTATTTTAAGAGTTGGACCGGGTCAGGGCCAAACAAAATAGGGTCAAACAGAAAATTTTACAGGTCGGATCGGGATAGGTTTGACGGGTCCCCGACCCTATAACCAGGTCTACAGGTAACTCAATACAACTTAAATATGAAAACACTATTTATATCTTTTAAATTTTATCATAATAAATACTATATCTAATTAATATATATATATATAGAAGTAAAGGATAAAAATAAAATAAAATTAAAACTTATTTTTATAAGTGTTATCTTTGTTTATTTTTATACATTTTTAATGACTCAATGTCATTTTCCGATTAATACTCTATTGTAATAACATAAGACTTAATGCAACTTAGATATAATTAATATTTATCTCTCTTAAATCTTACCATAATAAAATATAGTGATATTTAATATATCTACCTAATATTACTTATATATATATTTTTTAAACGCTGGAGTTAAATGGACATATATTATTTTTAACATAACATCTTTTCTAAATTAATAATTTACCTATAATTCTCATGGTTCGGTGCAGCTTATTAAACTCAAAACTTCTACCAAGAAATCTACTGTAATAATTACAAACCTAATACATTTTACGTAAAAGAGTCATTCCTATGTTCTTTTATTATCACTATTTGTGTTTCTTATGAGCCCAATATGGACGGTTTTTAATATTGTGTCTATTTTTCGTTCAAAGTATGTGGTGGGATTTCAGTTTCTTTTTAAACTTGGGGTTTTGCATCCCAAAACACATCCTAACCACATATACTGCGATAGCAATAAAACATTGCTCGTCAATTGCAACGAACTTATTTTACTCATAGTAACAACTTTATCTCAAATCAAAAGTAATACCAACTAACACAAACTAATACAAGTGTTAGGAATATACGACATAGAATAACACCAACTAGAGTTGAAACAGAACAACAAAGTAATGGAAAGTAGAAAGAGACACGAGAGATTTAACATGATTCGCCGATGTGTCTACTCCACGAATGAAGAGAATAACAATACACTGTAATGATCAAAGGGATTACAATATATCACAAAAAATAGCCACGAATAGTTACACTCAAATCTCACAACCCATAACACCCATGCTAAAAACCTTAACTCACACATGTATTTCCCACAGTCACAATGTATAATTCTCTCTAAAACTAAATGCTTTTTTCTTTATGAGACACATTTATTTATAGTGATCACAAATCCTACTTTCATAATAGTTTCTTTCCAATAAGCAAAAGGAAACCATAATAATTAGAAAAAACAAATCCTCTAAAAAAAAAATTAGGAAAACTAACAAATAGAAACTAGATCCAAAACCAAAATGGAATTCCTTCTAAAAAAGATTCATAGTGAATCAAGTAGTTTAGAATTTTTTATGATTAAAGGCATCCTAACAACAAGTATAATATACACTTTTCTAACTGCAAAAAAAAGTATTTCATTCTCGTTTTATGTTCCTTCTCTCTATTTTCCTTAACGAAATAAATATAATCTTCTTAACTTGCTGTAGGTATTCAATGTTTACCTATTTAATTAAATCACGAAAGCCATTTGCTTGGTATAATAACAAACTAAAAAAATCTCATGCAAACTGAAAACATCCCGTTAGAGTTGCTCTTTTTGTATGACAGTTGAACCACTACATGTTTGTTTTTACTAAGACAAAATATCACCAAAAACTTCCTCATTTGAAAAATCGTTATACCAATTCACCTATATTTTCCATCTCTTCATCTTCCAACACTTTAAATGATTCTTTTAATTGTATTTAAAACATTAACTAAATCCAGAATCATAAGACAACGATTCTTCCAGGTGTGCCATCTTATATTCACATATCAATATTACATCTTTCAAACCTGGTTAATCGAAATACATATCCAAATCATCTTATACATAAGCCATAAGGGTGAAATTGACTAGTTTTCGAATTTTAAAAAGCCAAAATGAAATCATAATTAGTTGGATGATAAAAATGAAAATAGTTATTAAATACTAGACTAAAAAGCTCTTTTCTTAATTTAATTATTTAAAATTCGAGGGGTAGTTTCACAGTTTACCGAAGATAAAATAAAATAAAATAAAAAATTCCACATTTCGCCACTCGACACCACCTCTATCATCTCCACTCAACACCTCACACACCCACTCCTACACTCTCCTGTTCCATCTTCATGTTCCTCCACCTCAACTAATCAAAATCCAACCAAACCCTAGAATTCAATCCCTAATCACCATGTCTAAAGTCCCAAATGACATAATCAACGACATGCTCCACCTTCTACCCGTCAAAACTCTCCTCCGCTTCCGCTGTCTCTCAAAAGCCTTCTGTTCATTCATCGACTCATCAGATTTCATCAAACGCCATCTTAATCTCTCACTCTCGACGAAAACCCACTTCGCTCTCGTCCTCAAAGGTCTCCATCTCTACACAGCCGAGCTCAGTTCATTAAACCAAGCAACCCCTTTTGATTTCCACACACAAAGCATTTGGGGTGTCACTGAAGTTTTTGGCTCATGCAATGGTCTCCTTGCGCTTTGTAACTCCGAAAAGGATATATCTTTACTCAATCCGGCGACGAAACAGCTTCTGAGTCTTCCTATGGAGAACGTGGAGTTGCCCACTAAGGAATCGCTGCGTGGGTTTGTGTTTTATGGGTTTGGGTTTGATCAGGTTAATGAAGATTATAAGATTGTGAGGATGGTTCAGTTTAAGAAAGATGAAGAGGACAATCTCGGTATATTTTTAGACTATGAAGTTAAAGTTTATAGTTTGAAAGCTAATTCGTGGAAAAAGATTGTTGATTTGCCTCATTATCTTAAATTGTTGTTTCAATTTTATTATCATCTTTTGCATAGAAGAGGTTATGGTGTGTATGCATGTGGTGTTTTGCATTGGGTTTTTCCTAGGAGAGGTGAGTTTGGTATTGGTGATTCGATTGTTGGATTTGATTTAGGAGCTGATGAGTTTAGGGTTCTTCCTATGCCTGAATATGGTGATTTAGAGGCTGATTTCATTTTGGATGTTGGGGCATTGGAAGGATGTTTGTGTCTTGTTTGTAACTATAATAGTAGAGGTGTTGTTGATTTTTGGATGATGAAGGAGTATGGTGTGAAAGAGTCTTGGATGAAATTGTTTTCGATCCAGCAAAGTAGGTTGTCGTCTAAGATTAGCTTTTTGAAGCCTTTGGTTTACTTGAAAGGGGATGATGGAGAGGTGAAGATTTTGATGGAATTGAATAATCAGAAGATTGCGTGGTATGATCTGGGAAGGAAGAAGTTCAAGACTGTGAGGATTGATGGTTGTCCGGATTCGTTTGGTGCTGATGTTTATGTAGAGAGCTTGATACCATTGAGGAAAGGTGGCCTTGAAGTTATCGCGAAGAAACTACCGGATCATGAGGAGAAGAAGAAGAAGAAGGCTGCTGAAACTAAGAAGAGGTGTTAATCCGAAAACTCGGATTTTTTTGTGATTTATTGATATTATTTCCGTAGTTGACTAATTAGGTATACTTTGTTTACGGTCTTATATTCCATTTCAGGGATGACTTTTTGTCAAAAGGATTCAAACTGGTTTTGTAAGCGAGGTTAAAAACCGGCGCATAACAGGAATTAACATGCTGACATATAAGGTAAGGTGTTATTTATATCATACGGTTCTTTCCAATTTCGACATTATTTTCCTGTTTCTAATGTTGATTTATGCTTGTGTTCGTCAAGTTGTTTATTTAGTAGATTGATTGAAGATGCATGCTAAGTTGCATTGATTTAATTTGTTTACTGTTTATATTATCATTAATTCTCAGCTTTCTCAGGATCATATAAGACATGGATGATGATGATATCTGAAGTAAAAGATAAAGCATAAGACTCACAGATATATACTCAAAAGGACTTTTTCTAGGTTTCCTTTGCTTTCAAGGGCCTAATGGAATACATATAATCTTTGTGTTTGTTTAGATAGTTTACAAAGAAACTTAATATACTATTGTGAAACTTGAAGAGACCAAAAAAGAAGTACTATACATTTCAAATTAGGACCTCCTTGGTTTTTACCCTTTGACATGGAAAGCTTATTTGTCTTTATGTTTGTTTCTTTTGAGACATATCAGACTTGGATGGTCTGAGAATCAAATTAGATCTCAAGTTTTTTGATCATGAACTTCATAAAGTTGAAGACATCACTACTTGAGATGTTTGAGATACATGGCGTGTAAAAACACTGATGTGTTTTTGGCATCCACGACAAGAGTCAATATCTGCAATGATGCCAAAATCTGCCGGTTTCAGATTGATTTTCAAGTTAGGTATGATATGTTCATAGGATATCTGTATTTGCGATATGTATAATCTATGCTTTTTTATTATAGGAATGTGATGATGATACAGATGCATAGTCTTTTCTTGCTTGTGCATTTGGTCCCGGAAGTAATTTGTGACCTTTAGATGAACTGATATCAAACAACTTCGTCAACTTTGTATAGTATAAAGAGTGAAGATAATATGAACTTTGTTTTGTTCCTTGTCCTGGAAGCTATAGAGAAAAGAGTGTATTCTATAATGTAAAGCTGTGAATGTTCAAGGTATCTGAACGTGGCAGATTATATACAATACAAACAAAGAATCCTATTGCTTGGCAAAGGTGGATTGATGGTAAGCTTAATCTTTACTCTCTTGCTTGGCATGTGTTCTCGCTTGACTAATGTGCTTATATAACTTATGTTAGAGTTTGTTTGGTATGGCTTATATAAGCATTTTTATGGCTTTCTGAATTCAAAAGTACTTTTCAATATTGTTTGGATAGAATCCAGAAATGCATGTATATAGACCGGAAGAGTTCTTTCAACAAAAACAGCTAAGATGACACTTTTGCAAAAGTGCTTCTCTCAGAAACTAAAAGTACAAGCTATCTCAAAAAGGTTCTTAAAACACTTGGGATAGCTTTTACTATTGTGCTTTTGGCTTTTGACTCTCGTAGAATAGAAGTAGAAACACTTCTTTAAAAGTACACTAAGCTACTTCTATTGGAAGCATTTGTTTAGTCTAAAAGTATTTCTGGATTTCTATTGTACACTATTGGAAGATGTTTTTAAGTCCAGAAAACCGAGAAACTTGTTATATAAGTCATTCCAATGAGGCTCTAATAGTATTTTATTTGCTGTCATGAAAGTTAAGATATGTTGTTTAGGTTATTTTCTGGGTTCCATTTGATAGTAATATAGCATCTAGTTTCTGACTCAGATTCTATGAACCTCTGATTAGTTCAACATGCAAATTCTGTATGGGACCAATGGAGAGCCCACCACAGAAATGGTGTGTATCTATAATAAAAAAGATGGAGATTATTCCCTGTATTAGTTAGACTGATAAAGTCATTTGCTCAAAAAAAGTGGAATAAAGTGACTTGCAAGATTGATAGTCAATGCTAAAATACTGTAAAAAGGAGGCTTCAAGTACCCATGCATAAGCTATCTGGAATCACAATACAAATAATACAAATACTACTTTGACCCCTACAGTTTTCACAAATTGTTAGTTTGAACTCCATAATGATCCAGGTATGTAAATATGGCATCATAGGAAACTTTTACTTTTTACTATGGTGGTCCTCTAATTATGCTAAATTTATTAATAAAATATGTTGCAAACCTCGTTTTGCATTATTATCCTTATTTAATATTCATTCCAACATATTTATCTATTATTTTACAAAAAAAGAAAGCTGGAATCATTCAATTGATGACACATTTACCACCTTTATGTCAAAATATAAAAAAAACTGAGAGTACTAGCTTTTTAACCCCTTTGGTCAAAAGTTTGCATATCTAGAAGCATTGAGATATTGTTACACCACTTTTTTATATTTAAAGTGTATTAATAAATTAAATAGTATTAATTTTAATTAATTAATATTATAATATTATATTAATTCATTTATATTGTATATTAAATTATATTGATTAAATAGTTTCAACTAATTAATATACTATATTATATTACAATAAAATATATTATATATTAATTTATATAAAATAATCTTAAAAATACAAAACATTTGTTAATATTAATAAATTAATAATTAAATTAATATACATATTTATATTCAAATATGATTAATTTATATTATAATTAAATGATAAAAATTAGTATATAAAATTTAATTACATTAATTGTAAAATAATATTCTAATATGTTATATTGTATTTTTGTAATATCAATTAATAATATAAATATAATAATATTATATTTGTAACAATAACTACTTAATAGAGTTGAAAAAAAAAACTAATTAATAGTCTAAAATTTAATTTATATATAATTTAATTAAAATTTATAGTTTTAATCAAATTATTTAAATTATAAAAATTAAAATATTCTTATACATAATAAAATAGTGATAATTTATTTAATAATTAATTGAATTCAACTTAATAATTAATTAATTAATTAATTATGAATTGGAGTTGAAATTTAGCAATATTTAGTTCTCTAGATTTGTCGTACCAGTTAAAATTTTATATTCAAACTAAATTTTTATATGCAAATTAAATTTTTATGTAATTTATAAATTTATAAATTTATTATTAATATAAACTCTTATGTTTAGGCATTGAATGAGTAATTTCAAGAGAGTAAATGGACATAGTTCAAATTAGCCACCCATTAACATTTTTACAAAACAGTCCTCCAACTCTTTAAAAACCCCTAGTCGCAACCCGCCAAAAAAAATAATAATAATAAACCGGCACATAAAAACCCTCGTGTGAATTCCTTTTCACTCTCCCATTTCCACCATCTCCATATCCCACACTAAAAAAGCTTACACTTCACATCACACCGCATCAAAACCAGATCAATCCATGTCGACTCTCCCATTCCCCGAAGACATAATCATCGACATTCTCACTCGCCTCTCCGTCAAAGACCTTCTCCGATACCGCACCGTATCGAAATGGCTACTAAACCTAATCGACAGTTCACAATTCATCAACTCCCATCTCCGCCGTTCAATCACTTCGCACAAATTCACCCTCCTCAGATACTCCAAAAAGCTTTTCTGGGCACCACTCGATTCCCCCGATTCGTCTCTCCTGGTCGAGCAACCGCTCATGTGTTACAATAGCCGTATCAAAGTCGTCGGGTGCTGTAACGGGTTGGTTTGTATTCGAAACATTGTCGATGATATCGCTTTCTGGAACCCATCGACGAGGAAACACAAGGTTTTACCGTTCTTGCATTTGGAGAAGAGGAGGTACTCGGGTAACTCTGTTTGTAGTATTTGTATTTATGGATTTGGATATGATTCTGTTCATGATGATTATAAGCTTGTTAGGGTTGCTCAGTTCTGTAGCTTTGAGAGTAGGAGAAAGAATGTTGAGACTGAAGTGAAAGTGTTTAGTTTAGTTAGTAATAAGTGGAGGAGAATTGGGGATATGGATTATATTTTCAGGTATCCGAATACAAATGGTGTTTTTGTTTGTGGGTGTTTGCATTGGACTCTGAGTAGATTTGCTGAGGTTACAGTGTTTGATACAGTTGTTTCGTTGGATTTGGCGACTGAAGAGCATAAGGAGTTAGATTTGCCGGGAGTAGAGTGTCCGGAGTTTGTGGATAGGATTAGGGGTTTTGAGATTGAATTAGGGTCATTAGGTGGGTGTTTGTCTGTGGTTTATAACTATTGTGAGGTTCGGTCGGATATTTGGGTTATGAATGAGTATGGTGTGAAGGATTCTTGGACTAAGAAGTTTTCGCTCACGCATGATGTGCTTGGGAGGCATTGTAGGACTGTGAGGCCGTTTTGTTATGTTAATGGAGAGAATGAGATTCTGTTTCAGCAGTATAAGTCGGATCTGTTTGTGTATGATGTGAGAAAGAAGAGTATCAGGAATTTTAGGATGCATGGTGCTCCTATTTCGTTTAAAGTGTGTGTCTGCACGCAGAGTCTTGTTTCATTCAACATGTATGATGGGGCTAACCGGATTGCTGCAGAGGAGAAGATTGAGGAGGAGAGGTAAAATATCAACTACTTGATTTAGCTTGATGCGTGTTTTTTGCAACTTCAATGTATTAGTGTCGATCTTACTTTGTACTACATTGTTCTCTTAGATTAAATGATTTTACTGTCATTTTCTACTATAAAAGGCGGTAATTGAACGGTTACATGAATGATTTGATCAATCGTCAAATTTGTCATATTTAGAAAGTTCCAAAATAGAAACAAGTTTTGTTTTTTTCCTTCATCTAGCATAACGATTGTCTTCCTATTTACAGGGACTTCTTGTCAAAAGGCTTCAAATTGGTGCTCTAGTCAGCTCTAATAGCATCGTAACCGTCATGGGAAAAGGTAACCTTGTAAATGTTATCATGCCTATGCTATTGATATTTTTTCATGCATGTTTTAGTTACTTGCATGAGTTAACGTAAAGTAAAGTGAATTTTACATATACATTCATCTATACATACCATGCAGCGTAGCAGATAATAGGTAATAATTGATGTAATATACTTTACACATTGTAATACATCTATGCAGGCGTATGCATACCTCACTTTTCAGCTAGGCAAAAACTACTGATGTTCTGCATGAAATTGATATGCTGATTCTATCGCCTCTAAGTGTCAACATGTACTGATTGCATGGTAGACTCTTCCGGCACCATTCACTTAGTGTATGCATTGAGATATAGTTGCGCAAACAAATGCACAGCCGTTTCCAACAGCTTGATATAAACTACTGATATTTGCCTCTTGATTGAATTTCAGCCTGTATTGCATTCAAAACCAGTGGCATACTACTCACTGCTATTTTCTTAGTATTATGCATCGAGATTTAGCCTGATGTGTGTTTTTTTGCCGCTTCAATGTATCAGTGTCGATCTTACTTTGTTCTACATTGTTCTCTTAGATTAAATGGTTTTAATGTGATTTTTTTGTTATAAAAAGGCGGGAACACAACGGTTATATTGGCGAATTTGTCATATTTAGAAAGTTCCAAAATAGAAACAAGTTTTGTTTTTTCCTTCATCTAGTGTAACGATTGTCTTCTTATTTATAGGGACTTGTCAAAAGGCTTCAAATTGGTGTTGTAGCCAGCTCTCATAACATCGTAACCGTCATGGAAAAGGTAATTTTGTAAATGTTATTATGCCTATGCTATTGAAATTTTTTCATGCATGTTTTTGTTACTTGCATGAGTTAACGTAAACTGGAATTTGCATATACAATTATCTATTAGTACATACCATGTAGCCTAGCAGATAATAGGTTATAATTGATGTAACATACTTTACAGATTGAAATATATCTAGGCAGGCATATGCATGCCTCATTTTGTAGCTAGGTACATGCGACTGATCTTCTGCATGAAATTGATATGCTGATTCTATCGCCTCTAAGTTTCAACATGTATTGATTGCATGGCAGACTCTTTTGCTGCCAGTCAATTAGTGTATGCATTGAGATATAGTTGCACAAACAAATGCACACATGTTTCTCATCTTGATACAAACTACTGATATTTGCCTCTTGATTGAATGTCAACATCTATTGCATTCAAAACCAGTAGCATACTACTCACTGCTATTTTGTTAGTATTATGCATCGAGATATGGTCAGGCAAATCATGTCTCAGCCAGATAATAACCACTGATATCTGCATATGATTGATATGATGTATGATTAGTAGCAAACTTCCATAGCCAGTCTTAGTTGAGAAGTTGATTAGATTAAAATCATGACTGAGAAGTGTGTATATTGTGTATATGTATGCAAATGTATAAACATATCTATATTCAAAATTTTCCCATAATTTGCTGTGCAGAAGATAGCAGGTTAGCTGAAGAGATCATAATAATTAGTTTAAAGAACCAGTTGTGGCCTACAAACTGTAAATACTCTCTGCTCGGGGTGCAAATTCTGGATGTAAGCTTCTTGTTTGTATAAACTTCGCGGTAGTGGTATGAACAACTGCTGGTGTGTTTTGGAGCTTCCTAGATGCTTTGTCCATTACAGGTAGTGTTGTAGTGAGACTGTTGTTATGGTTATACATGATAAACAAGTTTTGTTGCTTTTGTAAAATGAATTGAATAGCTTTTAAACTTGATATAAATGCTTGTTGTTTATAGTAGTTAAATGAAATGATGGTACTACTACCAAGATTTGATTCAAGTTTATTTTAACACAATTGTATTGAGTAATTTTAGGGGATGGAGGGGAGATTTCGGTTGGATATTAAAGTCTTACCTAGTTTTTTTTTTTGTTTTTTTTTTTTTATTTTTTTTAATTTTTTTTATTTTAAATTTATAAATACTCAAGTATAATTTGTCTTAATTGTGAATTAATTCACAATTTTAAATTATTTTTGAATTTATTATAAAACCTAAAGTCCAATCTAGACAAGTTTGTTTTTTTGCTATTTTTTTTTTAAAATTATTATTTTAATATTTTAGTATTTTAATGGAAGCATGACTTGCTGGCTGCATGACTACTGATATGTCTTCTTCATTGGCGTTTCTTTAAATTAAATTAAAATTTTACTATTTACACAATTTTTTAAGTATGAATTTCCATATATATATATATATATATATATATATAATCATATTAATTATTTAACATAGAAGTTGTATGCTAATTTATTTCGATTTAAAGTACAATTCTAGTTAATAGTTTAGATTATATAATAATATATTTAAACTTTTTTACATGGAAAAAGACTATTAAATTTAAATAATTATTTTAATGTTAAGAGAGTATTTATATAATATTTGAATAAATATATGTAGTACAATTTTACTTGTCTTACAATTAAAATTCTTTTACATGAATTAATGTCTATTTTAATTATGGTTGTTTAATTTTAACTTTAAAATATTATTTGCTTGCGCTAAATTAACATTTCAATTCATTAAGATATCTTTAATTGATCTTACATTTAATAAAAATTATATTAAAAAATAATAAATAAAAGTAAATATTTATTAAAATTAAAATTATTTTGAGGTATAAAAATAAGAGTGGATTATAATAGTTAGTATCCGCAAATATAAAAATTATATATAATTATAAAAATTATATATATATATAATTAAAAGAGAAGTAAATATATAAAAAAAATAATTATATTAAATTAATTTAATAATATAAATTTAAATTTATTAAATATAGAAGTAAATTGGATAATAATTATATGAGTGATGTTAAGAGTGATTGCGACAATTTTGATGGGCTTCTCTTTATGATAATTAATGGATTAATTTCTTCATTAATCTACTTTTACATGATAATTTTTGATAATTTATATATAAATATTATAAATATATTTAATAGGTATTATATATAATGTACGTAAATCTTAATTGTTATTTTTTTAAAAAAAATTTATTGTTATTATTTTGTTGATTATTATAATTATAATTAAAATATGTTGTAGTCGACTGTGAAACTATATTACTATATTGTAAAATAATATTTTTATTGTATTATTTTTAAAAAATATTTTCAAAATTTATCACAATCTTTATGGAAAAAATCTGCTAATTATTTTAAAAATTAATAAAAAGAACTAACAATAATATTATTTATTTACTTTTTTTTTTATACTAAAAAATTTCTTTAGTGAAAGTAAAAAAAAAAAAAATGTAAAGTCAAAAGGAAAAAAAATTGCATAGATTTCTAAAAGGCCTACAAAGTCTTTATACTTGACAATTACATTGAATAATAATTTGTAAAACTTTATTTTATTTGTGAAATTTATTTAAGTTATTATTTTTACTCAATTTATCATAAAAATTAATAATATTAATAAAAATTCATTCCACACGTGAATGAATTATTTACATAAACACACTAAAATTGAGTAATATTTGTAATTTAAACATATTTTGTTTCAATTATTTTTTATAAAATATTTTTAAATAAAAATAATCAATAAAAAATTGGTAATATATTTTATAAAAACCCTATTATAAACTTAATAATTATTTCTAAAAATTAATTAAACATATTTTAAATTAAATTAGTACAAAATATAACAAAAACTACATACCATTTTTTTATTAGAAAATTAAAATCTTAAAATAATTTATAAAATTCAAGTATTAAAAGGACTAAATTCTTCATATAAATGATTTTAATTATAATTTTTTAATAGTAATATATAAATAATTAGTATATTTAAACTAAAATAAAATATAAATTTATATCTTTAATCATATAAATAAAATTTTTATATAAATTTTATGAAATTCAATTAATTTGAAATTATTTAGTATTTTTTTAATTTTAATTTATTTTGTGCAAATTTATGGAAATTTGGGCAAAATAATAAATATACATACATTGTAATTAACTTTGAAATTATTTTTACATTAATTTTAGACAATAAAAATAAAAATAAAAAAATTGGACAATAAAAAAGAAATAATCTAAGATGTTAAATAGTATAAAATATGAAATAGCGTAAAGATCACTGTCTTTGGTGACGATGAGATATATATGATATATAATATAAATTTGCAATTTTGCTTTGTAAATTGGTCATAATTATCACCAAAATTCTCTGATCAAAGTTTAGAGAGAAGAAAAAAAAATAAAAAGCTAGGGTTTTTGGAGTAAACACTGTTGTTTGTTTGTTATAGTGAGCTTTGTTTTGCTTTGTTTTTGTCAATCGGCGATCACTATCGAATGTGTTTTCCCCCACCGTGAGCGGTAGCAGCGTCGGCGTCAGCGGCGTCGGCGGTGGGGTTTCAGTGATAGTAATCAATGTCTCCGGTCGATTTATCGTCTGTCAACAACGATCAGAGTAATAGAGATTCTAACAATTCAGCTCTTGTTCACTTGCAGTCACAGTCGCGTCCGAGTTCCGCACACAAACGCAAGCTGGACGACTATGCGCCTAGTGTCGATAGCGAGGACGAGGACGGTGCTGGCTCTGAGCTCGTTTCTGTGAGGATGAGAAAAGATGTAGCGGCGACGAGTAATGGTAGCAGTAGCGGCGAAGAACTCGAGCAGGAGATGCTTGTTCAGGAGGTGGAAGCCGCGGCGAGGAAGGCTGGGAGTTCGGTGACGGCGGCGGCTTCTCTGCCGTCGCGGCCAGGTGTGCAGTTTTTTGTGAGGATGATGTCTGAGGGAAAGACGATGGTGATCCAGGCGAATGTGAATGATACTGTTAAATCAATTCATGAGAGGATTCAGATAATGACTGGAATTCCGGTGATTGAACAGCGGTTGATCTACCGTGGGAAGCAGTTGCAGTGGGAGCAGACGTTGGCGGATTGTGCTATTCAGAATGATGCTGGTTTGCAGCTGGTTGGGAGGATGAGAAGCACGGAGTATCCACAAGCTTGGCAAGTGATTGATGGTATGGTGTCTATTATATGTAGACTCTGTAGAGGCGAGCATGTTCAATCTGCAGCGAGGCTGATCAAAGACCTTATTCATCAGTTCCTTGCTATGTCTCCAAAGGATGAGAATAATGTAACTGGGATGAGTGGGAGTCACTTTCAGATATTTATGTCATCTTCAGCTCCTTCAGCTTTGGTGATGCTTTACATCTCAGGGAAGACAGGTACCAAAGAAATTGCGGAGAGTTCGATTAAGCATTTATTAAAAGTGATTAGGACGGATAGTGTAGTGTCTAAGTCTTTATATTCACATTGCGCACCTATAGTCTTAGAGTTTTGTAAATTACTTAGGAAGTGTACTTCTCATGAAGATAATTTGTATACAATGTGTCGGAGTTCGTTGGCTACTTTGTTGGAGAGTGTTGCTTTTCTTCCTGGTACTAAGTTTTGGGATGATCTTGAGAGGGTGATAATGATATCGGACATCCTACCATTTGTTAAGGAGCTAGGGAGGAAATTACATGCTGATTTGAGAGCTAGTACACAGTTGGCTATGACTGCGGGGCCGTTGGAAACTGATGTTCATGACTTTTCGGTGTTTCTATTGCCTTTGCATAAGGCAATTGCACATGAAGTGGCGTCCAAACATCTGATACCTTTGGGGAAAGGTGGATATAGTAATTTTCCTGTGATGGTAGATGAGATTGAGTATCTTCGTACTCTGCTGTTTGAGTTGTTGGCAGTGATGGAGGCATGTCTTGATAATGTACAGGAGCAGTTGCAATCTAGCCGGGACAGTACTTATACTTGTTCAGCATGGGCACAATATCTTATTATATTGAAGGAACTGAATCGTATGGCAAAACTTTATGAAACCGGTGAGGATTATTTTTGGAGGCTTTTGAGGTTTAGAAGGTCAGCAGTATGTGCGCTGATTGTGAGGTATGCGAAGCGCACTGATGACAACCGGTGGCTTCTTGAGCGCAAAGATGTGACCAATTTTGAATCCAGAAGGCTTTTGGCTCTGATGATGTTCCCTGATGTTAGAGAAGATTATGAGGAGCTGCATGAGATGTTGATTGATAGGTCTCAATTATTGGCTGAATCATTCGAGTACATAGGTCGTGCTGAACGTGAGTCGCTGCATACAGGTTTATTCATGGAATTCAAGAACGAGGAAGCCACTGGTCCTGGTGTTTTGAGGGAATGGTTCTTCTTAGTATGTCAAGAAATTTTCAATCCACAAAATGCACTTTTTGTGCCGTGTCCTTGTGACCGCAGGAGGTTCCTTCCTAATCCTGGTAAGCTTTATTGGCTTTTGATGCATTCAACTTTTCAACTGGAATTGTGATCATTTGCTCTATTCTCATATAATTTTATCTTGTAATGCCACTTGTATTGATATTAGTATGTTGTGCTGAATTTGGAATACTGTAGCTCTAGAATATATAGACAATAATGCAACCTTAATGTGATTTGAGACGCATATTTGTGCTTGTATGAAACTTATTTCGAATAATGTTGCTATAGTATAATCTGTTTCTGCCGTGATCTTTTATGATAGTACCCTTGATTTATCTCCATGTTTCATATTGCCACGACAGGGATGTGCAAATATATAGAGTTAAAATTTTGACGTATCATGCCAAGATGTGTATTGATTTTGGTATACCTAGATGTGTAGTGATTTTGGTAAATAACTGGTCATTTGTAATCTAATGTTCATCAGTAGTCCAATGCCCATAATTAGTCTTTTATAGCACATGTGATATGTTTATTGTTGTTAAATGAAGCAACAATGCATTGGTAAGCAATTCATGTAGATAACCAGTAAGAATTTTGAGATAGAAAAGAGCATTATGATATTAGCAGTAAAATAATCCTTTTAGAATAAATTTGGACTAAGAGTATCCATCCTAGTGCAAGCTTATAGAGATGTAGGAAAATGCTATGGTGTTAACAAAATCAATGCAAATGATGGTCCATTTGATCATGTTAGTATCAGAAAAGTATGCATCTCTCTCTTTGTTTCAGTCATTTGTCTCTTCTTTAGTCCGATCATCTTCCACACTCAATTTATTTCTATGTGAGTACTTTTGATAATTCTACACACGTAACTGGAGTTGAACCACCTGTAGTACACTAAAAAACGTAGTTAGATGAAAACCCTTTTATCTTCTCATAATTCTCATTCGAGGCTTTCTTGGAGAGGATTCTAGATAGGTTGTGGGATGAACCCTCGGGCTTACCTAGGCATGGTGACTCAAGTAATATTTCTTGGACTAGGAATATGCTAGTGGGTTTATAATCTAAGTTTGTTGTTTTATTTTATGACTCAACTTTATCATATATTAGCCTACTTGTTATGCAGTAAGCTCTACACCTTAGAAAATGGTTTTATATAGAGAATGATGGTTCGGAGGAGTCCTTATATTTGTCCAGTATGATCATTTGAAATTTGATTGCTCTTTATTATCTTCTCCTGCACTCTTCATGCTGTTCTGTGCCACTGTGTACAGTTCATATATGGCATTGACCTGATAATTCCATTATTTACTTATTTTCAAATGCATAGATTATTTGCTGTTTTCTTTTATATGTAGCGTCTAAGGTGGATCCTCTGCACCTTGAGTATTTCACTTTTGCTGGTCGCGTAATTGCATTAGCTTTGATGCACCGAGTGCAAGTGGGTGTCGTCCTTGATCGTTCGTTTTTCTCACAATTAGCTGGAAGGGATATAACCCTGGAGGACATAAAGGATGCGGATCCTGATCTGTACAAGAGCTGCAAGCAAATATTACAGATGGATGCAGCATTTGTTGATTCGGATGCACTGGGATTGACGTTTGTTAGAGAAGTGGATGAACTAGGTTCCAGGAAAGATGCAGAACTTTGCGCTAATGGGAAAGACATAGTTGTGAACAGCCAAAACAGGGAGAAATATGTTTATCTGCTCATCAAAAACAGATTTGTCACATCTGTCGCGGAACAAATATCTAATTTCACTAAAGGTTTCGCCGACATTCTCGATAACACATCTAACCAGGGGTTGTTTTTTGGAAGTTTAGAGCTTGAAGATCTTGATTTGATGTTGTTTGGAAGTCCATCTCCTATAAGTGTTTCAGAATGGAGGGCACATACTGATTACAATGGCTACAAGGAAAATGATCCTCAGATAGTTTGGTTCTGGAAGGTATGTGCTTTGATTCTCTTGCTCCCTTTATCTCATTATTTCTATTAAGGTTATGAATTTTGTTATATAACAAATTTGCTAGTTGGATTTTCTTGACATGCATTCTTTTGACATCTTTCTTTATTTTCCTGTACACTAGGAATTTACTAGTTTTTGGGTATTAACTTACTTTCTGGTTTTTATTTTTTGGCTACAAATAAAAATGAGCACAACAGTTCTTGCTCTTCTAAAGATTTATCCCCTGAAGTATTTTGCTTTATCTAAATAGGTTCGATGTTATTATGAGCAGAAGTTTGACATCTTTGATTGCTTATCTTACTCTCTCATGATGCAAAGTATCATGCATATTAAATGGTATATCAAGATGAAATAAATTTTCTTTCTATGGTTCTGCAGTTTGTGGCTTCTTGTGTATTTTTTTTAAAGTAGCAAATATGCAAATGATTCAGCATAGTGGCCATGCTCTTCTTCTTAGTTTATGAAAATATTTCTAGTAATGGTTTTATCAAGAGTAGGAAAATAAATATAATACCTGAGTAGAAGGTATTGAATCTATATTCCCATGTAGCCAATGGGACCCATGGAGTGGTTTAGGGTATCAGTGACTTTATATTACTTCCGAGCCAGATCTTAGGCAGCATCAAATCCTTTTAGAACAAAAAGGTAACCAATCTACAATAATGGCATAAATTTATGTAAGGGAATATCTACTGAATTTCTATATACTTATTGGGAACTTATAGATGCTTGAAAGAGATTGTCTACCTGTACTAGGTCGGCAAGTGTTGACAAACTTGAAAAAGAGAGTTGCGAGGTAGGTGCAAAGAGATCTGGTACAAGGTCAGGTGTCTACGAATTTAAAAAGAGATTTGTTAGGTACCTATTGAAGAAGTTGTCTACCTGTATTGCCAGGATTTTCTCACCAACAACGATCTGTTTGATCTGTATGTTTGTGATGATGCTTTTATAGCGGAAATTTGGTCCGAGATTTAGAACCCCACTAGTTTACTTTTGAAAAAGAGATTTGTGAGGTACCTGTGAAGAGGTTGTCTGCTTGTATTGCCAGGATTTTCTCACCAACAGTGATCTGTTTGATCTGTATGTTGGTGATGATGCTTTAATAGCGGAAATTCGGTCCAAGATTTGAAACCCCACTAGTTTACTTTTGAAAAAGAGATTTGTGAGGTATCTATGAAGAGGTTGTCTGCTTGTATTGCCAGGATTTTCTCACCAACAGCGATCTGTTTGATCTGTATGTTTGTGATGATGCTTTAATAGCGGAAATTCGGTCCGTAATTTAGAACCCCACTAGTTTACTTTTGAAAAAGAGATTTGGGAGGTACCTATGAAGAGGTTGTCTACTTGTATTGCCAGGATTTTCTCACCAACAGCGATCTGTTTGATCTGTATGTCTGTGATGATGCTTTTAATAGCGGAAATTCGGTCAGAGATTTAGAACCCCACTAGTTTACTTGGGAGTGATTTATGTTTTTCAGGTCTAGCATATTTGGTAACCTCTGTTAAGAGAAACTATGGATACTGTGCCATTTGTCATCGGTTTATATACTCTATAGGATTAATGAGTTATGCTCTAACCGAGAATCCGGAACCGCCTATTGATCTGCTATCTGTCTTCCTGATTTTGTTATATTTACTTAGCTTATTTGGTCTACTGGAGCCAGATTTTGTTGCCAGTTTGAAGAAATTTCCGTTATTTCAACATGGAAAGATTCATGTGACAAGGCCAGGAGGCTGTCCGACGATTTAGTTGGTAACTTGTTCTCAAACGATAGCACAATCTTAAGATCTGAAAAGAACTTAAGATTCTGCGGAGTTTGATTAGGTAATTATTTGGTGTCCAAATAGGAATGATAACAATGAGGGACTTTTAACTCACTCTGGTTGCAACAATACAATAAAAGGGATATCGCATTTTAGTATGTCTTATATTAATTTGACATTTTCCGTCTTGTAGGCCGTGGAAAAACTCTCTCCAGAGCAAAGAAGGGTTCTTCTCTTCTTCTGGACCTCAATCAAGCATCTACCAGTTGAAGGTTTCCGTGGTTTAACATCTCGCCTCTACATCTTCAAAACCACAGAACCAATAGACCACCTACCAACATCTCACACCTGCTTTTACCGCCTCTGCATCCCAATCTACTCTTCACCCAAAATGATGAGAGATCGTCTGCGTGTCATCACACAAGATCATGTCGGCTGCAGCTTTGGTACTTGGTGAGCTACTCCTCCTCCTCCTCTTTATCTATCTTATCATACAGACCGAAAAAGGGGAAAGGAAATTAGTGTCGTCATGACTGCACATACACATTTCTGTATTCAGTCTGTACAGCATCGTTGTCATCGTCATAGGTTGGTTTCTTTCGAGCAACTGTTTTATCTGAATTTAACTTATGTGCCTACACAAAGTTCGCGCTTCTCCTGAACCATCTGGATGTCATTGCTTGCCTTGTCTGCCTTCAATTTCGTTCCGTTCTTTTTTTTCGTGTTGTCTGTCAAATGTCTATATGATAGATAGGTACAGAGTAGTGGAAAATAAAGCAAGTGGAAGTAAGCTACTTCGCTATCTGAACTTCCTTCTACATTTACTGGTCAGAGTTGTCTTTTCTCTTCTCTCTTGTACACAGTGTGCAATGGCATCTGAAACAATGAAAAAACGTTGCTCGATTTTCTCATATATATATTTTTTCTCTGTTGCATGTTTATTCAATTTTGATTTGATGTGTTTTATGTGATTGCTTGTATATTAAGTTTTTGCTCAAACTTGAATTCAGTTTGTAACTTTACCTTCGTGTTTGAATGGTGGTTCTATATGGTATGGTTTGGTTAGAAATCTAACTGTTATCATACCATATTTGTTTTCTCCACCATGGTTTTGTAGAGTTCTTCATGGTTCAAATCCGTTGATTTGGTGTGTTGAAAACTACTCATTGATATATTTTTATTGTTTAATCATCCTTAGATTAGGTTATGAGTACTTGCTTCTTTTTCCTTGTATCCTATTTGATTTCTTCATATTCTTGCAAGTTTTATCAAGTACTTAGACATGATATATAGAGAGATATTGACTGTCTGGTTTGGATTGGCCCATTGTAATAAATGGACCAAACTGGTCCTAGTCCGGACATCAATCCGTTTATTTATTTACTTTTTTTAAAAATATATATGTATATAATTTAAAATTATTAGCACTTCAAATTCAATATTATTGAATAAAATAAACTATAAATAATATTAAAATATTTTTTAAATGCTAATTATTATAATATGTATTGTGGATTGATCATGGTAGAATTTGGTCATTCTCCTTTTATTAAAGATGGTATGATATGAGGTTCTGAGTACTTATTGTAGTTGGTAAATTCTCCAAGTCCTACCATCTAAAACAAATCAATTGTCTTTTAATAGAAGAACCATATAAAATCAAATGAGAAGTTTTAGATGTGCAAACCGAACCTATTGAAATCAATATTGATGAGTTCAACAGTGCTTTATTTATGAATGTGAAAGATTATCAAGAAGAAAATAATTGAGAGAATATATATATATATTATAAAGTAGAACTCTCAGCGTGACGCACGAAGATGATATGGCGCGCTGAGCGTGGCCCACGAAAACGACATGGCGCGCTGAGAGTTCGGCTTTGGGTAGAAAAATGGTTACCCACAAAAATGACATGACGCGCTGAGAGTTCGGCTTTGGGTAGAAAAATGGTTGTTTTTAACTATTTTTGAATCTCATTATATTTTAATGAGATATTGATGATGATACGATTTTTAATGAGATTTTATTTTGTTTTGTCTTTCTTTTTTCCCTCTACTTTTCATTTAGTGATTAAAGTAATTTAGAAAAATAAAAATGATGATTGTTCAATCTCTCTTCCTACCAATTAATTACTTTTAAATTTAATGACTTTAATTAGTCATTTCCTCTCCTTTACATTTACAATTACATATATGTTTACGTTTATATTTCTATTCTTCTTCCACTTCCTCACATTTATTAACAAACAAATCAAAATTGTATAAATAGAGAGCATTCACACAATCTTCTTTTCACATTTTCATCTATCAAAATTCGATTTTAAATAGTGATATTTTCTCCGATCTTTTAAAAAGAGAGATCGAGAGGACCAATCTCTTTAGCAAGAGAACCAACGGCTCCGACCTCACCACCGATGATGTTCACGATGTCTGACTATACCAAGAGAATCAGTGGCTCCGACCTCACCACCGGTGATGCTCACGATGCTCGATCTCACTATTGGTGACGATCACGATGTCCGACTTCACCATTAGTGACGCTCATGTACACTCACAAAGAATCTACAATTTGTGTTTGGGTGCATCAAAATGAAGAAGATAATTCGAATTACTTGTATTGTATATGAGACTTTAAATTATTGGGTGGAGATCTACTTACTACACCTAATAATTTAAAAGCTCAAAATTGAGATTTTTGTTTTGTCTTTTTCTTTTAATAATTTATGATTCATATTCAATGTAGAAAAATATTTGAAAAGGCTACACATCATATCTCTTATCATCAATTTCGTATCATTAATTTCATCGTAATGAATTCTTAAACTTTTTATTTTTTTTTCTACATCTTTCTATTAGAAAACATCTCTAGCTATAACGTTTCAAATCACTTTCTCGTTCGAGTCTTTCAGTTTCAACATCATAAGGTATTAAAAATACAAATCTCAATTACAACCGTTAGATATAGGGCGAAACTCTTTATATCACCTTCTTTCTTCCATAAAATACTCAATTATTTATATATCATTTTTCTCAAAGTCTTTTTTTAATTTATTTATTAAGATTTGTGATTAGACTTTATAAAGAAATTCGATGTTTGTATGTGTGTATGGTAAAAATTGATATTTGCTTAGAATTTATATGCTTTCTTATTTTGTTTGAATTTATTTATTTCATTATTTATTTATTTATTTTTGGAATTTAAAATATTGAAGTATATGTATTAGAATGTGGTTAGTGATTTTGAAAAAAGCTTTTCGTGTCGGATTGCTATCAAGAACCGCTACTGCGACAAATAGCAATTTGCTTCCATATATATAAATCCACACTAGTGAGAAACAAGCCACTAAGTCCAATACCATAACTCTCACTCAACAACTATATACAACCATGGTCTAATACTTTATAAATTAGATTTTACTAAGTAACTTAAGGGTCTCAAATTAATTTGCAAATTTAATAAATGGAAGAGTATTCAACTCAATAAATTATAACCTTTTGAATTACACTATATTTTTATGCCCATTTATATAGGTATATTTCAAGTTAATGGTAAAAATAAAGACTATCAGATTAATTAAAGACTTAATAAATTTAAATAATATTCGATTCAAATAAATTCTAATATTTTCACATTACAATATATTATTTTTAAATATTTAAAAATATAAGTGTACCACTTTATTTAATTAAAGTTAATAATTTTAATATTTATTTATTTTTTCAATTGAGTACTTCTAACTGAATTAAAATTATTAATTTTTTCTTTGAAATTAAATTTAATATTTTTCATATTCAATTTTTTCCTACATCAACTAAATATACACACTCAAACCCATCAGCCACGTCCTCAGTCATCTTCTTCCGACCTCCCCATTCTCATCCACATCATTCACTTCCTCATCTTGTTTAGTTGGTAATGGTGTCTCTTCTACTCCCTCATCATCTGCAAATTCTGCTTCAACCTACAAAATTCAACACATGCAAATAATCAGATCATGATGGTTTTGGTTTCATATGAAATAAATCACCAAAAGGGTATTATCCAATTTTGTAAAATCAATCACATCATGACCAAACTATAGATATATGAAACATGCATGCATGATATCAAATTCGCCAAAATTATACTTAATTGATATTATGATATACGGATGGGTCGGTAAAATAGCTAGATAGAAACAGATTATGTCGGATTGATTATATGTTTTTAGAGATCCAATCAAATGGATTAAGAATTAAAAAATATAATATTAAATAAATATATATTATTAAATATAAATAATATATTTAAAATAAAAATAATTACATATATTTACTTTATAATAGTGGTAAAATTTAATTATATAGTAAAATTATTAATATTTATTTTAATATTTAATTAATTTAATTATAATATTTTGAATTTATTAAATGTAAAAAAAATAATTTAGATTAATAATTATAATACTATAAATTAATATTATAATTATATTTAATTGTATATAATTTTTTAGATGAATTGGTTAATATTTTTATAGAAAATAAAAATCAGATTAGAAACGGATTAAATCGAATCTGGATAAATTTAAATCTGACTGATGGTCTAATATTTTAAATATTCTAATTAGTACGTTGTGATTGATTGAGTCCGTATACAACTGTATCCAAAGTAGACCGTATCAGCTTACCACGACGATAATAATAATAATAATAATAATAATAATAATAATAATAATAATAATAATAATAATAATAATAATAATAATAATAATAATAATAATAATAATAATAATAATAATAATAATAATATATAGCTCAACACCGGCCATTTCTGAATGAGAAAGAGTGGGAAAAATATAATTGAAAGAGCAAAGAAATATAGAGAGAGCTATTGAAAGTGTGGTAGTGAAGAGAATGGTGAATGTGATAGCTTTATATAGAGGAACAGAGTGAAGAGATAGAGATGCTTTAATTTAATTAATTAGCTAGTTTTTTAAAATAAAAATTAAATAAATTGTGTGAAAAGAATCGGGGTCAAAGTCAATGGCATATGATATGTATCAAGTGTATAGTTGTAAAATGTGTTGAGAAAATATTATAAAAGTATAAGATAATATTATTGATATTGTATTTATACATGTGAATCAAATTATTGGATTTGTAAAATTAAACAATGAAATGGCACATGGGTGGAGGACTAATTAATTATTCATAAATCTTAATCATATCTTTTATTTTGTGAAGTAGGGTACATTTTAAGTGTATATGCATTCATGTAGTCATGTAGATTGTATTTAAAGGATAATTTCTGTATAATATTTATTTTTTAAAGAAAAATAATTGCTGTTTTCATTATAAACTCAGGAAAATAAATAATATTATAAAAAAATAAAATAAAATGGATTATTAAAAGTTTGAATTCTAAAAATAGTTCAAATGTGAACACTAATATTTTTAAAACTTTGCACTCATAAATTGTGGTGATATTTTTGTCACTAATTTAAAATTTTAATTTCAAATTTGCCACTATATTTAATATGATAAATTTAAATGATATGAACTTACTAAACTATCCTTAATTAACTAGTATGGTTGAGATTCAACCGCAAATTCAATTTCAACATTAGTATTGCACTATAACTTTTCAAAATAATTGACTCAGATTCAAAAGTTAGAACCTCTAATTTATCTCCTCTTCTTAGACAGTTGATAATTTACCTAGTGCTTAGGGTTTTGGTTTCGCTACTTAATAGACGCAATGGTTGAAGATATTGATCATTGTATACTGACCATTGTTGGTTGTTAGTTGTCGTCGAAGCAGTTGGTGATTAAGAAGGCTCAACAATCATTCATGACTCTAGGTTCCTTGGTAGTTATAGGTAAGTTAAGTTTGAATGAGGTATTCGCTTTTGATGTTTAGGGTTCATGTAATTTTATCACAATTGTTGTTGATGAACGATAGAATTGCGTTGCCATAATTGTTTTGTTGTTTCTGTTGTTTTAGAAAAGTGAAGCAAGTTGATATAGCTATGATGGCGATTTAGGTACCTTCTTTATGTTAAAATTTGTGTAATATGGCATTCTCATTTGAATTGACTTAACATGCATTGATTTCCTGATATTCACTTCCTTGAGGAAGTTAACGAGTAATATCCAAGAGGGATTTCTTCTAATTAAGCAGATTGCTAATGAGTTTAATGATTGTATTGTGGTGAATTCTATTGCAGGAAAGTAATTTTCAAAAAAGTGGACTAGGGAGATTGAGCAGCAGAGGATCAAAAAACCTACTGGTATCTCATTTTTTTAGCAACGTGGTGATACATTGAAACATTCCATTTAGATTGGTCCATTCAGATAGTTTTATGAATCTGCTTATAGGGAGGATATCAATACGTTCAGGCAATATAGTGTTGAGAGTGCTCGCTGCAGAAGTGACATTGGAAGATAAAAAAGATTATGAGATGTGGTTTGAATCCGGTGGGGTGCTCCACCGATTCGGTAAGCAGGAATTTTCTATGATGACTGGGTTGAAATTAAGACCAATTAACAAAGACATTGCAGAGCTGGAGAGGACGCCATTGTTAGAGGATGACATAATTGGTAGGCTGTTTCCTAAAGCAAAAAAAAAAAAAATGAAGGTTAGTGAGTTGTAGATAAAAGAGCTATTATACAAACACATTAGAAGGCTAGATGACGAAGATGTTGAGAAACTCATGAATGTGTCCATTGTATAGCTTTCTAGAGGGATCTGATAAGTGCTCACTAGTTACGAGAAACGATCAGAAATCGTGAATGTTCAGCATATTGGAGATAATTGCAGATTTCATAACTGAGACTAAGTGCATTATAGCTTAGTGAAGCTGTTTGGATTAGAAATTCGTTACTGAATTTAATGGTTATAAGATTCCTAAATCTATACTTTTGTTATAGTGATAACAATAAAATTAGAGTTAAATAAAAACCAAGATCTCATCATGATTCAAACATCTACTTAAAGGTACCACTTGATACAAATCGTTGGAAACAAAAATGTAATTTCACATGGAATAGATGCATTGCAATTAAAGATGCATAAAAGTTATATACTTTCTTATGGCATAAGATGTAAGAACAATTTACTATAGTGCAAGTGGGAGTTTGTTAATGATGTGCCAAAGAACCAGTAGTTTGGTTCTTACATCATGCTTAATTTCATTGTTATTAAGAATAAAATCATCTTTATTATTTAGTTTAGTTTTATTCGATATATTTAACTATACAATAAAATCCCTAATGATATTAATAGGGAAGGAAATCATGAATGGTTCATGATTATGAGATTTCTATCACATGCAATTGTGATTACATTTAAATATCTCTAATTATAGTATTAGCGAGACGAGATATCACTAATGCAGATAGACTACTCTTGTTATACTTCTTACAAACTTCATCATCTTCTTTATAAATTTAATCTTTTTCTTTGAAAAGCTTCAACTTCTATAAACAATTTATTCTTTATAAACTTGGTATTCTTATTTTTAACATTAAAGAACATAAAATTAAAAATATAAGTAAAAACATGATACAACATTAAGCAATGCATTGCCCGTATATAGGGATTGCAAAAAAATCCACGGATCCGTGAACTCGTGGATATCCATCCAGAAAATTCATGATGGATTCAAGTTTGCGAATTTGCGGGTTTGTGGATTCGTGAGTTTGGATATAGTTTTCAATCTTCTTCATACAATTGATTTGTATTTGGGTATCCTAATCTGAATCCATGAACCCATCAAATTTTGTTATTATTATTTTTTAAATTAGGCAACAACAAAATAAATCATCTTATTATAATTTTTTAAATACAATTCCAAATTAATATATATATATATATTTATGATTGATGTAACTAACCTAATTATTTTCATTTTTAAATTTAATATTTTCAATAAAAATATTTTTTCATTTTTCATTTTTCAACATGTTTTCACTTAAAACAACTCATATTTCCATATTTAAAAAATAATTTTAAATATAAATATCTTATTTTTACTTTTTTTAGTTTCTTGTAAAAAAATATTTTAAATAATAACTATATAATTTTATGCTGAATTAAATTATTTTTTATATCAATAATTATTATTATTAGTTGGTAAAAATGATGTATTTACTAAAAATAAATAAATAATGAATGAACAATTCTTTTATATTTCCTCGCTTGAAGTAACTGGAAACAAATAATAATAATAAACAAAAATTAAAAAAGATAATTAATATAAGAAATTATTATATAAATAAGAAATAAGTTTAAATTTGACTTTATTTAATAGTAATTTTTTTCCTCTTGACTATGCGGATTCAATACATACCTATGAATTTAAATCCGATCCGAATTCATTTAAATGGAATGGATTTAGAGCCGCTATGAATTCGAATGTTGAATTAGATTTGGATTCGGATCGTTGGACTGGGTCGAATTTCCATCATCGTTGTTCCTACCCGCATGTGTCTTTGGACTTAAATGTTGAAATATAAGTGATGTGGATTTTATGGATCACGTTAGAGTATTTTACGTGTTTAAGTGTTTGAAGTCTGTTAGATTTTATTCTGTTTTAAGAATTATGTTATTATGGAAAGAGTTGAGATTATGGAAGCTATTTTGGTGGAGTAATTAGTTTGTGTAATCGCCTATTTCTAGGCTTTTGATTCTGAATGAAAGACGTAGCCTTGAGTCATCTTCCTCTTATACGAATATTTGTTTTTCTTTTGTTTTTCATCTCTTAAAAGTTTATCAGTGGTATCAGAGCCTATGGCTTCGGAAAATAACACCAACTTTGTACAACCAGCCATTTCCCGTTTTGATGGTCATTTTGACCATTGGAGCATGCTAATGGAGAATTTGCTACGTTCGAGAGAATATTGGCAAATTGTTGAGAACGGAATTGAAGCACCAGCAGCAGACACTGTTCTAACAGAGAACCAACAGAAGGAATTTGAAGCAAGAAAACTAAAAGATTTGAAAGAGAAGAATTATCTCTTCCAAGCAATCGATCGTTCAGTCCATGAAACCATTCTTTGCAAAGAAACTTCCAATGACATATGGGATTTCATGAAGAAGAAGTACCAAGGGTCTACCAGAGTGAAGCGAGCACAGCTTCAAGCCTTGCGGAGGGACTTCGAGACTCTGCAAATGAAGGATGGCGATTCTGTTACCAGTTATTGTGCAAAAACTATGGAGGTATGCAATAAAATGAGGTTCCATGGCGAGAAGATGGATGATGTGATCATAGTAGAGAAGATACTGCGCTCCTTGCCCCCAAAATATGACTACGTTGTTTGTTCTATTGAAGAATCAAAAGACATAGATTCATTGTCCCTTGACGAATTGCAAAGTTCTTTACTGGTACATGAGCAGAAAATGAATCGAGGCTCGACCTCTGAAGAGCAAGCGTTGGAAGCTTCCACCAATACTCATCAACATAATTCTAGGGGTAGGGGTAGGGGTCGAGGTCGAGGGAGAGGCAGAGGACGTAAAGATCGTGGCAACAAAGATTTCAGTCGGAATAACAGAGCTACAGATCAAGGTAGAGGAAGAGGTAGAGACCAAGATAAATCTAAGATAGAGTGCTACAGGTGTCATCGATTTGGGCATTATGCATCAGAGTGTTACACAAAGATGCCTAATGACAAAGAAAAAGAAGAAAGCTCCAACTTTATTGAAAAGAATGAACTAGAAACTTTGTTGATGGCTGTCCAAGATGAAACACAACATACATCAGATATTTGGTTTGTGGATACTGGGTGTAGTAAACATATGTGTGGAAGTAAGTCTTCCTTTTCTATTTTAAATGAAGATTTTCATTCTACAGTTGCATTTGGTGATCACTCTACCATAACTGTGATGGGGAAAGGAGATATTAGGATTAAAACCAAAAATGGTTTTGTGGAGACAATATCAAATGTACTATCCGTACCAGATTTGAAAAGCAATCTACTGAGTGCTGGCCAGTTGCAAGAAAAAGGTTATGTAATCACTATCCAAAAAGGTGAGTGTGAGATTTACAATCCTGTAAGAGGGTCAATTGTAGTTATTAATATGAGTTCCAACAGACTGTTTCCTTTAAAGATTGAATGCATTCAATCTTGTTTTATGACTAAAGTGAAAGATCCATCATGGTTATGGCATTTTCAATATGGCCACCTAAGTTTTGGAGGTTTGAAGACACTCCAACAGAAAAACATGGTTACAGGTATTCCTCAAATTGTTATTCCTGCTCAAACTTGTGAAGAATGTGTTGTTACCAAACAACCTCGTTCTAGTTTTCCACAAGGGAAGTCGTGGAGAGCAAAAGATGTTCTACAGCTCGTACACTCAGATATTTATGGTCCGATAAATCCATCTTCTAATGGAGGTAAAAGATATTTAATAACTTTTACTGATGATTTTTCCAGAAAAACCTGGGTCCATTTTTTGCAGGAAAAATCTGAGGCTTTCTCAACATTTAAGCAATTCAAAGCAAGTGTGGAAAATGAATCTGGGAGAAAAATAAAAACTCTTAGAACTGATCGAGGAGGCGAATTTTTTTCGAGAGAGTTTGAAGAGTTCTGTATAGAGTATGGCATCCGAAGAGAGCTTACGGCTGCATATACACCACAACAGAACGGTGTATCAGAGAGGAAGAACAAAACCATCCTTAACATGGTGCGAAGCTTATTAAAAGCAGGGAGTGTTCCTAAAGTTTTTTTGGCCAGAGGCGGTAAATTGGAGCATTTATATCTTGAATAGGAGTCCAACTTTCGCCGTCAAAGATCTGACGCCAGAAGAAGCGTGGAATGGTAGAAAACCAGTGGTGGATCATTTCAAGATTTTTGGGTGTATTGCGTATGCACGTATTCCATATCAAAATAGAAAGAAACTTGATGACAAGAGTGAGCGATGCATTTTTCTTGGAGTAAGTGAATCATCCAAAGCCTATAAACTCTTCAATCCATTGACAAAGAAGATAGTGATTAGCAGGGATGTTGTCTTTGACGAGGAAAGTGTTTTTGATTGGGTTAGGCAGCAGCCTAATCAAGTCACTTATGACATTAACAATGAAAGCATCATGGAAACTTCAGAGTCTGCTACAGGTAATGAGAATACAAATGTGCCAACTGAAGAGACAACTCAGATGCCTGGATGCTTTAGAAGAAGACCGGCTTGGATGAAAGATTATGAAGTAACTGGTATTGAAGATCCTATTACTCATTTCGCTTTATTTGCTGATTGTGATCCTACAATTTTTGAGAATGCTGTGAAGGAGGAAAAATGGCGAAAAGCAATGGACAGTGAAATTGATGCTATTGAACGAAATGATACATAGGAGTTAACAGATCTTCCGGATGGCCAGCAGACCATCGGAGTGAAATGAGTATACAAAACTAAGCTGAATGAGAGTGGTGAAGTAGATAAATACAAGGCGCGCTTGGTGGCTAAGGGATACAAGCAACAATATGGTGTTGACTATACAGAAGTGTTCTCTCCTATTGCAAGGCATGACACGATCAGACTAGTGATTGCATTGGCAGCTCAACAATCCTGGCCAATTTTTCAATTAGATGTCAAGTCAGCATTTTTACATGGCTACTTGGATGAACAGGTATTTGTTGAACAACCTCCTGGTTATGTTAAAATTGGAAAGGAGCATAAAGTTTACAAATTGAAAAAGGCACTTTATGGGTTAAAGCAAGCCCCTCGTGCCTGGTATAGTCGCATTGAAAAGTATTTTTTGAAAATTGGTTTTTCAAAATGTCCCTATGAACATACCCTCTTTGTTAAGAAAGGTGATCAAGGAAAAATCCTCATTACTTGCTTATATGTTGATGATTTGATATTTACTGGTAATTGTGATGTCTTATATAAAGAATTCAAGAAGTCAATGATGGATGAGTTTGAAATGTCAGATCTTGGATTGAAGCATTACTTTCTTGGTATAGAAGTACATCAATCTAGTGATGGGATTTTTATTTCTCAGAAGAAGTATATAGGAGAAATTTTGGATAGATTTCAGATGAAGGATTGTAATCCTGCGAATACTCCTGCTGAAGTTGGATTTAAGTTACACAAAAATCATGATGGGCAGAAGATTGATGTCACTGTTTTCAAACAAATTGTAGGTAGCTTAATGTATCTTACTGCAACACGACCTGATATAATGTATTCTGTGAGCTTGATCTGTAGGTACATGGAAAGTCCCACGGAAATACATCTATCAGCAGCCAAAAGAATTCTCTGTTACTTGCAAGGAACGAGAGAATTTGGATTGTTTTATAAGAAGAATGAAAAACTTAATCTGCTTGGATTTACTGACAGTGACTTTGCAGGTGATCAAGATGACAGGAAAAGTACATCCGGATATGCATTTATGTATGGATCTGGTGCAGTTTCATGGTTAGCTAAAAAGCAACCAATTGTTACTTTGTCTACCACAGAAGCAGAGTTTGTTGTTGCAACTGCGTGTGCTTGTCAAGCTGTCTGGCTTCGAAGAGTTCTTGAAGAGTTACAATTTAGGCAAACAAAGGCTACCAATATATTCTTTGATAATAGTTCAGCAATCAAGTTGTCAAAGAATCCTGTACTACATGGAAGAAGCAAGCATATCGATGTAAAGTTTTACTTCTTGAGAGATCTGTGTAATAATGGAACAATTGAATTGTTGTACTGCAGGAGTGAAGATCAAGTGGCTGATATATTCACAAAGCCATTAAAGAATGAGTCTTTCATGAAGCTTAGACAATTGTTGGGTGTTTGCAGAATGAAGATTTTAAACTGATTGTTAGTAAACATCAGTTTAAGGGAGGCAAGGTTGAAATATAAGTGACGTGGATTTTATGGATCACGTTAGAGTATTTTACGTGTTTAAGTGTTTGAAGTCTGTTAGATTTTATTCTGTTTTAAGAATTATGTTATTATGGAAGCTATTTTGGTGGAGTAATTAGTTTGTATAATTGCCTATTTCTAGGCTTTTGATTCTGAATGAAAGACGTAACCTTGAGTCATCTTCCTCTTATACGAATATTTATTTTTCTTTTGTATTTTATCTTTTAAAAGTTTATCATTAAAGAGATGGATCACTCCGTTTAAAACACTTTAGATATATATATATGAGATCTGACCATGCAACAATTGTTATAGTTGTAGCTTGAGATCATTTTGTTGGTGAAATAAGTAACACAAGATTGAGAACGTTTACGCCAAACCTATTGAAATCAATCTCGATGAGTTTATATTTTTTTAACCACTAAAAAAAAAAAAAAAACTTACTTAGATCTGAATTCAACCCACAATATCAAAACCAGCATCAGCCTTTAGAATTTGGATCCGACCAATCAACAAAGTGTATACCAAATGAAAGTGTAGGATTTGGGCAGACTTCTTCAATTATCATGACTACACTCCAAGGAAGATTAAACAAACACATCAAATCATAACAATATCAGCAAACAAATCAAATAAACACAAAACACAATAAATAATCTCTTATTAACCCAAGCAAATCAATCGAATCCAACATCATCCACGTGGCAACACACCACTTGCTGACGTGGACCCAACTACTTTCTCTCATACTTAAATTACCTCAAAGACCCTCATAAATTTAATAATAACAATAACAAACTAACTCATATCAAACATCATAAAACCACCCCATATCCATCCAACACTGGTTTTCACTCGTCACTCTTCTTCTCATCAGCAGCATCACCTGCAACTTCAGTCTTCACCTCCTCTTCTGCTGCTTCTGTCTTCTCCTCCACTGCAACTTCCTCTTTCTTCTCCTCCTCAACCACAGCCTCCTCCACAGCCTCAGCCTCAGCTTCAGCCTTGACTTCCTCAGTTTCAGACACAACAGGTGTCTCTTCTGCTACTTCTTTAGTTTCAACTTCCTCAACTGGTTTCTCCTCAGCCACTGGTGTCTCCTCTTCAACAGCTGGCTCTGTTGTCTGCTCTTCAGCTGCAGCTTCTTCAACTTCTGCTGCTGGTGCTGGTGTTGGTGTCTCTTCTACAGTCTTCTCTTGTGTCTCAACCACTTCTGTTGGCTTCTCATTCTCTACCAGTGTTGCTGGTGCTGCTTCAACCTACAAAATTCAACATGCAAAAATACTCAAGATCACCATCATCATCATTATATTGATTGATTTTGGTCTGATCTGCAACCAAACACCAAAAGGGTATGATCCAATTTTGCAAAATCAATCAGATCATGATCAGTTACATAGATCAAACTATATAATGTAACATGCATATATATTATCAAAGTGGACCAAACTATATAACAAAATGAGAAAATATAAGCTATATACCTCAACTGTGGCCATTTTTGATTGAGAAAGATTGGAAGGGAAAAAAATTAATTGAAAGAATGAAGAAAATAGAGAGAGCTATTGAAAGTGTGGTAGTGAAGAGAATGGTGTGAAATGTGAGAGCTTTATATAGAGGAAGAAAGTGAATAGAGAAATATTTTAATTTAATTAATTAATTTTTTTTTTTTTAAGTGAAAGGAATCTTGAGCAATGTCACTGACACATAGGATATGTATCAAGTGCATAGTTGTAAAATGTATAGAGAAAATAGTATAAAATTATTATATAACAATGTTATTGATATTGTATTTATATATATGAAATCAAATTATTGGAATATTGTAAAATTAAAACAATGAAATGGCATATGGGTGGAGAACCAATTATTCATAATATCTTAATCATATCTTTTATTTTGTGAAGTAGGGTATGGTTATAGTGAGTGTATCATGCATTCATGTTCTTGGATCTTATGTTTATGTGTATTATATTATGTAGTCATGTGGTGTGACAAAATTATTTAATTTTCACTTTTGTAGATTGTATTTAGAGAGCAATTTTTGCATAATTTGAAGAAAAATAATTGTTGTTTTAATTATAAATTTTTTAATTATCATAACCTTTTTTAAGTTTCAAGAGTCAAGAAAATAAATAATAATAATAATTTTATTGTTGAAGTATAATTTTTGCCATTTGAATACATGAAGAGAGACATACATATATTCTAATCACAAATTTACACAAAATATTTATTTATTTGGTGACTAATTTGTTTTTTTTATATAAAATAAGATACTTAATACATGATAATTAAGTGAATAATTTTATTTTTTATTTATATAATTACTAATATCAACCACTTTAATTACTACTATTGTGGTCAAATTGTTTGTTGATTTTAAGGTTTTCTTTTCTTTTGAATCAATTCCTTTATTTCTTTTTTACATTTTTTCACTTTTTATACTTTTAATCAATTACTTATTTGAACAATAATATAATATTAAATAAAAATTAAATAAAAAAAATTATACATTAACAAAATAAAGCCAGCCCAAGCCAACAAACAAAAGAGCCGGTGTTGACACAGCTGGGTCCCATACATCAACAACTTCGATCATTACCGTCCAAATTACAAGTTTCAAGATTGAATCTGGACCGTAGGTCTCGAGAAACCGTCCATGGTAAAAGTTGTGGGGTCCATCTGAAGATGCTTTACAGTGATGCAATCTCGTGACTATGGTCCCCTCAATACAGCCGTCTGATCTGCCACGCGTGATCTGACTCATCCATGCAGTGTCTTCACAATTGGCCGCATGAACAGCACCTCATGAATTCCAACAGTGCTTTTACTTAAATACCCTTTTGTTGTTAATAATTTACAAACAATTTTGAAATTGGTTGATATCATATTGAAAAAAATAAAAATAAAAAGATTACATGCTTCTCTACTTCACTATATCAAATATGTTCCAAAATTTTAAAGCTATTTTTATTTTATTAAAAAAATAAATTATTGTTAAACAATTTAATTCGTATACACTGAATTTAAAAATATAGATAGTTTTAAAGTTAAGATGTATGTTATTTTGTTGGCAGAAAAATGTTTCATTTTATAATTTATAAAATAAATTTGTAACTTAAAATTAATAATATTATTTTAAAATCGTAAATAATTAATTTTTTTATTAAATATAAAATAAATTTTATAGTTTCTACTATACTGATTTATTAAGCATTTTTAAATAATAATTATTATCAAATATATTTAAATTAATTTAATTTCTTTTCAGCATGGTGTATGAGAGAAGTTTAGATGAATATTTATATTCATCAAAATTATTAAATTTCATTTACAAATTTTATTGATTTGAAATATGATAATATGATTAAAATTATAAAATTATTTATAAAATTAGTATAGATGTCATATGACTAAACCTATTAAATAGGTGATACAAATATAGTCCATCTTATTTGCTTGTCAACTAGAAAGAAAACACAATTACAAAGTTTATATGAAAATAAGTATTCAATTACAATATTTTTTATTTTAATTTTAAAAATTTAAACAAAACTTAATTAAAAAGAAAATTCAGATCAAATATATTATTATAATATTATTTCGATTTTTATATCCATTATTTTATATGTACATTACTATAAATAAATTTAAAAATTTTTAACAGTAAATTATTAACTTTTTTTTCAACTAAATCTCTAAACTCAATAATTTTAAATAATCAATAATATAATTATCTTCGAATAATTTTTACAAAATCACAAAATTAAATTAATATTTAGGTATATCTAGATTAGTTTTTTCTCAAAGGTCAATTTTGTCAATTGACAATGTAATTAAAGAAATGTAAGATTAGTGTAAGCCATTTACCTAGCAAAGTTAACAAAGATTAACTTAGGTTTTTGGACACTAATAATCATGTCTACACATTTGCTCTCTTTGTTCCTCATAGTCTCTGACAAGATTCTCCATCTCAATTTGAATACTAATTATATTGCATCAAAAAGTTAGTATTGTAGTATTAATAAAATTCTTTCCTCGTCTGAATTTTTTCTTCAACAATAGAATTATGGAAAACATCCAGAAATTTAACAGTGTAGTTTTAATAAAATTCTTTTTCTCTTCATCTCACCTCGGTTGAATATTTTCTTCAAATCTAAAATTTTAATAGTGTAGTTTTAATAAAATTCTTAATTCGTTTGAATTTTTTTTTCAACGATATAATCAAAGAGAACATTCACGGAAGTAATTCAAGCAACAATAATAAATGAAGTAAGCGTTAGGATTGTCAACAATATTGGAATGATATTGGTAAATTTCAAAACTCTTGCACGAATTCAGTTTACATCTATCTTATCAATTAGTGCCTCCATGTTATCGTTCTTCGCTGCAAACTTTGGAATACCGAACATATATATATATATATTAGTAATTAAAGGATGAAATTTCGGAGAATTTAGTTATATTTTTGGACGTCTTCGCTGTTTTCTAATGAGATTTCAGATTAAAACACAGAACATCTTTTCTTTATCTTCACCCACTATAATTGAACTTGCGATTTTCTACCTAAACACTACCTAAACTCATCTAGGTTGAAAGGGTATAATTGGAATTTTAATTGCGGTATTAATAAATTTAATGCGGTATTTAGTAATGCCCTTATCAAAATCTTAAAACATAATTATTATATTTTCTAAACTTTTCTTCAAGTACAGAAAAAAAAATCTCAATAAATAAATAAATATATATATATATATTTCAAATTGATAACAAAACTAAAATTATAGTTTTAGAATTAAATATATATATAATATTCTTAATATTATTTAAGAAAATAATAACGGTGAGAAAATCATTTTATTTTTACATCGTAATATAATTTTTAATTTTTAATACTATATTATTTAAATTAAAATGATATTAATTATATATAAAAAAATTGAAATAAACTCTAAATAGTGCTCATTATTATATTTTTTACAATATATTATTATATATTAAAATTGACTTTAGAATTCTATTAATAAATTATATATATATATATATATATATATAATTAACTTTACATTAAGGGATTGAAACATTAAGTTGGTAATGAGTCAATGACATAGTGTTTAAACTAATTTCCGTTTGATTTATCATATTTGTCATTGATTTGTAAATCACGAGAACAATTAGCCATATTGAATTATTAGAAACTTATAGTTACAATGTAATATTTAAATAGATATTGACGTATTTGTTTATTTTCAAAGAATAAAATAGATATATCAACTTTACGTTGCTTCTACAAATCAAACAAATACATGCATGATGATGATCTGTCAAAAAAGTTGACAAAAGTTGATGGAAACCCTAACTTGGACGGTGATCTGGTCCCACATCATGTATCTAAATGGCCCACATGACACGTGTCATGATAGTTTTATGGACCCACATTTTGCTGGAATTGGAGGGTCCACCTGATTGAATTGGGAAGATTTGATGTGCTGATTTGGACATTCTCATCAGTTTGATTGATGTTTGCTTTGCTGTTGGTTCGTTGTTCTATTTTCTTATTATTATTATTATGTCATTTGAATTTATTCTCCAAATACTATACTCTTCAACTTGGATGGTTTGAAATATGTATAAAAAATTCTATAAGGTTTCCATATTTTCTTTTATAATGTATTTTTTAATTTATTTTACTATATAGATTTTTAAAAAAATTTAAATGGACTTTTGTTTTAATAAAACTCTTAACGATGAATCTAATGATAGTGGTTTTCCGCGATTAGTGGTCTAACGAGAAATAATTTATAAATTTGAAATTATTAAAATCTAATTTTTTTATTATTTCTTATTTTTCCAACCACTAATTATCGATAAATTAACACTATTCAACACGTTTTTAAATTTCATTAAAGTTTACTAATTTTTAATAATTTTATTGAAAAGATTTAATGTAACAATAATAAAATGACGAAAAAATTTATATAATAATAATAAAATGAAAAAAAATAGAAAAAAATGATATTGTGGTTTTATTTAAAAAAATTATAAAATTTATATGAACTTTTTTAAAATATTCTAAAATTTTAATATAGAATTGAGATGATTTTTTCAATTGAATCATCCATATAAATATTTTAATATTACCATAAAAGCTTGTTGGTCTTGAATGAGTATAGTGTTTGAAGTATGAAAATTTCAATAATTATTCATAATTATAAGGGTATAAAGAGAAGAGACCAGTGATGGGGAAAAGCTATCTATGATAGTGTTGATATTTTCTTCTTTTGGTAGGCAGAGACTTTATTAGTTTTTTGCTTTAAACGATTCATGATGGGGTCCATATGCTTGGAAGGTATTGGCTGCTGCCATTGGTGTTGTCAAATGGGTCCTGATGATATCAATTGTTTGCTTTGCCACCACCATCAAAGGTCGCTTTTTCAATCTTCGTTGTTCAAATAGTAAAAAACCACATCATAAGAGAGAACTTTGTGCTCAATAAGGTTGAATTGAAGCTTACACATAACTCACAATGAGCATCTATTCAATCCTAGACAGGATTTTAAACATGAAAATTTGAATTACTCCAGAAAATTTGACTTTTCAAGGCAAAAACTATTATAGCAGTGATAAACACCATCAAAAACAACTTTTAAAAAGCCAAAGTCAAAAGGTTTATCTATCCATATCACGAGAAAGAAGCTTTAGTTTTGAACATCAAGCTGAACACTTGCATATAATGTGTTATGGTTATTTTACTGACGGAAAGCTCAGAAATTTTGACATAATACAGCAAGAGATGGAAAATTTTCTGTTCTTGCAAATTCGATCCACCTGTAAACTATAGTGTAAGTATCTAATAGCTTCATGGTTGATGATAGAGTCCTCTACGAATAGATGAAAACTATAAATTGATTACAGTTGGTGCAACTGTTGATTCACCGGACCAACTTTCTCAAGACGTTTTCGGCGCGCTGCTCGAACTTTGGAAGCGCCCAGTCATGTTGAATTATGTCGAGACTGTCTTTCTCCGCACCTAGATTCTGGTAAGAGAAAAATAATGCAGTTTATAGATCAGCAGATTGTGGAGATTGGATGCAACAATGTTAAAGTCGACAAACAATATGTAAAACAGTAAACAATATAAGTACAGTAAATTAAGTGAAATCCAATTCTAATGTTGACAAACAAAGCTCTATAACATTATTGATTTTTGCCTGGTTGGAGAAAGGCAAAACTTTCCCTTTGCCTAATTTGATAGATATATAGTCCAAACAAAGAAAAACAATAGGAACAGCAATGAGCAGTGATGATGTGAAGTATGATGAATAACTCAAATTGCAGAGAACTTCCTAATTCCACTGAAGATTAAGCAAGAGGTATGCCAAACAGGTTGCAGACAAACGATAAGAGCTAAAGATGAAGTGTCTGGTTGCACGCACGTATGGACATGCATGTGGTGTGTTTGCAATATGTGGTTTGGTTTGTGTAAGGAAAAGAGATGGGGTGGGGTTCCTCCTATGTGTATAAATGTTCGGTTAGTTTCTGTTGACTTTTTAAACTTTAGAGCTGATGGCCGACGGAAAGGTCCAAACCAACACCTAAAACTGTTCTAGTCTTAGTCAACCAAAAGACATTGAACACCTGGAATGACCCAACATATGTGCCCCAGCAAGTAAAGTCAGTGTGTCAGTTGATGGAATTCTAAGAGCAAAACAGGACTCTTATCTAGTAACACTCCTAATGCTGATCTTAGAACAATTTCAATAGACAAAAGGAAGAGACTGAACAACTTCGTAACCCTGCTTGCTCAGTAGTGAGATATGAAACAAGACGATGGTAATTGGACAACATGGTGTTGACACGCATCAGACAGCAGCAGACCCACATCAATTGAAAGAACCTAAAACACTAAAGGGCCACCACAAGTAAATTAAGGGAGAAAAAAAAGAGTTTCTCCAGTACCTTTCACCCATTCCAATGTTTAGAATAGGCAAGACACTTGCTAGTCCATCAATCTTAGCAACACTTCCAACTACCCATGAAATTACTTCGAGGTTTTAAACAGGCTGAAATATCAAAGGCACAGTAGGTGTATTTCTTTAATAAGAGCTCTACAGCAACGCCCAAACAGTTATCTACTAAACTTTCAAGGTTACACTAACATTAAATGCCTGTGAACATCATCTAAAAGGGATATGAACCGCTGTAAAGAATCTCAAACTTCATCAAGTAAGTCACCATTCAGCATCAAACTGAATGCATTACACAAGAGATGCAACTGCTGATAATATTCTGTCAGCAAGTTGTGGACAACTAGCTTAATCCATATACCAAGCTTAGGTAGATATGTGCTATAAAAACTGTGGTAGCTAAATAAAAAACCGATGGTTGACAGCTACTGTCTATTCAAATTCTTAGAATGCATTGACCATATTATTAACAGAAATAAACAAACAAAAGCAGCCAAATACTAATCAAAATCAGGGGTTTTCAACAAATAGGACTACCAAGAAAAGAGATGTTTCATTAAAAAACTGAAGAAGTAAAGTTATGAAGACAATATGCTACTGATGGAAGTTATACCTTCGTTGGATCAAAGCCAAATCCACCCATTTGCATCATTCGCTGAGTATCATCTGTAGCTGCAGTGAATTGTAATATCATGAAATTAAGCCAAATTTGAATGCATCAATGACATGGAAACCAACATGCTTATTAAATTTGAGCAAAAGAATAACACTACTTACCATTTTCTTCTCCCAGAATCAGGCTAAATAAACCTCTAAGTCCAAACAGATTCAGGAAATACCTAAAAGAGGATAAAGTGATTCCTAATAATTAGATATAACCAGTCATATAATGCAGGATGTAAAATTTAATTACAGAGCAAAAGTGGTCCAAGTTCTAATCAATAGAATTGAAAGAGTACCATGATCGACTACTGACGTAACTAACATCCACTGTGCTCAAATCAATCCCATTTTGCAACATAGACCTAAACCTTTGAGTAAGCGGGAACGGTATCTTGGCTGTAAGCATAGAAATAGAAGTTTATGGAGATTATAACTACATGCTAACATCAAGATTACAAAATGGCAAAAACCATTTCCCATAGATGAGCATAAGAGCAAAACGTGATCAAAAATATTTAGAAGACCAGAAAATAATCAGACATTTAATCAAAACTAAGCAGAAAATGGCGACAACATTACTAACTTATTGAAAGACTAGAAATTCAGAATAATCCATGAACTACAATAGTAAGGGAACCAAACAAACCTGCAACAAACCCAGAGAAGAAGAAGTTGACCCAAGCAAAAGTAAGAGTCTGTCCAGCAGAAAAATATCAGTAACCAAACTCAAGCAACCACTTGAAAACACATCAGCAGTGCAGTACCTGTGGAATTATCATAGAAAGATTTTTCTTCATCATATCCATAGCCAGGTTAGGATCAGAAAACATCTGCGCTTGTGGATTCTGATGCTGACCTTTTGGAACATGCAACAATCCATTTTCCTACCAACAAATTATATACTCAAATCATCAATAATACACACATAACATCACCACAAACAAATTGCACGCAAAATTAGACTTAAACTAACACAACCACAACTCAAACCTCTACTACTAACTAACCATATTAAATCTCAACATTCAAAATTATCTCCTCTAACAACCAATCTCAACACAAAACAAGCTCAAAACAATACAAAATTAAAAAATACAAAGAAATAGTTTTAAAAAAGGAAAAAAGAGAACAACCTCATTACTGAAATAGACTCTCCGAGCTCTAAATGATTTGAGAGGAATAAAATTCGCCGCCGATCGAAGATTCCGCGCCCTAACTATCACCTGCCTGTTTATTCCAATTCAAAAGCATTAAACACAGAAGCTAACAAGCAATAACAATCACATACAAAAAATTGAAACTGATTGTTTAGCACTTGCCCTTCTTTGAGGAGTTTGAGATCGGGAGGTTGTGAGGTGGACCGCATGAGCTTGGAGACGAAGTAACGGAGGATTCCGATGAGTACCATAACCACTGAGAGTGGTATCAGCACCCAATCTCTAATAGCTGTGTCCAGTACCAGATCTTCCGCCATTATTGCGTCTTCTTCGTCTCTCTCGGGTTTTTTTATTATTTGATTTGGAGAAGAAGACGATGAGAGAGCGTCCAAGGAGTTTTTTGTCTTTTTGATGGTATAATGTGACCGATTAGTAAAACGCACCGTTTTATATTGGGCCTAGTTTTGGGCCGTAGCCGTTTTGTCTCACTATGGGCCTCCTCCTCGATCCATGTATACAAATTTAGCCAGGCAGTGCGTATTTGGATAGATGAGCTTTTGATTTCTGTAAAAGAGCTTTTGATTTCTAACTTGTAAAAACTATTTTGAATGATGTTTAGGTAACGAAGTAGTTTTAGTCTTATTTTTTTTTTTAGAAGAAATCAATTAAAATAATACTACTTTGCAAAATAATATTTACTAAAATAAATCAATTAATTGAACTTCCAAAAGTTAAATATAAAAAATATTTCATATTCACCTTGAATGGAGACTACTAAAGAAGCTTATCCATATACACCAGCAATGCTCATTTTTGCAATAGAAAAAGGTAGATCCTTAACTTGTTATGTCATGAGTTACTTTACTTCCATTCTATTCTTAACATGTTTTCCAAATCTCTAACACATTAACACTTCAATTTGTTTATAAGCTTAAGATCTAGATCATTTTCATTTCCATAAATCTAACTCAATATGCTATGCTCAATCTCTTTTCATTCTCCAATCTCAAAATTTCTCCAAATCCCTTCACATAGGTTCATAAATCACAAGAATCCCCACCAACCCTTTCATTGTCTTTATCATTCTCACAATACTTCACCATTGATTCACAAAACCAGAACTTCAAGCAACAGAGGGTATTCATCAATGGTGTTTGATGGCGGCTATCAATCCGAAATGAGTGAGGAAGATGAAGAAGATGTAGATGGTGAAGCTCTTGATACAGTTCTCAAGCTTTATTCTGCAATCACAAATAAAAATATACATGAAGTAGCAGATATAATTGGGGATGAATGTCAATGTGTGTGCAATTTTTTCTCATTCTTTCAACATGTTCAAGGTAAAAAGGTACGTGAGAGTCATGTTAAGTTAAATGGTGTAGGTGATATTAGATCTATATTAATAGTAGTAGGAAGTTTGAAGTTTGGTGGTTTAATGTTGCAGCAAGTAGTGGATTTCTTCAGCTACTTGATCAGAAGCTTAGGAAACAACATAGAGTTTGTGGTGAAACCTACTTTGAATGATGGAATGCATATTGGAGTTCAATGGAAATTAGGTTGTTCTTGCTAAATATTTCTAAATAGAAATGGTTTTTGATTTGCCTTTTGATGGTAGAAGAAGTATAAAGCAAAAATCATTTCAAAAATTGATATTTCTCACTTCCAAAGAAGCTTTTGAAAGTTCAGAAACTCTTCTTACATACCGGCTTTCAAAAGTCGGTCTATCAAAAATCAACCTATCAAAATAGGCCCTAATGACCTTCTAACCCTAATGTTTAAATGACCATTCATGCAAATATATTTGCTAACAAGGATATTATTATATGTTGTATAGAATGGAAGAAGAAGAATGTGCAAATAGGGAAAGGATTCAGTTTCTACATATGCCAAGTATACCATGGAATGGTCTTCATAAGGTAATGCTTGCTTGTTAAACACTTATTTGGTGAAATGTTGTATGGTAAAGGGAATATAACTTTGTATTCATGGATGAATGATTCAGGAATGTAGAGATGTTCATGGAGCCACTCCTACACATAGAACCCTATAGACTGGTAAGAGCTTTCGAAGCTGTATAGCTCTCTATCAGTTTGCAGAAACTTATTACTGTTGTTTCTGGGTACTCCTTTTGCAGAGACTATTAGATTATATCATGACAATGATGGACCAATTGAGCTCCAAATACATCATCAAAAGGGGCATGTACATTTTGATTTCTCTATGTTTCATCTCTCTACTCATCTTCTTCTCAAAACCTGGATTGTATTAATCCGGAAAATCAAACTCACTCGCATCGCTTGTTCATAGAAGTTTAGTAAACCCAGAAATATAAAGCAACTTCTTCTATGTTTACTTCTATCTATACTTGATCTATAAACGAAAAATCAGCTCAACCAGATATAACCATACAAATCTCCAGTTGGTACAAGAACTAAGTGCAAACATGAACTGTGTTTTTACACTTATCCACATCATGGGACCCAAGATTAATGATTGGATTAGTCGTCAAGACTAATGGAAAGAGCACGAAAAACATATGCGTGAATATTTCGCCATTTGGTCAGAAGACAAATGGTAGTATATAAAAATAGATGGAGAAAACACAGAAAATGCTTTTATGTTCATGGGTCAGATCTTATCTATAAATGTATCCAAACTAACACAAAAAAAAAAAAAAAAAACAGAAACTTAAACAGTGAACACGAAGTGGGATGTACTATGCTTTAACATGATTAGAGAAGACAGATCTCCTACTTCAACTTTACAAGATAACTTGTAACAGAAACAACCTTCACAAAAAGTCAATATGAGCAATTGAAATATAGAAAAAGACAGTGTACCTACTCACCAAACATCTTAGGCAACAAATCTCACAAAATTCCCATCTGTACCCTTTGATGTTGGCCACTTGTATCCCTGAAGATCAACTCTGATATAATAAAATGAACCTGTCTGGTGAGCAAATCAAGATTAGAGATATTAAAAAGTTAGAACTAAGAAATGTTTTAAAACTGCAATGAAGGCGATGGGAGGGACCATCTTCTTGATTCATAAGCAACCTGCATATGATTCGTTTACATGAACATGGCACCAAGAATTTGAGACAAAAAGTCGCAATCAGAAAAAGATAATGGATGAATTACTTCCAAGAAACGCGAATTAGTCATTCTGTTTTCGACCAGTTCAGTCTACTAATCAAGGTTAGCTTGGAGAAGTGGAACAACAACTACATAAGCATTTAACCTAAACACCATGACAATGGCGTAACTACAACATATCCTTGCCATTGGCTGGTGGTACATTGTCATTCTAATCACAAATAAACAAGTAGTGTAAACATAACTTATCTAACCACAGGGATGCACAAAATAGCAAAAAGCCAAAAGATAAGTAAAGAGTCTTCACTATCTGTTCTACTACCATCAGAAGTGATACGGGTGATTAGGTCCCTAACCTGCAAGACGAAACAGCCAAATTGCATCAATATGAGTAATTATAAACACAAACAACATGAAGAGCACACACATAGATCTCATGACCACAAATTTATGTCATGGTAGAGTATTCCACTAACCAGTCAACACTATCAGACATCATGACTTCCTAAAGAAGTGATTGCGAGCTAACATCTCGTGGATTCCCAACGCAGAAATGCTTTCACATTTGAGAAGCTCACGAAGCTTTACATCACACAGTATCACCATCGAATTTATAGGATCCTGAATCACAAAACAAATCACTAGTCATTATCAACGAGTTTCTTCTAAACAATGTACAGAGTATGTCAATAATCAACTAATTCAGAATATGCTCTTGTGACACACCTCCAACTGGTTAGCCTTTATGTACTCCCAAACACGTTTTATAGCTTCATTTTGAAGCATCTCCCTGCCTCCAGTGCCGAAAAACTCAGCCAGTGCTTCTGATATTATTATAGGAGATGTACCAGGTTCAGCAGTTTCAGTTGTGGTGGTGGATTCAGCATCTGCTGTCTTTAAACGTTTAGCTTGACTAGACTCCTCTGCAGTAGCATTTTGGAGGAAAAGCAGAAGAATGTCAACTGATGTAATTACAGAGAAAAATTAGAAGCACACAACACCACATCACTTACTGTTAGGATCAAGTGGGATTATATGTTTAGCCAGCAACTTATTCATCTTGAACATGTCTGTGCAGTCTGTCTCAAACACCACACGCAAAGCATCGTCACAAATTATCTTCCTCTTATTACTCGGGTCTTGAAGGTTGTTTTTCCTTATATAAGCCCATAACTGCTTCACAATCTGAATCAAGCATAGCAAAGACATTAAAAATCAAAACACAAACTCAGACTTCATAACACCAGAAAATTCACAGAATATATAAATATTCATGGAGCAGGAAGCAACCTCAGTCCTTGGCAATGCTGGCTCGCCAACGATGGCCTGAAGCTCAGGCGAAACACCACAAACTTTGTTCAAACCTCCAGGACCACCTCTCCTCTTGGCTCCCACAGGAGCACTGCAAAAATATTACATAACACGACAATGCATCAAGTCAATAATCAATCTTAAACCATCTAATGCAAGTTTACCTCACTCATCAGTAAATTAGGTATATAAATAAATTGGAAAGAGACATATAAGTCAAAAATTGTAAATCAACCAAGTAATCTCTCAAGTAGCTTAATATATAATGAGCACCATTGACATTATAGCATAAAATATACAAATTTCAAATCAACTCACCCCATCAGCAATTTGGACTAGTAATAGCAGTCTTTGAACAGAAAATACAGGTCAAATACATTTTTTTACACCACAGCATTAAAAAGTGAAAGAAAAAGTGAAGCTACTTGAAAACATAAATCACTTCTTTAATTTTTTCTTCTTTAAAAATAAAAATGAAAAAAGAAAAGAACATATTTTTCCCCTTTATAAAAATACACACAAACATAAACCCTAATTCACCTTATCCCCAAAATTAACAATCAATTAAGCAAGAAACCCTAAAATTGACAAAACCCATTACCTCTCCTTAGGCGCAGCTACAGCCGGAACTTGCTGAAACGACTCAGCCTTCACGACATTCTGCAACTGACTCTGCTGCTGCTGTTGCTGCGGCGACAAACTCGGCGCCGGAGCTGAAGCAGCCGGGTGACAGAAGTTAAGGTCATGAGGAACCGAAACCTGGTGGTGCTGCTGGTGCTGCTGGTGCTGAGGCTGAGGCTGATGATGCTGGAGGGCAAAATGGGGAGTGAAATGTTGCGGTGGTTGCTGCAAACCGAATTGCGAGTGGTGAAGGGCAAAACGGTCTTTCGGCAGTCCTTGCTGTTGTTGCTGCTGCTGCACATTCGCAAGATGAGGATGGTGATGTGGACTCGGGTTCGGAGCCGGAGTCGGAGTCGGGTGGGCACGTAGAAGGAGCGTGATCTGGTCCCTAATAAAAGCAGCTTTGTGGGATAAGTCCAAACCAAGCTTCGCTTCCAGCTGTTGCACGACGCCGTTTAGCGAAGTGAATGAGTTCGGGTCGGACTGTCGGAGCAGAGTCTCCACACCTTTAGCTATCTCTTGGTCCGATACCATTTCTTCTTCCCTTCTTCGTTCTCGTCTTTATATACACCACCTCTCTCTCTCTCTCTCTGTATATCTCTCTCTGTCTCTCTGTCTCTGCGGTTTCGCGTCTCTCTCTCTCTCTTCTACATATGAAAATTTTAAATTTTAAAAATTGTTTTATTCTTTTTTTTTTTTTTAATTTTAACCGAATAAACGAATTCTCTCTCACGAACACGAGTGCGTTGCTTTGTTGTTTGTTTCTCTCTCTCACCCTCTATGTATATCTCTCTTTCTCTCTCTTTATATTGTTCGAAATGACAAAAACGCCCTCACAGTGTTTTGGATATATTTTCTGCAATGACGGTTTTGCCCTACTAAAAGTTGAATTTGGCGACCCGGGATTCGAGGGGTATCAATGGGAATTGTCAAAATATTCTAATAGTATCAATTACATTATATTTGAAAATATTCATAACTAATTAAATTTCATTTTAAATACTATTTATTAATCTACATAATTTTAATATTAAAAATTAATTTAAATTTTGTTTAATAATTTTACAAATAATTAAAGAATTTGTTAAATTAAATTTTTTTAATATTTATTAATTTTTTAAAAGTAATCAACTTTTTAGTTTTTTAAATATAATAATATTAGTAAAATATATTGAATGATAATTTGTATAAATTATTTATTTAGTGTTTAAAATAATCTGAATAATTTAATTTTTCATTTTTACGTGTTATTAAAAAATTGTTTAATTAATTAGTTTGTGAGATGGTTGCTTCATCTGGAAGACTATAAATGAGGTTAAAATTGTAAACTTGTAACAATGCCTAATACTATTGAGGGTTAAAATGGTAAATTAATAAATTAAAGAAATTGGGGCGGTGGGGGAGGATAAAGATAAAGAGAGGTGAACTGAAAGATGAAACTGGTCTTGTCTTTAGCGGCTAAGTGAAAAAGTGGTTACTGAAATGACTATATTACCCATCTGTTGTTATCAATTTCTGGCCTTGGTTAGCTTTGATTAGACATGGAAGTTAGAGGGTAGAATTGTCAGTTCAACAGAGTTACTTGTTTTTTGACTTGGAACCGTTGGATATGGTGGGTTAACAACTGACTGAGGTAGCTGGTGAACTGCAACATGTGGGGTCTACCTCATCCAACGGCTCGGATTAGTTCAGAAATGGGTCAGTTGTGTCGGCCCATTTATGCACTTCGTGGCTTATTGGAGTGTGATTTTGTTTTTGAGTTGGACTTGGTCGTGTGGGACATGTCTCTTTAATGTTGGACCCTTTTAAGCCCAGGTTAGTTTGACCGGTTTTAATAGATAATAGAGGGAGAAGATTTGGCGTGTCCGGTGGGCCAAATCCCAATGACCAGCCCAAATCCAGTTAAATGAAATTCATATCGTGAAAGCCCAAATGCAATTGTTCAAGTTTCGATATTTTTTTTAAAAAAAAATTTTGTCCAATGAGAATTTAAACTTTATTGATCTTTAGTATTAGAATACAGATTTGTGGTGTTTAAACAATTACAAGTAATGAGGAATTCTCGAAGAGACCGTTAGTGGAGGTCGAAATTGTCACAATAATAATTTTAGTAAAATAAACTGAAGATGATGAAGATTTTTTTTTAAAGTGTAATTTAAAGGCTAAAATAAAAGTAAAGTTATGATCAAGTCAATAAATCAATTTAATAAAATATATCGTCAAATTACGGTATTGATTATTAAATTATAATAAGTCATTTTGATTTAGTAAGTCCAGTTGTAGTAGCTGAAGAAGCGTCTAACTATCTAATCATTCCACGGACAAACACATTTTAATCAATTTTTAGTCTAATAGCAATCATGATAAGCGCCTAACACATTCAGTTTTAAATTGCCTTAAGACCTAGAATGACCTAAACTCATACTAACAAATCAACAAACGTGTTTGTGTAAATATGGTTGTGAAATTTCATATTACAACGCATTCTATTGATGGCTACATGTGTCAATTTAATCAAACTATTACCTATTTAATTAACCTGACTAGTATGACATTAACATGTTCAATTAATTAACGGACCAAAATTAATTAATACATTCCACCAAAAGCAATGCTGAAAAATTACAAATACGGATCAAAACAAACCAATTAAAATATATCTCACAACACATAATTTAACATTCAGACTTTACTGGATTATGTACGTTTAGTTGACTTGGTCACAGTCAACATCATGACCTTGATAAAATACGTGCAAACGAAACTAAAAACAAAGAAAAATAACAGAGAGTCAAATAATCAAAATTCTATTCCTAAATAAAATTCAAAATAAGAATTAACCAACATTGTTCATCTACTAAAGAAATATACAACTCTCAGCAGTTCAAACGATAAAGTAAAATGTGGGATTTGAAAATATTCGCCCATAGTATCTTTTAAAAATTTAAACAAATGGATTCTAAGTTTTAAAAATTAAAAACTACTGTCCAAAGCCTTGACTTAGTCTTCACCACAAAAGCTAATTTCTTGACTTAAGTTATATGTTTTCCTTTAACCCCTTAAAATTCTATAATATGTTAAATGATCCAAAATCTGTAAAAAAAAAAATAATAAAAAATAACAAAATAACAAAATAAAGCAATTAAACACCAAATCCTACAAATAAACCATTAGATAACAGAGTAGTATAGCACTAATATAACCTATTATGTGTTTAGTTAACCATGTAAGTACAATTTTGGATATAGTAATCAAATACAAAATCTAATTTGTATAAAAAAATTATAACAATATGAAAAATACAACCATCTTCCAATTGAAAATTTAATATGATGTATTCGGCGTATTTTCCAATCATCTACGGATCATAAATTTTAAATTTTCGAAGTTACTAAAATGAAAAAATGTTTCACCAAAAAAGAAAGAAAACTACTTCATAAGGAGAAAACAAGCCGAACGTGACCTCTTTCTATTGCCTGGGTTGCCAGAGATTGTAGATTTAAGTCATTGCAAACTGACCTATTCTCGTTGCATTTGCATTGTTAGACAATTTTTTTAACTAATCAATGAAGAAGTAAAATGAAAATTTAGACAAATTTTAAATATGATTTAAAAGAAAAAAAGCAATTAAACCTCTCTGATAGTGTTGTTTGTCAGATAATTATTTTTGTTATTACGGCAACATATTATTATAATTAAATAAAATAATATTATAGTCAAGAGTCTCTGATTGACTATATTTTTTTTTCAGTTAGTTCTCGAACTTTATGAATGATCAGTTTATTTCCTCAATTTCCAAATGTCGAGTGAATTAAAATAAATCATTAAATAACAGTGGAGTATAGTACTAATATAACATATGTTTAATCAGTCACATAAGTATAATTTTGGACATGATAATTAAATACAAGATCTAATTTGTATAAAATATTTATAACAATACAAATCTTGGCATGCTTAAGTTAATCGCCATTAATCAAGATCAGAACCAAAATTGACTCAAACAAACTAATTGATTGAGGGAGAAGGTGTACAAATCTCAATAGAAATTGAAATACAATTTAAATGATAAATTTGGCTACAATTTATTTTGTAGAATCATGTGATTGAATGACAATAGAAATCATTAGTTTTTTATTAGTGGTTTTCTTCCTCAACTTATGATAATAGAATCTTCTTTTTTCATCTTCCTATTTCTCATGCTAGTGACTTGAAGGAAGAAAAGTGATCCCCTCATTGATTGTACATCATTCTTTGACAGAGAGTCATGTGAGCTTCTTTCATCCATAATCAACCCCATTAGTTAGTCATTGGCTTTCAACATTCTTCTTTTTACCTGGTCGAAGATAATTAGCCTCATTTTTTAGCATCACGTGATTTTTTCATATTCATAATTTTTTCTTGATTGATTGATTTGTGTCTCTTTCTTATCACTTACTTACTATAATTAAGTGTTGAGAATCTTTTCCTAATCTCCTGGTCATATATGATTTTTTTTTTTGTGATAACGACTAGTTTGATAGCAGTGCGGTAGGGATCTTCGGTGCTGGGCTCGAGCCATCCTCCTTGCCCGCTACAAGCAGCTTGGCGTTGTAGTCTTCTATTCCTATTGACTTGTTGTGTGCAGCTTGGCCTTTACGTCTTCATCTTTGTTGGATTTTAGTAATTCCTCATAGGTCTAGATTGGGCAATTCATGCAAATGTTAATTTGGTTGGGCCTGACCCACATTGAATTTCTCTTAACAATAAAAATACAACCATCATCTAATTCCAAATTCGAGATGATGTATTCTGCATATTTTTCAATCAGGTATGGATCATAAATTTTAAATTTTCGGAGTTACTAGAACATGACCTCTTTTTATTGCTTAGGTTGCTGGAGACCGTAAATTTAAGTCATTGCAAACGCAAATGTGACCTCTTTCTGTTGCATTTGCATTGTTTGACAATTTTTTTAGCTAATCAATGAAGGAATAAAATGAAAACTTTGACCAATTTTAATTATGATTTAAAAGAAAAAAACAATCAAACCTCTATCTAGTAGTGTTGTTTGTCCGATAATTATTTTTGTTATTATGACAATATATTATTATAATTAAATAAATAAGATATAAAAGAATGTTTGACTATATTTTTTCAGTTAATCCTCGAACTTTATGAATGATCAATTTATTTTCTCAACTTCCAAATGTCGAGTGAATTAGGTCCCTTTGTTGATAGGAGGTTGAGTTTATAGTAAAAATAGTCGAGTAGAAAGTGTCACTCAAATCCTTTCCATAAAAAAGTACATTAACTCAAATTTTATAAATTGACGAATTAAATTAATATTTTATAAAATTATTAACTTTCTAAATGTAGTTAAATTCAAAAACTCCAAAACCTTAAAAGTTTTATAGTACATATTTATGAATGTTTCTGAAATAATCCAAATTGTTATTGTGAAATGACAATTTGCAACTGTCATAGAGGTCATATTTTACATTAAAAAAAACATTTAGAGACGGAGTGTAAAATAAAATTTTAACCGAAGTGCATGTATTTGGTTTGACTATTTCAAAGTTGTTAGTGTTCTGTTAATAAACTCCTAGTAATCTGGAGTCTAACTAGATAGAGTTTGTTTCTGAATTGGTCTTTGGTTGTTATTAGAATCTTTATTATATAAAGGCTATAAAAGCCTTAAGTTGCTTAATAAAAACGTAGAGGTATTTTTTCTACAGATTTCTTTGAGTGTGATTAAGCCTATCAAATCTGGTATCAGAGCCTCAAAGAGGTTTGTAGTGAGTGAAAAAGTGAAACACTGTGAGTGTTGGTAAGTGTGTGACAATGACTGAAACTAACAGTTTCTCACAAGCACGCCTTCCTAAGTTTGATGGAGATTATGATCATTGGAGTTTAATTATGGAAAATTTCTTTAGATCAAATGAGTATTAGAGTGTTGTCTAGGAAGGTTACACAGAACCAGTTAAAGACGAAGCATCGACGCCAGCTCAGAAGAAGACCTTAGAAGAAACAAAGTTGAAGGATTTGGAGGCCAAGAACTATCTATTCCATTCCATTGACAAGACCATTCCAAAGACAATTCCACAAAAGAAGACAACTAAACAATTGTGAGATTCAATGAAGATAAAGTATCAAGGGAATGCTCGGGTGCAGTGTGCTCAGCTTCAAACTCTTTGTCAAACTTCGAGCTACTGGAGATGGAACCGGTAGAGACAGTTAATGATTAATTCAGAATAGTGATAATGGTGTCGAATGACATGAGAAATTGTGGTGAAGATTGACGGGTATTAGGTCCGTCAATATTAAATTAACCCGTAAACACAATAAAATTGTAGCAAACATGGTCGATCCACAGAGAACAACAATCAATAAATGTAATCTAATGACCAAATCAAACTAAATGGTGGGTTTCGAGAATATGCGAATATTTGAATCAAGTGTTGATCATCGAAACTAAAAATATCTACACTGTTTAATAGTCACAGTTGTAGCTATTGACAACGTGCCTAATAACCAATCATTTCCTTAATAGACTGACCGGGTACGACCCTTGAATCTGATCTAACGTAGATCGCATTAAATACTAGAAAAGACCCGTGACCATAACCAATTGAATCAGTACGACAGTTCTTGAATTATGATTATGCAATCTCAACGCTACCTAGGTTAAATTAGCTACGAGCTATTTGATGTGCAATGTGTTAATCCTAATTAATCAATCAATTGCGCACTTAATTAACTAATTAGAATAACATGTGCATTTAACCATGCATATAGAGAATACATAAATATTTAACAACATAGCACGATAAAAATAATTCTCACACCGCAAATAATTAAATACAACTTAGTTGGATGAGATCCGTTTAACTTCTCATGGGCGTGGCGAACATCATTAGCTCAAAATAAATTGATTGTGCAAGAGAATAAATATTGCAAGTGTTTATTCAATTCTAATAAAAAAACTAAGAATGAGGAGAAACCTCTCACAATCGTTCTTCACATAAATAAATACTCTCTAGAAAAATCTAAAAACGAACTCCTAAAATCTCTAATAAAAATTTTAATTGTTTAGATTTTACGATTCAAATTTGAGAAATTAAAAAATGAAAGGAGTCGGATAACATCCAGTTGACTTGGTATTCTTTGACTAGTCTTGGCGATTTCTGCTTCAAGTCCCCAAAATTTTTAATTATCCCACAATTGTCTCCAGACTGTCAATAAATACAAAAATAGAACAGTTAGATAACAGATATCCAACAAAGTCCCAAAATTATAAATAAAATAATACAGAAATATTGTGTATTTTATGCTCAATCAAAGATATGTAGATGTTAAAATTGTTGAGAAGATTTTACGTACTAGCACTGAGAAATTCAATTACATTGTATGCTCAATTGAGGAGTCGAATGACATTTATAGTATATCAGTTGATGCCTTACAAAGCTCGCTATCGGTTTATGAGCAGGAGTTTCGAAAGAATGGTGGAGAGGAGCAAACACTGAATGTTAGTTATGATAAAGGGGAAGCAGAGGCAGACAAGCTGCAACTAGAGGCCGAGGGAGATAGATCAACAAGGACACGTGAAATATTATAATTGTCATCAACTAGGACATTTTAAATATGAATGTCCTAGTAGGGACAATAAAGCCAACTATGCTGAGGTTGATTACAATGAAGAGATGCTCCTGATGGCGGTTGTGGAAACTAACTGTGAGGAAATGTGGTACTTAGATTCCGGGTGTAACAATCATATGTGTGGGGAGAGACAGGACTTCTTAAAGATTGATAGTACATATTGACATTCAATGAAGTTGGGCAATAATACAACAATGGAAGTGATGGGGAGAGGAAATATACGACTGGACAGCAATGAAAAAATTCAGGTGATTATGGATGTTTATTATGTGCCAAATTTGAAAAATAATTTGCTCAGGATAGGCCAACTTCAAGAAAGAGGATTAGTCATTTTTATAAAGCATGGAGTATGCAGGCTTTATCACTTAATAAGAGGTTTGATTATGGAGACTTGGATGAGGGCGAATAGGATGCTTGTATTGACAGCTAATGTGGTACCAGAAAACTCTACTTGCTTCCAAACAATGACAAAAGATGAATCACGTCAGTGGCAATAGAGGAAATACAGAGATATGGTAAATGGTGTTCCACCTCTAAAAGTTTCAAATAAGTAATGTACAGTTTGCTTAGTAGGCAAACAACACAGAGAGACAAATCTAAGAAAAGGTCAATGACGTGCATCCAAGAAATTGCAGCTTTTACATGTTGATATTTGTGGTCTAATTGCATCAGTTTCCAATAGTGATAAAAGGTATTTTTTTTAACATCCATTGATGATTATAGTAGAAGATGTGGATATATTTTTTGATTGAAAAATCTGAGGCATTCACAACTTTCAGACATTATAAAGTCTTGTTGAAAAAGAGTCTAGAGTACCTATACAATGTTTATGCACTGGCAGGAGGAGAATTCATCTCCAATAAGTTCAATATTTTTTGTAAGGATGATAGTATAGTAGGCAACACACTACAACTTACACTCCGCAATATAATGGGATAGCTGAATGCAAGAATGAAATTATTATGAACATGGTTCGTTGTATGCTATCAGAAAAAAAAAGGTACCAAAGAGATTCTAGCCAGAAGCTGCGAGATGGACAACACATGTTTTTAATAAAAACCCGACGTCAACTATAAAAGAAAAAACTTTGGAGGAATTATGGAGGGGAGTTAAACCAAACATAGATTACTTTAGATTTTTTTTATTTTTATGTTTAGCCCATGCTCATTTGCCAGACCAGAAAAGAAGAAAATTGGATGAAAAAAGTTTTCCTTGTGTGTTATTAAGAGTTAGTGGTGAATCAAAAGCATATCAGTTGTTTGATCTAAACCAATAAAATTGTTATAAGTCGAAATGTGAGTTTCGAAGAAGATAAGGACTGGAAAGAACAACGCAAGAAGGAAGACAAGATATATTGGTTAGGGATGAAGATAAAACTGAAGAGCATGAGAATGATGCAGGAGCTGCAACTGGAACTAATAATGAAGACTAAGAAGATACTGCACCGACAGTCATGCAAGAAGCACCAAGTAATGCACTTCCTATAACAAATAGATCTCGGAGAGCTCCTTCCTATTTGCAAGATTATGTGTCAAGAGAAGGTCTCTAGAAGAAGAAAAAGAGTCAAATAACCTTGTGACGTTTGCTTCTTCTGAAGATCCTTGTTCATTTAGAAAAGCAACAGTAGAAGAAAAATGGAAGAAAACTATGGATTGCGAGACGGATTCCATTAAGAAGAATGAGACCTGACAGCTTACAGAACTACCAGTTAGGGCAAAGAAAATTTGTGTAAAGTAGATTTTCAAGACCAAAGGAAACGAGAATGGTAAAGTGAGCAAGTATAAGGCCGAGTTGGTTTCTAAAGGCTACGCTCAACAATATGGGATCGATTACAATGAGGTCTTTGCACCAGTTGTAAGATGGGATACAATTCATTTTGATTCCAGCATTAGCAGCACAACACGGTTTGAGTGTGTACCAGCTTGATGTTAAAAATGCATTCCTTTATGGTGAATTGGATGAGGATGTGTATCTGGAGCAGCCAATGAGATATGTTCGAAAGGGTGAAGAACAAAATATTTACAAGCTCGAAAGGCACTTTATGGATTGAAGCGGGCGCAACGTGCTTGGTATAGTAGAATTGAGGCTTATTTTCTCAAAGAGGGTTTTATACAGTGCAATTATGAGCATAGTCTTTTTATAAAAAAGAATGAGGTAAGAGATTTTTATTTGTCAGTTTGTATGTTGATGATTTGATCTTTACTAGTAATGAATCTTACATGTTTGAGGAGTTTAAAAACTCTATGAAAGATGAATTTGAGAGGATAGATCTAGGGAATATGAAATACTTCATTGGTGTTGAGATTATGCAAAGAACATAAGGTATCTATCTTAGTCAAAAGAAATATGCTAGTGAGTTGTTGGAGCCAATTAAGAATCCAATTGTACCAGGTTCTAAAGTTTCCAAGGGTGAATGAGAAGTTAAGGTGTATGCAACCTTGTTTAAACAATTAATTGAGAGTCTCATGTATATTACTGCTACAAGGTCAGATTTAATGTATGTGACATGTTTGTTAATGAGATATATGACTATTCCAATAGAGGCGCATTGCAAGCAACAAAAAAGTATTACATTATTTAAAAGGTACTATGTCTTTCGGACAAGAGAGGTGATTCAACAGAACTAGTTGGTTATATAGATAGTGACTATGTTGTGGATATAGATGATAGGAAGAGTACAAGTGATTATGTGTTTGATGAATGGAAAGACGGTTTTTTGGGCTTCAAAGAAGCAGCCGGCGATGACCTTATCAACCAGGAAGGCGGAATTCGTTGTCACAGCTTCCTGTGCCTGTCATGTGTCTACATGCAAAAGATTCTGCGACAACTTGGTTGTCCACAACAACAGCCCACAACTATTTTATGTGATAATTGCTCAACAATTAAATTGTCCAAAAATACAATTCTACATGGGAGGAGTAACCATATTGATGTTAGGTTTCATTTTCTAAGGGATCTTACGAATGATGAAGTTGTGAAGCTTATCCATTATGGCACAGAGAAACAAATAGCTGATATTATGACTAAGCCTTTAAAATTTGACGCATTCATAAACTGCGAGAAGAGCTTGGAGTGTGTGAAGTACTATTAAATTTAAACTCAATACTACCTCATTTAGTTTAAGGGAAGTATTGTTGGGTTTGACTATTTTAAAATTGTTAGTATTTTATTAATAAATTGAAAATCAATTAGATAGAATTTGTTTCAGAATTGATGTTTGATTGTTATTAGAATCCTTATTGTGTGAAGGATATATAAAAGTTTTAAGTGGCTTAATAAAAATGTTGGAGATATTTTCTTCATATTTCTTTTGAGTGTGATCGACCTTACGAAAAACATAGCGTTTCCGAAATAAAATAAAATGAAAAAGACACGAACATAGCCATAGTGGAGGGAGACACCAAGAGAGGGAAAAAAAAATAAAAATGTCGCAAGTCATCAACCTAAACCTCATCAACTCCTCGTACCCGACCCGACCCGAATCACACCGTCTCCTCCATTCCTCCGCCACCAATAGCCATTTAATCCAAGAGTGGAGCTCTCTACTTGCGAAACTCAGCTGCAAAGGGAAATTTTCCTGCTTATTCTCCGATAATCGCAGAGAGGTATTATCATTTACACAATCTTCTTTATCCGTATTGTTATTGCGCGTTAATTCTCATTAAGTGCATTCAAATTGCGGTATATTTGGGGCTGTTGTTGTTATAGATGAAATTGAAATGCTCATGTTTTGTTTCTCTGTAGTTTTTAGCTTGTTTTTAACCGTTTGCGTTTGGTTACTGAGAAATCGTAGTTTGAGAGGTAGAAGTTGTGAAATGTTTGTTGTTTGGTAGGGAAATAGTGACTTCGTGTGTTGATTTTGGTTGGGTTTAGCTGTTTACAGAAGCTGAGCAGTGTGGTTTTGATTGGGTGTTGTTTTTTTAACCTCAAAATGTGGTTTAATTTGATGAAATTTGTGACGCATATGTGTTTGAGTAGAAACTTTGGAACATTGATAGTGTATTTAACATGTCATCGTTTTGTTCTGTTTTGTGGGAGCATGTATACACAACTTCAATGGAACATGTACTCTTATCTGGGAGGAAGGAAATGTTTATTGGTATATCTATCGTCATTTCTACTTGTTTAATTGGAAAATATAACTTTGAAGCAAAGTATCATAGTTCTTTAGCTTTGTTTCTCTACCTTGAATGAGTGGCACAGAGGTGTGCACGGGTGGGTTTGGTTTTTAGCCGAACCGAAAAATTTTCGGTTTTATAATTGTAAAACCAAATTGAGGTATAAAACAGAGCCGAAAAAACTGATTTCATTTAAGTAAATATTCGGATTTGGATCAAAGGTGAACCGAAACTGGGATCCGAACCGAGCCGAAACAAAAATTGGTTTTCTATTCTCAAAACCGCAAAAATCGAACCGAACTGGACATGTGGTGTGGTTCCGTTTCATTCGGTTTTGTTTTATTTTTCCACCCTTAACTGGCATAGTTCAACCAAAACTGTCTGTTTTGCATAACTTGTTGTGATATGTGTTCCAAAGGATTGTCTTTAGGTCTCTCAATGTTGCAAGTTCCGAATATAACATCTTCTGATGTATTATGTATAGCAAATATGTCATCTATAGATTTTAAAGTAGGGTATCTTTGTTTCTAGGAACAAGCTAGGAAAGCCTTAGAAAGCGCGCTTGGTGAAAAGAAGAATGAATTTGAGAAATGGAACAAAGAAATCAAGAGGAGAGAGGAGGCTGGAAGTGGTGGCAATGCTGGGGGTGGAGGTTGGTTTGGTGGGGGAGGAGGCTTTGGATGGTCCAACGATGATCGTTTCTGGCAAGAAGCACAACAAACAAGTCTCGCTCTGCTGGGTATTTTCGTTATGGTAGGCAGGCAGCTATATTCTGTCAGTCAGTGGCTGTAAACAGTGCTAATAGGTTTGGTGTCTAATCACTTTTCTACTTTCATTTCTCTTTACAGTATGTGATAGTTACAAAAGGCGAAGTGCTGCTAGCTGCTGTCTTCAATCCATTGTTATTTGCTTTGCGGAGAACAAGAAACGGGTTCACTTTCATCACGTCAAGACTCCTTCACATCACATCTCCAGATAGTGAGACTCAGACTGGTACTAATGATACTTCAAAGGTAGCCTACGGTCGCCTCTCTGCCAAAGAGAGAGTTCTCAGGAAATATGGAAGCGAGTGATAATTTATACAGGTTCTGTTTCGAAAGTTCATTAAACCTGCTTGTTTTTGAGGGAATGCTATTGATTTTTGAACTAAGGCAAACTTATAGAGCACAGCTAGGAAAACATGAAGTTTTGTTTACCTTGTAGAAATAGCTAAACCTCATTTGGTCTTTGAATTCTAAATAGCTTGCAAGTAAGATGCTTACATTCTAGTTCATCATTGCAATTGAGTCTGTCTTATGTTAATTTCCTCTCATTACATCCATATATGCATGATTAGTATAAAAAATTCGTTAGTAAATGCAATTTAATTCATCTCGTCAGCTTACATACATAAATATATTGTTGTTGACCGAGACATTTTCCATTATGTTGGTTTCCATCTCTAGCTCTGTTTCTTCTACAAAATACACACTATAGAAATCACATTTTCTCTAGCTAGAGAAACACTATATGTACTTGTAGCTTTGCTTCTTCTACAAAATAAATACTATGCACATTTTCTCCTGCTAGAGAAAGACTATAGTTTCTTGTCATATGATGTAAGAAAGACTATAGTTTCTTGTCATATGATGTTGGGTAGTAGAAATTTTATCACTGTACTTCTGTCATATTTTCTTTCTAATCTCTTTACAAAATTATCAGCCTTCATTGAGCATTTTATCTGCAATAGCATAGCATTTGCCAAAACACTATCTCAAATAGTAAACGCTAATTCTGAACACTTTATTTTCTGAAAAGGCAACTGGTTACTCAAAACGGTTAATATGCTTACACTCTAACTCACCATTGCAATTGAGTAGTGTCTCATGTTAATTTCCTCTCATTTCATCCATATGCATGGTTACTATCAAATACAATTTAATTCATCTCATAAGCTTACATAGATGTGCATATATAAATACATTGTTGATCAATTCATTTTCCATTCCGCTGATTTTCATCTCATAATGTAACTCCTGAGCTTTACTTCATCTATAAAATACTCCTGAGCTTGAGAAACACTATAGAGACCTGTTGCATGATGTTGTGCACATAGATATTTATCACTAAACTTTATGATTTGTTCTATTGAATCTCTTTACAAAATTATTACCCTCCATGAAGCATTTTAGAAACATTTAGAGCCTGTTTGGTATGACTTATATAAGTACTTTTACAGTTTTCTGGATTCCAAAGCACTTTACTGTACTGTGTGGTTAAAAATCCAGTAGTGCTTATATGCTAGAAAAGTGTTTTCAGATGGTGCTTCTGTTTTTCTTATTCTCCTATCAGAAGCCAAAAGCACAAGCTATCCCAAACAGACCCTTAGTCTCATTTGCTTAAACATTATCACCCGTACTTTTTGTCTTGTTCATATTCATATCCACTCATTTTCATGGTCTTCTTTTATCATCACTAACCAACTCTGATTCTGCAACTGCAATCCATCACCTTCTATTATTACTAGCTATTGATTGCTTTTCCATATACAACCAATCATCCTTACATGCATGTCAATTTCTTAGTGACTCTATAGACCTCCATTTCTATTTAATCATTGAAAAAACCCTTCTATCTTTAGTTGCAGAACAAAATGGAGGACCAACCATGCTTGGTTTCTTTGCTTATTTCCTCATCAAAATTGGGTATGTGTCATTATTGTTTCTTTCTCTCTCAACTATTTGATAACTGCAATCTTTAATGATCAAATGAGGGTACCACATTATCCGATCTATTTATGTTGAACCAAATTTTGCCAGAATAGTTATCTTTGCTCAAGTTGTTTGTGATTGAAATTTTTATACATGTGTGTGTATGTATAGATTATACTTCTAATTAAATGCTGAATTTTGAATGATGGTAGTTTAAGGCTATATTAGTGTTAGCTTTTGAGTACAAAACCAATATGATTGAGTATAGTTAATTGGTGTTTAATGTTTTATGGTACATATATATATATATATATTATTTGTACTCCAATGCTATGTTAGAAAAGAAGTAGAAGTCATTTTCAGAAAGTTAATATTTCTAATTTTTTTTCTAAAAGTGCTTTTAGAAGGTCCAGCAGTACAAAACAAGTATTTTTTTTTTCTTTCCGTTATTCAAACATCATACGAAATAACTCCTTTCTTATAAGTTAAAAGTCAATCTATGTAGAGCGTGTTTGAGTTTGAGTTTGCTTCTGCTTGTAACTTCTAGAATAGAAGAAGAGAAGCAGAAGCCATTTTTAAAAAGCCAATGTTTTTTATTTCATCTAGAAGAGTTTCTGGAAGGGCAGAAGCGCTTCTATGAGTAACCCAAACACCACATGAAACAACTTTCAGAAGCCAAAAGCAAGTCCTATCCAAACGTGCCCATAAAAATGCACTACGAATCTAGCAATGAAATGCGAATTGTTTTTCTTTGTAATAGCAAATATTTATCCAATAGTTCAACATGGATTTCATTAGACTTGCATATTTAGTTGGTTTTTTAAGAATGTGATTAGGTTTTGTAATTGGGGTCATACATTGTATTTTCATTTATTTATTTATTTATTTTTATGGAACTTGGATCTGACATTCTATTAATGATAAATCCAAATAGAGAAACATTGCTGAGATTCTCTGCATTATTCTTATACCTAATTAATTATTTAATTTCAATTTTAACTCAATGATGAATAAAAGAGTCTAGAAACATGATTTGTCCATGAACAATAATTAATTAACCTAAATTATGCTTTTGTACTACCAAAATTAAAATTTAATCGTTATGTGGGTCCTTTTGATACATGAATCTGCAACTATCACTCAATAACTATATATATATATATATATATATGGAACTACTAGCAAATTATACACGTATAAAATAATGATCAATCTCTATAATAAATTAAAATTCATGATAATCATACCATCGTCACAAAACCCACATTTCTTCCATTACAATTTACAACTTTCAAGTGTCGACATTTTCTTTAATATTTTATTTTTCATGATTTTCTAATCTGTCCAACGTGTTATTAATTTATTTAACCATCTATATCATTATTTAAAAAATAAAAAAAAATTTACATTCAAATACTAATTAGTATAATAATACTACTAATTAGTGAGTAATTATTATAAAAGTAAATATGATTTGAAATTTTGTTTAAATTATTTTTGTGAGTTGTTTTTTTAATTTTAAGATATATTATATAAAATCATAAACAACAATTAACAGAAAAATGAAAACAAGAAGTCAAAAGTCGTCTGTTAAAGTACTTTTAGTTGACATATAAAACACAACTACATAAACAGAGTTAGATAAGATACTATTAATTTTTTCCTTTTTTAATTTAATAAAATTAAGACCATGTAATAAAAATCAAGATTTCAAGCAGTCAAAAAAGCATCTTCGCACACACATCACTCAATCCTAGGCTTAACTCACTCTCTCTCTTTTTATCTCATCAGTCTCTCTCTCTCTCTCTGCGTGTATTTGTGTGCAAAGAAAAATCAACAAACAAACAACAAAGATTTAAAAAAAAATTAAAACCTCATCTCTGTTTCCTTGAATCTTGGTTGTCGTGTTAGTGAAAAGAAAGTGACCATCACGATCTCTTTTTCTTCTTCTTCTCTTTGTCCTTCATCGTCCTGTGTTTTCTTTTCAACACAACAAGAGAAAAGTCTCTGACTTTAGTCCTTTCTTTATTTTCTTCTCATCTGGGTCTGTCTGTCTGTCTTTTGTTTTTTGTATCTTTGTTTCTTGTTTCGCTTTTTTGCAAGATTCTCTCAACTGGGTATGGTTTGTTTTTGGCTTTTATTGTCTGGTTTCTGATAATTCTCTCCTGTAGTACTACTACTATCAGTGGTGGAAAATCACACTCTGTTTGTTAGTGTTTTGATGATTGGTGTGGGTTCAAGATTTGAGAAAATGGGGTTAGATGAGAAGAAGAGTGAAGAAGAAAGTTCCAGTGATGTCGTGAAGAGTGAAAATGGGGTTTTGAATAAAGGAAAAAATGAAGAGAATGTGGAGGATTCTGGAAGAGTTGGTGGGTCGATTTCTAGACAGGCCAGTGAGAGTTCTATTTCTGCAACTGAAGATGATGAGGAGGATGAAGATAGGAGTATTGAATTGGGTCCTCAATTCACTCTTAAAGAACAAATTGAGAAAGACAAGGTCTTTTTTAGTTATTTCGGATTGAATATGTTGTTTGTGTTATGAATCTTTTTTTGATTGTTTGGTTGTTTTCAGGATGATGAGAGCTTGAGGAAATGGAAAGAACAGCTTCTTGGAAATGTGGATTTGAATTCTGTTGGAGGTATAAATGTCTTCGTTTGAGCTTGAATTTGAAGTCACTGTGTATATATATATATATATATATATATATATATATAGATCCTTGTTACATGAGTATGATATTTGATCTAATTCTCCTGTATATGATATGGTTTTTAGAAACATTGGATCCTGAGGTTAAGATCATGAGTCTAGCAATAAAATCCGCGGGTAGACCTGATATAGTTCTTCCAATTCCGGCGAATGGGAACCCGAAAGGTTCTTGGTTTACATTAAAGGAAGGTAGTCGTTATAATCTGGAGTTCACTTTCCAGGTTAGCAACAACATTGTATCAGGACTCAGATACACTCATACAGTTTGGAAAACCGGTGTCAAGGGTAATCTTAATCATAAACCGAATCTTCTGTTTGTTTGTTTCGAATGGATTATTCTGATTTCTGATTCTGATTTGATTGAACTTTGTTACAGTGGATAGCGCGAAGAAGATGCTTGGAACATTCAGTCCTCAAGCTGAACCATATACATTCCAAATGCCGGAAGAAACGACTCCTTCTGGCATGTTTGCTAGAGGGTCTTATTCCGCTAGAAGCAAGGTCAGTTCAAGTATAGTGACTGACTGTTAATTTTTTCGATTTCGTTAATGTCATTTTGAAACTGAGGTATATGGTTGTTAGATATTCGAATTATGAAACTAGGTGTATAACAGTTCTAGATTCATATTGTCTTGTTACATTTTATCTTGGTATCCAGTCATGTGAAAATGGAATGCCTCATTCCGTTCGTCCATATATTACTTTTCGCGTGCATTAACATCATTTCGAAACTTAGTTATATGATTCTTAGATGTTCGAATTCTGAAACTAGATGTATAAGAGTTTCTAGATTCATATTGCCCGGTTACATTTGAAAATGGAATGACTCTTCTGTTCATTCATGTATTACTTTTCGCCTTCATTTCGAAACTTAGATGTTCAAATTCAGAAATTAGGTGTATAATAGCTCTTATATTCATATTTTTATCTTGGTATCAATCATGTAAAAATGGAAAAGCATTATCGAAATGACTCTTTCTGTTTCATCCATATCTTGTTACCATTTGAAGTTGTGGTCCTAGGATGATCATTGATTATTGCTGGCAGGAAAATGTGAAAACGAATGTTCATTATCCTCTTTAACGTATGCGAATAACGATATAGACTTCTTGTATTGTTTACTTGTTTTATGTTTGAAATTCTAGGACCACAACCCATGTTTAGATTTGTAATAATGTAGACTTCTTGTGGCTGTAAAAGTCTGTTTCCTTGCTGAATATAAAACAATAACCCTCTCTTCTGTTCCACATTTTTCGCTGTTTTCCAGTTCCATGACGACGACAACAAGTGCTACTTGGAGATCAACTACACATTTGACATTCGTAGAGAATGGCAGTCGACGACTTGACTTAAACCCAAAAAGCCATTTCTAGTGTCTGTTTTTTTAGTTTAGTCATATCCAAGACTGATCACCTTCTACACAAAGAAGCTGTGAATTGCTGTGAGGTGTATTATTTCATTGATTAGGGGTCTCAATAAAGTTTGAGCTCAAGCTTATTGAGCTGCAATCGCGGCGAATGGTTAAGCTTTATGGTTCGATTATGAGGACGTTTTCGTGCTATTGAAAATGGTGTTTGTGTTATGTTAAAGGTTTAAATTGGTTCTTTGTTGTAGTTGAGAAGTGTTGAAGAACTTGTAGTGAGCATTGAAGATACTGTTGTTTAATCTTTGTCTTCTTTTCTGGGTTTTGTTTATTAACTTCTTGTGTTCTTTCAATAGTTTGTTCTTTTAGTGTTGGTCAAGACCCTTTTTTCACTTTAACTTTGTTGCTTTATGTGTTCTTGTTTGCTTTGTGTTGATTGAATGATTTTGCTTTCTCTTTTGTTGCTTTTGCTTTTTGGTGATTTTCTGGGATTGTCATGAGTATGTATGTTTGACAAAATGGTTTCTAGGGATAGTACCGTTTCCCTTCTAATAATTCTAATGTAAAAGTTAACCTTGCATTTAGTTAACTCTGCTTTATGTATGTTAGACTGCCTTTTCTTTTCAAATCTCTGAAAATTGTTCTAAACGGTGTGTGGACAACTCAAGAAAATTAGAAATATCGATATCTTTTCACCATTTCACCAATGGAAGCGAAATAGAAGTAATTTTAAGGTGGTATCGGAGCCATTCTGCAAAGCTATAAATTTACCACTAGATATTCAACTACTTATCAAATAGTTTTAAGAAGTTACTTATCAAATAGTTTTAAGAAGTTAAAAAGACAATTTATCCAAATGAAAGACTTGTTTGAATAGATTAATATTTGATTTTTGACTTTTAAAAGCTATTTTGGATGATATTTAGAGGGTCTGCTTGGGATAACTTGTGTTTTTGGCTTTTGACATGAGAAAAAGAGAAGTAGAAGCACTATGATAGAAGCACCAACTGAGGTGCTTTCATTTAAAGCATTTTTTCTCCGTATAGCACTTTTAGATTTCTAACTAAATAGTACTGGAAAATGCTTTTGAATCCAGAAAGCTGTAAAAATGCTTATATAAGTCATACTAAACAGGTTTAAAGTCTATTTGGTACGATTTATATAAGCACTTTTACAATTTTCTGAATTCAAAAGCATTTTCCAGTACTATTTGGTTAAAAATTTAGAAATATTTATAAAATGAAAAAATACTTTCAATGAAAGCAAATGATGTAGTGATTCTGCCAAAGTGTTTCGTGCTTCTGCTTTTCTTCATTTTCTGTTAGAAGTCAAAAGTATAAATAATTTCAAATAGACATTTAGATAACTTGTTTTTGGTTTCGAGAGGGTAAAGATATTAACTTTTGGAAAAACTTATATTTCTCCCATTCTATAATAAAAGTTAAAACTTCTCAAACATGCCTAAACCCAAAGCCAATTGAAAAGTTAATAATGAAACATATATGCAAAGCCCATATGCTATATAAATCAAGAACCAGCTCTACTACATAAAACGGGCCTAAAAGCCCAATAACTAAAGCCCATTTACACAAACCGTCATATAGTCTCCTATCAGAACCTGGGTTCTGTTGGCCTATAGACTTCCATTTGCTTTGGAAAACCTCTCATCAGACTACACACGACCCTAACTCAAATCATCGTAGATTGATTCTTCTCCGTTCGACATCAGGTACTTACTTTTTCTTTCACTCACTAATAAATTGTTTCATTACTAATACGAAACCCTAGAAATTGTATGAAAATTTTTGTTTTATTATGGATTTTGAAGCTGTATTTTATTTGTTTAGTCTTTGATGCGAATGGGGTTTTGTGATTTTGTCGTAAATTTATCGTAGTCGTCTTGATGCATTGGAAAAATATGAAGCTTATATGGATTCTTGTTCACTTCAATTGTATTTTTCTTTGTTTGGTTATTGTTGTGATTGGGTTTTGTAATTTTGTTGTAAATTTGTGATAGATTAGTTGATTAGGAACTCAACTGTGTTTTGTTTGTGAATAGGTGAGGAATTTGGGGAAGATATATAGTTAGAAGATGACGGAAAAGAGAGAGGGAGATGGTAGTGTGAATGAGGATAGACATTTAAAGAAGAAGAGGGTGGTGGAGAAGGAAGAGTTTTCTCGTTCTCTTTCTCCTCCTCCACGTCTTGGTTTTGAGAATCCGCTTCTGCCAATTGCAAATACGTATAGTGATGATGAAGAGGAGGATGAGTACAGTGGGAGGAGAGAGAGGAAGGGAGAGAGTAATGGATCCAAGGTGGAAGTGAATGGTCGCGGCAGTGAGGAAGTGGAAGAGGAGGATGAGGAGGAAGATGAGCGAGAAGGTGGTTGGGGAAGACGGAGCAGACTTGTGGAAGTTAGGAGAGATTGCCCGTATCTTGATACTGTGAATCGCCAGGTAATTTATCTTAATTCAAGGAGTGTTAATAGGATCTGCTTCTTGTATGATGGAAAGTTTGGTTTTGTAGTATATATATGTAGATGGTTGGAGTTTGTTTTCTTTGTATACCTTATTATTCATTAGATAGGATGTTTTTGACTTGCAGGTGCTGGATTTTGATTTTGAGAAGTTTTGCTCTGTTTCGTTGTCGAACTTGAATGTGTATGCCTGTTTGGTTTGTGGGAAGTATTATCAAGGAAGAGGACAGAAATCACATGCATATACTCACAGTTTAGAAGCAGGACACCATGTCTATATCAATCTTCGGACTGAAAAGGTTTATTGCCTTCCTGATGGATATGAAATCAATGATCCGTCACTGGAAGATATTCGGCATGTTTTAAACCCAAGGTACAAGTAATTGTGTTTGTTCATTCATCTTTATCTGTGTAACAAGTTTTCCTAGGAATACTGGAGCATAGATTTTCCATATTTTTGCATGACAAGAATTGATGGATCACTTTGTGATCCAGATCTACTATATCAAATCCCTTTTTCCTTGATAATCATATTTCTTTATGCTGATGTATGTACTCCCTTTAGTACACTAACATATTTGAGTACAATTTATGCAGGTTTACACAGGAACAAGTAGAACAGATTGACAAAAATAAGATGTGGTCTAGGGCTCTGGATGGTTCAGATTATCTACCAGGAATGGTATGGCCTTCTGAACTTGAGCAAGATTAGTATTGCTGCTAGACTATAGGTATGACCTGCTTAGATTTGTTATGATTTCTAAAATCATGTTTTAACTCTTTTTGGTTCTTTTTGTTAATCTTTAGGTGGGTCTGAATAACATCAAAGAGACTGATTTTGTCAATGTCACTATTCAATCTTTAATGCGAGTAACTCCATTGAGAAATTTCTTCCTTATTCCTGAGAATTATCAGCACTGTGATTCTCAACTTGTTCAACGATTTGGAGAACTCACCCGGAAGATTTGGCATGCACGTAACTTCAAAGGACAGGTATGATCCTAATTAAAATTATGCTGAGGTTACGGTTCTCAAAGTTATGAACCATAAACATTAATGTTCTGTTTTGCACCTTCCTTGTGTCTACAGGTGAGCCCACACGAGTTTCTGCAAGCAGTTATGAAATCCAGTAAAAAGCGATTTCGAATAGGTGCTCAGTCCAACCCAGTGGAGTTCATGTCATGGCTTCTGAACACATTGCATAAGGATCTTAAACCTCCCAGGAGAAATACGAGCATTATCTATGAGTGCTTTCAGGTAAAGTTCTTTTGTAATGTCAGTGTGCATTATTTGTATAGAACTTGTGCCTTAAACAAACTTGTTTTTTATAGGGTGAACTGGAAGTTGTGAAGGAGATTCCTAGAGGCGAAGATGGCGATAATATTAGAGAAATTGCTACAATGCCATTCTTGATGCTTGGTCTAGATTTGCCACCACCACCTCTTTTTCAAGACGTTATGGAGAAGAATATTATTCCCCAGGTATGAGTGGCATTATCTTTACTTTGAACCTGTAACCCTCCATAGAGTTTCTATGGCTAATTTATTTATTTATTTTGTTTAGGTTCCTTTATTCAATATATTGAAGAAGTTTGATGGGGAAACTGTGACTGAAGTTGTTCGGCCTCATGTGGCAAGGATGAGGTACCGTGTCACCAGATTACCTCGCTACCTTATACTTCACATGCGACGCTTTACTAAGAACAACTTCTTTGTGGAGAAGAATCCTACATTGGGTAAGCCCTATATTCTCAGAATATATTTTTCAATTATATGAACAATGAATCTAGCCATGGTATTTATTTTCTTCATGCTAATTGATATTACTTTCCGCAGTCAACTTTCCTGTAAAGAATCTTGAACTGAAAGATTACATACCTCTGCAAGCACCTAACGAGAACGAAAAATTGCGATCCAAGTATGATCTGATTGCCAATATCGTCCATGATGGCAAACCTGAAGAGGGTTTCTACAGGGTTTTTGTGCAGCGAAAGTCCGAAGAATTATGGTAAGTACTCTTATCCCCTTTTTTGACTAGCTGTAAACTAAAATCACAACTAAATAGCTAATGCCTAGCTGTACTCTTTTATGTTTCCAGGTATGAAATGCAAGATTTGCATGTCTCTGAAACACTTCCTCAGATGGTTGCACTCTCTGAGGCGTATATGCAGATATACGAGCAGCAGCTGTAGAACGAAGAGGTCGAGCCCCACGATCATGCATCTGTACTAACTTCATTAATTCCATGGGCGTCAAAGACTGTGCAACCAATTCTCAATTCAAGGAAATATTGAATGAAGGAAGTCCTGTCATGGCCGTGTGATGTATGTGCAGTTAAGTGTGGAGACTGGTAGAAATTTAACACTTGAAGATGAAGATTTTTGTGCTTGGATTATTTTTTATCTAGTTTCATTCCATGTTTTGTTGAATTAAAAGATCAAACCCCATATGGGGAGTGTGATAGGTGGATAATATTTTGCATTGTCATAGGACTTGCCGTAGGCTATGAAGGAGAAATTAGAAAGAAAAAAAATTATATAAGAACAATTAGAAAGAAAAAAAATGATATAAGAACAATATGGTCGATAAGTAAAACAATACATATTGTTTTAGGCTATTTTGATCTTCGATTAACATTTTAAATACTCGGCTAAATTAGTCAATTGAATTGAATGTTATACTAAGCATGTGTTTTGAAAAAATTTTCAATTAGCCTTATAATATATTTATTTTAATAATTTTTTAAATAATTAATTATATTATTATTTTATACTTAATTTAAAAATTGATACGAAACATTCAAATTTAACAATTTATTTAAAATATAATTTAATACTTAAATGTTAAAGTTAATTTAATTTCTATTTAAAAATTTAAAAATAATTTAATAATTAATTGTTAATATTAATTTAATTTTAATTAAAAAATTAATGTTAAATATATTTTAATATTTTAACTTATCTATTATATATAAAATTATTAGAAATTTATTATAAATATAAATATAATTTCGATTAAAATTCATTATATATAAATATAATTGAGATGTATATGACATTTTTTTTTTCAAAAATTAGTTTCGATAATTTTTTAAAATATTAATTGAAATGACCGTATATTTTTTAAAATTAATTTAGAATCTAAAAATGGTTAAAACACTAATTGAGAATTTTTAATTGGGTAATATCCAATTTAGGTGAATCGTTAAACACAAATGATAGATATAACTATATTAACACTAGCTCCATTGAATATCATTTTAGACTATGGAGTTGATGCTAGTTAGATACGAATCAACCAAGTCTAACTATGCATCAGAGAATCATACATCAAAAGAGCCAAGAAACAGCTCATGATTTATAGACAAGAAACAAGAGGTCAAAGAGACAAATACAAAATGGAACAAATACGTCATTACAATAACCCGTTGAAAATATTCGATATCTACAAACAAAATAACTAATTCGTAAAAGACACTTCAATCAATCCAAAGACTTATTCTTTTCTTTGTGATTATCGAATTTATCGTGTCTTAATTTAAAGACCCTCTAGTCCTCGAAATCTTCAAAACACGTCTTGTTGAGGATTTTCTTGACAGAAAGCAGTGGGAAGAAGAGAAAGTGTAGAAGCAGAACTTGATTACTGCCACTCTTATGGCTGTAAGTGCTTTTAGATTATGTGTTTCTTTTTCTATTGTATATTATTCAAAGGCTTGATAGTGCATTTTGTTTTGATTACTCAATTTTGCATGGATAGTTATGCTTCTTTTGATAGAGGTAACTGTTGAAGGGTCTGTTTATGGATTTTGACTTTTAATTCAAATGGTGGTTGAGTAACTTTCAGGGGTGCTTCTTATATTTCAAAAAATTTGTAGAGTAACTAATAAGTATTAGTTTCCTGAAAATGGCTAATGTTTCTTTTCTTCTACGACCATAAATTAAAAGTAAAAACAATCCCAAACAGATTCTAAATTATTTATGGAAAATAGTTAGAAATTTTTTTATAGGCCATAAAAAGTTTACTATATAATTATAGGCCACCTTTGAAAAATTTGCAAAACTAAAGTTTGATTTTCAGTCCATAGGTCATTCACAGCTGTGAGCGTGATTCACAGCATATGTGAATTGTAAAGTTTCAGGGGTATTTTGGGAAACTTGGCCTATGGGGTAAAAACTAAATTTTTAAAAATCTGTTTTTGTATGTTTTTCAAAATATACTTATAATTGTATTTTGAACTTTAAAAGACCCATTTAAAAGAATTTTCCATTTTTTAAAATTTTTTTTTCCAACTTTCCAATAGGATAATTTTTTATTATAATTATTTTAAAAAATTGTTTTGAATTATTTATGTTTTTATTTATTTTATTTTTTTGTTATATACCAACAAAAGTTGAAACTATTTTCAAAAAGTTAAATATCTTTTAGTTTCATCTGAAAAAGTTTTTTTTAAGGTTTGAACCACTTCCGTTAGTTATTCAAACACCGTAAAAATAATTTTTAAAAATAAAAATAAATATCCAAAAAGATTATATTTTTATTCTAATTCCAATTATACATGATTAATAGATTCATATTTTTTTTAATTAAATCCAAAAACAAAATCACGATTATACTTCAATCAACGTTTGGTTGTATATTTATAACTAAAGAAAATACGTCTAATATTCTAGTATATTCATATCGAAAAATTGTTATGTACAGACCCGATCCCATGTCCCGAAATTCGGAAACTGGGAGAAGGACAACATTCCATACACATCCTTCTTCGAGAATGCAAGAAAGGAGAAAGCTGGAATGAGAATGAACCCTAATGATCCTGAACAGAATCCTGAAGCTTTCAATGCAGATTTTCATCAATATTCCAATAATGAAGGAAAGATGAATCTCAGTCTCAAAAAGACTAGAAGAAAAAGTGATAGTAATGATGCAAGTATCAATGGTTTCTCTCCTTCAGTAGTGTTACAACCAACTCACTCTAGACAAAGAAGTTCAAGCTATCTGCATGAGGACCTATCGGTAATTTTATTTTATTCTGATTATTTGGATAATTATTCATTTAAACTTTCTTACCTTTTAGGTTTTGCTCGAGATATCTGAAATAGTTAGAATTCGATTATTAAAACTTTTTTTTAATGATATAGATATTGTAGGAGGTAAGGTCGTTTCTAAGTTGGTAAAAAGAGTTTAAAAAATTCTTAACCATTAAATTATGGTAATTTTGGAGATTTAAATAAATTTTTTACAAGATCAAAAGTTTATAAGAATAATTTTTACAATTTATGAATTTGAAAATATATTGTTTTAAAATAAAAGTTCTAACGTTTGATTTTGATAATTAAATTTTAATAAAACTAATCAAAATGATTATGCCACTTTCACGGTGCAAAAGTTCACCGTCTTAAATCTTTTTTACTAAGTTATGATCATTTTGATTTCAGTATATTAATCATTTTGATTATATATATATATATGAACTGATTAAACATTTGAACTTTTTAAATAATGATGTTTAGAAACGATCCTATATGTATATTAAAACGATTAATATATTATTTTTAATTAGAGCATCTTTAGTGGATTGAGACATATGTGTCATGGTAAATGAAGGGTGTGAATAATGATGTATCAAAAATATTATTTCTGAAGAAAAAAAAATAAAAACAGCTCATAGTTATTATTCTCTATCCAGATTTCCCTAATTTATAATCCATTAGAATTAAACTTTTTTTTTCTTTTTTAATTTATAGTTGAGATAAAAATTAAGATAATTACAATTTAAAAATATTAAAAATACCACCAACAACTAGGAGGTGGAAAATAGAAGTTCTGCCTCACACCCTCTATTATCTTTTTTTGCCACGTCATCAGAATATTATGAATTCACATGGTCATGGATTAAAAATTTTTAAATAAAAAATCCAAAATATCCATATGGATGTGGAAATCAATAGATTCATGTTCCAGTAGAGATGCTCTTAGAGCATCTCCAATTGTTTAGTGAATTCAGCCAGATGTGGCATGGTAAATAGAGGGCGTAGATAATGACGTGTCAAAAATAATATTTCTGGAGAAAAGAAATTAAAAATCGTCCACTATTCAGATTTTCTTAATTTATAATCTATTAAAATTAATTTTCTATTTTCTTTTTATTTTATAATTTAAATAGAAATATGGTAATTATAATTTTAAAATATTAAAATTGCTGATTGACACCGTCAATTAGAACGTGGAAAATAGAAGCCCTACTCCACACTCCCTTTTATTTTTTCTGCCACGTCACCAGCATATTGTAAATTCACATTACCATATCCAATAAATAAATTCACATTCCACTTGAGATACTTTTAACATCAGAAACTTACATCTAATTTAAAATTTATAAAATAAATAATCTAAATTGACTCGAATTGGTTGGACCTATTTTAGCATCAGAGATCTGCATCAATACCCAGATTCGGAGCATGGGACGAGACCGACCCTAAATCCGGAGAAGGATTTACCGTCATCTTCAATAGAGTGAAGGAAGAAAAACATGTTGCATCCACAAAATTCCCAAATGTACCTTCAAAGCATCCTATCAATTCACAATTTCATAAGCTTAACCACAATCCATCCACTTTATCTAAGGTAGAATTATATAACAACTGTTTTAACTATTATCTTAATTATGCCAAAATGTGAATTGATGTCTTATTATCATGCAGATATGTTGCTGTCTATCACCAAGCACAAGAGATTGAGAGTTGAGCAAAGCACAAAGAATGGATATAATATGGGTTGTTTAATACATTACATATGTAATTGCATTTGGTTTAAGACACTATAGTCTTATGGTTTTTTTTAATGAAAAGAAAATGGTAGTCAATATTATTTTTTTTAAATATAAGATTTAATTAGTTGTGTGCTAACTTTTACATTGGTTCTTAAAATTATTTATTCTCATAACTTGAACTCTGAATGTATAATTCAAAAATAAAATATATTAAAAATAGAAATAAATTTCGAAATATCCACTTTTGTTATTATAAATGTGCTTAAACGTCCACACTTTTTAGAGCTCGTCCATTCGTTGAGTGATTCATTATTCTCACATTCTAGAGTTTATTAAAATGTAAAATAATATTAAGAAAAACTATATATAATTTAATATTTTGTATTTTAAGTATATTTTATTTTTAAATATTAATATTTATTATTATTAAAAGTTTTAATTGATTTTTATAATATATATAGACTAGTTAAAAATATAAATATTACTAATAGTTAATTAATTAATTTAAATATTTTAAATCCTAACAAAATTAAAATTGTAAAATTTGAAATATAGTTCAACGTGCGACTGGTTGGACGAACCACTAAGAATTGATTTGAGGCCAAGCCAATGATCCTGAGAAAAAACTGGGAGATAAAGTTTAGAAAATATTTGGTGAAACAATTCTACACTTAAATCAGATTTATTCTAATGAAAAGAAGTAATAATAGGCAATATTATGTGTTTATCTTTTGGTTTATTCGGACTTGAATGCAGTATTGTCGGCTATCTTAGGAGCTATCGGGCTGAGTTAAGAGAATCAAAATAACTTGAATAATATTAAAATTGTTTGAGTATTTTAGTTTTGGGTGGTTTTAATAGTAGGAAAATTTGATCCTTTATAATGACTCAAAATGATTTTTTTATAAGTAATTTAGTATTGCAATTACAATGAGTGAATGTGATGCGCGTGATTTCTTTCTTTGCAAGTTTTACTACGAAATGAAATTTGATTATTGTTGTGAGCATGGTAGGTGGATTCCACCTCTCCATTTGATATGTCAAGCATGCATTGATTGTGAACATGCATTATGACACCTGTCCAAGTTATGCACTATATATATGTATTGAATCCTGAGAAATATAGTGATAACCACAATTGCAATTTGCTTCTCTTCTCTTCTTTTCTCTGTTTCCTTTTCATATATCAATAAGTTGTTGGTTGTTTGCTAATATTCCAAGATCCAAGAATACCAGAAGATTACCAGGTATTTTCTGATCTGAATTTATTTCCGGTTAATATTGAACTGCCTTCTTCTACCCCATTCTATTTTCTTTTTACAACACGTTATCAGCACGAGTATGCTCTCTGGTTGCCGCTTTGCCGGATCTTCCAGATCAGAAAGTGTTTGGTGATGATGTTTTCTTTCTTCTGTGTGATCTGGGAAAATTTTGGAAAAATACCATTATTCACCTGAGTTGAATAAATGGTGGATCTGGAAAGTTTGAAATGATAATATTATTCACCCGAGCTGAATAATTGAATTTTTGAAATTGAATTCTGGAAATCTGAAAATCTAAAAGAATGTATTCTTATCTTGCAGAAAATGAAAAATCTGAAATTTGACGAGCTGGAAGTTTCTGGGAGAAACTATATGAAATGGTGTGATGATTGTGAATTAATATTGAAAACCAAAGAATTATTTGGGACCCTCAATAAGGAGGTGCAAACAACTGAGGTTGAGAAATGTAAAGCCATGTATATAATTAAAACACATCTGGTTAAGGATCTAAAAAATCAGTATATGAATATAAAAGATCCTGCAGATCTTTGGCAAGCCCTAAAATCCAGATATGATCGCCAAAAGGAAATCATGTTACCTGAAGCACGTGATGAGTGGGCCAATTTAAGGTTCCAAGATTTTAAAGGTGTGAGCGAGTCTAACTCCGCCATGTATATGATTGTAAACAAATTGAAAATGTGTGGGGAAATAAAAACAGACCATGATATGTTGGAAAAGACATTTACCACTTTCCATCCTTCTCAGACTATTTTACATCAGCAGTATCGTGAAAAGAAATTCGTGAAATATGATGACTTGATTGGTGCATTAGATCTTGCTGAAAGACATAACCAACTGTTGCTGAAAAACAGTGAGAGACGCCTTGTTGGCACCCAAGCATTCCCAGAAGTGAATGCATATTATAATGAAAATCCAGGCCGTGGTCGTAGTTACCGTGGTCGTGGTCGTGGCCGTGGTCGTGGCCGTAATTCTGAGCGTTGGGATAATTATGGAAATGGTAATGGTAATGGTAATGGTCGAGGTGGTAGAGGTTCTAGAAATGGCCATGGACGTGGTCGTAACAGGGATTATGGACATCCATATCATAATCCAAATGCTCCCCAGAAGTGGAATAATAATAATGCTAGTTCCAGTAAAGGGAAAGAAGTTATGGAACCACCGAAGTTTAATCGTGGTCCATGTTATAGATGTGGTTCCCCTACTTGTTTTTCGAGAACTTGTCGCGCTTCCAAACATGTAGTTGAAGCTTACCAGAAGTTGAAGCGCGAACAAGAAAATGAAAAGAATAATGAAACAAATATGATTGATGTTTTTGGCGATGGTTATACTGGTCCTGTCGACATATCAAATCTGGAAACTGCCGATTTCTTTGAAGATCCTGATGGGAAAATAGATCACCTGATTGGTGATGGAACCGTTAATTACAAGTAAATGTGTTTTTTTTTTTTATTTTGGAATGTACAGAGAGTGGAATGTAATTTTGATTTTGGTTGTAAATATTTGTAAATATTAATGAAAGATATTACATTTCCATTCAACTAATTTTGTGTGTTATTTGATTGAAGTTATGAATTCAAATCAAGAAATGGCTTCACATGGGGATGTCTGTTTAGCCGATAGTGCTACAACCCATACAATTTTGAGAGATAGAAAATATTTTCTGGAATTGATTCCAATTCAAGTTAAAGTGAATACCATATCAGGTCCAGTAGATCTGATCGAAGGCTCCGGAAGAGCTTCAATTGTGTTACCAAATAACACTGAATTGGAAATCGAAAATGCATTATACTCTCGCAAATCCAGAAGAAATTTACTCAGTTTCAAGGATATACGAATGAATGATTATCACATCGAAACAGTTGATGAAAATGGTATTGAATACCTATGTATTGTTTCAAGAAAATCAGGCCTGAAGCTTGTGGTTGAAAAATTACCCATTTCATCATCTGGATTATATTATACAACCATCAGGCATGTTGAAACACATGTTTTTGAGAACCAGAAGTTCTCTGATCCCAGAATATTCCAGCTTTGGCATGATAGATTTGGGCATCCGGGATCCACAATGATGCGAAGAATAATAGCGAATTCAGAAGGGCATCCACTGAGAAATCATAAAATCCTACTGAATGATAGGGACCTGTGTATCCCATGTTTCCAAGGAAAATTGATAACGAAACCATCGTTTACAAAAGTAGGTTTTGAATCTCCATCGTTTTTACAGAGAATTCAAGGAGATATATGTGGACCGATTCATCCACCTAGTGGACCCTTTCGCTACTTTATGGTATTGATAGACGCATCTGCAAGATGGTCCCATGTATGCTTGTTATCAACTCGTAATGCTGCTTTTGCAAAGTTGCTAGCACAGATTACTCGATTACGAGCTCATTTTTCAGATTACCCTATTAAGAGTATAAGACTTGATAATGCTGGGGAATTTACGTCGAAAGCATTTGATGAATATTGTCAAGTATCTGGGATTGATATTGAACATCCAGTTCCGCATGTTCATACCCAAAATGGATTAGCTGAATCATTAATTAAGCGCCTTCAATTAATTGCGCGAACATTGTTAATGCGCTCAAGATTACCCGTTTCTGTTTGGGGACATGCTATATTGCATGCTGCAGTTTTGATTATCCATCCAACTGCTTATAACCAATATTCCCCATTACAATTGGTATCTGGGAATCCTCCTAACGTCTCACATTTGAGAACATTTGGGTGTGCTGTATATGTACCCATTACCCCAACTAAAAGAACGAAAATGGGACCCCAAAGACGTTTAGGAATTTATGTGGGTTTTGATTCCCCATCAATTATCAGATATTTGGAACCAATGACAGGAGATTTATTTACAGCTAGATTCGCTGACTGTCATTTTGATGAAAGTAATTTTCCATTGCTTGGAAAAGAAAATAATTCTCCAGAAGAGAAATTTGAATTAACCTGGAAGCTTCCAAATTTGGCGCATATGGATCCACATACCCCACAATGTGAACTCGAAGTTCAAAGGATCCTACATTTACAAATGATAGCTAATCGAATGCCTGATGCATTCAATGATACTTCAAAAATAACCAAGTCTTATATTGAAGCTGCTAATGTACCAGCAAGGGTAATTGTCCCAGAAGGACAATCTCTAAAGACAATAGCAAATGAAACTCCTATCCCTCGCCAGAAGCGTGGTAGACCCCTTGGTTCAAAAGATACAGTTCCAAAGAAAAGAAATAAAAATGATCTGGATCCTAAAACCACATCTGATGAAATCCCAAAAGTTGATGAGATTCCTGAAAATAGCCTCCCAGAAGGAGAAAATAATAAGGAAATACCAGAATCAAAAAATGAAGAAATTTCCATAGACTTCATCCAAGAGACTTGGAATCGAAATGAAACAATCGTTGATGATTTATTTTCATATTCAGTGGCAGTTAGTATTTCATATGATGATTATGAGCCACGTGATATCCAAGAATGTAAAAATAGGCATGACTGGAAAAAATGGGAAGAAGCAATCCAGGCAGAATTAAATTCGTTGAATAAACGGAAAGTTTTTGGACCCATAGTTCGAACACCTGAAGATGTTCAACCAGTTGGTTACAAATGGGTATTCGTTCAGAAACGAAACGAAAGAAATGAAATTGTGAGATACAAAGCACGTTTGGTTGCACAAGGATTCTCACAAAGACCTGGAATTGATTACGATGAAACGTATTCCCCAGTCATGGATACAATCACATTTCGATTTCTGTTAAGTCTTACAGTTGCTGAAAAACTGGAAATGTGTTTAATGGATGTAGTCACTGCATATCTGTATGGATCACTTGATTCTGATATTTACATGAAGCTCCCAGAAGGACTGAAATTACCTGAATCCCATCGATCAAAATCTCGAAACTTGTATTCCATAAAGTTACAAAAATCCCTGTATGGATTGAAACAATCTGGGAGAATGTGGTATAACCGCCTGAGTGAGTATTTGGTTAATGAAGGATACCAGAATAATACAATATGTACGTGTATCTTCATTAAGAAATCAGGGTTTGGGTTTGCAATTATAGCAGTTTATGTGGATGATATGAATATCATTGGGACTCTAGAAGAGATCCAACAAACTGCTGAATATCTGAAAAAGGAATTTGAAATGAAAGATTTGGGAAAAACAAATTATTGTCTTGGTCTGGAAATTGAACATAAACCAAATGGGATATTGGTTTATCAAACAGCATACATTGAAAAGCTTCTGAAAAGATTTAATATGGATGATGCCCATCCATTGAGTACACCTATGGTTGTAAGAACACTTGATCCCAAAAAGGATCCATTCCGACCGAAGGATAATGATGAACAATTACTTGGTCCTGAAGTACCATACTTGAGTGCGATTGGTGCTTTGTTATTTTTGGCACAATGTACGAGGCCAGATATCTCGTTTGCTGTGAATGTATTAGCGAGATATAGTTCTGCACCAACCCGTCGTCATTGGAATGAAATCAAACATATTTTGCGTTACCTGAAGGGTACGAAAGATTTGGGATTATTTTATATGAATTCTGATAAATTTCTGGGTTTGACTGGTTATGCCGATGCTGGATACCTTTCGGATCCGCATAAAGGACGTTCTCAAACTGGCTATATTTTTACGTATAATGGTACTGCGATCTCCTGGAGATCTACGAAACAAACTTTAGTAGCCACGTCCTCAAATCATGCTGAAATTTTGGCATTACACGAAACCAGTCGAGAGTGTATTTGGTTGAGATCGATGATCCAACATATCCAGAATTCATGTAGTATCTCCGAAACTACAAATGGGCCAACTGTCATTTTTGAAGATAATGCTGCATGCATCGCCCAAGTTCGGGGAGGTTACATCAAAGGAGATCGAACCAACCACATTTCCCCAAAATTCTTCTACACCCACGAGCTTCAAAATACGGGTCAGATCGATGTGAAGCAAATCAGATCCTGCAATAATCTAGCTGATCTACTAACGAAATCGTTACCGACATCAACGTTCGAAAAGCTCGTTTACGAGATCGGAATGCGAAAGCTCTCCAGATTAGTAGATCAGATTATGGGTGTAATCATCAGGGGGAGTTTTTGTAATTGGATTCCACAACTGTACTCTTTTTCCTTCGTCCAGTTTTTATCCCACTGGGTTTTTCTGGCAAGGTTTTAACGAGGCAGTTAATAGGTGGAATCCAAGGGGGAGTGTTGTGAGCATGGTAGGTGGATTCCACCTCTCCATTTGATATGTCAAGCATGCATTGATTGTGAACATGCATTATGACACCTGTCCAAGTTATGCACTATATATATGTATTGAATCCTGAGAAATATAGTGATAACCACAATTGCAATTTGCTTCTCTTCTCTTCTTTTCTCTGTTTCCTTTTCATATATCAATAAGTTGTTGGTTGTTTGCTAATATTCCAAGATCCAAGAATACCAGAAGATTACCAGGTATTTTCTGATCTGAATTTATTTCCGGTTAATATTGAACTGCCTTCTTCTACCCCATTCTATTTTCTTTTTACAACAATTATTGATTTGAACTGAAAAATTCGATGTAGTCAAAGGTCTATGGGTTAAAGTCCTGCTAGATTTAATTAAGTTGGTTAACCTATTTACTTTCATTTTGAAAATTAAATCTACTTTTTAGATTCAAGTTGGTAAACCTATCTACTTTCATTTTGAAAATTAAATATGCTTTTATAGTTTGAGTACGGTGGTCTAAGACCATTTCCAGCCATTTGAGACCAGTATAGGTGTTATTGTTTCGAAATTCCATATTTAAGCCAAATGCCTGGCTACTAGAGTGGTTCGGATACAACAGTTCAATCCGTCCTGATGGAACTAGATTGTATTGGAAGATGAGGGATTAACTCATAAAGCAAAGGATCTTACAAAAGCAACAAGTTAATGTTTAAGCAGATATTGGAAATACTGTTATGGTGTCTGCCGTTGACACTCCGATGCTCAAGTCAGTTCTCAGCTGAAACGATAAAGTAAATGAAATAAAGAGAGAAAACAATAACTTCCTAGTAAATATCGTTCTCGTCGGAAGGAAGCAATTAGGAGTGGATCAGACACTAGCATGACTGATTGGTTGAGACCAATAAGATGATCAAAGTCGTTGTTTTGATATCAAAAAGTGATCAGAGGAGATTGCACTTGTGAGACGTAAATTCAACAGAGTTTAAATAAGAAAAAAAATGAGGTTCAGATGAAGAGGTTTGAGCCTTTACTTATAAGAGCTCCAAGAGCTCCTCGGAACCGTTGACAGATTCTATCGAGATCTCCGCATAATCTAAAATTTCGCCAACAATTTATTTGGTCCATTAACAAGTCTCGAAAGGAAGGCAAGACATACCGACCTTTCGGAATAACTGGGCCTGGGAAAGAAAGGTAAACATACCGAAATAACCCGCCACAATTCCGGGCTCGCGACTTAATTTCGAACCGGACTTAGGGCTAATGAATTAATATATATATATATATATATAATACTAAATTTCGTGTTTGATTATCAGCCGTATGATTTAGCGGAATCCGAATTTATGAGAGTCACGTGTCCGTTGCTTACGATGTATAATTTTACAAATCCCATTTTAATCAATAGAATTGAATTAACACCTTGCGTCCGTGACGGTGAAGAGGTCTGGATCTGGTGATGAAGTATGGATGCGATCGCCGATTTCACGAAAACCTCGGCGACGATCTGCGTGTAGTTACCAGGTAACATCCAATTGTCCTTTGCAACAGTTAATCGCACTTTCTCTTGATTCGATTCTCTGCTGATCGTGTGACCTTGATTTGTTTCTCTTTACTTGATCGTTGCATGTTTTTGTGATGTTTTCCGTTTGTGGAAGACCTAGTGACATTTTCATATCTCGTAAGACATATTCAATGTATAAAGTGATTTCCAACCATCGATCATTGATGACAACTCTAGAAAATTGTGTGGTTGCTGTATAATTAAGTGATTTTTGTTGTTAGAACTAGTGGTGAGTTGATGTGTTGCTGTATAATTAAGAGGTATGGCTTCAATTGTTCCATGATTACAATCCTATTTCCTCTCTCGAATAATTTGTGTTTGGTCTATATTTGAGTGATCTCTGATGTTAAAGTTGGTCGTGAGTTGCTTGCGCACAATGTTTGCATTCATCAAGAAGCGTTTAACCATTTCATTGTTGAAGCGTGTAGTTTATTCAAAATTTGGGTGCCATATTTTAATTTTTTGTTAACTTATGTCTCTTTTTCCAAAATAGGGATAGAGGTTATTGGAATGTGTTATTTTGCTCTTATATTTTATGTGGCTTCATAATGAAATTGACATGGTTATTGAATGTTCTTAGCATTTAACGTTCTTTTAGTAACAGTGATTTGACTATCCTTGTGACTTTGATATGCTACAATAAGAAAGACGTGAACATTAGAGACATGACCATGATGTCAAGTTTACCATTGCTCTTCATTATTTCCCTTTGGCATGCTATTCTTTCTTCTGACAATTGAATTGGTAGCTATGTTTTATGATTACTGTCAAAGGAAGGATGAAACTTTCACATTTTAGAAATTTATACTACATTTCCTTATGAATCTTGTGGTATGTTTGAAATTCGTGTTAGGACTCTGACTTTGTAAATGGGTTAGTTTTGGTCAAATATATACTTGATTAGTTCACAAATTTAAACAACATTCATGCAACTCATGCCATTATATGTTTACTGCATATGCCACACGTGCCTTTTCATGTTGATATTATCAAATGAAACAGCTACATTACATTTGTGGAGGAGTTGTTATGCTTCTGCTATTAGTCAGAGTATAAAAATCCGGCAATGGAGTGTTTGAACATGATAATCGGGAGGTCATATATGATACATCTAACTCCATCATTGTTTGTGTTGCAGCTACACCTACACTACAAGGAAATGGAAATTCAATTATGGATTATTTCCGTTACAAGTTGTGGAAATGTTTGGTGAGCAATTTTAAGCAATAAAAGAATTTGATATTAGTGAGTTTAGAGTTTTGAATTATTGTTTAAAATACAAAATTGCTCAGTCAGTACCTTCACTATTTTAGTAGATACAGAATTCTAAGGTATGTTGTAGGCTCTTCTCTTAGTTTTAATATATTTCAGAGTAGATATCCAAGCAAATCATAGTCAATGGTACCCTAGACTTTTTATTACTATATGAAAGTAAGATCACATGATACGGTGGCATCTAAATGAGCATGTGAAAAAGTAACTAGCATAGTGTAAATTTAAAATGGACTTGCATAACTTCAGCGTTCTTAAATTGTATATTAGGTCCGATTTTAGGTCTAAATATATATGAACGCAAATTTGTGCAAGTCTGCTTTAGATTTACATTAGTTTCTGGTCACTTTCTACATTTTAAGCTCGTATTGATGCTACTGTACCTCATTTTAGTTTCTGGTCTTGAGGGTCTTTTTTTTTTTTTTAGGTGTATGCTATGCATATTCTGTGAAGAAATAGGCTGTTAATAACATAGTTTGATCTGTTAGTTTGTTGAATATTGGCTTGTTAAGATGACTGTAGATAGAACATTTTAACTTCTTTATTCTTCTGTAGCAGTTCATAGCATTTGCACTCTGCACATGACTGAATCTAATATTTCTATCTATTTGTTATCTGCAGGAATTGACTAACGTAATAAGGTGTTTGGAAATGGGGAAATAGTTCCTGTCGGAAATCAATCTTGGGATTTTATGTTACTGTCAAGGTAATTTTTTCATTTGCATATTTTGTTTCTTCCTTGCTTTTAGGATTATTTAATCTTAATTTTGCTTGTAAAAAATTACTCAAGTTATTGCCATAATTTTAATGTCCAATAGGTGAGAGATTACCCTGTTTTCCGTCGAGAAGGTGATAACATTCTTGTAAATGCAGTTTTTCTCGCCATTCAGGTAACCCAATTGTATATTGTTAAGTTTGGCTCATTAGATCTATAACAGCGTACTGCATAAACCAAGAAACCCGTACAATTAATAGATTTATTATATTATTGGCCAGCTGAAGGAGTCATCTAACAGTATCTAACATTATTAAATGCAAAAAGACTCAGTTCTCAGATAATATAGTAAACATAACAAATACAGTAACTAACAACCCTAAAGCTGGACCATAGATATGGAATCATCTAACCGTGGTTTTATTCTGTATTTGAAATTACTATGTACTGTTTTTGCTCTAAATGTCCAAGTTTGTTGGACAGGCTCCAATCGTTGTTTCATTCCCTGTTTGTTGAACCCTTTTCTGTTTACATAATGCATGAGCAATTGCACATGAGTCAGCAAGTGGGTTCTTGCTTGTCCAATCAACTTATTTTCTTGTACAAATGCCAGGTATCCAGTTGTCGATTTCCTTTCTTTGACTAACCACTGGACTCCCTATAAACTGGCTAATTAAGCTCACTGCTTAACAGTTTGGTCTTCACGAGCCTTTCCAGATCATTGAAAACTTCCTTGGCAATTGGAATTCCCTTATGTGTTACACAGTTTGATCCATTAGAATATTTGGGTCTGTGTAATGATAATCCTCATTCTTTCCCCTAAAAATCTGGAGTATGTCTGCATTGATTAGCCGTAATCCCTGTCTTGTCGTACAATGCCTTGCTGTAGATCATCCTCAACCTGCATGTTACTCTCGTCAGTGAATTCTCTCCTGCTGAGTTCTGTTCAAAAACGTGGATCTCAGTTTGTACTTGACCAACGTGCTTTGATTTTTGACTATTTGAATTTGAAGAGTTCATTGGAGTCTTTCCTATCTCTTCTGTTTTATCTATTTTCTGTTAACTCTCAAGTTAGGTTTAATATTTTTAAGTGTCATTTCTATTTTAGGCTTAGATGTTGTCAAGTTTAGTAGTTCGTTTTTGTTGGATATTCGGTAGGCTGACGATGTTCAAAATTGATAGGAGGTGTTTGAATTGGACTTGGTGGTTAAACCATTTTGATAAATTCTGCCTTGGAGTTTATTTGGCAGCTGGCTAGCTTTTTAAGGGGCTATTGTTTGAATTGGGCTACTTAGGTTTGGGAGTTTTAAATGTTGCAAATTTTCTTATTATTGGGGCAACCTGATTTCCTAATAGTATACTAGGGAGTTGACTTCCTTTGCCAATTTTCCATCCATGACTTGTTGCAATATGTTGTTACTGTGTGAGTTCTCACTAAGGATTTTCAGTTTATGAACTTGGATTCTATATATTGTTTCCTGCTGGAATATGGGTTGCTACTTGAGGGTTTTATATTTCAGCAGTTACTGCTTAGTTGGTTTGATCACTTGTATATGACATTTTTCCAAGCTGTAGATGCATGAGACCTCCATACTTTTTGGATATATTTCTTTGAAACAAGGAAGGGGTGTGATGATTCTACTTACTACTTGACATAAATTTTGAATAAATGGTTGTTTGAAGGACCTGGCTGTGAATTTTTGGTTGGTTGGATTTTTTTCCCTTGTAGATGAATATGATCAGGGAAATTATTAAGATTGATTTGAAAGGAGAATTGGAGCTCCATTGTTGTGTTGTGTGCAGCTATAATTCAACTAGATCTACATAGGAAGAAGTTAAGGTTAAGGTAGTTTTGTTAGAAAGTTTTGAAGTGATCGGCATATTTAAAATACAATGATCAATTATTATCATGTGCATTAGAAAGCTGATTTGAACTTGTTGATGAATATGATTGGGGAAATTATGAAGATTGACTAGGAAGGAGAATTTGAGCTCGATTGTTGTTGTTATTGTGTACTGTTATAATTCAACTAGATCTACATAGGGAGAATTTAAGGTTAAGGTTGTTTTTAAAAGATCGACATATTTAAAATACAATGATCAATGATTATCATGTGCATTAGAAGATGATTTGATCACCATGGTTAGAGAAATAATGCAAGATAATAAACTAGTAACATGAACATAATGTCCTAGGATTGTCTTGCATGATCCGTGAAATTAGGAGTTGAGGTTATTTATATTTGAGGTTGCTAATACTAAGGACGGAAAACCTTGGAGTTCATCCAATCAAATAAACAATGAAAAAAAAAAAAAGTACATCTTGATCTTGAAATTCCATAGATGTAGTTCGTTGGAGCTTTTCTGGTCTTCTACTTTTCTATTCTTCTATTAGCTATCACAAGTGAGGATTAAAATTTTTAATGTCAATTCAATTGTAGGCTCTGAGGTTCCTGTAGATGTTTTGTTATGTTTGGCAGTATCCTCATGATATTCAAAATCGATAGGTGTTTGAGTTGGACTTGGTGGTTAAACCATTGTTTAATAAATCCTGAAGTAGAGTTTACTTGGGATTTTTAAGTGGTCACCATGCAAGTACTAGCCTAACTTTAAACAAAGTCAATTGAACTGTGTCCAATAAACAAAGTCAGACCTCAAAGGCCTCTACTTTAATTCATGATAAAAATCACTAGCCTAACTTTCGTTAACCATTTGCTAGTTAGACACCATGAATAGGACAGATTCTAGAAACTTTGATAAATAAAACAGTAGCAAATAGCGAATCTAGTCTCTGATAATGTTTTTTTATTTCAAGTAACAATTAACTACAAGAAAGCTTGGAAGAAAACTGGAGATTCCATTTGGAAGGAAATTCGAACCATGATTTGTTGTAATCGGAGTGTCTCACTAAGGATTTTCGGTTTATGAACTTGGATTCCATATGTTGTTTACTACTGGAATATGTGTTGCTACTTGATGGTTTATATTTAAGCAATTACTGCTTAGTTGGTGAAGTCACTTGTTGTATATGACATTTTTCCAAGATGTAGATGCATGAGATCACCATACTTTTTTGGATATCATTATCTGAAACGAGAAGAGAGTGTGACGATTCAACTAACTACTTAGACATAAATTTTCAATAAATGGTAGCTTGAAGGATCTGAATGTAATTTTTGGTAGGTTGGATTTTTTGGGAGGATGTGAACTTGTAGATGAATATGATTGGGGGAAATTATGAAGATTGATTAGGAAGGAGAATTGAAGCTCCATTGTTGTGTCATACAGCCACAATTAAACTAGATCTGTATAAAGGTTGTTTTATTTTTTGAAAGTTTTGAAAAGATGGACATATTTAAAATATAATAGTCAATGATTACCATGTGCATTACAAGCTTATTTTGAGTGCCATTGTTACAGAATAATGCAAGATAATAAACTATTAACATGAGCATATTGGCCTAGGATTGTTTAGCATATGATCCTTGAAATCAGGAGTTGACCTTTTTTCTTTAAATATATATACATGGTATATATTTGAGGCTGCTAATACAAAGGCCTGTGAGTCTTGGATTCCAATTACAACCTTATATTTTGTTGTAAGGGGTGGGAACCAAATACAAGTCATTTTTCCTCTCTGAAAGGCCGCTAAATTTTTCTGACATATCAAGTTGGTTCGGTGGGACCCCATTTGGAAGTTTCCAATCAAAATGGTATAGTAGTGAAGCGAGGACAAGTTCTATTGTAGTTGTGGCCAATACTATCCCTGGACATATCCTCTTACCCCCTCCAAAGGGAAGAAACTCAAAGTGATTCCCCTTATAATCAGTAGATTTTGAAGTAAATCTTTCTGGGATGAAACTTTCAGGATCTTTCCAATATCTAGAATCTCTTCCTATTGCCCATACATTGATCATAACTCTGGTCCCGATAGGGATTCTGTATCCGCTGATTTCGCAACTCTCCCTACACTCTCTAGGGAGAGATAAAGGTGCTGAAGGGTGTAATCTAAGAGTTTCCTTAATCACCAACTTCAGATAAGTTAATTGGTGAATATCTGCCTCTCTTATGGTTTTGGTCTCCTTAAGAAGTTGTCTTAGTTCAGCTTGTGCTTTGAACATCACCCTTGGATTTCTCATCAATTCTGCCATAGCCCATATGGTTGCCCATCCTGTTGCAGCAGTTCCAGCCATTAACATGTCCTTGATGACAGCAAAAGCACTCATATTATAACGTAGAACAGAAGATGGTGGTGAATATATATATATATATATATGCAAGTAGACTAAACTTTCTATCAATATCTTTAAGGTTAGGTTATAAGTTCGACTCTCAAATTTACTATTCCCTAAACATTTCCTAATAGATCGTGGCTCATAGGGAGTCCCCTCAACATTGAAGATCCTGGATCCCTAAAAAAGTTTAAAAAATTATATTAAAAGAAAAGCATGTTTATTGAACTGAAGACTTACGAGAAGGATGGCTCTGATGTCTTTGAAAGTAATAGGAACTTCAAAATCATTCTGAACTTGAAGCCTTAGAAGAACATCCACTAGATCTTCTCTCTTATCCTCCTTTACATCATCAACATTGTTGCTGTTAATATGCTCATCAATTATACAGTCTATGATTTCAATAGCTTCCCCATATAGCTTCTTTACTCTTTTTTTAAACCCACTTATCACATGAACAAATTCAAGACAGGGAAACATGTCACCCAATCCAGTACTACCAACCAGTGATGCCAGTTCTTCAACTACTGAAACCAGTCTATCGTCTTTGCGGCCCAATACTGCCTTATAGATTGTTGAAGATGTGAAAGAAAATATCTCCTCTGTAAAATTAACAGTGTCCGACCTTAATAAGGATGATTCAATGGATTGTAACAGAATGGACACTTCATGTTCTCTGAGAATAGATGATGACCGGACCTTGGCATTACTCAAAAACTCCATCACCCATACCTTTCGAATCTGTTTCCAATATTCACCATAGGGAGATGTGACTAGATGTCTACCAGAGACATCTGCTAAGAATTTGAACATTATTAGTTCATGTCGGTTTGCGAACGCATCATCATGTGATTTCATTATCTCCTTGGCCATTTCGGGGGAGGAGACAACAAGCATAGATATTCTTCCGAGCTGTAAATGCATTAGATCTCCATATTTAGAAGCTAGTTCTCTGAGACGGTGGTGTGGTAGTATTCGGTCCATTTGAAGTAAGTTGCCTATGATAGGTAACTTTCGAGGTCCAGAAGCTAATTTTTGGATAGCTGTGGTTGGTTTGGAGAATTTGAGTTTATAGATTATGAAGGTTAGAAGAAAAGTGTTTATGATGATGATGAAGGAGAATTGGAGTTCCATGATCTTTGAATTGATTTTCTTTTCTTGGTTTTTTGATTGGCATGCATGATGTTATTCTGACATTAGTGCATCTATCTTATACGCTGATAATTATGTTTTAATCATAGCAAGTTGTTTGTATATTCTTTTAAAATTAATTAAAAAATAGTATAATTGACTTTTTCCTTAACTAGTTCTCTGAAATAATTACAGTTAAACTTTAATTTTATCAACTTGATTTTTTTGATTAAGTCACATGCATGTTTACATAATTATTCTCTATGGTACAGTGGCCATCTGTGGCTGGCTATTGAAGTTATAAAAAAGTTAAGATGATTTGAAAGCTCAATCTATTGAAGCAGTGAAGATAATTAAGATAATTTTTTAATTAACTTAACCTCCTTTTCATTTGATTAATATTCAAAACAAATGATTTCATTTCACCATTTAATTTTATGTGTATTTGGTTGACATAGATATTATGATATCATAGTAAAGATAATTTTTAATTAATTTAATCTTCTTTTCATTTAATTAATATTCAAAACAAATGATTTCATTTGAGCATTTAATTATATATATATATGGTTGACATAAACACTATGGTAATATAGTAATTGTACTTGTTATTAATATATTGTACTAGTTGTGTATGTATATATTAAAAAGTACTTTTAGTAATATTTATTTACTTGTATAAACTTTGTTTTCTTTTGAAAACTTCAATTGGTAAGAAATGAATAATATGTTGAGTTTGGCACATTAGGTGTACTGCATAAACCAAGAAACCTCGGGACAACTACTAGATTTGGGATATAGGTAGCCAGCCGAAGGAGTTGTTTTGTGATGCCCAACATTATTAGTGGCATGAAACACTCAATATAGTAAATAATAACCCTCATGAGGGACCATAGATATTGAAACATGTAATTGTTGTTTTGATTATGTATTTGTAATTATGATGGCACTGTTGTTTCTGTAAATGTCCGAGCTAAATATTTGGAGTCATCTACTCATCTTCAAATATTAAGAATCCTCAATGATCCCTGCATGAGCCTTTCCTAATTGTTGAAAATTTCTTCTGCAATTGGAATTCTCTTATACATTCAGTTTTCTCCATTAGAATTTTAATTGGCTTAGAAGCAATGTGGGAGATACAATTCTTGTGCCCAATCTGATAGGATACGAAGTTATGCGGAAGATTTGTTGAAATATCATCACGTCTTTGCCCCTGCTGTGGCTAATTGAATGCAATTAGTTCTATATAATAATTATTATTATTTGATTTATTTATTTTGGTTTGGTTTTGACCGGATTGCAAGCAATCCTGTCAGAAGGCTTTGTTTTCAGTGCTGTAGAATATTAAAGGTTGTGTCCTTGTCTCCTCCATTGGGTTCTAGGTGTCCTGTATGATTTAGATCTACTGAACATTAAATATTCAAATGCTGTCTAGCGTAAGAAGTTATTTGCTTCTTACTCTTATCGTGGGATCAGTTCCGCCTATGTCTTCTCTCCTTGTTTTTTTTTTCTTTTGTTTTTGTTTTTGTTTTTTTTTTCTTTTGTTTTTGTTTTGTTTTTTGTTTTGTTTTGTTTTTTTTTTTTTGTGTTTAAACTCAAATTTGTGGCAGTTTAAGATGAAGGTACAGCTATAAACTTATGCTCCAAGTTTCAAGAACTCTATGCCTTAATTTCTGTATTTTCTTGCAGGATACTGCCCCAGAAGACAAAATTAGCCAAAGAATGCTGCTGAAGTCTCCTGATCGGAACACCCAGAAATAGTTGATTCAAGTTGGTGCGACTGTTTTATGATTCTGTTGGCAAAGAAGAAAAAGGATATGTGCTCAAAGGGTCTTCGATATTAGTAAATTGTATAGTATGATTAATTTAGTTTTTTAATTTTTATTTAAGTTAGATCGATAATATGTAATAATTGATCTTTACTATTTTTGTTTTTGTTTTTTTTTTTTTATTTTGTCTTTCCTTTTTCTTTTCTTTTTTTTTTTTTGGTTCTTTTTTTTTTTTTTTTTTTTTTTTTATCATAGAATTGATTTGATTTGAATTCTATTTTATTTTTTTTCGTTGGAGTTTTACGCCTCAATGAGCCGTCCTTGTAGCTTATTAAATAATTCTGGGCCTAGGATAGAGAATGTGTTTAAGATCCAGTGATAGAGCTATAGATACATCGTCAACAAAAATAAAACGGTCAGAGCCGAGTAAATAAACCGAATCAAAACTCCAAAGCACGGTAAATAATCGCAACTGATGGACGGGAAGACACGATGAGTTTTTGCAATGATTGACACTGAATGACGCCCGACTACGGACGAAATTTTTTGGCCCATTTGTGATGGAACTGCTACGATGACATGTGACGGTTCATATTCCTAACCGTACGAAATTGTGGCCAAAATTCGACGGTTCGTGTCCCCAACTGTATGGCCGCGACGGTTCGTGTTCTCAGCTGTCCCCACCTGTACGGAAATTTGTGACGTGACGGTTCGTGTCCCCAACTGTATGGAAATTTACGGCCGACGTTTCGCGTTCCCAACTGTACGAAATTTACGGCCTCGACGGTTCGTATTCCCAGATGTACGGAAATTTGTGACGTGACGGTTCGTGTCCCCAACTGTATGGAATTTTGTGGCCGACGTTTCGCATTCCCAACTGTACGGAAATTTACGACCGCGACGGTTAGTATTCCCAGATGTACGTACATGTGACCCGACGGTTCGAGTTCTAATCAGTATGGACATTTGTGGACGGCGTTTCGCGTTCCCAACCATACGGAACTTTATGGTCGCGACGTTTCGTATTCTCAGTTGTACGGACATGTGACCCGAATCTGTATGGACATTCGTGGCCGAATTGCGACGTTTCGTATACCGAATTGTACGGAGATTTTGTGACGGTTCGTATGCCTACTTGACTTGGGATGGATTCATTTCATGTTACGACCTTCTATGACCCAGTTCAACGTGGGTTTCTATGGAAGAATAATGAACTGGTTTTTTAGTGATCCAATTGCTACAGAAATGTACGATTTTCGTGTTCGTTTTCCAGCCTACACCAAATTTCCACTGAGATTTTGCCATCGTATTGAATATTATTTGTGGTTGATTGAGGATATCCATTATAATTCTGTTTAGAAGCATATGTCATTTTCTAAAACTGACTTCAAATACCTCTTTTTCTACAAATACCTTTTTTTCGAGCACCAACTCAGATAATCAAGCAGCTTATCCAAACTGGCCCGATGTACCTAACAGACAGGCCATTACCAATATTGGCCCCCAACTGTGCTTATATTCTTAAGATTTATTTGGTCACTTCAATTTTAGCGAGCCATGATTAGAGACTCCTGGGCAAATTCCCGGCAGTGTTTCGCAGAGTGGGCTGAACAGGCTAACAATTAGTGCCCAAGTGCTATGTCACGGTTATTGGAGTTACATGGGCCGACGCCTGCACTACTAAATGGGCCAAATTGCGCCGCCAGAGCTTCATGCAAAGCCTAATCAAATTGGCTATCCTGGAGCCCGGCTTACTTCTCGGCATAATTCGGTAATTTGGGCCGGACCTGCGTAGCGAAATCAGATGCAACCGCGACATGTAATCTAGAAAGGCTATACTTGAGCCTGTATGGCCGGAGAAGGTCCTCGACTTACTTTTCGGCATAATTCGGTTATTTGGGCCGGACCTGCGTAGCGAAATCAGATGCAACCTCTAATCTAGAATTGAAGCGCTATCGCTTCAATAATATTACACAAATAATTAAATAAATGAATAAAATATAATAAATTAAATTTTAAAAACGGATGAGAGCTTCTTGCTCTGATGAAGCTGGTGGCCAGTCCGTCCTGTCTTTCAGTCCCAGTCGGCAGCTACCATTGACATCAGGAGTGGTTCCTGAGTTAGTGGCGCAGCACAGCGGAAGATATCATCAGGCCATGTGGATGGCCGCTGCAGCGTTTCCTAACTTTGGCCTTCCTGAGAACTGCCACATTCAGAGAACCGTTAGCAGAACAGCTCCTTCCACCCATATCTGCAGCTAGAAAAGCATGTATCATCTATAAGCATTTTGGAAACATAGGATACTTTAGCAATGCGCTTAACATGACATAACTAAAATATATAACTAAAATACAAATTTCTAAAGAATAAGTTTGTGGAAACCAAGAAGCAACACCCCGGCAAAAATAATTACAACCATGGATTCGTGATCACGTTTAAGAAGGTTAAACCAATGATCTTTATATAGAGATGCACAATGCACAATGTGAATAAAAGCTCAGACCTAGATATAACTACAACACAAAGTGGGAGTAGATGGAACAACACAAGTGGGAATAGATGGGACAGATGACCTCTTTGAATACACAATTATCATATTCCGACACTCAATTGCCAGATATTATATACTCCAAACTAATAGCACAAGCATAACAACTCCTACACAAAGATGTAATTGTTTCATTTAATAATATTAACATGAAAAAGCATGAGCTGCAGGTACTCTGAATTAAATATGGGAGCAAGTAAATATTAGACCAAAACTTACCAATTTACAAAGCCAGAGCCCTGAAACAAATTTCAAACACACCACAATCTTCACGAGGAAATTCAGTCTGGAATGTGAAAGTTGTATCCTCTTCCCTTGAAAACTTGCATTGATATATCACAAGTGCTGTAGTCATAAAACATAGCTAGCAATTCAATTTCCAAGCAATTCAATTTTCAAGAAGAAATAATAGCATATCAAAGGAGAAAAAGGAAGAACAAAATTTTGACATCTTGGCCACATCTGTTTATTCTAGCATATATCAAACATCAAATAGATAGTGAGTCAGAACACTAAATGCTAATATTATTGCAGAACCCCGTCAATTCCATAGCAAGACCACATAAAACATGAGAGCAAAAAATATTGTCCATTTACCAATGAAAATGACAGGCACTAAACATTTTGAATAAACAAGCTGCCTCAATGAAAATATTAAACACTACTTGATAAAAAAAAAAAAAAAACATTGTGCAGAAGCAACTCACCGCCAGTTTTACGTCAAAGACTACTTGAATATAAATATAGACCAAGTACACATTCAAGAGAGAAAATAGAATTATCATCAAGGGACAATAGAAAGATATTTGATCACTTCCACAACTAAAACAAGCAACATAATTAGCAGATGAAGAAAATCGAGGTCGCACAAATTAATTATTGGCAACACACACAACTCACCACTAGTCGTAACCATGGTTGGAAAATACGGTGCCGTATGGGTGTTTATACGGAACTACACCCGTACGAAACCTAATAGCATACTGTAAAGTCGTATCCAAGGCATACAGATAAAAAAATCCGTCTATTGTGTATGGTTTGACTGTATATCCGTATAAGCGGATATGGTTTAGGATAAGGTTTACAAAACAATTATTAAAAAAAATATGTTTTAAGATAAACCTAGTGATCCTATACCTATTTTAGGATGATGAGGGTGTAATGCCTCTTTCTCCCTGCAATTAAATTTCTCTCTAAATTAGTGAAATGTGTACAAATTGTTAAACTCTCTCAAAATGGTGATCCAAAAAATAATGTAAAAAAATGAAAATGACACCTAATAATGATTAACAATGCAACATCAACTTTAGATATAAATTTCACCTGTGATATAGCTAACATTATTCCTCCTATATTAGATAGTTACCTCTTGGAATTCTATAATATTATTATTGTGTTTTGTTTTCTTCTAAAATATATTTTACTTAATTTTACATTATTTTCTTAGTGATAATACTATTACAACTAATTATAAGTTAACAATTTTCAAAGTACTATTACAACTAATTATAAGTTAACAATTTTCAATTTATTATATTAAAGAATAATTTTCAACTTTTTTATTGATTATAATTGGACACCCATATTTTGCGTACTGTACAACCGTACCGTATTACCAATGAACAACCGTATGGTTTTTTAACATGTATTTTGTTTTGTTCATTGTATGGTTTTTTAACATGTATTTTGCATACCGTACAACTGTACCGTATTACTAATGGACAACCGTATGGTTAAAAAAACCATAATCCAACCTTGGTCATAACACCACAAATCATTCAAATATACAGTGAGCACATAATGCTCGAAGAGAGAAAACAGGATTGTCATCAGGGATTGATTGAAAACTATAATGAAAAAGTCACTTTCCACATTCTTGACTTACTTTATATAAAATTTCACTAGGTCTTCCACAAACACCCAACATCACAAAAACATATTAAGATAACCATGCAAGCAGGTGGACACAATCAAATCATGGTCACATGAAGAACTTTATCAGCAACACAAAGTCAGCGCACAATCAGCAGAGTGCAATTAATTGTTGAAAGGAATCGAATATAGGGAAGAATAAAATGTTGCAATGGACAATAGGATGTTACCTGGTGGCTATACACCTTTGATCGCCAATGGTTAGCTGTGAGTTTCGCTTACTTCATCACCAGATGTAGAACTTCACCAGATGTAGACCTTCACCGTCACGAGCGGACGCCAGGTATTAATTAAATTCTATTAATTGCAGTAAAGTAGACAAATATAAGAGATGGATACGTGAACCCCTCTATCATAAACAAAAATCCAGTACATACACCCTATCTACTTAACATGCACCTAAGAATCTACATCTTCCATTTGATTCAATCAAAATAAAATCAGATGCAAAGAATCAAATCAAATACAAGACGTCAATGACCACTTAATGCAATTCATTGGGCTTATTTCAATCAAAATAAAATCAAACGCAAAGAATCAAAAAAATGCAAGCTCAACATCTAGAATTGAAGCTGTATTGCCTACAATCATACTAACATACTAGTTTTGTATAACCAGGAATGTCTCAATACTATTTAAAAAAGAACTAAATAAAATAACAACATTATTATTAGTATTATTATTTTAAAATATTAAAATAAAAATAAAATAAAATAAAATAACAAATATAAAAACAGTGGTTTATATTTTATAGAAAGGCCAGCTCAAAAGAAATAAAATGGCAAAATGGAAATAAAAGTTAGAAAAATAGTGGTGGTCTCCATTGCTAAAAGGATATCATAAGCTGAACCCCCAGAATATTGAAAAACTAAAATGCATCTCAATATTATCTTGCATCGCTGAGAGGTTATCAAACTTAAATCTCCCTACCAGATTAAATGCCAAAATATATTCAGAACTAGTATCTTCTTGCCAAACTAATCAAAATTAAGAGTGAGAACGGAAAGGAGTTACCTTGCAAGATCTCCTCATGCTGCCTTTTGTTTTCTGTTTCTAGAATCCAATTGGATAAGTTCTTCTCTAGTAGGAGACTGAGCTTCTCGCTATGACGAAGGTGGTCAGTCCATACTGTCTTTCATTATCTGAGAGATGGTCCTTTACGGCCTCAGTCAAAGAGCATCACTAGACCCAGTAGGCAGCCACCAGACATCAGGAACAGTGTCTTCAGTAAGTGGAAGCACAACTTAAGCTAACAGGCCATGTTTATGTATCAAAACGTAGCTACAGCCAGTTACCTAACTTTAACTGCTGCTTGTGCTTCCTTAATCTGCTTCTTCGCAGAAGATCCTCCCTGAAACTGCCACAGTCAGAGAAATGTTTACAGAACTCCTAAACCTTCTAGCCATAGTAACAGCTTGGAAAGCATGTATAAGACCAGCATGGGTCCTTTGACAAAATTTGCATATGATCACACTACTAAGAATTTAGCTTGCAAACAGATTGTTTTAGATAGACACAGAGCGATCAAATTTTTACCTTCAAAATCTCAATAGCTTTCTGCATAGAAGCAGCACCAATATCTTATTTTAAAAAAAAAAAAATAAAGCAGCAGCAGCACTAATAGCTCATCCATTGTTTGAGCATTCATCTGTAAACATTGTGAAAAACATAGAAGGGCAGTTTAGTAATGCTAACTGTTTTCCACCAAAGCATTCATTTACTTAGCATGAATTCTTTTACAATACATGATAGACAAATGATACCTCAAAAGCTTATGGAACACTAGCTGATATGTAAACATACCAACTAAATACACATTTCTAAAGAACGAGTAATTTTGTGGAAACCAAGAAGCAGAAACACCCCAGAAATATTAACTGGACCTAAATATTCATGAACACAATTTAAGAAGATTGAATTTATGCAAGTCTGTTTTTGATTTACACTATTATCCTAGAGACTGACTTTCCACATTTTATGCTCATATTGATGTGACACTCATATTGATGTGACGCTCATATTGATGTGATCATATCACATGATTCTATTTAGAAATTCACAATGTGAATGAAAGTTCAATTCTAGATTACATAGCTGCAAGAGAGACAATGACGAAACATTGTATCATAGGACCTTTCTTAACACAATTATCATGTTCAAACTCTCAATTGCCAGATTTTATATACAAATAGTACAAGCATCACATTAAATAAAGAAAAAAATTAAATAAATAAATAAATAATGTAATAACAATAATAATTTTTTCATTCGATAATATTAACATTAAAAAGCATAAACGGCAGGTACAGTTAACATATAAAGACATGAGATATATGCATTAAATGAGTAAAATTAGTATTTCCCAAAAACTTACCAATTTACAGAGCCAGGCATTGCAACATTTTCAAACACTTAGCAATTCCAAATATACCTTCACTATCGATTTCTGTCTACATTGTCAAGTTTTATCCTTCCCTCGACGGCTTCAACTATAGATATATCAAGGGCACTGTAATCATAAAACATAGAAAGCAAATCAATTGTCAAGAAGAAATAATGGCGTACCAAAAGGAAAAAGGAAGAATAAAAAAACTAAGACATATTGGTCACATCTGTTTATGGATGGATGGTCAAGTCAGAATTTCTAATGCTAACAACATTGTAGAACCCTGTCAATTTCAATACAAGACCACATAAAAATGAGAGCTAGTCCAATTTCCAATGAAAATGATGGCACCAAACATTTTGAATGAACAACAAACTACAACAATGAAATGTTACCACTACTTGATGAAGGGAAACATAGTGCATAAGCAACTTATCACCAATTTTAACATCAGGAATCACTTAAATATAAGTGACGCACCCAACGGTCAAAGAGAGGAAATAGTATTGTCATCAAAGGACAACAGAAACTATAAAGAAAAACATGAAGTCAATTTTCTATACTGAATATTCCTCTAACTAGAAACAAAAATATCAACAGGTCATTTCCACAACCAGATAACACCAAAACATACAGCACAACCTAATAGCCACACAAGCAGAAGGTGAAGATAAACAAGGTCACTACAAATCAGTTATCACCAACAAACAACTCACCACTAGTCCTACCACCAGAAATCACTAGGATACAGAGCAAGCAAGCACACAGTTTTCAAGGAGATAAGGGTTGTCATCAATAATCCTTTGAAACTACAATAAACAGACGTGCGAAATCACAGTCACTTTCTATATTGACTATCTCTCATCAGAATGAAAATGTCATTAGGTCTTCCAAAGAGAGATAACATCACAAGAACATGCAACGATAATCACGAAAAGATATAATCAAATCAATCTCACACAGCAATTGCACAGTCAGGCTAATCGATCAAAGAAGACCGTAATGACAATTGGACGTTACCTGAAGGTTAAACACAGTTCGTCGCATTGTCTGTACATCGAGACGGCAATCAAGAGAAAACTAGCTTGTAACTACAAATAATGAAAAAAAGCACTATCGTTAGTGACGAAAAGTAGAGAGACATATATATTCCGATAAGAACACTACAGGAAATTGCAGGTTTACCTGAACTTGGTGACTAGGGCTTTCGCTTGGCCTCCATCGACATTTCACTCTCTTCGTCGCCATATATCGATCTTCGAGGTTTCACCGTCGCGGTCGCGGACCCAGGCTATATATTAAATTCTATTAATTAGATAGTAGAATTACATGTAGACGTACCAATTTGACACGTGGGTCCGCATCGTCGTGGCTCTTAAATTCAAAAACTCATGTTGGGAAAATATGCAGTGCAGGTATACCATATAACTAATGTGCACGTTAAAATCCACATCTTTGATATCATCGAATCAAATTAAAATCGGACGGCTAAGAATCAAACACGAGAAGTTAATGACTCTATTCATCACTTTCAAAAATAAAAAGAGAGGTTTCCTCAAAGGTACGTCGTCGTTTTATCAAATTAAGACAAAAATATCATAAAAAACCATTATCGCCTTCTTCATTTGCAATTCAAATATTCAAAGTAGCAACAACTGTGATCATCAGCAACTGTTTCAAAGTTTTTGAAATGGAAATACCACAAGCTCCGATCTCTTCATGTTCAAAAGAGCACCAGAAGATCTACAAGGAGTGGTTCAATATTGCTGATTCAGGTTTTGTTTTGGTTATTATTGTGAAAGTAGTTTATTTTCCTTTGAGCTGTGAATGATTATAGTGTTCTCTTGCATTGTTTGTGCTTGTAGATGGAGATGGACGGATAACGGGAAATGATGCGACGAAGTTCTTCGCTTTATCGAAACTTTCTCGGCAGGAGCTCAAGCAGGTACTTATATAGGTCGATTGTGGTTAGAATTGACCTTTGAATGTTCAATAGCTTTACTTATTGGTGATGTTTGTTGTTAGCTAGTGAGCAAATATTATGCTGATTTTATTGTTTGCATTGGACTCGAAGTTTATGTTTATTGGTTGCTTTGTATTTGTAAGGTTTGGGCCCTTGCAGATTCGAAACGACAAGGATATTTGGACTTTACAGAGTTCATAACTGCGATGAAGGTTTGGAATTGAAGAACTCTGTTTTGACCCTTTTATTCTGTGTTTAATTGATGTAAATTTAGTTTGAGCTGTTTTTTTGATTGACAGCTTGTATCTCTGGCACAAGCAGGGCATGAACTGACATATGATGTTCTTAAAAATGAAGGTAATGCAAAATTATTCCAAACTTACTTCTGTGATGTTTATCTTTCTGATGAATAAGAAAATGAACTGAATTCAAAAAGAGGGATCTAGCTTAAGCTTGTCTCTACAGATTGAATGCTTCTTCTTTTTCTGGTTATGTTCTGTTTTGTGAAGCTATATCAGGGACAAAGGATTGATCTCTGTACTTGAATAGTTGTTTACACACAATATTTGGATGATGATTTTGATTTTAGGCAACAACTAGTGAATATTTTTATTCTTTTTCTTAATATGTTCTTGTTGTACATAAGGAAATATTATGGTTCGAGGACTAAACCATGGTTTGTGTATTCAATTTGTAGATCACTTGGAGAATTTGGAACCCCCATCAATGGAAGGTTTAGATTCACTAGCAATTGTAAGACAGACCCTTCTTTTTGTTTCCTCGGCATGGTCATTGATCTATTGTTAAATCTCTTGAATGCATAGTCCCTAAAGTTTTATGGTGTTGTATCTTCAGAAAAACAAAGGTTCTACAACACCAAATGTACCTGTAACCAACGGTTAGTTAATTTTCTTATTTCAGTGTGGAAAGTGATTCTATTGACTTAATAGTTGAACTCATGGTCTTAATTAATATGCAGGACACACCCAATCACAAAATCAGTCATCATCTTGGTTTAGCTCAAAACCCTCAAAAAAGGTAAGACTTAGGGGTGCCTCATTATGTTTGAATTTCAGCAACTTAGTATGTTTTACCGGTATTTATTTTATCTTTTACTTTTTTGTATTTCTTGTTAGATGCCTGCGGCTTCGGTCACTTCAATAATTGATGGTTTGAAGAGGTTGTACATTGAAAAACTAAAACCACTGGAAGTTACTTATCGGTTTAATGACTTTGGTTCTCCTTTACTGGTTAGTAGTTTGAACTCATTCATCTTTTTGCAAAAGATCTTCTGGTCTTCAAACAAAATTCTTGTTCTGCTATATCATTAACTAGTTTTTGTTTACTGCAGACAAATAGTGATTTCGATGCCAAGCCTATGGTTATGCTTCTGGGGCAATACTCTACTGGGAAGACAACCTTCATAAAACATTTACTTAGATGTGACTATCCAGGTTTGCTAAGAAGACATTTTTTTTTTTCTTAATGGCACGCTGACATGAGCCGGTGCATATAATATTAATAACTATATGTTTGTGGTTGTTTTCTGTTGACAGGAGCTCATATAGGACCAGAGCCTACGACAGATAGATTCGTTGTTGTAATGGTATAACTGGCAACTTCCTTTAACCAGTGTATGTCAGTTAATTTATCCTTTTGAGATTCTAATAACTCATCCTACTCTTGTAACTAGTCTGGGCCAGATGAAAGGAGTATACCAGGGAACACCATCGCTGTTCATGCTGATATGCCATTCGGTGGCTTGACAACGTATGGTGGAGCATTTTTATCAAAATTTGAGTGCTCTCAAATGCCTCATCCAGTAAGTTAAATTGCTTTTGTATAATTAAATTGTCTTTTTTCTATTTCTGCCACCCCCAACAACATCAATATTGTTGTAGTTGCTAGATCAAATAACATTTGTGGACACTCCTGGAGTTTTATCTGGTGAAAAACAACGAACGCAACGAAGTTATGATTTCACTGGTGTCATATCATGGTTCGCAGCAAAGTGTGACCTCATTCTTCTTTTGTTCGATCCTCATAAACTTGACATCAGCGATGAATTCAAACGCGTGATTGCCTCTTTACGTGGTCACGATGATAAGATTCGTGTTGTTCTTAATAAAGCTGACCAAGTTGATACTCAACAAGTAAGACTCATCTTCGCATTGTTAATTCTCAATGTTGATATAACAAAGCTGATAACTAACGGAAATTGATGTTATTACTAGTTGATGAGAGTTTATGGTGCACTCATGTGGTCACTTGGGAAGGTTCTGAATACACCTGAAGTTGTTCGTGTTTATATCGGGTATAACACTTTCTTCACTCATTCTCTCATTCAGTATGATCTGTGTGCACTCATACGTATGTATGTATGTGATAGTCACTTAATAAATAATGTATATCAAACTCTCCTACTTCTCCTCCCATCACAGATCATTCAATGACAAACCAATCAATGAAGCTGCCCTTGGTCCAATAGGACGAGAACTTTTTGAGAAAGAACAAGATGATCTTCTTATGGATCTGATCAACATTCCAAAGAAAGCTTGTGATCGCAGGGTATGCTTACACTTTCTTGATTGTTGCCTATAAATCTCTATTTGCTTATTTCCTTCAATGTTAACGTATAACTGATTCGACATGAAATCATGCAGATCAATGAATTCGTTAAGCGTGCCCGAGCTGCTAAGATTCATGCTTACATTATCAGTCATCTTAAGAAAGAAATGCCCTCAATGATGGGCAAAGCTAAGGCTCAACAACGCCTGATCGACAATCTTGAGGACCAATTCGCAAAGGTATCCACCATCTCACTTCATTTTTTCTCATGATGGTGTACATTTCTCATATCTCATGAATAATGCTGCAACACAGGTCCAGAGAGAATTCCATCTACCAGCAGGTGACTTCCCAAATGCTGAACACTTCCGCGAGGTCTTGAATGGATACAATATCGATAAATTCGAGAAACTCAAACCAAAGATGATACAAGCTGTGGACGACATGCTTGCTTATGAAATCCCAGAGCTGTTGAAGAATTTCAGAAACCCTTACGAATAGAAATCTTTAAGCTTCCTTAGTAATATTTTTGTCTGTTGCTCCTGTACAACCATTACAAACTATTGAACAGAGATTTCCAGTTTTGCATTTCATAACTTTGCAGATTGTATAAGCAATTATTCATATTCATATTGCTTCAAATTTAAATTGTCATTATTAGAACTCCTTTCATGTTATGAAGCTTTTGTCGTAGAACTCCTTTCATGTTATGAAGCTTTTGTCTTAGAACTCCAAATTATGAGAAATCAAACCAATAAGCTTTTGGTATCATTCCAAATTATGAGAAATCAAAACAATCTCAGCGTATCATTCTAAGGAATAAAGCATAAATTAGCACATAAGCCGGCAACATCTTCTCCATTTCCAAAGTTAACAAATTAGCTATATGATACTATTATGGATTTGATGAATAAACTAATATCGTATGAAGAAATATTTAAAAATTAATTTTATTTACTCATCATATGATCAAATTATGTAACTAATGTCATAAATGATATGACGTGGTTGACCATGTTTGGATAGATATGGTTAAACCTCAAAACGACAAAAGGCCTTGATTTCTACAAATTAACTAACAAGGCTTGTCTTATCACACAAAATTTGCTAAAACAAAGATGGAGAAGACGAAGATTGGGAGAAGATTTGAAGGAAGAGTAGCCATCGTCACTGCTTCAACACAAGGTATTGGATTCGGCATCGCTGAGCGGCTAGGATTAGAAGGTGCATCAGTCGTTGTCTCCTCCAGAAAACAGGTTTTTGAGTTTAAAAAGTAAAAATAAAAATCAAGTCTTTGATTGCTTAGTATGTTAGTGATTGAATTTGATTTGATGGGTATGGTGGAATTGATTTGAATTTATCTGGGTTTATCGTGTTTTAGCTTATGAATGTGTGTTTTGATGTAAAGATTGCGTTTTTTTTAATTGGGTTTGTGTAGAAAAATGTTGATGAAGCTGTGGAGAAACTGAGAGCGAAAGGGATTGAAGTGTTTGGAATTGTGTGTCATGTTTCAAATGCTCAACAGAGGAAGAATCTTGTTGAGAAAACAGTTCAGGTGAGCACATGTTTGGTGTTTGGTTGGAAGATTTTGGGATTGTTTTGTTTTGATGTTTGAGTTTAGCTTAGCTGAGTTATGATGGCTCTTTATGCAGAAATATGGGAAACTAGATGTTGTTGTTTCAAATGCAGCAGCAAATCCATCTGTTGATAGCATTTTGGAGACTAAAGAATCAGTTCTTGACAAGCTATGGGATATTAATGTCAAAGCAAGTATACTTCTTCTGCAGGTAATCATTCCTATCCAAACAAGCTCCTTTGATTTAAAGTTATAGATCAGTTTCATGATCTAGGATGAGCAACCTGTAAAATACATGGTGTTAGAAGGTATCTTTCAAGACAGTTTTGTCGCCTGCAGGATGCAGCTGCTTATTTGAAGAAAGGTTCTTCAGTAGTTATGATTGCTTCAATAGCTGGTTTTCATCCACACAAGTCCATGGCAATGTATGGAGTAACTAAGACGGCTCTACTCGGTCTAACAAAGGTAGAATGGTGCCTGTGACTTACATATTCCAGTGTCTAATCAAACCAGACACATTGGTTCTTTTTCTTGTGCTTATACTTCCTTTTATCATGCCTTTAGGCCCTTGCATCGGAAATGGGTCCAGAGGTTCGAGTGAACTGCGTCGCGCCTGGTTTTGTGCCAACACACTTCGCTGATTTCATCACTAGCAATGCTGAACTTGTAAGTCCATTTCCTTCAGCATTAGTGTTTACTAGCTTAGACACACTTGCCATAGTTTTATGATGATTGCTTTATTATCACAGAGGAATGAAATAGAAAGGAACACTTGCCTTAATAGGCTTGGTACCACAGCAGACATGGCTGCGGCTACTGCATTCTTAGCATCAGATGACGCCTCTTACATTACTGGAGAAACTATTGTGGTCGCGGGAGGAATGCCCTCTAGACTCTAGTTTCTCTTTGGTTGAGTGTAGTTTCAAAAATAAAATGCAAGTTGTTTAGGCTTCATGTCACTTAAGATGTCAGAATGTGGTTTCAACTTATCAAACACGCTCAGAAACTGAAACTGTTTACTATTACAGGTTTTTGTTATTAGAAACTGAAATAATACAAGTAGCTTTGATCAATTTACAAGCCATCCATAGTGAGAGAACCATATATAAAGAGGTTTTATTTTCACAATCAACAAACACTAATAACTTCAATTTACATGCTAGAAATGATTGTATATGAAAGAAACAAACATTTTTAACCCATATGGGCATCTCTAAAATCCTTATGTACACATATCAGCAAAAACCAAAATATGCAGAATCTTTGCATATCTATTAGCTTTCATTTGCAGAAACTAAAAGCTCTTACTTGGTCTGTTTGAGACCTGAATAGCATATTAATCAACTCACTACACTATATCGTGGCATTCAGTCTTTTCTTCAAGACATACTGCTAAGAACCCGGCAACGAATGAGAGATTTCTGGTAGTAGCTTATCTTCTGAATATATGGAATGAGAGATTTCTGGTAGTAGCTTATCTTCTGAATATATCAACTCGCAAACAGAACTAATAGCCGACTTTGCAAGAATTTACACGGGAACTACATCAGAATTCTGACTATCATCACATGTCAAGATCAGACCTTGGACACGAGTTGGGAGGAGACAGCGCAACCATTGACAGCCTGTTGAGATGGGCTCAGGTGATGGGACGATCATAAGTACATTGTCTTGGCGTCGGACAACTCCCACAACGCTTACAGTGGTACCTTCCTTGATATAGCTGAGATGATTCCATGTAAATACAGTTAGAACCAAGCAGTTCAAATACCAAAACAATGGTGAAAACAGTGTAGATATGTAGCTATAGTGAGGTTAAGGCATGAGAAATGAATTACAGAGGAGGATTTTGTGGCCTACCCTTCTTTGAGACGCATTACACGGTCATCACTAGAGAGGCTGCGAGCAGCTAGCCAGCGTAGGAAGTCTGGAGATAAGTCTCGGTTGCCATTGGTTACGTTAACAACAGTTGTTGGTTTAACAAAAGGAGCAACCTTGGCCCCATAGCCTGCTTTCACCAATGCTCTTAACCCGGATTGGAAGTCTGATATGTAGAAATCCGACACATATTTCTGTTTACAAGCAAGCAACTAATATTTCTAAGCACACTTTCAACCATAACAAGTTAAACTTAAGAGGCATTTAACACAAACTGACCTCTGAATATCTACGACCCCAGGAGAAACACCGGTGACTTGGATTTGCAGATTCGCCACACCATCCTTTGTATTCATACAATTCAGTGGAGACATATACACACCTGGGTATTCTCTGGTAAGATGACTCCAACGGAATACTGCCACAAGTGACAACCTACAACAATGGTAACAGCAATACTAAAACATTAGAGAAATGGTCTGCACATATTAGATTAACAAAACCAGCAGAACAGTTAAACAATCTAATACATAAAATAAGGTCAATGTTGTTAGTTCTCCAGTCACTATAGATAGAACAGAAAACCTTTCTAATTGCCGGCAAGTAAACTTCTCCTAGACCAACTTAACCATATCGCTCAATTGATGAAAAGCTAATACTATTATACTCTATAGAAGAGTAAAAAGTCATCAAGCTTACAATTCAATACTCAACAGACAGACACTCATATTCCTACATCATACTCAGAAGTCACCTCATTAATTCCATACTTAAACCCTAAACTCAAATTCAATACACTGCTAATAGACCAATCTTATATAACACAACAACAATCCTCAAAAGTTCAATCTTTCATGATAACAATTGAAAACTCAATGTCTCAGTCTACTTAGTTTCTCTCCATCAAATGAATACATAACCATCAAAATCAGCACATCAGTAGCAGAGCAACCTAAATCCAGTAGTTGACATCAACATTTTTAATTCAAAACACAACACAGATATGCTATGCAATAAAAAGTTCAAAACTCACCCCAGTAACCTTAACATATTGACCATCAACAGCACCTCTAAGCTCAGCATCAGGAAACCTCTTAACAAACCCCAAAAGCCCTCTACTTCCCCAAACACAATTCCAAACCCAACCCAACAAAAGAGGGACCACAACCGCCGCAACAACCACCAAAGCCACCGCCTTTTTCACCTGCAGGAAGAAAAAAACCGCCAGCAAAATCAACAAAAGCATCCCCACCATCATCAACCACAACACACATCTCGAAACTTTAAACCCCACTTTCACTTCCTCGCCCAAACTCGTCACCGCCGACCCATACGTCACCTTCGCCGCCCCCGACACCGTATTCGCCGACCCATCAAGATGACCCGACCTTCTCAAACCCGACCCGAGTGGACCCGATGTAATCAGCCCAGTTGGCTGTAAAGACAAAGGTCCGGATGATGACCTCTTCATCGACCCGGAATTCTGCCCGGATCGGACGGATCCGGACCCGGAATGTGAAGATGTTGATGGACGTGGAGGCGGTTTTGGAAACGAAGAAAATTGTGACTGAGACTGATCGTGTACAGGTATATCAAACATTTTCCCCAATTCGCCAGATTTTTTAATGTCGCCACCTGTATACGGTACCGCTCTCGACGCCATTGTCGGCTGCCGCTCTTTCTGCTGCTGTTCGGGTCGACCCGACACATATAGCCCACTACTTAGCTGATGTGAAGGCATTCGTGAACTCATTTCAAACGTAAAAAACCAAGCCAAACAAAACAAAACTAAAACTGTTCAAGTGAGTTAAAAGAGAGAAAGTAGTAGTAGTACTAGTGGGTGGTAGCAGTGTTAGTAGTGATAGTGGAAGGAGAAGAAGAAGTGTTTGGGGTTGGGTGATATGTGAAATTACGAAAAAGGGTATTCGAAAGATGTGATTAATAAAAATGACGTGTACGTGTCCACTGTAATGTCTTGAAAATGGCAGGTACCGTTGAGTGGAATTGTGTTTTTTCTAGTTAACACTGGTTGTGTTGTGTTCTTCTGTTCTTAATGAATGTGTTAGCAATTTACCATTTTGCCCTTCCTTTTAATATAAACTTTTTGTTGTATATATACCTTTCTTCTTTCTTGGTGCTTTCACAGTGATTTGCAGGTTGTAGTAGAATATGGAGAAGTCACAAAGAATCTTTATTGCAAAAGTGATCTTATCTTATTCTATGCTCTATCTAATTTGATAAATATAAAATATCTAGTAAATAAATAATAAAATTTTAATTTTGATGAATTTTTAAAATATATACAGTAATTATTAAATTAAAAAATTCGCTGATAATAATTTGGTTTATTCTCAATTAAATTAAAAATAAATAAATCTTTTAATACTGAATGCAATTATTGTGCCAGATTAAAACAACTATTATATGATAGTGTACCATAGTGAATATTCTATATAGGTACATTATAAAATATTTAACTATTTGAAGACATTCCATGTAGAAATAACTTATATTAAAAATTTTGTTTTATTTAATGAATAAATATAGTTTGCATCTTGTTAGAAAACGTTCGAAATTTAAATTAATAGTTTACTCTTCACTATTTACAAGTGATATTATGAGTGTATGCACCACCACATGATGTGTCACACTCATAGTGGACTCTAGTTGGGCCCATTAGAGGCTGGAGTTACACATGATTGGGCCTACACTTAGATCTCCTTTGCTACAACATCAAGATCTTCGGGCACCCGATCCGTTTAATGACATTTACCAAATGGTTTAAGGATCCGATGAGGATTTTTTTAATTTGTACTTAATTTTTAAAAATAATTATATCAAATATTAATTTTATATAAATAAATTATTTTATTTTTTAAAATTAAATTATTTTAAAAAATAAATATAATATTAAAAATATCTTTCATTAGAGTTTTTTAAATTTTAAATATATTTTAATTTTTATATTTTTATTGTGTCAATGAGATAATATTAAGTGGTTTAAAACCGTGTTTTAAAGTTTTAAAAGTTTATCTATTTTGTCTATACTTTCGGTTAAATTTAAGATTTTTTAAGGTGATTGATTTAAACCGAATTTTTATATTCAATTAAATTTATCTAAATCTTTCCGAGAGTTATTTATTCTAATTTTGGATTTGTAAACATTAGTTTGAACCGTATTTTTAAAATAAAAATAATGAATGTTTGATTTGAAATAGTTTTATCCAAATAATTAATCTAAATTTTTTTAAAATATTTTAATAATTAATATAAATAAATATAGTATATAATTTTAATAATTTTAAATTTTTTTAAATTTTTCTACTGTTCCAACCGTTATCTTTACAAACAATCGCAATAGTATTTGATTTCAATTTATTTAATCTAATATTTAAATTTAAACATATTCATAAACTAGATTTTTCTAATATTAATTATGCTTAATAATATTTCAATTTAATTTTATATTAAAGTATAAGATAGATTTTCCATCCTTCACAAATTGGTTACTATTGTTTATGTATAAATTATTTTAAACAAATTTTATACAAAGTATAAATTGGTTTTCAATACATCGATCCAAATGAAATCGTGTGTGAACGCTAATAACATATTGAAGAGAATTGGATAAAATGCGAAGGGTAGATGTGGGAAACGTAGAAGTAGATCGACGGTCGACATCAAGAGTTAGGACCATTAAATGAAATATATAATATATACATGGTCACATTGAATTATGTATGGATTCCATGCAATGCATTGTAGTGTTAGTGGTTGAGAAGAGGATCTATTGCACATTATTTTGTCATTGTATTGTTTACATATACATAAGACAAGTCTTAATCATTGCTCTCATTCTCATACCTCAATCATGTGTTTATGATTCTGTTTTATTTTTATTCAAACAATTAGATATATGATTTAATTAACTATAAGAATGAATAATATGTTAAAATATTTAATTTAATTTTTTAATTAAGATATTATCAATAAATGGAGAAAATTTATTCTTTTAAAAATTTAAACCTTTTTTTTTAAATATGGTAACTTTTAAAAATGGAGTATATTTTTATAGTTATTCAAATTTTGTATAATTCAAAAATATAAATATATTCGAATAATTAAATTTTAATCGTTTTATTTTTATTTTAATTTAACTATCATACTTTAACAAATTGATGAAATGGTACAAAATTAAATATAAAAATTATAAAATAATTTATAATTTTAATTATATTTTATATTTTATTTTTTTAAATTTCATAAATTATAAATAATTTTTTGAAAACAAAAATAAAAAACCAAAATAAGTAAAATTGGATGGAAAAAATATTAATTTCCCAATATTCTTATTATTTTTTTAGAGAAATTAAAACTTAATATATTTTAATTTGAGATTTTTTTTAATTGGATTTTAATTATTAATATTGTTTAATATTGTTTTATGAATGGTTATTTATTGGGTAAAAGTGGAATATTTGGAATAAGACGAGGGCAAATGTGAAAATTCAAAATGGCATCGAGTCGGTGGGCGATGCCCATGCGGATCCAATGAAAACTTTCATAGTAATTATATACAATGACCAAACTGTCCCTGCAAAGAAAAACAGCGATAGAGATATGTATTTATTATATTTTATCTATAAAATTAAATTAAATTGAATTTATTTTTTAAAATGAAATGAAAATTAGTCAATTTAATAAATATAGATTAATATATTTACATTGTATATGCTATAATTAGACATGATTATAGTGTCACAATTAAACACCACCCAATGCATTAATTAATCACCAAATTTACTTAATTAATTAATCTAAAGACATAGATTGCTTTTTATGTTAATTTATTAAAGAATTTTTTGACATCTTAATAATTTAATAAAAACTATCATGTGATAGATGATACTACTAACTTAAATTTGGTGTACATTTAATTTTATAATTGTTTGAATAAATAATGAAGTGTTATTTTGCTAAGCAATGATTGGTAAAGAAGAAAAAATAATAATAATAATTTAAAAATAAATAAATAAATAAATCTAAGTTTCAATCGAGGAAACATTTGATTAGTTTGGTTAGTGGTAATGTAAAGTTGATGTTGGTCAATCAAATTGAGTTCTAGTTGACTCCATATTTGAATTGATTTGTTATTATATTGTAATATTGATAGTTGCCATCACTTTCTTCTTAAGTGGTGACATCTTATTTTCCTATAGTGTGTTTTATATAAAACAAAACGTTCGATTATTGACAAATTTTCTAAATTGAATTATTGCTTACACCACCTAGATTGAACCAAGATAATTAATTATTTAATTTTTTTAAAATAAAAAAATAATATTTTTATTAAATTTTAATTTATACTATAATTGATTAAAAGAATATAATTAATAAATTAATAGTTTAACTTATAATAATATAAATGAATTACAATAAGCAAAACGATAATAAATCATTGGTTTGGTAAATTGGGGCCTGTTGGGCTTAGTCAATGTAGCCCAAAAAGGATAGTGAAAAAGCCATCTTACAAAATAAATTCTATGAAAACCTAGCTTTATTTTTTTCCTTTTTTTTTTAAAAAAATAATATTTATTTATTTATTTATTATTTTGAATACCCCTTTACATTGAAATGACACTTGTTAGACAATTTATTCATATGATTTCCAGCTTTGTAATTCTTCCTTTTTTTTAGTGTTGTTTTTAAGAATAAAGTGGAGTTAGTGCTATTGAGTACATGTCTAAAGTACAAATAGCACTTGTTCCAAATGTTTTTCCTTTTAAATTACCATCTAAAAGTAATATTTTAAAAACAAACATGATTTGAAGTTTAAATAATATTTTCAAAAATTTAGAAGGAATCCAATTCAACTTTAAACGGTATTAACTTAATTTAAATGAAATAAAAAATTTTAATCGAAAGAAATGTATTATTAAATAATTATTTTTAAAAAATTCAAATTTCTATAAAAGAAAAAAAGTATTCCCCATTTAAATAATTTATATAGAATTAAAAATTAATTTTTATAAAAATAATTTAATAAATAATAATATAATACATAATTTTTATTTAAACATGTAAGAGAATTGATGAGTTGAGTATGAAGAAAAATATAACATATATTTTTTTTTATTTGTTTGTTTATTTTTGAATCAAATTCACATGAAGTTACAAGACAACCAATCCACTTGTTTAGCCAATGATCCAAAAAATCTTATCAAATTGAGACGACATGAATCAAATCAAATCTCACACATATAAATAGTTAGTATTAATCAATAATCAAAATTCAATCTACTTGATATTTTGGATAAATATATAACAATAACTAATCATATTCATATCATTTTTATGAACAGACAATGACATCAATTCATAGATTGATATTGACTTCCAATTCATAAAGATTTAAAGTGTTTTGATAATTCACACAATGTGACTTTACAAATTAAATTTTTTTAAAAAAAATAAATTATTTTCTAAGTCATTTAAATTGAAATTCTTATTATAAGGAAAAGAGGGAAAAAAATCTTAGTTATATGTAGTTTTTATTGTCAGTAATTTATTTATTTGTTGGTTTTATAGTATGGTCAATAAATTGCCACTTTGTGTAATGAGTTTTTGACACGTGTACTTGCCACTTGAATTCCCCCTATAGTTTAGGATAATTTAAAATTTATATTAGTGGGTGTTTATTTATTTTTTATATAATCAAGAAAATAATAATAATAATAATTAATATTTTATTTATAGTTTTAAAACTATATATTTGGATAACATTAATACAATATTTTTTTTAATAACATTTTATAAATTTTTATTGAAAAAAATTAATATAATATATTAAATATAATAAAAAAATAATTACTACCAAATTTTTAATTTAAAAAATTGAAACTTTTTAAATAAAATATAATACAATAATCAAATTTCAATTTCGTAATTATGTGAAGAATTTATTTTTATTGTTTAAAATATTCACAAACCTAAATTTAGATTTGTAAAAATTCCATATGTACATAAAATACCATATCTTCAAACATAATAGTTATTACATTGTACTAGATAAGTATAGAATCTAGAGTCAAATCAAGTCACACTGTATTCCATAAACAAATAAAATTAAATCAAAACATTATATAACCCACCACTGTCCATTAAAATTTCAATTCAAATACACTCAACAGAAAAGATCACTTCTTAATCATCCAATAAAATGCACAAACAAAAATCAAAAAAGAAGAAACCAAAAAAGCAGAGCAAGAGGAAGCCTCTGTTTTTTCTCTTTCAACAAAAAAATAAATAAATAAATAAATAAATAAAATCACGAGACACTCATGAAACCTCTCTGCCTCTGAATTCATCTTCTTCTTCTGCTAATCCAACCAAATCTCCTCCCTTTTCATCTCCTTTTTCTTATCCTCTGTTTTGCTCTGTTTTTCTCCTACATTCATGAAAACCCTCTGTTTCCTCCACAACCTCATCCATGTTCTTAAATCAGTTCATGCACTTCTTAAAATCAATCCACACCTTCAGAAGACGAAGCCCTTTTGATAATTTCCCTCACCACTAACCAAAACCCACACATCCACCAAAAACAGAGCATCTGATCAGAAAAACAGAGCATATCGCATATGGCGACCTCGTGTTTCAAAAACGGGTTTCGACTACGACGATCGAAGAGCAAGTCCCCAACATCAGTCCCATCGTCGTCACGAAGAACCCAGACGAATTCCGACATGGAGAATCTGGAGAAGAAGAGATTCGACAGCTTGGAGTCATGGTCGATGATTTTGGACTCTGAAAATGTGGAGACTTGGGAGGTATCGAAGGAAGATCAAGAGGAGTGGACGGCTGATCTTTCGCAGCTTTTTATTGGGAATAAATTCGCTTCGGGTGCTCATAGTAGGATTTATAGAGGGATTTATAAACAGAGAGCTGTTGCTGTGAAAATGGTTAGGATTCCGAATCAGAAGGAAGAGACAAGAGCTAAGCTCGAACAGCAGTTTAAGTCGGAAGTTGCTCTGCTTTCCAGGCTTTTTCATCCTAATATCGTACAGGTCTCTTTGTTTTGTTTTATTTGCATTCTTGGGTTCTGTTTTTGAGAATATTATACTCGTGCCCATGAACTATTTTATATTATGATTAGGTATATTTGTTTTGGAAATATACGATTTCATCCTTTTGGATGTGGTAATAGTTACTCCGATGGTTTTAGTCCAAGTAAGATAATTTTTTTACAGTTTTGATAGTTCTAGTAGGTGTATAATTCTTTTAAAATTGATTTTGATGAATATTATATATATATATATTAACAATTTATATTGATTTTAAATTTGTGAATATAATATATTTTTATATTTAATTTTATTTTAATTTAATAGTAGGTTGTTTTTTAAAAAATAATCTTTTTTTTTTATGAAACTCCAAATTATTAAAATGTGAATTTTCAAAAAGAAAAAATCTAAACGTGTTTATTTAAAAAAAAAAATTCAAATTTTTTTCGGACCGAGTTTCTTGTAGAATTGTTTATCTAATTTATATTTAAAATATGAAACTTATTTTTTAGTCAAAAATTTCTTATAGTAATGAAAAATATTAAAAAAAAAAGGTTCATCCAATAACTAAATAAATATATATAATTTTTTATTAAAAAAATATTCAAATTTAATATATCTGGATCTATTTAATTTTAACCGAATTTATATAATCTTATACTCTGAAAATTATAAATATATATATATATATATTATATTTTGTAATTGTTCTGGACACCAATTGTGTAAATCAAATTAGAATAGATAATACTTTCAATATTAATTTTTTTTTTTCAATTATGGTGAGCGTATCATATCAGAGTAATCTTTGAGGGTAGAAAACCAGAAAACTAACCTAATGTTGGTCCATTTTGACAGTTCATAGCAGCATGTAAAAAGCCACCAGTGTACTGCATAATAACAGAATACATGTCACAAGGAACACTGAGAATGTACCTTAACAAAAAGGAGCCATATTCACTCTCAACCGAAACAATTCTCAGGTTAGCTCTTGATATTTCCAGAGGAATGGAGTACCTTCACTCGCAAGGCGTCATACATAGAGATTTGAAATCGAATAATCTACTTCTTAACGATGAAATGCGAGTTAAAGTTGCGGATTTTGGAACTTCATGTCTAGAAACGCAATGTCGGGAGACTAAAGGGAATATGGGAACTTATCGATGGATGGCGCCCGAAATGATTAAGGAAAAACCTTATACTCGGAAAGTTGATGTTTATAGTTTTGGAATTGTGCTTTGGGAACTTACGACTGCTTTGCTTCCTTTTCAAGGCATGACTCCTGTTCAGGCTGCTTTTGCTGTGGCTGAAAAGGTAAGCTGAGTTGTTTTGAATTTTGTTTGGATCACTGGAACTTTTAAATTTAAATGTTTTTTTTTTAATTTGATTTTTCAAGTATGTGATATTTCAATTTAGTCTCTTATATGTTTAATATTAGTTAATACGGTCATTTTCACATATATGGCAAATGATGTGGTAATATTGTGTATATTTGCCTCAGAATAACCTACTACATAGATGAAAATGATCAAATTGATTCGATATTGGATAGTTAAGAGGTTAAATCTCACATAGTTACAGGATCAAATTAAAAAGACCAGTAAAGTTTAGGAGTTTCATCGATCATTATGTGAACATTTTTTTTTTTAGTAAATAGTTAAGCAGGTTTGGAATTACTTTTACTTTGATGGTAAAATGAGAGAAATCGAAGTTAGAGCTTGTTTGATTAGATTGATTTTGACTTTCAACTTTTAAAAGCTGTTTTGAATAGTGTTTGAATAATTATTTATAAGAGATTTTTGCAATTCCATCATGAGTCAAAAATTAAATAATCTAAAAAGTTTTTAGTTTGAAAATAACCTTTAAAATTTAAATAATTTGTCATTTTGGGAGTAAATTTCTCAATTGTCTAATATTCTAAAAAAATTTCAAAAACCATTCAAAACTACTTTTAAAAATTGAAAGTTAAAATCAGTTTTTAGATTTATATCTCCCAAACATATCAAATTTTTAATATCTATCGACTTAACTCCTCGTAACAACAATTTAGTAACTTAGAGGTATGAAAATGATAAATTCTATTAACGTCAGAAGACTAAAAGGAGAGATACCTTGGATACCAAGTCAACTATGTAACGAAATGTTTTTGATACTAATGTGACAGAACGAGAGACCGCCGTTGCCGGCAAGTTGTCAGCCGGCAGTGGCACAGCTGATAAAGAGGTGTTGGGCGGCGAATCCGGCGAAACGACCGGATTTTTCAGATATAGTATCGGCATTGGAAAAATTCGACGAGTGTGTGAAGGAAGGACTGCCTATAACATCACATTCAGGACTTGTGAACCGTAATGTCATACTTGAACGCTTGAAGGGTTGTATTTCTGTTAGCTCTTCTTCTGTACCTGTACATGCCTAACTTTCTTACAAGGTATGCTAATCATCGTAATAATCCTATCTCTATTTTCCTTCACAAGTCATTTGGCTCATTTTCTTATATAAATTGTCATTTTGGTTTACCATTCGGATAATTATTTAGGATTTACTGTGAAATTATAAATGTAAATGAGTTCATGACATTTTAATAAATAGATAATTTTTTTTTATAAACTCGTACAGTAAAACTATTAAGATATTCGGATAAATTTGGTAGGTATATTATCTCCATCCATGTGTCAAGCTCATAAGATTAACTATACCAAAATTTAACCATTTCTAACTGTATTACCTTTTCAAAAGCTCGCGCGCTTGATCTTAAAAATGTTAAAATTCATTTACAGTTGCAATTTCGCTAAACCTCGTAGTATTTAGAATCCTATAATTAACTCTTTTTATTGAAATTATTTTTTGAAAATAATCGGTTTTCAAAATAATTTTACGATAATAAAAAAGATAAGTTAATTGGTAATTTAGATGGAATATTAAAATAATTTAAAAAATATTATTTACTAATGCTAATAGTAAAACTATAAACGTTTTTCATGGAAAACCGAAGTTGAGACAGTTTGAACGTATTTTTAAAATTGGGTATAATCAGAATAATAATTTTTGATTTTACGATGCAGGATGTATTTAATCAGATTGGGACCGATATTATGCAGGTATGATGTTGCTAATTGTGGTTCTAGTATATAGAAAGAATTTGTAATATCAAAATTTCTTTTATTTGACGGCATTTTCTCTCATGTGTAAATGATAACCAATTACGTTTATTAACACATTTTTATCATATCAGCATATGCATGGTCACTCAGTCTCATTTTCTGTATTTCAATGTTTTCAATACAATATCTTGTTTACTCATATTTCATCTTTACTAAAATTTTGTACATGATATTCATGTTCTTATGACCATTTCCTATTTTTCTTGAGTGGATCTTAACATTACCAATCCATCATATAAGGATGACATATTAATGATCTGGATAATTATACGAGTTAACGTTTTGAAATATAGAATAGTATAAGTATTGTGTAAATATTTGGTGGCAATTAAATATTTCAAATTGTATTTATTAATATTAAATTTGATGGTATTTTAAAAGTTTTGAAGTAGTGAATAGAGTAATATTTTGAAGCAAATTAATTTGACCAGCCTGGACTATTGTAAAAAATTATTACCATCGGCATATTTTCAGAAAATACTACTTAAATTACTGATAAAGTGAATCATGATAGATGGAAATTATATTCTAATATAGAATTGGAAATAGAATTGGAAATGAATCGAATCTGGTGAACGTTTTAAACTTGATTTCAAGTTTGATTTCAAATAAATTTCTAACAAGTAGGGTTTGAATTTGCATTTAAATGAGTCAAATCTTAAAAGTAAAAATTTGCGATTAAATGTAAACAAACTTATAGGAGTCTAGTATATTATATATATATATATTAAAAAAATTTAGTATAAATATATAAAATTAATTTTTAATTTAATTAATATAATAAAATAGACTAAATTCTAATTGAACTTTTGAGTCGATTCGAACTTAAGTTTGATTTGATATATCACTTAATAAGTTCAAAATGGAGGTTTGAAGAAGTAACGAATCAATCTACAAACTTCTCCCAATAAAATTATGGGCTCAAACCTATAGATTTTATTATAGAAGACCAATCTTTTTAAAGCCTATCAGAAAATGTTATTGAATGATTCACGTTCAATAATTATTTAATGAACTATGCAAATGATAAAATCAAATACAAATATACCGTTAGTCTCATATCAATCATCAAGAAATATAAAATACAAATTTTTATCTATTTATTTTATATAAAATTAAATATAAAAAACGAGTTTGAAGTGGAATTCAAATCTACAATTTTACCATACGTATCGAATCCAAATCGATAAAAAAAAATTAAAATTGGACAAACTCAAACTCGACTGCAATACCATCCTAATCCAGACCAATAATATTTGTATTATTCAACCTTACATCCATGTAGATTCATATTAGCAAAAGAGATTAAGTTAAGACCAAGTCGACATGTAAAATGCATTGAAGTTAGCTTTGTCTTTTTAGTTGATCAACTAAAGAGACAGGATTAGGGTTAGACTGGTTCAAGTCTTCTTTGCAAGTCAATTTCAAATATTTTGATTTGATTCTTCACTCTCACAAGCCCTAATTTCAATGCCCCACATTGCGTGTTGAACATTTTATTAATTCTAAAATTTCTTGGACAATTTTGATTCAAATTCACTACAATTTTTGTATGGTGAGGTTTTGAAATTCTTGTTTACTGTTACCTTTTTGACTTGTTTATTACTCTTGTCGTATCATAGTGAATTCAAACTAATAATTCATCCTTTATTTTTTTAATAATTTAAAAATCATTATATTTGTCCAATAATTACTAAAATATTATAATTTTTCTATAGTTTCAAACATAAATCATAAAATTATTTATCTATAAAAAATAAATTCATGAATGAGAGGGTATTAATATTAATTTTTATCTAAATTTAAACTTAAAAACCCATCAAATATATTATGTCATTACATATAAGACTATTATTTTAACTAATTTATAGTAACTAATCTTAATATAGACAAAACTATAGATATTTAAGAGGGTGGTTTTTTAAATAATGTTAATATTATATATTTATGTGTTTGTTCTATGTAATCTTTTTATAGTATTGTTACTTAATTTGCCTTTGAAATTGTCTTGTCTCTCTATGTAATAATCTATAGAATTTTATAGAGACGTATATGGATTTGTTAATTAAAATCAAGAAGACACCACCCTATAGTCTATAAAAAGATCATGGACGGTTTGGAATTTTAACAAAGATAATTTATTTTTTCCTCTTCCTTTTTAACCTTATCTATTATTTTTAATACAATATTATAAAAATATAAACTCAAACTTAAAAAATAAATTAATAATATAACTATAACTATAATTATATTCATTATGAGAACAAAACCTTATCTTATATGTATGTATATCTCTTTATGAGTTTCACGTAATAGGTGTTGGTTTATTTTTTCAATGTTTATCAAGATAACTTTTCATATATATATATATATATATATATATATATATATATAATTATTTAATTAATGTAGTGGCATGAATAATGTATGATTAACATGTGCAATGGGTGTTATTGTGTATAAGAATGGTAAGGCATAATTGGCAAAATGAACCGATTGTCTCCAAAAGTTGATAATAGATTCACATTCCAAAGACCCTTGTCTACATATATAATTAATTATTATTACTGTTAATTCTTTTAATTAATTCACCTACCATTTATTATAAAGTAAATAAATTAATAATTTTTTCCCTTTAATTGATTATATTAAAATTAATATATATTAATTTTAAAATAATATAGCTTAGAATAGAGGAGAGCTATCCTCAAGTTTTTCTATTTTATTTGCGTTGAGTTAAAAAAATTAGAAATATATTATTTGATAACCTTTTTAATAAAATATTTATTTTTAAAAAATAATAATTTTAGTTTTAACTATTTAAAAATTTAAATTAAATTAATAAATTATCTGCATTTTATTTTCAATTCATAAAATTTCTTTAAAACATAACCAAACATCATATATTTTTTTTCATTTTAAAATTTTAAAATTTTATAAAATTATGAAATGATAGTATATTGAAAATTTTGATTATTTTTAAATTTATAGTTTAATTTTAAAATTTTATAAATTTAAATAAAATTAGAATAATTTATTTATTTAAATTAAAATCGATATAATTTATAATTTATAATTTTTATTATATCTTAATTATTATTTTTAATTTATATATTATATGTTTAAATAATTTATAGACACACATATATTTATTCTTAAAATATTAAAAGAAAAATAATAATTATACATTATTTAACTGTGATGATTTCATGTGTGTGTCTCATAATAAATTTAAGCAAAAACAAAATTAATTACCACCGATTTTAAGTCGACTATAGTTGTCTCAACTTTATAGAGTAATCAAAACCAACCCCACTAAGTAATTATTAAAATGAAACCTATACAATAAAGTTTAATAATTTTAATAATAATAATTCATCAAAACTATCAAAAGTTGGGAGATCATTTACAATAAATAGTTTTTAAAAGCACTTCATAAACAAATGTGAAAAATCATAAAGTAGATAAGAAGCATGCATTGAGACACATCATGCTTCAATTTTAATTTAATAATTAGATATTTATGTATGTTCAAATTTCAACCACTCTATAGATAATAGTAATCAAATATGATGATGTTGATAATAATATTTAATTAAGCAACATGCTATTGTGTTATCCTATTGCATTGTTTTTGTTTTGAATAATTTGTGATGTAATTTGTGAACGGTTTTGTTGAAAATATTGATGGGATTGAGTTTTTAAGTATTAAATTTATAAATTAAATCTATAGATGTTTGAAAATGTTAATTTATAATATTATTTAAAATTTTCAAATAGTTTATGAATGGTTTAAATTTTATTTTATATTATTATTATTTTAATTTTATTACTTTCAAAATAAAAAATGTTAAAATTAAAAAGTTATTAAAATTTGATAGTAAAAAGTTAAATTTAAAATCAACAATAGATTGCCAGAAGAAAAAAAATAATTAATTTATAAATTTTTTATATTAAATATATAACAAAACATTATTGTTAGATTCGTCTCCGAAAATTATTAGGATGAGTGTGAATTTAGAAAAACTTTTCAATTAGTGGTTCAGGTATTGTTTAAATTATATTTTAATTTATTTTAAAATGTATGTTTAGTAATAACATTTAAAATAATGTTTAATGTTCTATTAGTGTTTAAGATAGTCTTTAAAACGACTATCAAACCTTTAAAAAACCTATCAAAATAGCTTTCAACCCGACGCTAATATTGATTTACTTTATTAATTTTTATTTTATAATTAATTATATAAAATTATATTTATATTTGTAATAAATTTTACTAATATTATATCTAACCGCTAATTTAAAAATTAAAATTAATACCGTTTAATTCAATAACTAACTTTACAACTAATTTAAAATTTAATTTAACAAATAATTACTAATATTATCTGAAACTAATCTAACCGTTAATTGAAAATGTTATGCTAAACATTAGCTTAAACTTATATTTTAAAATGTTATGAAAATTCAAAATTATTTTAAAGCTTATACATCACTAATAAACTAGTATTATTAAACCCCTTTTATCCATCAAAATTTAAAATAATTTTAAAATATTTTATTCCTTTTTACTCTAATAATTTTTAAAATAAAAATAATTAAAATAATAAAACTTTCAACCTTGATAATTTTTTTTTTTAAGTTGAACAATATATTTAAATATTTGGATGGGATAAAATGGTAAAATAAAAGAAACAAAATCATGGAGAGAATAAAAACCCAAAAAGAAAGTATGGACTATAGTCTTATTAGTGGGGACTTTAGTTCATGGGGTCCTTCTACTTTGCTTTAATCGAAGCCTCACTTTTGCCGTCCTCGTTTTTTGTCTTCCTCTTTTCCCATTTTACCCTCCAATTTTCCCAATATCCCCAAACTACCCCTCCTCCATAAATGGAAATTCCACACCAGTTAAATCAGTTCCAGTTAAGTTTCTATTTCCAGTTTCACTTAAATTAAAAACAAAAATTTATTATTTTTTTTAAATTTTATAGTCAATATTAATAATTTCCTCTAAATTTCAAACCTAATTATTAATATTTTATTACACAATGGAGAATCTTCATCTTCATCATCTACCCTGACCAAACATGTACCCAACTGAACTGAACTACAACTTTATACATTATTGTACATTTGTACTACTTATTATTCAAGTACAATCATTCACATAAAATTAAAATTTTAAAAATTAAAATAAATAAATTTATGCTAATAATTTGATAATTTGCTCAAAAGAAAACTAACCATTTCATATTTTTTTTACATGGATTATAATTACAAAAATTAAAAGATGAAATGCTCTTTTTTTATATTAAAGAGAAAAAAAAAAAACTAAAACTAAATCAAACCTCGTTTGATTATGTTGTGTCTGGTTTTGGTCTTGGTCTTGTTTTGTCTTCTTTAACCCCACACACCCCAGATTTTTTCACCAATGAAACTAACAAAGCTTCTAACTGAGCCTTTGTTGTCTGAATTCACTTCTTCTTCATTTTTGTTTTGAGCTGAGTCTGACTCGTGAGTTGACTCGGTAGGAGTTGAGTCAGAGGTCCGATTCGTGTCTTGTGACTCGTTGGTGGTGGTGATTTTGGTTTTGTTATTGTTGACGTTTTTGGGTCTGCGTTTCTTATCTTTCTTGTTGGGTTTCGAGGGTATTTTGGTAATTTGGTCGTCTTCGAATTCGTCGATGATTTGGTGTATGAGTTGACGATTAGGTGAGGAGTCCCATCGTGCCCAGAAGCTCATGTAGCATCGGAAGCAGTCGCAGGTGAAGAGAGGTGGGTGATCGGAGGAGGAGGAGGAAGAGGGGGTTAAGGTGGTGGTGGTTGTTGTTTTGTTGTTGGTGGTGGTGACGGCGGTGGAGATGAGGTAAGCGAGGACTTCTCTGTCTTGAGGAGAGAGAGCGGCGGCGAGAGTTAGCAGAGCTGCCGGGAGGAGAGAGAGGTGGTGGTCGGCGATTGGCGGCGGCGAAGGGTGGACTGTGCCTTTTCTGTAGAGTTTCTTCATATTGACGGATGAAAACAGAGCAGAAAAAACAGGGGAGGTGAAAAGCAGAGGAAATGAAAAACAGAGAGAGAGAGAGAGAGTGTTTGGACTTTGAATGGGTGATGAGGTTACTTAATTGGATTATTTTTGAAGAGAGAGATAGAGAGTGATGGATAAATTTCTTTATAGTTCAATTTGTTGGTTGAATTTATCTCATACAACCTTCAACTTTATGTATTTCCAATACTAACTAAACCTTAATAATGGAAAGGACTAGTTTGAAATGACAGAAAACTTGTAAGGAAGTTATGAAATAAAGGAAAAGGACAAGGGTAGAAAAAGAAAATGGGCGGGACAAGGTTATGTCCGAAAAAGGAATTGAATAATGGAGGTAGATGGAACAGTTAGATATGGTGTTTTGTGTTGTTTGTTCGTTAGTTTGCATTTGCAGGTTGGTGTTGGTGTTGATGTGTGCTTTGCTTGAATTTGATGGACCTACCTATTCTATCATTTGTCACTGTTTCTCTCTTTCTACGTCAAACCTTTCCACACTATTAGGGTTTTTGGTTGGTGAGACTTCGACTCTTCCTACCATTTAACTCTTGTGCTCGATGTAAAACCTGAGTGAGAGGGCGTATATGGATAGATTGTCTCTTCACTTCTAACTTTTAACGGTATTTGAGTAATTGGCTTTTTGGCTTCTAACTTTTGAACGGTATTTATACAATTGGTAGAAGTGTTTTTTGTTTTCCAAAATTTTTTTGAGATGAAGTATTAAAAATAGAATAGTAATAAAAAAAAAACCTTGATATGGCTTATATATACTTTTACCGTTTTCTAAATTCAAACACTTGTTAATATTGTTGGATTAGAAATTCGAAAGTGCTATTAGGTTAAAAAAGTACTTTTAATAAAAGCAGTTGAAGTGATATTTCTATCAAAGTACTTATACTTCTCTCTTTCTAATGGCAGAAGTCAAAAGTGTAAACTATTCAAATAAATGCTTAACTGTAAACAAGTAACCACTTTGGTTGATATCCATTTAAAATTAATAATAATAATAATTCTATTTTAAAAAATTGATATTTCTAACTTTTTTTCAAAATATTTTTGAAAAATCAGAATTTTTTTTAAATATTAAACACCACTTTTAAAAGTCAAAAGAGAGTATGTTATTTTTGCTTTGAAAGTACTTTTCCAACTAAAAATCCTTTTAGATTTCTATCTAAACACCATGAAAACTACATGCAGAAGTAAAATAGCTTTCAGAAACTAAAAGCCAAAAGTTTATATCTCCAACTATGCACACTTCCATTCCTACCCCAAAAGATACTCATAATACATTTTAAGTAGTACCTCAATGATTATCAAACATTTACAATAATGGCAAAACAAAGAAAAAAAGAAATCTGACCTAGTTGCTAAAACACGTATAGTTTTTGACTTGAGGTGTTGAACAAAGTCATTTTCTTTGAATCGGTCATTCGTTGAAGAAGCATCTGCGTAGGCTCACATAATATAGACTGAAAAGTCTTATTTTTAAAAGTCTTTGCATTGACTTCATAGTTGAAAGACTTGGAAGAATAACTTAGCAATTACGCCAAAACAAAAACACCCCATATCAAGATTTGAACGTCTGTTGTTGCTGCTGTCGATTTTATCCGAAAACAGTGGAGATGGCAGAGGCTTTGATACGTTTCTTCCTGGACAAGTTAACTGATCAGATTAGACAGGAAGGACAGTTACTCACTGGTATTGAAGAAGAAATAGATTGGATCAAGAATGAATTCCAAGCCATGGTAGGTTTTTTTGAAAGATGTCGATAGTCGACAGGGAAGAGACGAAAATGTTAGAGCTTGGACTGGGGAAGTGAGGAGCTTGGTTTATGATGCTGAAGATGTGATTGATAAGTTTTTAACTAGAAGGAGTATGTTAGGATGGAATGTGATCAAACAGATTCGAATTCGTCATCAGGTCGTTTCACGGATTCGGAGGATAAGGAATATGGTTGTGGAGGTTAAGGAAAGAAGGAAACGGTATGGTATTCAAGAGGAAGCTCCAGGGACTGTAAGTATTCGAGTTACTTCGTCCAGAGGATGGGGTTTAAGTGCAGCAGCGACACCTTTCGTTCAAGAGAAGATGTTATGGGGATTGATGATGATGTTGAGCAGATAATTGAGTTGGGAATGGAGGATGGTGAATTGCGTCATCGGAAAGTTATTTCTGTGTTTGGTATGGGTGGTTTGGGGAAGACAACGGTTGTTAAAGAAGTCTATAAAAGAGCTAAAACGAGATTCGAATGTTATTCTTGGGTATCTATGTTGCCATCGCATGGTTTCATGGATGTACTACGAAATATCCTATTTGGGTTCAAAGCAAACAAAGGCGAATCTGCCATTGATGTAATGGATGCTAAATATGAAGGACAGTTGCAAGAGATGATTTACAACTACCTACAGGACAAAGAGTACTTGCTAGTGCTTGATGATGTATGGGAGGCTGAGGTTTGGGAAGCTGTGAAACATGCGTTGCCACGAGATCATGGCACAATCATAATCACATCGCGGATAAGAGATATCGCTTCATCCATTGAAGACAACTGCAGGATCTATGAGCTGCAACCACTCTCTCATGAGCTAGCTTGGAGTATTTTCTGCAGAAAGGTATTTCGGAACCAAGGTTATTGCCCTCAACATTTGAAAGAATATGCCGAAGCAGTAGTGAGGAGGTGTGAAGGGTTACCTCTTGCAATTGTGGCAGTTGCAGGTCTTTTCTCAGCAAAGGCTGCAGAGCCACAGGCCTTTCAGTCCGTACTACATGAGCTCGTGTGGATATATAATGACAACCGCGATGTTGAGCGCCTGCATAAAGCATTATTATGTAGTTATATTCACTTACCGTATTACCTTAAGTATTGCTTCTTGCAAATAAACCTGTTCCCTGAAGATTACGAAATTGGAAGAAAGAGATTAATCAGAATGTGGATAGCAGAAGGGTTTGTTAGGAAAGCTCCTGGGAAAACTGAGGAGGAAACTGGAAACCGATATTTCAAGCAGCTCATGTATAGAAGTATGATTCAAGCAATTACTTTGCACGCACGAGATGTAGTTAAAGCGTGTAAAGTACATAATCTAATGCGTGAAGTTGCAAACAAGATGATGAAGGAAGAGAAGTTTGGAGCCGTTCTGGATGGAGAGGAGCTGCTAACTGAAGATAGATATCGGCGATTGTCTGTCTATGCTGAAGCTGATAATATCCCCACAAACATAGGTAAGCTGAGTATCCGCTCGTTTCACCTCTTCGATACAGCCAATTTGTCGAACTCTGCATTGAGAAAGTTTTTAAAAGAATTAAGGCTCACAAGGATATTAAATCTACAAGGAGTTTGTATAGAGAGGTTACCTGAAGAAGTCAGTAACTTGATTCACTTGCGATATCTCGATTTGAGAGGCACCAGGATAAACGGCTTACCCAAATCAGTGACGAACTTGAGAAATCTGCAGACTTTGGATATCAGAAACACAAATGTAAAAGTTCTACCTCGGGGTATCAACAGGCTTCAACAGCTTAGACATCTACTTATGGCAAGTTTCTCTGAGCGCGATACAGCAGATTTCATTCAGATGCCTAAGGAAAGGCTATGCTTCAAGGAGCTGCAGACACTGTCTGGTGTACTGTGTGATGAATATTTTGTGAAAGAGCTAAGACACTTAACCAACTTGAGAAAGTTGTACATGGGAAAAACAACAAGTACTTGTAGCAGAGAACTATCCACTTCCTTGGCAGAATTGCAGAAATTGCGCTCGCTATCGATAATAAGTGGAAGTTCATCTGAGGACCTTCAACTTAACTCTCTCTCAAAGCCTCCAAAATTATTGGAGAAATTAAAGCTGCAAGTATTTTTCATTAGGTTGCCGAATTGGTTTCAACATCTGAACCGCCTATATACCCTCAGTCTGCTCAAGAGTTTTCTAGGAGAAGACCCTTTTCCAGTCCTTCACTTATTGCCCAACCTTGTGGTGCTCACGCTGGCATCTTCTGCATTCACATGCAGCAATATAAGTTGCAGGCCACAAGGGTTCATGAAGCTAACAACTCTCCGAATTCTAGACATACATACCTGGATTAGATGGATGCCGATTGAAGAAGGCACAATGCTAAGCCTCCGGTATCTATTAATAGCAAATTGTCCCAACTTGCAAGGATTACCAGAAGGCTTTCATCACCTTACCGCACTTCAAAGTCTGACTCTATCAGGAATGTCCGAACATTTCCCACATGCCAATGGCCATTGGACCTATTAGCACAATCCCCCTCTCATGGTAGGTAATTTCATGTGTGCAAGTGTTAATAAATGTGAGATTGCAATGTACTTATGCTTGTAAGCAACAGGTCGTGCCAGTGTGACTCTGTTGTGTTAGCAAGCCAGTGAAGTACATGCCATCATGAGTGTATGCATGAGAAATTTAAGGAAGTGTAATAGTTTATTTTCACAACAATCCATATCCATAACACTGAATTTCTATCATGAAACATTCAGGAAATATCACAAATCTAAGTTTTTGATGTGACTTGACATGTCATAACATTTTAAAAGCTTTCAGATCAACCATAAATTATTATGAAAAATCCACAATCTAGGATAAGTAGTTTATAACAATATGCGAAGCAATTTTCGTTGAACTATACTCTAGACCTCTATGAAGAACCCTTCAGTCGAGTTTTGATCCATGATTCAAGATATTGCAGAGCATCACTGCTTATGGAGTGCCCAAGACCAGGATACGCCTGCAATATAACTTACAGTAAATGTACAGTTGTGATATTAACTAAACTAAGTTACAGAGACTAAAAGTACTTTTATCACCTTAAACTCACAGCTTACACCAGCCTTTTGCAGAAATGGTGGACCAGCTTGTCCGGCTTCGAACAGTACTGTTCTATCATCCATTCCATGAGACCATAAAATAGGTGTCTGCATATGTATAAGACATTGGATTATTGAACCATCAACAATCTCATAATGTTCTAATCACAGTGGGATTAATTTACGAAGACAGATTAATGACTAGAGCAAGAGTGAGGGTGTACTCGGTGTATAACTAGTTCATGATTCTTGTAAAGATCAATGCGGTCCTCATGAAGTGTAAGGATACAAAAAGTTCAAAATATATGATTAGGCATGTTTAACATTTTAGAAAAATACCCTCTTTGCCTCAGGCGTAAAATTTTCAACCATCGATGAATTAAAAGGCACCCATCCACTGAAAACCGCACCTCCTCCAAGAGTTTTTGGGTATAACAGAACACTGGCCAAAGTCAAGGCACCTGCAAAACATTTGTGAACACCGATTCTGACAAATAATCAATGTAGCGATTGCGCTTCGAATGTTCTGTGAATGAGAGAAAGATACTCGCCTCCTTGACTAAATCCACAGATAAAGATATTATTAGGATCTGTTCCATTGGTAACTTCCTTGTCTATCGTTGCATGCACATTCTGAACTGCTTTAAGTAGACTACTTTCATCATGTGGCGAATTCTGATGAACATACAACAGGTAAAGCTAATTGAATACCACCACACAACATCAATGCCATTATTCAGCATGGCATCAGATAAATTCACACCATATCAATTTATGTAAAATCTGTGAAACCAACTAGCTCAACTATTCAGCACCATATGACAGTATCATCTGCAAAAATAAGAGCTTCACAATAAACTAAACAAGAAAGATTGGTAATTTACCGTTGTCATAGGTAACTCAAGGATGTCAAACCATGAAGGCATCACCATACCATCTACAAAGAAGCAAATTCATATAGCATGATGTTACCTAAAGATGGAAATACATTATAATGACAAGTAAAACAACAATTATTCCATACTTGATATCTACAGTAGTCAATGAGAAGTAAAATAATCATGTACAGTTATCAATGAAATTGTCAAAAATCATCACAACATTATTGACATCCTATCAGTAAATCAACAATAAACAATGACAAACAAGCACGAAGCCATTTCTCTATCTATGCTCATCAATCCAGTCTATATTTCCAACACAACTAGAATATATGATATACTTGTAGAATCTACTCCATAAATAAGCACCTAAAGTTAACAAAGCCCAAAACTTTCAAACAAATGTACCATCACAAAATCTATTACATAATTAGCTGTCTTAAAACTCAATATACCCAATAATTTTCCATTTTCCAAGCATCAAATTATGATGAGTTCAACAACATTGCTTACTTCTCTAACAAAAAATCAATTGTATGATGACAAACAAATTGCTTCACTTTCATCACCAAGCTTGCGACTTTCAATAAATCAAATGTCTACTCTACACCACAAAAAGAATAAACAAAACCCCAGACAAATTCTACACCAAACAACCTCTTGCAAAAACCACAAAGACAGAGCATAAATTGCAGAAAACAAAAAACCCATTAGATAAATAAAAGCAAGGATGAGATAAATTTTGCATACAGTTGCAGGTAACAGCGTTTTGGGGAGCAGAAGGGAAGGACCATTTAGTGAGGTTGAATTGAGGAGATGTGAAAAGGGTCTTGATTGGTTCATTTGCTGGGCCTGAGTCACCTAAACCATGCAGCCACAAAACAAAGCTTCGAGCAGCCATTGATGAGTGGTTTTGGGTCTGTGGTATTGGCACCGATTGTTGGAGGACGAAAATGGTTAGTAGTGTGGCAGTGAATGTCACCGAGAGAAGACAGAGTGGCTTTGCTATTAACATTTGATTTCTTTTTTAGCATTTTGGGTTTCAAAAACTAAAATTAATGTAATTAGTGTGACGTGTCGAGAGATGATTGGTGGAATATTGTTTGACCAAACAAACCAAACACTCCTCCAAGAGCTCCGAGACCAGACCAAACCAACCTAACATAATCTCTCTCTCGACGTCAACAACCAGACAAAGCAGAGAGACAGAGAGAGATGGCGTCGTCAAAGCTTCAAGCTCTCTGGAACCACCCGGCTGGTCCTAAAACCAGTGAGTCTATTCATCTCTTCTGTTTACCATCACTATTACTCTGTAGATTCCTGTAATTAGATCTGAATTCGATTAAAGTTTGGTGCTTCTGTGTAATTGTTGTGTGAATGTGTTACCTTTTGATTCTAATCTTGTTATTTGCATAGTTTTGATTTTGTTTCTTCAATTTGAAGAATGAATTTGGAGGTGGGTCGTTTCAGCTAATGGTTGTTTCGTGTGTGACTGGACAGAGTGAGTCTTTTTGGCAATTTGTAGTGGAAATGAGATTGGGCAATGTTTGTTCTTGGTTTTTGTTGATTTTGTATGTGACTTTAGTGAAAATTAAGTGTACATGTTTGTTGTGTGTGAGTTGATAGGAAGGAGTGTTTCTTGGCAAAATATGGGTGGGGAATGCTTGATTTTTGTATTGGTTGATATATGTGTGAGTCAATAGAGGTAGAACTTTTGCCAATATACATATAGAGGAAATGGGGTTGCCCATGTTTGTTCTTAGCATGGGTTAATTTGGTTTGTTTGGTTTTGGTATTGTTTGATTCATATGAGACTAGTATCGTTTGATGAGTCTTTATGATTTAGTGAAAATGAGGTGGGGGCAGTATTTGTTGATCTTATATGTGATTCTTAGTGAAAGTTATTTGAAAATGTTTGTTTCCGAGGTGTGTGACTAGATAGAAATCAGCGTTTTCTGGCAAAATATGGTTGGGAATGTTTGATTTTGGTATTGGTTGATATATATGTGAGTCAATAGAGGTAGAACTTTTGCCAATATATAGTGGAAATGAGATTGCCCATGTTTGTTCTTCGCATGGGTTAATTCGGTTTGGGACTGTTTGGTTTCGGTAGCGTTGTTTGATTTGATTCATATGAGACTAGATACCGTTTGATGAGTCTTTGTGATTTAGTGAAAATGAGGTGGGCGGTGTTCGTTTTCACTGTGCTTAATTGATATATGACTTCTTTGAGTATAAATTCTTCAAAAATTTTGTGAAAAAGTAGTGAGGAATGTTTGTTTTATATATCAGTTGATTCTTTATGACTAGATAGATAGAGTGAACAATGTTTGCTTTCCCCATTATAAGTGACTCATTTGTAGCTGGATAGAGTGAGTGTTTTCAGCATGAATTGAATTGATTGAATAAATGAGCGATGGATGGATTATTTAAGGTTGATTAATGTGTTCATGGTTTGTCAATTATCGGTGTATGTATTAGTTGATATTTATTTGCTGTGGCCTTGTAGTTCACTTTTGGGCACCGACTTTCAAATGGGGTATTAGTATAGCCAACATTGCTGACTTCACTAAACCACCAGAAAAGCTATCTTATCCGCAGCAAATAGGTATGTGGCACACTTCATTGTCTATATTGGTTCTCTGTCGATTCATTGTTGTTGGTATCTTACTATTTTTCTCACTTTTGGTTTGTGGACCGTAGCCGTTACAGCCACTGGATTAATCTGGTCACGGTACAGCACTGTAATCACCCCGGTGAGTATAATTAGTGTACAATATTGACCAGCTGCTGAGAATAAAATTAGTGACTGTATTGTAGAAGTTTCGCAAGCATTTGAAGGAATGTTGCAATTGACCTCAACCATATACCTTTTCTTGTAGTTAAGCTTGTTTGCTTCTACTTCACAGATTATTTTTGTAAAAGGTTCAATTACTTATAGATGGTTTAGTTCATATCTTTAATTTTGAGTTAGTAGCAGAAAGATGACGAAACGGTGTTTTATCTTTAGATTCAACTTATGATTTCATTGTGTAGGAAACCTTGATGCAGTGATCATAGATGACTCAAAACCTTGATTGTTACAATTTTAAGCTCCTTGGATGAGTTGGGTGATTTACTTCGGTTGGTTACTAATTAATCTGCATTTTACAGAAAAACTGGAATTTGTTTAGCGTAAATGTCGTAATGGCTGGAACAGGATTGTACCAACTCTCTCGCAAAGTGAAGTAAGTACAATTAAGTTTCTTAAACATCTTTCTTATTGGCATGAGGTTTGGTTTACTCATGACAACATGTTCTTTGCATTCTCAGACACGATTATTTTTCGGAGGAGCAGGAGCAGCAGCAGCAGCCGGCGGTCGCTAAAGAATGATAGTTTGTCTGCTAAAGAATGATAGTTTGTCTGCAACTCCTCCGTTGGTGCTGCAGTTCAACGTGTTGATGACTGCTTTCTTCTTCCGCCTTCAGCAGTTCAATTTATGATCATGAAAAAAAATTTATGTCCAACTGTTAATTTGTTTTTGTACTTGTAAAGCCTCATGAAGAACATGAAACAGCTTGATGACTATTAACTACCAAATTGGCAAATAAAATCTCAGATATCTTTATCTTCATATGATGATGTGAAGTAGTACTGTACTGTATCACTATCATTGGCTAATGATGCAGATTCTAGATATGATGACATCACAGAGTTCCCAATTGGAATAGATTCTGCATATGTAACCCATCAGGTACATGGAAGACTAGTCACTGTCAAAAGTATAACTTGCTATTTTGGTTGAAACATTGAGGATATTCTTGTCATAATAATGCCATTAAAGTACTACTGGTAACCATTCATGAATCAAATTAACTACAATGTTTTTTGTATGTCTGTCAAGTTTGAATACAAGATCAAATCAAAGAAATCAATTGTTCAATAAACAATATAGACTGTTACTCCAAATAATCAGTACAAATCTCAATCTACTCTTGGGAGCATCAGATCAGATAATGCAAACGCCACTCTACTAAGTTATCCAAGGCTGATCAGCTGCTAGATCAGAGGCCAGGGAAAATTTGTTCTCTAATCAGGCACAGAGAAGAGAGGTCGATCTTGTTGGATATTTTCTTTGCATTAACACTGCAATATGAAGAAGTTCACTACCTACTGGAGTTGAATCTTTCAAGCTTCCCTTCTCTGGTCTGATCTTTTGAGTCATTGTCACCCTCATGTGCTGTAAGACCTAAACTTAAATCCAAAGTGCTTTCGTTTAAATCTTGTCGTACTATCCGACCATTTTCCTGTGACATATGAGAGTTTATGGCCATGAATGACTGAAAGCTCACTACTAACAAGGGGATAAATTAAGGCAATAGCAACAGCAAGATAGCTAATCGGCGCTTAAAAGGCTAGAAAAGGCAAAATCAATATTCTACTTTGGCTAATTGCATTCTATTGTGCATACACATATTGTTACCTAATCAGTCTGTAACACGCAAGGGAAAATCATCACAGAAACCGTTTGTCTACTGGATATACCACAACTAGACTTTCAGTTTGAAAGCAAATGAGAACATTACCCTTAAGCATGACCCCGCATAAGATTTCAGAACAAATCAGTCTGTATGAATGCCATTTGTTATAACAGAAACAGTTGAACCACCCAACCTCACAACAATTATATAGGAAATGAGAGGATCATTTGTTTACCTGATTTTCTTCCATAGGTACATCATTAATGTCAGGCTTTTCATCAACCCCATTGGTCTTGGCAGTTGGCTCCGCTGTATTTTGGTCAGTATCTATAGGTTTAGCTTCATTATCATGATTATCTGCAGCTTCATATTCTAATGCCCGCTTCTCTTCTTCTAGGACAGCAATCTACATTCAATCATCGTGATTATCATTCTTCCAAATCAAAAACTCACAAAAGAAAACAAAACCAAATAATGTTTCTCCACATACAAACTATCAAGGGCAACATATTCTTCACCAGAAAAGTCAACTCAAGACATAAGTAGATCACACCACACTGAAGCTACCAATGTTCTTATATATAGACAATATAAGTAAGTTCAATGATTTCAAGACTTTCATGAAAATCACATCTTACACCATCATGAACAATCTCACTTTGCCATCAGATCCAGATCTTAGCAGCAAAACAGAATAAATTTGAAGTAAACTATCATTGGTACACCATGTGATGTACCATCCTATTAATTAAGAAGAGAATCTACTTTGCTTTGTCGCCCCATATACCAGGCAACACATCTATCTTGCAAGATTCAAAACTATCCACCAAATAGAAGCCTACATGATGCAATGTTGGAATCTAAAGCCTTTAATAATAAAAGCAACTAAATTAACACATGACAAAGACAAGATATATTTTGAAATTACCACAGAACTCAACCTATCATATCCCGTGACGCATGGTCTCTTTTAACGAATCAAAATCCACAGATTTAAAAACATCTATTGTCATAACTTCAAATTCACAGTCAATTCTCCAACAATCAATCAACAGAAATAGACCTCACAATCACTTCTCTCGACCCAAAACCACCAGACAGACAAAAACCCTAAATCAAACGACACAAACATCCACAATAACAAATCAACCCAAAAAAAATTTAATAAAACACAAACCCACATAACAAAATAAAAAATCAAACACACCCCAGATTCCAAAATCCAAACTTCATAATCAAAGTCCAAAAATTTACCGGAATGTATTTGAATTTACGCCGTGGCGGCTCCTCTGGCGTCGTCGTCGTCACCGTAGTTGTCTCCTTCTCAGAATTCTTCTCTCCATTGTTGTTCCCATCTTTCTGAATCAATGGAGTCCACTTGTAAAGCACCAGATGCGAGCTATTATTACCATTAGCATTAGCAGTCGAACCATTAACACCGTTATGTTGATGATTATGATGGTTTTGATTATTGTTGTTGGTAGATGGTGCAACATGTACCCATCTCTTCTTCCACTTCCTAACCGGACCACTGAACACGGTGGCGGGACCGTACCGTGTCGACGACCGGCCCAATCGAGCTCCCACTCCCTCCATTCTTGGGAAAATTGAATTTTTTAATCCGACTCGGATGTTGACTCAGTGACTCACTGAGCCGAGTCTTCTTTTCTTCTTGTTGTGAATGAGTTGCGTGACTCGGTTCACGAGAAAAGGAAAGACAGGTGTACTATATATTGTTGTTGTTGGGGAGTAATTGAATAGTGGGAGCACTATTTTATTATCGTGGTGGACAAATCAGAGCCGTTGATATTCTTCAGTGTTCTGAGATCCCGTGATCGTATTGATTTTGAATTGTGGTTCTGTGTGGGATATCACACGGTATCATCATTGTTATTTTGTTTTATTAATTTGTTTCCTTTTCTGAAAAGAAAATTCGAGGAAACGTGATCAAATTTAGATTTTGACAAATTTTATTGTTGTAATAACGATTGTAATGGGCTATTAAGGAATAGATCCGATCCAGCCCACTTAATCGGGCCAAATCCAATATATTAGGTGTAGATGAAAACTTTGGATCGGCCCACGAGGTCCAATTGTTATCGGATGTCCTCAATTGAACTGTCAATTTTCTATAAACGGCCTTTTTATAAAAAATTATATTTTTAGATCGATATTAAAATTTTTATAAAATTAAATTTTTATTTTTATTTTTTAAAAAAATTATAATAAAATGACCATTTTTACCTTTCGATATTAAAAAAATAATATACCCAATAATTTTCCGGTACATATCGGAAAATAGACAAAATTGAAGTTTAGTTTTTCGGTGTATAATATCGGAAAGTAAAAATTCACTTCCCACTATTACACACCAGGAATCAAGCACACTAGGAAACAACACATGAATTTTGCCTGTTTCCTGATGTGTAATACTGCGAAGCTAAGTTTTCACTTACTGGTATTATACATCAGGAAACAGGTAAAAATCAAGTTTGTTTTATAGCGTGTAGTATCAAAAAATGAATTTTCGCTTTTTGGTATTATATACGAGAAGCTGACGATTTTTTTTCTGCTTCATGATAGTACATACTGGGAAATTTATTTTTTTTTTACAAATCTTTTTTTAAAAAAACTTTACCTTTATAATTTTTTATGAAAGAATTTAAAAGCGAAAAAAATTTAGGATTGATTTAAAACTAAAATAAAAAAAATCGATAAATTTTAATTTGGCACATTTTCACTTCTATAATAACATAATGTTCCTAATCCTTATTTTTATCATCGAGTTTTGCTTATGGAAATTCTCTTAAAACCATAATAATAATAATAATAATAATAATAATAATAATAATAATAATAATAATAATAATAATAATAATAATAATAATAATAATAATAATAATAATAATAATAATAATTTTTCCTCTCCATATGACCTCATGAATGCCATTGCCAATGGTACATATGATTAACTAAATCGGCCCAAAGATAACAAGGCTCATGGGCCTCCATTAATTCAACCAAACAATATAATCATTGGGTCTTGGGCTTACCCAAATTTATTGCTCCTAAAAAATATCTGAATAGTACAATCATTGATCCCTTTCGAAATACAAAAACGTGTTTCACAATTGTCTCCGAAAGCGAAAAAGAAACAGCTCATGAGGGTCTGAATTCATAAGTTATAAATGTGAGTAGATATTACATACATATCATGATCTAGTCTAGTGTATAAAATTTATCACTCTCACTCAGGTGCTTGAGTTTCTTTGTTTTACAAGATTTTGATCACTTGAAAGTTAATAGTAATGCTTCATTTCTCTGCATTTGCTGTTTCAGATATCAAGTTCTGTTTTTTTTTTTTTTTTTTTTTTAGTTAGTTTGAGCTTCTTCTGTCTCTTTAACATGAGTTCTGATGAGTAGTGATGCATTAACTGTTTCAGATACCAAGTTCTGGTTTTTTCACTTGTTAGCTTGAGTTTCTTTCACTTTGACATGACTTGGATCACTTGAAACTTATAGTCATGCTTGATTTCTCTGCATTTGCTGTTTCAGTTACCAAGTTCTGTTTTTTCACTTGTTAGCTTGAGTTATTTCACTTTGACATGATTTTGATCTCTTTAAACATGAACTAATGCTTGATTTGTCTGCATATTAACTGTTTCAGATACCAAGTTCTGGTTTTTCACTTGTTAGCTTTAGCTTCTTTCACTTTGACATGATTTTGATCTTTAAAAACATGTACCTATGCTTGATTTGTCTATATATTGACTGTTCTAGATAACAAGTTCTGGTTTTTTCAGTTGTTAGTTTGAGTTTCTTTCACTTTGACATGATTTTAATCTCTTTAAACATAAACTAATGCTTGATTTGTCTACATATTAACTGTTTCAGATTCCAAGTTTTGGTTTTTCACTTGCTAGTTTGAGCTTCTTTCACTTTGACATGACCTTGATCTCTTAAAACATGTACCAATGCTTGATTTCTACATGTATTCACTGTTTCAGATACCAAGTTCTGTTTTTCACTTGTTAGTTCGAGCTTCTTTCACTTTGACATGATTTTGATCTCTTAAAACCTCTACTAATGCTTGATTTCTACATGTATTCACTCAGGTAAGCAATGGAAGCTGGCAGCAAAGCTGGAATTAGAAAGAAGAAATTGGCGGTTTTCGTGTCTGGTGCTGGGAAGGATTTCAAGGCTATTAATGAAGGATGTGTTGGTGGTTCCATTCATGGTGATGTTGTGATTGTTGTCGCGAATCATCACGGTAAAATTGATGTTAAACTTGTATGCTTCTTGACTATTGTTTATATTTGATCAGTTCACTTTTTCAATATCATGTGTGACAGATTCTAGAGGTGCTAAGTATGCAAAAGAGAATGGAATTCCTGTTATTATTTTCCCCAGAAGTGATGATGAACCTAATGCTCTCACTACTGATGAGGTCTTAGCTTCTCTAAGGTAAAAACCAAACTCTAATTGGACTTCCTTTCAAGCTTATCAGTGGCTCGGTAGATAGACTGGCTTGTGAAAGTTGTTTTTAATGATGTTTGATGTTAATTAGAAGAGCTTTTGACCTTTTAGATCTTCTAGACAAAGTTAAAAGTAGTCTTGATAGACTGGCTTTTAACTTCGTGAAAGCTGTTTTAATGATATTTGGGGCGTGTTTGAGATTGCTTTTATTTTAATTTCTTAATATAGAAGAAGAGAAGTAGAAATCACTTTCAGGAAGCCAATGTTTTTTATTTCATTTAGAATAGTTCAGGGAAGGCAGAAGCACTTCTGCTAGTTACCCGAACACTACTGTCTGAAACAGTTTTCAGGAGCCAAAAATCAAAAGTCAGTCTATGCAAACGGGCTCTTGATGTTCATCAGAAAAGCTTTTCACCTTTTACATCATCTGTTAGATTGACTTTTGACTTCCAACTTTTGAAAGCTGTTTTGAATTGTGTTTGATATTCATCACAAGAACTTTTAACTTTTTAGATCTTCTTACACGGTTAAAAGTAGAAGTAATCTCAAACAGACTCTTATTAACATTAAGGATAACACTAACTCGTAATTTTTCTGCTGAATGTATTGATCAGAAAATACAAGGTGGACTTTGTTCTCCTAGCTGGATTTCTAAAACTGGTACCAGCAGAAATAGTCCAAGCTTATGAAAAAGCCATGTTAAGTGTCCATCCATCCCTTCTTCCTGCATTTGGTGGAAAAGGACATTATGGTATCAAAGTTCATGAAGAAGTCATTGCTTCTGGAGCCAGGTTCTCAGGTCCAACAGTCTACTTTGTCGATGAGAATTACGACACAGGACTAATCCTAGCACAGAGAGTTGTCCCTGTGAAGTGGAATGACACACCAGAAGATCTGTCTGCAAGAGTAAATAAAGAGGTAATGGAAACCAAATATCATTATCCACTCTATTGTATTGAAATTTGTTCTTGGTCTCTAATGTTATCGGTGTCTGTCATGTTATAGGAGCACGATTTGTTTGTTGAAGTTGCAGCTGCATTATGCGAAGAGCGAGTGATTTTCAGGGAAGATGGTGTTCCTTTCATTCGAAGCAAAGATAATCCCAATGAGTTTCATTAGTTTCAATAAGTCTTGATGATGTGATGTGATATGGGTGTGTTTGTCTTGCTGTGTTCTATATGCAGTGTGATTTTATCTGGACTTGTTATTATGCTTGTTGTTATCCAGATTATGTTAAATAAGGCTACTATTGTTGTATTTGTAAGTCTTGATTATCAAATTATGATGTGTTGTGTTTTGTACTATATTTCATATGCAGAAATGTTGAATGAGATACAAATATTTTACTCCTAATCTTCATGGTCTTAAATTAGATGGAATTTGTGATCGCATGATGGTTCACTTCGTTAACGTAGAGTTCGAATCTGAAATTTTGGTATCGATTGATGAAGCACACAAGTTGGATTAAGCTGGGCTGAATTTGGGCCCAATCAGTTGGATTTTGATTTGGGCCGGACCATTCCGACTTTTGGGCTATTGCAGCGGTCAAATTTGACCCAAACTTGAAACCATACTAAATCAAAATCAACAATCTCAGATAAACGGCTGAGATCACGCCATATCAATAAAAAAAAGCCTCTATAAATATTAGAGTTCCTCCACACATCTCACAAAAACCCTAGCTTCTTCTTCCTCCTCCGTACTCTCAAAAATCTGAGTCTCAGGCGGCTACATTGTACCAAGATAAGGGCTTGATCGTTAAAAACACCCTCTATCTTGAAATTGCCAAAGTGGCTGTAGCCAAATCGAATAGAAGTTATCTGGCCGGTTGTCCACTGAGATCTTGTATCTCCTCCATAGACAAATCTGCTTACCGAACTTCTAACATCTAAATAAACTTTTTTATTGAATAAAATAGCAGTAGAGAAGGGAGAGAAGAGTTGAAATGGCGTTAATATAGTCATTTCGTGAGGCCCTTTTCTTATATTAACATTTCTATGTCACCTTCCAGGCAAACCCATTCTCGTTTTGCTGTGTGTTTGCGTCTATCGGTGCCTACAAATCCATTCTTTTTAAAAAATTAGGGCTTTTTTAAATTGGGTTTTGATGGTTGAATTGAATCTTTATCTGATGTTACGAATCTGTGATGGGGTTTGTGTGTATTTGTGTATAGAGATGTGAAAACTTGGTTGCGGACAACATGTTCGACGAAATGCCTAAACGAGTTCTTTGATTGGTTGATGTTGGATTTTGTGGAACTACCACGCATATACTTAATGGGGATCATTTGAACAGAGAATCCAGATTGGACAGCTCAAATTTGATAAATGGAACTAGATGGCAAAATGGAACTAGAAAACAATAAATTTGATTTATACTATTTTATTTATGGTCTATTAGACAAATGCATATTTGGAATTCAATACTTTACAAACGATTACATTAATCCAAAACTCTAATATAGTCAAATGGATCAAAACCCTACACATAATCACATTGCTTGGAGTCTCATTCTTTATTGAACTTCCATTCAATGGAGTCTCCCAAAACAAAAACTTACTACCACCTCCAAACCAATAGACAAATACTCCAATTTACACCGATAAACATTAGACACCCACTTCTTCCGATGCGGCAAATACAGCCGTTAAGTGACCCATCTTCAAACCAATCCGACCCGAAAACCCATCACTAGGTCTACAATAAGTTCTAACATGAGAGGCAACAAAACCAATTGAGCTCTTCTTCGCATCGCATTTAACCTTGGTTACCTTTGTAGTAGCTACAGCATTGGTTGTTCTCTTGTAAGCACTAAACCACTTAGCTTGCATGTACCCATTTCTTCTCCAAGGAGGCATATGCATATCGACATTCTTCATTGTCTCCTTCATAGCTGCACACATTTGCCTCACTATCTTCTTCAACTCATCCGATTTTCCGACATATGTTGTTGGGAAAATATCTAATAGAGCTTGGTAACTATCTGTTCCACGTGCGATTTCGAACTCTCTTGCTAGATTCACTTCGATTATGTACCTAGTTTTGTCCTTGTTGATGTCTATGTACTCGTAGGTTCCTGCCGGGAAGCGGCCCGTTTTCTCCCACCTTGACTTGCATAGACCTATCAAACCACATTGTAAAACATTGATTATTACTTGTATAGTAATCAAATCGAGAACCTGTAATTATAATAAGGTCTATGGTGGATAGAATGGAGCTTATAGATTCGAAGATAAACAGAATATAATACTATATAATTAGTAGATAAAATTAATTCATTCGATGCTTAAACAATATTATATTACGGTCATAGTCTATCTGATAAGATAAAATTAACTTAATTTAGGGTAAAAATGAGCCAATATCAATCATATAAAATTATCACATAGATATAAAAGTTTCATATAATTGCAATCCAACCAATAAAATTACCATATAATCTGAAACTCACCAGCATCAAACCCTAAATCGCGCAAATGAGCCATCAATGTTCTTTTAAAGCTAGGAGATGACATATCCCCCAAAACCTTAATAGCACTTTCAATCTCTTCATAAATCTTTAACCTCTCATCATTACCATCATCATGGTAACTTTCAAATAAGCCCCTCAAATTCTCTCTATTCTCAAAATCACACCAATAACCACTCTCACACCCCCTCTCATCATCCCAATCCAAAATTCTCTCATCACCACCACCAAGCTGATCTTTCTCCATGAAAGACTTCACCAAATCACTCAAATCCGTACTACTTTCCGGCGAATGTTCGCTGCCACTGCTTCCACACAACCTCACCTTAGCCACCTCATCGAACGCCGCCGCCACCCTCTTGAATCTCACCGGAATTTTAGCCATTGAAGTAACTAAATGTGAATATATTCTCTCTTTTTGATCTTTTTTATAGATGATTTGGATTGGACTAGAATATTAGAACGTTAGAAGATGACAACATTTTGTGAAATTATGGTGAAAGCTTGTGTTGATTTATGAATAAATGACTTTATTAGTGTAGTAGTGTGGAATATTATTGTGATTGGCCAAATTTATATATAGCTTGAGATTTGAGGCACAATGAATCTACCCAAATTTGGGTTAATGAATTTGGCCACTTTTAAGGGTAGATTCAAATGTGTTTGTTCTTAATTCATGGTTGGGTATTTAGTTTTTTATTTTTATAAGTGTAGAAGATAAACTTTAACACAGGTTAATTAAGTCATTAGATAAAAGATGTAGGATATTCTTATCATGTCCCAAAATCATATCCTAGTTGGTAAGGATATTCGGTTAGAATCCGTTGTATAATAATTTGTTTTTGTTTAAATTTATATAAAATAAATAATAAAAATGTGGACATTTATAGGAAATGAAGTAAATTAATTTTCATAAATGGACAGTCAAACAATTTAAAAATTATTATCAAATTTTCAAAAAGGATATAAAATGATTAAGATTTTTCCAATAAAACTAATTAATATATACTATATAATTATATCATTTTTAGTTTAAAATTATATCCTTTTATTTAAAATTATAATTAAAATAAATTTAAGATGTATAATTATTGAGTTGAATTTAAATATAAAATATGTAATATTAATTTAATTTTAAATACTTAAAAAAAATTAATTTGAATTGACTTCTACACCAAACAAGTAAAATTACTATGTATTCATTTTATTTTACAAAACATATGAATATTTTATCATATTTATATCTTTATCCATATATATCTCTAGTATGTATAATAGTTCTGTTCATATTTGTTCATCAACTAAACTGCTTGTATATATATTAGGTAATATATAATATGTATATATTCGTTTTATTTTATTTTGTTAATATGGGAATTAGCCACGTTTAACTCTAACAAAAATAGAAATTTAGAATTTCACAATTCTATATAACAATATTCATGTTAATAAAATGGTTTAACTAATAAATTTAACCATTTAAAAGGTTTAAATGAATTTACTTACAATATTAAAAAGTTAAAATTAATAATTATTAGAAATGTAACTATTCTTGAAAATTAAAAACACGTAAAAGTTTAAGATGGAGAGAAAAGTTGGCGAGGTCACATGTTTTGAACCGTCTGTCGTAAAACTTAATTTGAACTGACTCACTTTATCTCTATCACGAACATGTTAACTGGTTGACTACACACACGATTGCTCGTGTCCGAATTTGCGGCCAAGTAAAGTGCACGTGGCAATTTGCCATGTCATCTCATCTTATAATCGGACGCGGAAAATCGCCGCCGTTTGACAGAGAAATTACTACTAGCAGGTTAAGAAGAGAATGACCAGGTTCATTGAACCTGAAATGTGTCTAGATTCGTTGTATCATTGTATTGTTATAATTCTCTTTTGCTAGTAACATAAGCTTCGTGTGAATATGTATCGTCTTTGACTGTCAATTGTGGTATGCTGTGTTTCTAAGATACTTACGATGTATCTAGTTACGTTTGGGATGAAAAACATCTCTCTATATATAATTAGTAATTCATATGAAAAATAGTAAATAAATCAACTTGGTCTTAATAATTCACAGTTATAATCTAATTCAAATAGAGGTAAATTTGTAATTATATAAAATCGGTTAAAAGTGTACTTGTAATACAAAAAAAAGATAATTATATGAAAGTTTAATAATGGTAGAGAGTTTGCATTGAAGCCAATGATGGGTAGAAAAAAATAAACCAAATAAAATATATTTGCTGGTGTTTGTTCCAAACGATCGAGATGAATTGAGATCAAGCGAAATAACTAAATGGGTAAGTATTAGTTGATTCGAATTGATCATTAGCAGCCAAAAGATGGTATATTATAGTATATTATAGGAGAGAGTGACTAAATTGGAGAGCATTAGAGTAATGAATTAGGTAGTATTACGGTAAGAGTTCATGGAGTATGTTGAATTGTGATAAAGTTTATTTATAGGAGTTTTAGGAGAACCATATTGAGAAGTTGACTTGAAATTCATGCTAAAAAATTCTTAGGAAATCCGAAATTTCATTGACTAAGATAGTTCATTATCGCCAAATATTAAGTTCAAGGTTCACTCGGATGAATAAAGCTTTGGACCAACAAGTTTTTAGGCATGGAAGTTTGAACTAGGCTTCTTTTTCGACATGAATTGTTCTAAAAATTTTAGTCCCCAAATTGATCTTGCTGGAGTAAAATTGTGAATTCAACGTTTAATATTTTTTTCAAGTAAGTCAAATTGGACAATTTAAAAAAAAATTGTATTTATTAATATTCTGAAAACCTTTGAAATACTGTTTCGTACAAAATTTAAAAAAAAAAACTCATGGATAAAAAGTGCAATTATTTTAATGGAAAAGACAAAAAGTGCAATTATATTATTGAGAGGTTTTCAAAAAAATCACAGTGGATTTTACCATATTAACTAAAAAACCTCTATAGTTTTGTTTTAAGCCCAAAAAACCACCACTGTTTCATTTTAAACTCCAAAACATCTCTTTTTCACATTTTTTTTAAAATTTGTTATACATCGTCGTAGATCATGATAAACAATTATTCATTTAAACCCTTGAAGTTTGCAGAGTTTCAGATATACCCTCTAACTCGCCGAAAAAGAATCACTTTATAAAGATATCTACACGATTTTTGGACTATGTCCTATAATGGCAAAAGGAATGGAGAAAGATGACTGAATATTAAAAACAAAATCAGACATCCATGCTAGTGGTCTTTTAATTCTAGTGCTAGTTCTACTAAGAATTTGCTAGCCCGTGGAAGGAATAGATGATTAATGTATGTTGTCTGTGTACATATCAATATTGGGGTATGAGTGTGGTTATTTGAAGAAAGAGTAGAATTTAAATTTTCAGAATTTGTGGTATGATGAAAAGAGGAGACTGATGTTTGATTATTATCATGAAAGATGGTATGGAAAGAAGTATTCGATGATGTGATTGAGTCACTTGTATCAACTTTATCAACCAGAATATCAATGAGACATAATGGACAAGAAGCATAGACATAATGGACAAGAAGCATCAGAGCTAGTCTAGTCAACATATGGAAATATGTTTTCATGAAAGACTATTGCTCTATTTATGTTTATTTTGTGACTTTGAATATCTTTATAAGCCTTTTTTTTGGTAAGTAACTTACGAAAACACAATGGAAAGATTTAACATCGAATATTATTTTGTGAGGAAGATTATTTTTAACATAGCAAAGGTAACCAAAACTTTTCATGAAGACATAGTCAGGAGGTTTATTATGCAATATTTCATATGAATATCTCTATTTCAAAACATAATATGGTAATCTATTTGTTATGTAAATGACGGTTAAAATAACATTTGTTCAGAACTTGAGATGTAAGTTAGCTTAAAATATAAGACTTCTAGTTAGGTTATGAAGTTATTTGTATTTGCTCTCTACTATACCATCTTGTTTGGGAGTGTACGAGGTCGATTTTTTTAATGAAAAATGCTAAGATTTGTGAATAATTGTTGGCAAACAAGTGGTGTTAACTCACTGCCATTATCTTATCTAAAACATTTAATAGATTTTTTGAATATTTTTTAAACAAATTTTATAAAGTTAGACAATATTGTAAGTGCTAATGAAGAAGATCATGTAACTTTGATGTTATAATCTATCAAGATTAGGAAATACGGTGATTTAGATGTGGAAGAATGAGCATAAGGCCCTAAATATCCTTTTGAACAATGTAAAAAACATTCAATATAGAATCAAAACTTCATTGAAAGACAATATTTGTTGTTTAAATTTGTGACAAGTAGAGCATGAATAAAAACAACAGTATTATTTGAATATGGAATAAAAAAATTGTTTGCTAATATTTATAAAGATCCTAAGCTTTGATGCCAGATTTTCAAGTTATTGTCATCCGTGTTCAATAAGACGATTTTATTTTGACAAAAAAGTAAAAGTTGAGTTTACAGAAGACAAATCAGAGAATGATAGATAACCCATAGATTCTTTATTTGCTTCTAAAATATAAAGACTTCGTCCTAATTTTCTATTTGCCATTATTTATTTGATTAGATCTGAGATTATGTATTTCACAAAAGGAGTGGTGAAATACACATCTCAATTTGTTGATCCGTACTAACTATATAAGGATATGAAGTTAAATTTGAAATAGATATACAGAAAACATGAGTATAAGTATCACCTTTGTAAAATAACTTTGTAAGGTTTCTTTAAGTCATATATGGAATATAAAAGGATTAGCTTACTAGTTATATGATTAATGGCTCATGTATCTAGAATTCAATATGCATTATGTCATTAATTAAAACCAGTCAAAGTAAACCAAGAATGGTTACCTCCTCCGAGAAAAAGACTTAGGTAGGCCGGGCTCTTTTTGGCTCGGCCAACCATTACTTGGCACGTATACATTAAGTGAGGGGGAGAGATAAAAACACATCATACCAATTTTGTATTTCTCCTTACTTAATGTACAAGTGTTAAGTAATAGTAGTTGGCGAGGGCAAATTCTACATGATCCCGATCTACCTAAGTCTTTTCCTGCTTAAAAATACACGTTGAGCCATTGTTGTATTAGACAATTTGCTAAATTATATTTATATTCTGATTATTGGTAATTGCCAAAAACCTCCCAAATTTTGAAACGTTTGATTTTTCGCCACCGGTTTTCAAACGTTGTACCAAACCGCCCCTATTTACAAAACCAAAGTTGGTTTTTTGTTAATGGGGGCGGTTTGACACAAACATTTGAAAAAAAGGTGGCGAAAAATAAAAAATTTCATTTGGAAGATTTTTGGTAATTACCCTTTATTAATTCTCTAAATGATATATATATATATGTTTTCTTGTTTTTTTATTTATTTATGAAGAATAAAATTATAATATAAAACTAATGGAATAAAATATAAATATCAAAATAGCAAGTGAGCATAAACAATATTTGATTATAATTGCAGGTGAGCAGAATAATATTTGAAAAATAAGAAGATATATAATGCTTGATTACCCAACTTACTTGGAAGAATTTACAATATTTTTTATACTTGATGGAGATATATAATGCGTGATTACAATCGTTTTTTTTTTCCTTTTATTAAGTTTAATTTAGTGGTAGATTTTTTTTTAGTCCATTATTCTTTAATAACATAGATATTTACATGTTTTAATAATTGTTAGAGTTGTAGTAATAATAATTAAATCTTAATTATAAATTATATTTTTACATCATTCTAATTGGTAATATATTTTGTATACCATTTTAGTTTTATTATTTTCAATATTAATTTTTATATATATTATAATTAAAATGCAGAATAATTATTCCTTTATTTTAAAAGTATTTGATATTGTCATGAATTTTCATTCTAATAATTTTAATTTTGCAAATTATAATATAAAATTAATGGAATAAAATATAAATAAAAATAATAAGAAAAAAAAAATATATATATATATATATATTAAAAAGATCAAATTTAAAGTAATAAACAGGTTAATAAATTAAATTAATTTAAATATTTAAATTTAAAAATAAATAAAAATGTATTTTTGAATTAAATTACTTTTGATAAAATATGAAGTAAAATGTGAAACAATTGAAATCTATTTTTTTTTTTAAATAATTTAAAATTTTATATTATGAAAAACCCCTAAACAATATCACATTTATATTTATAAATCATAACATGTCCTCCAATTGAGATGTGATAAACGTATCAATATCATTTAGAGAATTAATAAAGAGTAAATAAAAAAAAATCCTCCAAAATTTGAAACGTTTGATTTTTCGCCACTGTTTTTCAAACGTTTGTGTCAAACCGCCCCTATTAACAGAAAACATCCCATCATAACAAAAAAAGCTTTGGTTTTGTAAATGGGGGCGGTTTGGTACAACGTTTAAAACTAGTGGCGGAAAATCAAACGTTTCAAATTTTGGAGGTTTTTGGCAATTACCCTTCTGATTATACCTAAAAGAAGTTGGATCAAAACATGTAATATTTTTAAAAGGGTTATTTTCAAAAATACCCCATTTTTTCAAACGTTTCACTTTGAGCACCCAATTTTGAAAAGTTTTGGAAAACCACTCCAAAATCAAAACCACTAGTGATTTTTGTATTTTTGTGAGTGATTTTGGTGTTGTATGAGTGGTTTTGAAATTCTATATGTTTGATTTGGAGATTCTGAAATTCCTTAAAATCAAAATTACTCATACACCACTCACAAAAATACCAAATCCACTAGTGGTTTTGATTTTTGGGGAGGTTATTTCCAAAAACACTCCATTTTTTCAAACGTTTCACTTGAGCACCCGATTTTGAAAAGTTTTGGAAAACCATCCCCAAAATCAAAACCACTAGCGGTTTTGGTATTCTTGTGAGCGGTTTTGGTGTTGTATGAGTAATTTTGATTTTAGAAAATTTCCGAATCTCCAAATTAAACCATATAGAATTTCAAAACCACTCATACAACACCAAAACCGCTCATAAAAATACCAAAACCACTAGTGGTTTTGATTTTGGGGTGGTTTTCCAAAACTTTTCAAAACCGACTGCTCAAAGTGAAACGTTTAAAAAAAATGGAGTGTTTTTGGAGATGAATCTTTTAAAATATATAAAATTTTAGATTCATTTAGGTAGATGATAAATGGTGTATAGATTAAAATTGAAATTCAACTATTTATTTAGAGTATAAGTAGAAGACTAGTGTTAAAGAGAAACCTATTTATATAGGCAGCAATTTATAATGGATAATAAAATAAAATTAAATATATAATAAATATAATTTAAAATTATTCTATATCATATTAAAAAAAATTATAAAATACGAAAATAAAAATTCCTATTTTCACTTCCGGCCCATTTAAAATATTTTATATTTTCACACTTTTATCAAAACTTTTTATTAATTAATTTATTTTTAAAAAAGAGATTTTTAAATCAAACACCATCCTTTATTAAAAATAAAGTGTTATAATTCTATAAATGAATATGTTTAAGTTTATTTATTCAATATTATCTTTTAATAATAATTTTAAATTTAATTTCTTATATTTAATGTATAAATTACTTGTTCTAATAGATATAAATTATATATATATATATAAATATATATATATATAAAACAATTTTCAAGTAGTCTAATTTTGACTTTTTTATTTTCGCAGCCATAGCCCACAGAAACATAAGATCTATTTATAATAATAAAAAATAGATAAAAATTTAATTTATATTAATTATTATATATATAAATATTGAAATAATATATAAATATTAATTGGAAAAGAAAACGAAGCAGTGTAGGAAATCCATCTCCTTCTCTGCCTCTTGATTGTCAATTATGAATTCCATTTAAACAATCGAGACCAGGAGAGAAATAGATTTTCAGATTTTGAGAGAGAGAGATTCAAGCCAAACAAATCAATAAAAGTTACCATCTTTAATCTTCTTCATCAAGGTTCGTTTTTATTCTCAGTTTAATTTTAATCTTGTTTCATGTGTTTTGGTTCATGAATTTGATAGCTTTGTTTTGCATTATGGTTGGTTTTGGCTTTTTAATGATTAGAATGTGAAAATTGAATATGGGTGGTTTGAATTATGAATAAAAGTGTTGCTTTTTAGATTGGATCTTTAGGGCATCTACGTGGGTAGTTGTTGTTTTTGTTGTTTGGTTTATTTTTTCGATGAATGTATAGGATTAATCTAGGTTTGTTAATGGGTGTGTTTAGTTTAGTTTTAATTACGTTTTGTTGACTTCAAGTTGAAAACTTTTCTGGATTTGATTTGATTCATTGTTGCTGTAATGTCTTTGTTGTTCGCTTGGTTTTGCTTTTTTGATGTGTATATATTGCAGGTTATGATCTCTGAGGTCTGTTGCTCAGATTCGTAATCGAGAAGTTTAAGATAAATATGAGTTTTATGTTGTATGTTGTGCAATTTTTTGACAAGTATAGGACACAAAAATAGAGATTGGTGTTGTTGATTGGTTAGTGTACATGTAATGTGATTAATGTGACTAGTTTTCTCGAACTTATGTGGGAAGTAACTTGGTTTGAAAGATAACAAAGCTTGGATCTGGTTGCATTGATTGTGTTATTGTGTTTGGTTTAGCATGTTCTTGGGGTAGGGGACTGTGAAAATAATGTAGTTGTTTGATTTCTTTTTCGCTAATTGTTTAGATTACTTGTGCAGGAACTTTTATATATATGATATTTGCGACATTTTAGTTCAGGAGATTTGATAGAGTTGAATTTACTGTTAGTGTCGATGGAGATGGCTGATGGGATATCAAGCTTCTGGGGTCCTGTCACATCGGCAAGTGAATGCAGCTGCGAGCAGAATTATGCTCACTCATCTTACATTGCAGAATTTTATAACACCATATCAAATGTTCCTACCATCCTCTTGGCACTCATTGGACTTGTAAATGCCTTGAGACAGCGTTTCGAAAAGAGATTTAGTGTTCTACATATATCCAATTTGATACTTGCAATTGGAAGTATGTTGTATCATGCCACACTGAAACATGTGTAAGCATCTCTCAACTTTGTCTTGTTTTATTATATTCTTCATTGGCACTATAGACAGTTATCACATTTAGGTTTGATTTAGTTAATGATTTAACACTAATGGTATAAGTTGAACATTCCTATTGTAAGTGTCTTCAAGCTTTGCCATATCTGATAACAGTTTCGGCATTGTCTTTTTGAGAAGTAGAGAATTGTGGCATTTAGGCTTGAAGTAGCTAATGACTAAATTTTGAACATTGTATTGAACTTACTAATTCTGGAGATTGAGACTAACTTTTTTTGGGTTCTGTTTTTAGGCATCAAAGTGATGAAACACCAATGATATGGGAGATGCTCTTATACATGTATATCTTGCATTCACCAGACTGGCACTATCGCACAACAATGCCTATTTTCCTCTTTCTGTATGGTGGTGCTTTTGCAATCTTTCACTCAGTGTTTCGGTTTGGCATCGGCTTCAAGGTGAACTATGTTATCTTATGTCTCCTCTGCATTCCTAGAATGTACAAGTACTACATCTACACTGATGATAAAGCTGCTAAGCGAATAGCTAAACTGTACGCAGCTACTCTAGTACTTGCTAGTATGTGTTGGCTTGTTGATCGCTTTTTCTGTAAAGAAATAGCAAACTGGCCTATCAATCCACAAGGTCATGCCTTATGGCATGGCTTCATGGGGTTCAATTCTTATTTCGCCAACACCTTCTTGATGTTTTGTCGCGCCCAACAACGAGGGTGGTCGCCAAAGGTCGCTTATTTTATGGGGATTCTGCCTTATGTGAAGATACAAAAACCCAAATCTCTGTGATTGTAAGGTTAGACAAATCCTGGAAAAACTCTTCCTTGTTCTTTCTATCGGATGAGAGATCTTTTGACAGGCCTTTTGACAGCCGCGGCAAGTGAACAGCAGTGTTTTTACTGATCTGTAGATGGATTTCAAAGAAGATGGAAGGTTATTTAACATAGCTGAAGTGAAGAAACTCATCAATATTTCTTATGTTATATACTAATGTGTACCATATTTATTTACAATTGCTTGGAACCACCATGTTTTGTTAGCTTTTACTTTCCTAGATAGATAGGTTTAGATTTTTTTTATAGTTTTGGGTGATGAATATGTTGTTTTGGAGACCTGAGAGAAGCATGAATTTTGATTTTTGTCATTCTCTGTAAGTTTAATGATGATCTTCGATATACCCATGTCAGATTTTGCGTCACCTGATTGAAATACATGTTTATCATAGTGCTTTGATGTTAAAATAACTTTAGACAATCAATGACAGGAACCAAATCTGATGGATATCCCTGTACAGAGTCCAAATACCATCCTCTATAGATTCCACAAGCTTTAACATGCCATGATTAATTGAAAAGGAACTTAAACAATTGACAAGAGCATATATTTAATCATTCATTGTATTATGCCCATTTGAATGCATAGGGTGTTTATGAAGAGAGAAGTTAAACAATACAACACTTGCTGGGAGATGATTCATGTACTTTCATCAGCTAAACATACACTATACAAGGTGTGTAAACTAACAACAAACGAAAAAATAATACCTCAACCTAAATATCTGAATTTGAAAAGAGGAAAAGGAAAGTCGAAAAAAGCGAAACAATGTACAGAATAGTCTTTTTCTTCAATCTATGATTGTCCAAGCAGCCTTTCCTGTATGATATTGCCGAGCTTCATGTATAAAAGTTGCTGCTCCTCAAGAGTTAAGTTTGTAAATATCTACACAAGAAATCATGAACATAAATTTTTGGTTTAGACCAGATGGAATATGTGTGCTAAGCATGGACTTTTATATGTATAAACTGAAATTACCAGCTCCAATATCATTTCAACCGAAAGGGTTTGAGGGACGACGAATGACTGATGATAAATGTAAGCAAACACAGCCATCACCATCTACATAAAAGAATCCATGTTAGCAAGTCCAATAATGCATGAGTCTCACCATCTACATAAAATGCTTTACGCCTTGGCTAGGATGGGAAAACATAGAAACAATAAGTAAACGTATACAATTAAGTGATTCTCAGCTCACCTGGCAGTCCATTCTGTCAGTAATTCCACCATGTCCAGGAATACTATCACCAAAATCCTGACCAATAAAGTAACATAGTGCGATATGTCAGCATTCATAAAGTATGCTACAGAAAAGGAGCATTATAATTGAAAATTAACTTTAAAAGCTCTTTTAAAAGCAGGAAAGGAGCATTATACTCGAACCTTGATTTTAAAAGCTCTTTTAAATCCACTTGCAAAGAAGCCTCCAAAGGGCGCTATGATTGATGCAAACAAACCTAGACATAGGGCATGCCACTGGACTGGCAAAACAGTGATTTCTTTCCAAGGAAGCTGCAGATGAAATAGTTAGTTATAGGCATTTTAATTGACACAACTAACTAATGTACACTTAGAACTTATCCATTTATTCACCGGGCGAGGATTTTATTTACTACTGACTGACAAGCTATAAGCATATTAACTCAATCAATTACGTAAAAGATAGTCAAGCATTGAGTTTTTCTCAATAACACAACAAATTAAGCTATAACCCAATGTGGACAGTTAGTTAACAAACAACTTTCACAAACAAAATATAGTCACCAAACCAGCTGGAAAAAAGGTAATGTACAAGTTTAGAGTACTTTCATGGAAAAAAATTGCTTAGTACGTAAAGAAAAACATGAACAGAAAACACAGAGTCATGTTTACTAGCTGTGTGCGAAACAATGGAACTAGACAATAGAAACAATCATTTATATACTGGTGTAACAAGGAAGTCCTCCAAATTTATAAGAGTTGAGGGAGAAGATTATCTTCTGAAATCTAAAAGCAAAAGTCATTGCAACAGAAATATCTCTAGCATTTAAAGTGTCATCAAAGAGGCTAAGACTGATATATTGACAAAACATGCAGTAAAACTGACCAACTATGTTCGCAAAATCATACTCGCGATACTTATCAAAACATACTTTAACCTAGAATAAGGATAAAATCACACACAAAAGGGTACTTAGTCATTTCATGAAGGAAAAAAAGAGGAACCACCACACTATATATTCTTTCGGACATTAATCCAGATCAAGTTAGAGCGAGCTACTCACCCATGAAGTAATCCATGCAGGTAAATCAAAAGATTCCGGCTTAAACAATGGGCCTGGATCACACTGAAGCCAACCACTTGATAAATCCTGAACATGAAAATCCCCATAAGATACTTGTCATTAATGCCCTACCATCACAACTGTGAGTGTATATTAACCAACTGAATTACCTTACGTGGACATGTTAACCATTGAAAACGACCTAGGAAATTTGCAAGCTGCAACAGAAGAGCACATGTTAAAATTTTATACAGGGTAAGCACATATGAGTTAACGGAATCTATTGCTATTACACTTCTTGACATCAAATGGTTCCATTCAGGTCTTTATGGAAGAGTTGAATGCATATCGTCTAGGTTGGTTTTAAGTCCAATGCATTTATTAAAAATCCCTATCTACTAGGTTAACAGACATTCTGAAGTTGTTGTGTTAAGAGTGAAATATTACATATTGAAAAAGCCAGACACTGAGTTCGACTTCTTTCAGAAGCAGGAGTCGAAATGTTTTAGATGCAAACCAAAAGCACATAAAATTAAAGGCTCAAAAACACTCAATGTTTCAAGACCATTGCCTATTACTGATACCAAGAATTGAATTATAGATTAATAGTTGGCAAAACAAGCATAATGGTTGCAGCCATAATTGCTATATCCAAATGTGCTTCCAAAATGTACTAAGATGCATAGAGAAAAGCCAAATTAAGCTGTTGCTAGCTACAAGTAAAAAGCATTGCATACCACAAATGCAGATATAATTGTAGCAACTGATGCTCCAATAAAGCCCTCCCATGTTTTCTTTGGAGACAACTTGATCAATGGAGTTCTTCCAAAAAAGAAGCCAAATATATATGCGGCAATATCATTGATAACAATTAGTGAAGCTGGAAGAAGAAACCTGCATCAATATTTGTTGCTCGTCAAAAGAAAGAAAAAGAAAAGGTTCCAAAAGCTTGAAACTCAAATCAGGAAAAACGTATCAGAATTATCATTAGTGATAAAGAAAAATTGATCATACAATGAAAATTTCAACAAACAAGATCAAATTGGTGATTTCTGCATCTACAAGTTCTTAAATATGTATTATAGAATGACCAAAATATTTTATGCCAGTCAATATCAGTATCAAGATTATATCTATACTGCTATAGCTATACAAGTGAAGTAGTAAACATAATGGCAAGATGTTTCTCCCAAAGAAGCCAAACATAATAAAATGAGAGAGAACAAGAGGAAAAAAAAAAACTCAGACTAAATTTAATGTATATTGATAAGTGAAAAAATCCACACATCAAAACTCATTCAATATTCTAGAAGAAGATGTCCATTAAAAGAAGCCACAGAACATATAAGTTGGAAGGCTATAAATCAACCAAGTATCGAACCAAGTTACCAGAATATTCCTTCAAAAATATTGGCCACAGTGAAGGATGATTGAGTGAACACCACGATCAGAATCATATGCGTCCAAGCATACTGACCAAATTGATACTTGTACATCTTTTTCTTTAATGTCACAATGAACCACACAAAACCTAAGCCCAATTACACAAAAGTATATATCAGAAATCATCCATAGAAGATACTTGATCAATCAAAAATCTTCAAACAACATTCCACTACAAAGAGAACAAAGATAATCTTTGTATAACCAACCTGCTATATATAAGAAATAACAAATGACCATATGGTACTTGATAAGACTAGTCACAAGCTTAAACAAAACTTTGTCTGGAGTTACAGTGTTGACAAGCCGTTGACTGAGAATGCGACCATACACAAACAGCATCGCAGTGAAGAAAAAGTGCCTGGTCAAAGTAATTAAAACTTAAGAACTCAAGCAACGACAATTGACAAGCAATTGAGAAAACAAGAGTCGACTTTCAACTATAATGTTTTGTTTCACGAACCATAGACAAACACAATTCAATTGGTAAATATTACTCAAATTAACAAACTCACCAATTTAAAAGCCTGAATCCAGGGAGATCACGATCTTCATGAGCTTTCCTCAACAGATTGAATAACTCTCTTGCCATAAAGATTTGAATAACAACCACCATGGCAGTAATATAGAGATGACCCAAGTAGACAATCAATGCAAAACCCCCAATCATCCATACTGTTGAGTAAGCGCGAACCAAGAAAGACCTATACTTGTTACGGTCATGGACAAGTAAATGCCCTCCACCATTTGCTTTTGCAGCATCTGCATTAACCTAAAGAACAAAAACACCCCTATAAGATACACAAACTTAAAAATATACACTAAACCTTAAAGGCCTATTCTAACACAAACCTCACTAGGCCGCTTTCGATGCCTAAGTCGACCAGTAGGTGTTGCAGGGGCACTACTACTAGTAAAGTTCTCACTTTGCATGTCTTATCTTCAATCTCTCTTCAATACACTAACAAGCGAAAACCAGCACATACACATAAAATACACCCAAAAACGCTTCAACCTGAGACACAATCAAAACCACCACAACCACCAACATCAACAACAATCACTTCCTAAATCAAACACACCCTCTAACACCCCACAATACAAACTCAAATACCCAGATTCAAAGTTTTGATTTTGAACTCAAAAACCAAAGCTTTAACTTACAGTGAACAAAAACAACTACAAAAACCAACAACACAAATCATAAACAATAAAAAAAATACCCAAAATTATCATTACAACAAATAAATGAATCTCAGAAGCAACAAAAATATTGAATTAACAACAAAAAAGAAAAGGAATGTGACCTGGGTATGAATTCAGTGGAAGCGTAGACTGAAAAACCACATGAAAAAACCCAAATCAACACAAAAACATCGCGAATATGAACAAGAAAACAACTTGAACAAGCAAAAATTTTAAAAAATAAAAATAAAAATTGAAAACAGAGAGAAGGAGAGATTGAAACCTGTAGCGTAGCTTTGAGTTGGAGAGAGTGAGAGAGCGGTGCAGAGGAATCGAAGAAGACAAATTTAATCACAGTGAACGAGAGAATAATACAAGTTGAAGATGCCAAGCAAGCAATATAGACTTCGATTTCGTTACTAATTTTGTGGACTACACAGCTTTTTTATTTTATTTTTAAAAATAAAATGCGAATTATAATTATTTATTGTAAAATAAATAATATTGAAAAATGAGCAAATAATTGATAAAATTGATTTTATTAATGATTGATTGATAATATATACAAAATTAACATTTTAATGACATGAGTTATGAATTGATGGTTCTAATTTTTTTAAAAATTAATATAAAATAATTTTAGAAATTATTAGTACCTTATTTAACTTTAGTTATAAATTTTAAATATATATTTAATAAATAAATAGTAAAATTGTTTTTTTTTAATTGTTAATGTGGAGTATTATTTATGTTAATTTAATATATTTTTGAGAAAATTTTAAATTTAATAGTATTTATAAATAGGGAATAGTTATTTAGATTTATTGTTCGAGAGAATATTAAAGATGGTAAAAAGGTAAGGTGGTCGGTTTTATGCTAAGTTTATAAATAGTATTTTTTTTAAATAAAATTTTTATTCAACACACGTGTCATTAACCCAAAGCTTTTGCGGTTTGTTAATGGAAAAAATTACCAGTGAACCCATTAATTTTGTTTGTTTTACTATTTGAGTCTTAATTACACTTTATTATTATTATTATTTTATTATTATTATTATTATTATTATTATTATTATTATTATTATTATTATTATTATTATTATTATTATTATTATTATTATTATTATTATTATTATTATTATTATTATTTTGATGCCTTTGCTTTTGACAAGCCCATATTCCATATTCTTGAGTGGCTTGGCAAGAAATTCGATTCCTTTTTTATTGATTAATTTATTTAATGTGATTCTTGTAGAATAAAATTTTACTTTCTTCTTCAGGACTGTAATTTTTTTCTCTTTTTTTATATATACATAAATAATAGAATTTTATTCTACTTGAGTTAAAATTAAAATAAATTTATAATCAAATTTCATTTCAGATTTAAATTTTAGTTTCAATATTAGAATTTTGTATATATAACAAATTTGATATATTATATTTATAATATTAATATTTTATTTAATATATTTAAACCGGCGAATTTTAATTTAATTGAAATTAATTCAAATCTGATTATATCATGTTGAATATGGTTTCAATGAGAAATTGAATTTTATACATTTTTTTTTTAACATATATTTATAAATTAATAAAAAAATTTTAAATAATATTTATTATAGGTTAATAAAAAAAATTTTAAATAGTAAATTTTTTATAAATTAAATTAGATACATCAGTATTTTTAGAATTTTAATTCACTTTTTAGTATTTTATTTCTTTTTAAGTGTGAATATTATCTAAACATATTCAATAGGAAAAATAATTAATTAAATTTGGTGTCACCAACCTTTAGCAAAAAATTTAAAAAAAAAAAGAAAAAGAGAGAGATGAATGAAAATGGACAGCACATGGAAGAACATATAATATGAAGTCCACCTGTATTTGGAAAAGTCATCAGATGATTGTGACCATCATCTGTTTTATTTCATCACACATTTTTGTAATAATTTACAAATATATAAAAATTAATAAAGCAAATATTTTTAATTAGTTTAAAATTATTTATACTTTAAACATTATTAAAAATTATATATGTGATGTATGCATGAAGGATTATTATATAATGGCTGCAACTCAATAAATATTAGTCCATGATTTTTTTATCTCTATGTTTTTCTCATTGTGATTTAATATAAATATATTGTGTTTTTTAATATTTGAAATTATAACAAACTTAGAGATTAAGTAGCAATTGTTCCATATATATATATATATATATATAATAGAAACTAGAATATTATTTATCATTATCATTATTATTTTGATTTATCAACAATAATTTGGAATGTTTCGTGGAGAAAAAAGATTAGTTTGCTAATGTGTTAGTTGGTACGATTAGTGTTGGGCTTGGGCCAAGCAAATGTTGTTGTGATGATGTAATTGGGCTTGGGCTTGGGCTTTGCAAAAGACAGCCCGGAAGAGCTTGATACGTGCTCTGTTCATGTTCTAGTGTTAAATTTTGTATCAAGTAGTCGTAGGGATACTACAAGAAAATAGAGCGATGAAAAAAAATTAGTAATAAAAGGTTTTTAGTGAAAATTTTATGATAGAAGCACTGTATGATTGGAAAAAATATAACAAAATTCATATTTGGACGATTGATTGATTGATTATTATTATTATTATTTTTTTAAAACTGTGGTATCGAATTATATTTCCGTCAAAGATCACAAATTGGATTGAAAATTAAAAATCTATCACATATTATGTTGTTTTATATATTTTTTAATCCATCCACATAGTACTACAATTAGATATTACTTTGTATAAATAGTATTTATGTAATTCTATTCATAAGTCTGCTTACTAATACGGAGTTGAGAAGCGAGGTTAAAATCCGTAGTTGGTGTATTTTGTGTTCCTTTTTGATACTACGGTAGTCAGCTGTAAAAATAAAAAAAAATAAAAAAAATACCATACTAATGTGAAGTGAGAAGAGACTTCAAGACCTAATATATTTCCCTTGCAATTCTAACGGAAATTGAAAAATAATCATTGAAATTTTATTTTTATATTACTGACCCTTCCTATTAAGGTATCGTCTGTTTAACTGAATTGGTTTTCAAATTTACCGAACTGCTATCATTAAATTCTTTCTTTTAAAATGTCATTTGTTTGTTGGACTAATTTTCAAGTAAATTGATGTGTCCGATTTTAAGTCGTTTGTCAACTCCACATAATAAAAATACCACTCATATATTTTGAGAATACTTCCCATTAACTTTTTAAAATATCACGGTAATTTTAACTTTAATTTTTAACAAAAAAAAAATCTTGAAAATTATTTTTCCTTTCTAACATTAACTTAAAAAGGTATATTACAAAGTCGAAAACAATATATACGTCGAAAACAATATACTCATAAGGGTAAATTCGAAATACATACATAGTAAGTAGTAACTCTTGACGATATTCACATAAGGTAGAATTGGCTTATATATATTATCATAATTTCCAACGTTGAAATTCTCTCTTCTTCGCCAAACACAAGTAAAGTAGAGATGATTTAAAGTGAATTAGGTTTTGCAGAAAGGTAAATGGTGTCATTATTTTGTCTTTTGGTGACCAAAAAAGATTCTAAACCAAACACAATTGTTAGAAGAGGCAGGCAAGGCAACACAACTTTGTTTTTGACACCATTGCTTTGTCTCGCATAAGCTTATATTCTTGGCCATTTGGCCATTGTTTTGTGCAAAAGACAAGGAGATGCATTCTATATTGGATCTATTTAGTTCATATTCACTCTTTATTCTTGGAGATTCAGTTCGTTATGCTCAGAAAAGTATCTTCTACCGGGAGATTTAACTATTATGGAATAACAACTTAATTTGACGATGGAATTTTAACTCATGTGTAAATTATTATTATATGATATATATATATAAATTTTTAAATTATTTAGAAAAAATATCTAATATATTCAGGCATAGTCTATTTGCAAGCGAATTTTTCGATATCTCCTTTTTATCTCCGAACTATACATCCAGGTGAGTTGATATGAGAACATATACTAAATATTAAAAAGTTTTAAACTATTAAAAAACATATTCAATTTTAGAATTATTTATATGAGAATATATATTACATGTTAGATGGTAAGAATAAACTATTAAAAAAATTCAATTTTAAAATTATTTATCAAATTAGCTTTGCAATCTGATTTGAAATAGTTAAACTTTAACATTATCAATTAATTGATTTAAATAAAAAATTGGAGTAGCTTGAAAATAGTACAGATTACTTATAACAGTAAAATTACTGGTGGACTATATTGATATTTTCTACTCCAACTAAATAAATTACAATAGAGTGGGGTAGTCACGAAACAATATCAATTACCTATAACAATAGAATTATATATTATAGATTAGATATACTATCAATTAAGTATCGCATATATATATATTTATCAAAATCAAATAAAAAATTTATTTGAAGTAGGTTAAAAAATATTTGTAAAACTAGAATAATAATTGTATAGTTAAAAGAAACTATGAGATAATATTAATTCAGGAGAAGATCTTAAATAGTTACCCATAACATCTAACTTTTACTATTATGACAAAAACTTCAAAGATAAACATTAAACCATCATAAGGTAACTAAATTAGTTCACAAATTGATTGATAGTATCAACAGTCCACACTGTGGATAGAATCCATTCTCAATTCTCTAGGCCTCTCCGTCTCACACAACCCTTTAAAGCCCCCAAACATTCTCACATCACATCTTCACCAAATGGGTGCAAAACTCAGCAAGCAATGGCACAAAAACCAACCAAAACCAACCCCACCCAAAGCTGATCCTAAGCCATCATTGACACTCATGGAGATGATAAAGCCAGAGTGTTTAAGACTCAACAAGACAAAGAAGATGAAGAAGAGGAGAATCCAAACAAACCCAGATGACAAAAACAGAAAAAATGTCAAGAAATTAACACTAGAGGATTGGCTTTTGGAGTCACCAGGTCCAGTTGAGTTCAATCAATGTGGAAGTGAACAGTCTGTTTTTAAGCAACATTTTTCTAATAAAGTGTTTCCTGGGAAATATGATTGTAGTGAAGAAGAAGTTGTGGGTTCAAGTTGTTATAGAAGAGTGAATCAAAGTGGGAAGATGAAGAAGAAGGTGAGTTTCAAGTTGCCTGATGAGTCTGATATTATTTTGTTTCATTCACCTGCTGAGAAATTTGTGAGTGAGTGAGGATTGAATTGGTTATATTTGTGTGTTGTGTTTGATTTTTTTTTTTTATTATTATTATTTTTTTAAATTTTAATATTTTGTGGGTTTGAAGATTGATTGATATTGGTATAAGATGTATTTATGTATGTGTAGATTACAGGATTAATATATAGAAACTGTATAAGTTTTTCATGAAAGGTCAAGTAATTTAGAGAGTGTTCTTGGCATGAGTGGTAGAAGTAATTTTTAGTGGTTTGAGTAGTGTGTCGAAGGTATTCTGATACAAATTTTATAAAATTAGAAAATGTTGAAAATTAATTTTTTCTTTCATATCTCCTATGTCCAACCACCGTTAGATTCATATATTGGAGTTCTATTAAAGTGTAAAATTTCTTTTTAAAAATTTTAACATTTTTCATTCTGATTCTCACAGTAGTAAAATGAGAAAAAACCAAACTTGTGTTTATTATATATATATATATATATATATATATATCTTTTTAAAATCTCAAACATGTAGTGGTTTTTTGGATTATCCATAAAATTTTATATCTAATTGATGGATAGGAACGTGCATTAGAATGTTTGGTTTGGTCTCAAATAAAACCCATTATGAACATAAAAGTTGAGTGTATTTAGAAAAGTTATGAAAAGTGAACTTTTCAAACTTTCATATTAAGCAATATTGGGAAAACTCAGCTAACTCTAATACTACTTGTTAAAGAATTTGGAATCAATTTCAGTGAAGATAAGTATTGGTAACCATAAAGTAAACAAACATATATACATAAGGTAAGTAAATAGAGATAGAAAAATAAAACATAAGGTTTTACAAGAAAACCGAAAGAGAGAAAAATCACGGTCATCAGGACGACGAGATATTAATTCACTATGTAACAATAAAATAATAGTTACAACCAGAATACCACTCTCTCACTTCCTAACCCAATTACGTTGGTCGCCGTCTTACACACAAACACTCCCCGTATGCCTCTCGCAAGATATTAGGAATTGATACTAGAACTCGATCCTAAAACTCAAGATTTTCATGATTTCCATGTCCCCATCGGAAACCTCCTAAACTTAACCAACTAGATCTACATTGTTATCTCAAAATACATAATAATAGATACAAGTATCATATTTATAACGCTATGTTACTTAGTCACAAAGTAATCCTAACTATTAAGAAAATATTTTTCCTATTTAGGATTCTCAATCATCTTTTCCCCAATTAGAATTCACTTTGGAAAATACTATTTCTAATCAAATATGACACTTCCAAAATAGTATTCGAGTCTTTTTCTAATATCACACAAATTCTGAATACCGAAGTTTATTCGATTTCTCGTCACAATTCCAATAGTAAACTTGGTTTTAACTTATAAACTTTCAAATTTTGAAAATTTAAAAAATGAACCAATGTCACCAACATAACCCTCGCTTTATAGCTTTATGATTTCTTTTAAAGGTTTTCACGGTTTTTTTTAAAAGTCTTCATATAACTTGCAAAGAGCTCTGGAAATATACACGAAACTGTAAAAAGGGGCATGCTTATCATTTTAGTTTATTCTTTAAATTTTCAAATATAAAAAATTTATAAATTTAATATAAATTTAAATGGTCTTTTAATTTAATTTAAAATTTTAAATAACCAAAAATCAAATCATCTCATATATTTTTGAATATTCATAAAAATGAAAATTCTGAAATTTTTGGTGTATCCTCCCTGCAGTTCGAAAATTTTCGAGTTGTATATTAATAATTACTCTAGATAATTGATCATCATTATTTTGAAAGCATCAATTGAGTAAAAGAGTTGAAAATATCTTTAAACATTTTAAAATGATGTTGAAAAATAGAAGCTATGAGAATTGAATGTGAATAGAATAGGTTAATTGATGATGTTGTGATGGAAGAAAAAGCAAGTATAGTGTGACCACAATTTAAGTCAGAGTAAATGCAACATGTACCAATTCAAAGGAAACCGACTTTTCTCCTACCTACCAGCAATTCAATTTAGGTATAAAAAAAATTCCTATTCGTAATTTAAATCTACTCAATGCTTTACATGGTTATATGTTTTATTTGATTCCAATATAATAAAATATATAATTTAAAAATAACTTTTAAATTTGACAAATTAATATTTAAATCTCTTCTCACATCTTAACTTATTCCAATAAATTATAGTAAAAAAAATTTAATAATAAAAAATTTATATTAATTTTAATATATAAACAATTATTTTTTATGAATATACTATACTTTTATTAATAAAATACTCATTCAAATATAATTTTGGAGGTTGGAAATTCAATTTATATGAATAATATGCATATTTAGATAGTAAATTTTTTAATGATTAGATTAGTGTATAAAAATAAATACAATTTTATATTATATGATATGGAAGGAAATTAACATACAAAAGTTATTATATGCTAGATAGATGGAAAATGGAGTGATGATTCGAAGGTTTTCAAACTACCAAAATAATATAACATTGTAATATGAGTTTAACAATTATACATGAATGATAATTTAAATTCAAATGAGAATAATAAAGATTTAAACTGATTTATATATTTTTTTTGAGTATTTTTTTAATGTAATCTAATATTTTAAATATGTGAAATTTTTTTTAATGAATTTTTTAATTTCAAAGTACAATAATTTTTTTAAATAATATACATAAATAAGTTTTTAAAATTTTAATTTTAATTTTGTAGACGGAGTTTTCCATAATACCTCTCAATTTTTAGATTTCAATAATTTTATGAACCACGATCACAATATATGAATAGCCTCTCAATTGAAACTAAAATTTAGTTTTGTAAGTTTTTCAAATATATAATTATGTGAAAATTCTAAGAAATGAGCTTTTTAAAGTTTAAAATACAATTATAGGTCTGTTTTGAAAAACATTCAAAAACAGGTTTTGTAAAGTTTAGTTTTTACTCCATAGGCCGAGTTTCCAAAAATACCCTTGAAACTTTACAATTCACAGATGTTGAGAATTATGCTCACAGTCTGTGAATTACGCTCACAGCTGTGAATGGCCTATGGAGTGAAAATCAAAGTTTTGTTTTGCAAACTTTTCAAAAGCGGCCTATAACTGTATAGTAAACTTTTGATGGCCTAAAAATCCAATGGACTCTATAATTATATACTCAAACTTTTTATTACCTAATTTTTTTTTTCTCTTTAAAAGTTTAAATAATTAATTTTTAATAAAATATTTTATTAATATGATCTACTTATAAATTTGAAAGTAAAACTCTTGCTTTCTGAATTACAATTCTACTAGTCATGAAATTTTCGGTAGAGATTTAAAAGTATAGATAACAATACAAACACTTTTATATAGAAAAAATCTAATAAAACGAGCAAGGTTTAACTTACACTTGGAAGACCAAACATGTACATATTCATGGACACAATCGTATTAAATTTACAATTTAAAGCCAGTAAGTAGAGTGAATATTAAAAGATGTTTTTTTGTGTGACTATTTTGGGTATGGATTTTGAATTCTAGCGAAACCGCATTCTGACTCAAATTTATTGTATTTGACCATGAACAACGATGAACTTTGGCGTTTCAGAATCGTTTAAAGGGGATTTTCGGACTTTTATTATTTTAGGAGTTTTTCGGTAATTTCGAAATTTTTTTCTTTTCTCATTTTAAAGGGGTATTTAGGGTTTCTAAGAAACACTTTTTTGACATTATATTTTCAGTAAATCAAACGAGCGAACGAATTGTTTCTCTTATTCAATTCGCAATACTCGTTCAGCCAATTTACATCCGTTTCCGGCATCACTTTGGTATGCACGCTTTTCAATGGTTAACTTTAACGGTAAATATCTTTAATTATACATAATTAAAAATGATAAGAATTTTATATTTTAGTATAGACGTTAAGACGAACAAAATAAGATCTTACTTGACTATATTTTTTCTTATACACAAGGAACTATATGCAAAATAAAATGATCGATGAATAGTGTTTGAATAGTAAGTGTATCGATGAATAGTGTTTATTTTTTACATTATTTCTCTATCTATACAATTAAATTAATATTAATAAATTCAGAAAGTAGTTTAGTTGATTGTTCAAGATCCAATTAAAATTATCAGGTTATTTTCTTATCCGAATTTATTTTTCAGTTAATATTGAACTGTTTTTTTCTCTTCTATCCCGACTTTATTTTTATTTTTACAACACGTTATTAGCACATGTATACTCTCTAGTTACGAGAAATTGGAAATTTACAATTGTTCACGTGAAGTTGAATGATTGAATTTGTGGGATTTTGTAATATTGATGATTTTTTTATTATTATTATTTAATAAAAATTTCATACTTAGAAGTTAAAATATAATAATATTATCATTTTCAATTAAAAAAAATTGCACTTCAATCATCTTTAATTTTATAAAAAATAATATATATCGAAATAATTTAACCATCGAAATTATAAAGTAAAACAAATAGTTTTTTAAATATAAATCAATGATGTTTTTCAACTGCCATATGTACTGTCGGAGGAAATCCTTGATTCTACGTAATTCCTTTAGTGAGAATTTTGATTTTTATTTTTGATTTATTATTATTATTATTATTTTTACCAATATGCATCTCAATTTTCTATTCACTTTTTTGGCATTGCTTTCTACATACTGAAATGCTATCAAAACCATAATTCGATTTTGCTCTCAAGGCTTTATATTAAGGCATTCTTTCACGATTTCAATCACAATTCATCACCATCACAATTTGAGTGGTGGTGTCAATCATATTTCATTTTTCATTGACATTTAAAATGAAGTACCAATTACTAATTTTTACTTTGGAGATTTTAATCATGGTTCCTAGTCATGTCGGTAAAAACATTGAACATGTGTGGTAATATTATATGTATATGAATAGATTGATTGTTTGGTTTTTGATGTTTTGTTCACGATTTCAATCCCAATTCATCACAATCACAATTTGAGTGGGATCAGTTAAGTTATAATATTTGGCACTGTGCAGTTGTTTCAGCAATTTTTCGAACATATATTTTTTATTGGAGTCCATTGGATTTCTAGGCCATGAAAAGTTTACTATATATTTATAAACCACTTTTGAAAAGTTTGTAAAACTAAACTTTGATTTTCACTCTATAGGCCAATCACAGCTGTGAGCGTAATTCACAGACTGTGAACATAATTCACAGTATCTGTGAATTGTAAAGTTTCAGGGGTATTTTGAGAAACTTGGCCTATGGAGTGAAAACTAAACTTTTAAAAGCCTGTTTTTGTATGTTTTTCAAAACAGACCTATAATTGTATTTTAAACTTTAAAAAGCCCATTTTTTAGAATTTTCACTTCTTATTTTATTCTTTTTTCTTTATTTATATTTAAGACTGGCTTAAGAGCGTTGGAGTTAGAGTGTCTAGTATGGAATACCGGTGTTTTAATGGGGATCGGCTTCAACCCGTTTCAACTATATTGACTCGGACTTTGTAATTTCTGAAGTACGTCTAATGGAACGAGATTCAATTCAGTCTCGTCACGAGTTAATATTAAATGAATTAGTTTGTTTTGGTCCGTTCATTAAATGGACTAAAGTAGTGTTAGTCCAATCTCGATCAGTGATCCTAAGCATTGTTTTAAAATATTTTTTCTTTTTAGAAAAATTAGATTACTATTGATTTATATTTAAATTAAATATTTAATATTCAAATATAATACTTCCTATGTTTCCAAATACTTGCAACATTTCACCTTAGGCAGGCTGTACAATATTTAACTTTAACCGTAAATATCTTTAATAATATACAACTAAAAATTATATAAATTTAATATTTGAAAAATAGATACCAAGACGAATAAAACAAGACCCCACTTGACTATATTTTTTCTTATACATAACGAATAATACATGAAAGAAGATTGATCAATAAATAGTATATACTATTGAAATGTTGCAAGTAAATAGAAACGGAGTAAGTATATATTTGTAACTTATAAAATTAAAATATTTCATATATAAAATAAATAATATTTCTATTTTAAATAACTAAAATTTAATTCAAAAATACTAATAATTCATAATCAAATTAAATCTATATCAACCAATTCATAGGTGCTAGTTCATTTAAACAGCTATACATGTAGCAATCAACTACTCCACCATATATATATATATATATATATATATATATATATATATATATATATATGAATTGAAATAATAGTTCGAAAATATTCGAACCATTGAGTTGAATAATCCAAAACTATTTTAACTTTATTATATTATTTATATAATTAAAATGCTCACATTCGAAAATATAATATAAAATTTAATTTATCAGATACTATATTATATGGATACCGTTGGAATTTAAACGAAAATTGATTTTATTAATTAGATGGTAGTTTCTCGTAAGATTGAACGATGACCCTTAATGTGATTTTTCATGGACCCAATTGCATTAAAATTACATTAAATGTCTAATCTAAAGCAACATGTACTAAATAACTGCTACACGACAAAATGTATTAATTTACATGGGACCAACCAACTCTAAAAATAACTAACTAGCTATTTATTGAAATTATGGTTAGAAAAATAGTCAAACTTTAGGCTGAATGGCTCAAATTATTTTAACTTTGTAAATATTTATAGGGTAAATTAAATCTATAGGCCACCAAAAGTTTAAAGTGTAATTATAGGTCCATTTTAAAAATCATACAAATCTAAACTTTTTAAAACTTTGTTTTCATCCTATAGGCCTAACTTCCTATACTACCATTTTCAATTAAAAAAATAATAAAAAAATATTTTTAATTTACTTAAAAAAAAAGAAAATGTAACCTTCCAAAATTGCCCTTCAACCAGTTAGGACTGGTTCTGTTTTTGTTCATCAGATTCCATTCAGGAAAAAAAAACGATCTTCTTCTTTCTCCACCATCAACCTAATCAATCGTAAGTCTCCATCTTCTCCTTCACCATTTATAACAACGAAAGCCTCCATCTTCTCCTCCGAATTGAAATCTTCTATCTTCGCCTCTATTGACAGCTTCTGCGTCATCTTCTCCAATTACGACCTAATCGATCGAAGCCTCAACCTCTTCTTCACCTAATTCATCGAGAGCCTCCATCTTCTTCTCCACCGTATCGAAATCATCCAGATTTGTCAACGGGTATTGATTTCATTGAAAGCTTTTGTGTCGATCTTCATCCTGCTGCTCAAGTTGTCGACTGGTGTGGAGATAATTGGAGAATTGATGAATGTAAGGTTTTAGTCATGGTGGTCTGCCGCTAGATCGTGACACATCTGCCGCTAGGTCGTGGGGCTGCTTGGTCTTCTTTGATATAAAAGGTAAGCTGTTGATTTGAATTTGATGCATTTTGGTTTTGTTCTAGTAATAATTGTGGGATGCTGAAAGCTATTATATTGAAATATTTGGTCTTTGTTATTCATGTATTTCTTCATTATTCACAGTCTGTGAATTGATAAATATGTCATTGGTAGTAGATAATTCATGGCTTAATATAGAGACTATGAATTTTGATGTGTATTGTTGTTGAATGTTAGAGCAGTTCACAGTCATTGAATTGTACATAGTTTATAGCAGCGATAATACCGTGAAAAAGAAACTATAAGGTGTGATGCAAACTGCTGTTAGATTGAAACTGGACCAAAACTGTTGTTGTAATAAAAATCATGAGTGCAGTGGATTAAAACTGCTATTAGATTGAGTTAACTAGTTAGGTAGATAGAGATATAGAAAGACTTGGAGGGCATCCCTACATACTTCCTTAGCAAAAAAATTTTATGATAAATTTATCTCTATTTATGTTTTCTTGACCTGCTGCTATTGAAAATTTTGTTTCTGTCGATTCTATATGTTGATTGGAATTTGTAGTGTATTGTTGTTGAAAGTCTGTGATCCTTGTTTATAATCTATGAATTTTCTTAGTTCCATGATCATTATTCACTGTCTGTGAGCAGATAACTCTATCTACTATAATACAGGTTGTGAACTGATGTGTTGTATTATTATTGACAGTGTTTTCTGTTCACAGACTGTGAACTGATAACGTAAACATGTGTGAGTTATATTCACAGTCTGTGAGCAGATAACACTGTCAACTATAATACAGGCTGTAATCTGATGGACTGTATTATTATTGACAGTGTTTTCTGTTCACAGACTGTGAACTGATAATGTAAACATGTGTGAGTTATATTCACAGTCTGTGAATAACATTCAAAGTTTCTGAATAAAGATCATAAATTCATGAACTGATGATGGTACTTGTTATCTTACTGGTTGAATTAATTTTTTCAGATGAATTATGTAAGAGTTGTTCTATTCTACGACGCAAAGTGGAATGGTACTGAATATAGTGGTGGAGAACCCGGGGCTGAGGTTTTCGATTTAAACACGATGCTGCAGCAATTGATTGATAGGATTTCGTCCAAAAAGAGAGACAAAGAGAGAAGGAACGTCTGCAGCTGCATTTCATGTGGAAGAATCCAGATGGCATAAAAATTAGGATGCCTATTAATGACGATGGTGACTTGAAGTTTGCTTTTGGAGAGAATCCTTTAGTTATTTATGTCGATAGTGATGGTCGATCAAAGGAAAATATTACAGCTTTGTTGCAGATAAATCGATGTTAGGCTCAATAGGTTCAACTACAACAATCTGTCACTTTTTGTGAATCTTCAGGACAAGAGAGAGATGCTTTATGAGATAATGATTTGCTACCAAGGAATAATATTGATTTTGATGATCCCGATTTACGAGACCTAAAGAAAAGAGATATCATTCAGCTGCTGAAGGTAAAAGACAGAAAAAGCGTGGTAGGTGTCAAATGTTGGGTCATACAAGGAGAATATGTAATAATACAATGAGAACAGCTAGTGTCGACGAGACAAACGCAGACCAGTCATTTCACATAGATCCTACCGAAACTGAGACCTTGGACAGTCTTGAGCCGATTTTGTCATAGTATGACCAGCACCTGTGTAGTTAGATATGGATAATTATATATGATCTGTATTCACAGAATGTGATCCGTGTTTTACTATGCTGTATATTAGCTTTGAATTACAATCTCAGACTCTGTACTGTGTTTATTTATGTATTATATGATCTGTATTTATAATTTCAGTTTAATTATTAAGTATATTATTTTTGAAATTTAATATCATAATTCAAGTCATGTTTAATTACGTATTACAGTAGCTGTGAACAACAATCACAGACTGTGAACTGCGTTTCAGGTCACAACCTGTGATCAGAGATCACAGTAGTTGCAGGCTCAATTATGGCATCCCAAAAGGTAAAGATGGACATCCTTCAACTAAACATAACATATTACGGTTCCCCACATCATCTCATAATATTTTGTCAACAATTGAATATGCATGTATACCACTCATTCCTTGTTCTTGTATACTTGCTCATTTTTTGAGTATCTTAGGCTTAAGGTCATTTTTTGGACTACCACCGAAGAGCGATTTATCATCACAGAAAGGTTTAGGGGATTAATTAATCGTGACTTCACTATCTCCCTAACTCATTGGACGAACTGTGATCATTGATCACAACCGTGATTACGGCTCACAGTCTGTGAGCATAGTTCACAGTCCAAAAATGTGGATGTCATGGCATCCCAAAATGCAAGGATGAGCATCCTTTAACTAATCATAACATGTTACGGTTCCCCACATCATTTCATAACATTTAGGCCACAATTGACTATGCATGCATACCACTCCTTCCTTGTTCTAGTGTACTTGCTCATTTTTTTAACAGCTAAAGCTTAGGGTCATTTTTGGACTATCACCAAAGAGCAATTTCTCATCAAAAAAAGGTTTAGGAGCCTGAATAATCGTGACTTCACTATCTGCCTAACTCGTTGGACGAACTGTGATCATTGATCACAGCCGTGATTACGGGTCACAGTCTGTGCGCATTGTTCACAGTACAAAAATGTGGATGTCATGGCATCCCAAAAGGCAAGGATGAGCATCCTTCAACTAAACATAACATATTGTGATCAACATCATCTCATAACATTTAGGCCACATTTGACTATGCATGCATACCACCCCTACATATTAAGGCGTAGGGTCATTTTTGGACAACCACAAAAGGCATGGCATCCCTAAAGGAAAAGATGAGCCTCTTAGTACTAGACATGACATATTATGGGTCTCCACATCATTTCGTAATATTTCGGCAACTACTGAATATGCATGCATACCACTCCATCCTTCTACTTGTATACTTACTAATGTTTTGAGCAACTAAGGCATGGGGTCATTTTTCGACTATCACCGTAGAGTAATTTCTCATCACATAAAGGTTTAGGGGCTTGAATAATCGTGAGTTAACTGACTCCCCAACTCATTGGAAGAATTGTGATCGTTGGTCACAGCTCGTGATTACGGGTCACAGTTTGTGAGCATAGTTCACAGTACACCCATGTGGATGGCATGGCATCCCAAAAGGCAAAGAGGGGCCTCCTTCAACTAAATATAAAATATTAGGTTCTCCACATCATTTCATAGTATTTTGGCAACAATTGAATATGCATGCATACCACTCATTCCTTGTTCTTGTATACTTACTCATCTGTTGAGCAACTTAGGCTTAGGGTCGTTTTTGGAGTATCACTGAAGTGCAATTTATCATCACATAAAAGTTTAGGGGCTTGAATAATCGTGAGTTGACTGACTCCACAACTCATTGGAAGAACTTTGATCGTTGATCACAACTCGTGATTACGGGTCACAGTCTGTGAGCATAGTTTATAGTACACCCATGTGGATGGCATGGCATCCCAAAAGGCAAGGATGGGCCTTTTGAGTCTGTTTATAACAAATTATGGGTCTTCACATTGTTTCATAATGTTTCAAAAAATATTGGATTTGAGTGCAAACCGCTTAATCCTCTTACTTGTCTATTTACTAATGTTTTGAGCAAGCAATGCATGAGCTCACTTTTCGACTCCAACCGAAGTGCACTTTGTTATTACAAAAAGGTTGAGGAGTATGAATATTATGGCAAAGCATTCTTGCAAGGAGCATATGGGCAGCCAATCAACCCTACACCAGGTCCTCTTGTCTAATTTATTATGTTTTGAGCTCCTAAGTGATGAGGTCAATTTTTGATAGGATAGAAACATGAATTTTATTTCAAATTAGGGCTATTAGGGTTGGATAAGCGTGCCTTGACTGCCTCCCCATTTCTTTGAAGCAACTGTGATCGTTGATCACAGACTGTGATCGAGTGGTCTATGATTAGAGATCACAGTGCTCTAATAGGCCTCATATAGGCTCCTTAAAGACATTCAGGAACCTCACGTAATGTAAGTGAGACATTCTGTGAGGTCTCACTGTAAGCGACCTGGTTAGAATAACTGTGATGTCTGATCACAAACTGTGAGTGAGTTATATTCGCATCTGATGAACACGGATCATACTATACAAATTTTGGCCAAACATGATCACAAACTATGTATGTAGATCACAATTCATTTATACTAATTAATTTTAAAGTACTGTCAATTCAAAAGCATCTTTAAAGTGTACAAAATATAATTATCAATATCATCCGCTCATATCCAAAAGTAATGCTTTTAAATACCCATATTCTAAAACGAAGCGATACAATCACGCTTGAAAATTTGGATGTTTAGCCGTAGAAGTTTTAAACACAAAACTTGTAATGTACTCCCGGATGAAGCCTTTGCTGGGTCGATCCTGTACATGCTCATAATACTTTGCACCTAATAAAATCAAAGGGAGAATGAATGGAAAACACTTAAACTGTTCAGCGAAATAGTTTCTTTATATTGTTGAATACCTTGAATGAAGCGAAATAGTTAAACGTTGCTTCTAAATCGATTTTGACCACCTTCTTTTATAAATTTTTCCTGTAAAATTGAAATAATATAACCCATATTAGAGTTGTAACTAATAAAAGGGCTTATTTAATAACACTATAGTTAGATTTAAGCAAACCACAACTCACAACAGACTGTAAACATAGTACGCAGGCTTGTGAATGGCATTCACAGTATGTGAATATAGTTCACCGACTATGAATATAGTTCATAGTCTTAGTCAAACACTGTGAAACTTCTACATAAACGTGTTGGTAGTAAACACTTAACAAAAAACACACATTTTACACATAGTCGCAATTCCCAGTTCATAACCTACATTTAACATACTAACAACATAATGAATACTGTGAATATTCACTGGATTGTGAAATTCGAATCCAAAAGCCAATTAACATTTACAACCAAAATTACAAACAGACAATATTTAAGACCTTATATACAAAACCAAATAAAAACCTAACCCTAAGTATGACTATTTGCAAAATAAACAAAGCAAAACCTGTAAAATGAATACTTGTACAATAACAACAACACATGCCATATCATTCCAACACACACCACAAGAAGAAACAAAATACTAAGAAGAAGCAGTGACCGAGAGTGACCGAGAACGACTAACGCTGACCAAATATGACCAAATGTGATGAGATATCGAATAAAATCTAAACTCACCTGCGACGGCAACGTAACATCAATGAAGCGGCAATCAAACTCTGGACACGACGAACAATGACGAAGAACTGACGATGAATAGCGAAGAAGACGCTGCACAGTGGAGTTTTTGAGTCTTTGCTCTTGACACGACAAACAATGACAAAGAAATGACGATGAACAGCAAAGAAGACGCTGCACCGTGGAGTTTTTGGGTCTTTGCTCTGGAGACGACGAATAATGACGAAGAACTGATGATGAACAGCGAAGAAGACACTGCACAATGGAGTTTTTGAGTCTTTGGATTTCTTTCGCTTTCGAATTTAAAATGGTGAAGATGAAAGTGTGGTTTTGATTTTTAGAAACGGTGGTCATACGTGTCATTGAGGCTATGAGTGTAATTTCACTCTTTTATTATATTTCTATCTTAATATAAAAATGTATAATGGCATTTTTGTTAATAAAATTAAAATTAAAGGGCAAAAATGGAAGTTAGGCCTATGGAATGAAAACAAACTTTTAAAATGCTTAGATTTGTATAAATTTCAAACCAGACCTATTATTGTATTTCAAACTTTTGGTGGCCCATTTGGAGAAATTTTCACATATTTATATGGTATGATATTTGTGCGTGGTGAAGCATAACATCACATAAATATCTTTCTTTAAGATATTAGTTTTATTTTTTTAGTAATTTGAATTGAGTTTAACAATTTAAATAGTATTTAATAATTTAAATAGTGTTTATAAAAATATATTATAATAATAAATTTTGTAATGGTAAATATAAATAGTAAAAATTATTATTTAAAAATTATTTAAATATTTTTACAAAATAAAAAATAATTATATTAACTTTTTAATACAAATTTAGTTATTATTCTATTTTGATAATTATTTTAACACTATGTAAGTGAAAATTATTTTAAATGAGTTTTTTAAAGTTTAAAATACTTTTTAAAAAATATAAAAAAAAAATAGTTTTTTAAAAGTTTAGTCTTCATTCCATAAACCGAGTTTCCCAAACTATTACTGAATATTTACAATTAACAGAATCTGTGAATTACGCTCAGAGACTCTGAATTACAGTCACAATTTTTAAATGGTCTATAGAATAAAACTAAAGCTTAAATTTGTAAACTTTTTCAAAATATATCTATAATTGTATACTTAACTTTTTATGGTCTAAAAACAATTTTCAGCTAGTTAAGATATTTTATTATTTTTTTTAATTTAATAATATAATATATAGTCTAACTCAATTTTATCATGATTTTAAGAGATATAAATACTAAGAAAAATTCATATTTGGTTTATTATTATTTTTTAAATATTGTGAGTAGGAAATTTTTAAATAATTTGTTTATTTATTTTGTTTTGAATGGTGGAGTACTAAAATATCTAAGACACAGACCATACAATACAACACAACGAAAAACCTTCGATTTCATGAAATTTAGACCACACAATAAACCATCTACCAACCAACACAAATGAAAAACACGTGTACATTTCCAATCCCATAAAATCCAAGTCTAATCTCTCCATCCATACTTCAATGTCACACTCGCTCACGATCTCCATAACTAAAAACAAACAACAAAAAAAACACTTTGCTTATCTTTATCTTCAAAATGTTGAAAATGGTGTTTCTTCTTCTACTGGGTGTAGTGATGGTTTCGCCTGTTGTTGCCCAAATGCACCACGTCGTCGGCGACGAACGCGGCTGGGGTCTCTCCACCGACCTTGGGTCCTGGTCCGACGGTAGAACCTTCAGAGTCGGAGACAGACTCTGTGAGTTTAATCTCTATATTCAGTTTACTACTTGATAATAATTTCGAAAGCAGAAAATTTTTAAAAATATTTATTTTTAATTTATTATTATTATTATTATTATAAATCTATTATTTTAGAAAATGAAATTTTATTTAAATAGTATTGTAATTTTATTTTTTGGTTAAGAATAGTAAAATTTTTTATTATAAAAAAAGGAATAATAATTTTATAAGTGAATAATATTATTAAATAGAATATTTTTAAAAATAATTTTATAATAATTTTTTAAATATATATTTTAAATTTGAGTTTTAAATTAATTTAAATTTTATTTAAAAAAATTGATCGCTAAATTGAATATTTTTAAAAAATAGTTTAAAATTTGATAATTTATAACTGTGCATGTGTTTTAGGGTTTGTTTACTCGGACGGAGATGAGAGTGTAGCCGAGCTAAAGAGTATAGAAGAGTACGAGGCTTGTGATGCAAGAAATCCGATAAAGTTACTGACGGATGGATTAAATAGTGTGTTTCTTGACGGTGAAGGAACCCGTTACTTCATCAGCACGAAAGGTGATAATTGCAAAAACGGTTTGAAACTAAACGTGGACGTCATACCAAAAGACGGTTCATTTTACCCCTTCCAATCTCCTCCGCCGCCACCACCACCGTCCACGGAATCTCCGCCGCCGCCGCCAACGACTGCATCACCACCTCCACCACCACCGTCTAAATCTTCGCCACCACCTCCACCTCCACCGCCTAAATCCTCGCCCCCACCTCCGCCTCCTCCGTCTGCCGTCGTTTGCAGTGGTTTTAGCTTTGGTATGGTTTTATTTGGGTTTTGGTTGTGTTCTATGGTAGGAGTGTAATGGAGATTTACAGGTGTGGGTATGTTATGTAGTATTTGTAGTGTGCTAGTGATCTCAGTTTGAGGATATGTTTGCTTTTCCAATTTAGTATAATCTAATTTAAAATATTATGGGTTTTATAATTTTTATGTAATTTATAAGTTTTATAGTTAAATTTTGATGTATAATTTGTTTCAAAATTATATTTTAATACATAGATGAAATTAGAAGTAAAATTAGTTGATTTATATTAAGAAAAAATATAAAAACTGAACCTATCAAACTTAATATTTAAATTAGTAAGCCTTCAAAGTTTAGATTTTATAAAATGAGCCTTCGCATCCTTAACATATTATTAAAAGTCATTCACATGTACGAAGGCACTATGTGCCGAACCTTTATTTTGATGTGAAGAGAGATAAAAAAATCATAAAGGCTCATATGATGAAATCTAAAGTTTTGCTTGGTTTAAAAACTTAATTCAAATTTTAGAGGCTCATTAACTTAATTAAAATTTTAAAAAGATTAAAAATGAAACTATAGCTTTATATTATTTGAATTTTATATTAAAAAAATTAAATTTATATAAATATTAATTATTTTTTATTTAATTCAAATAAATTGTTATTGCGTCTGTAAATAACAAAATACAAATTTAATATTTCAAAGTATAAATATATACTTTATTTAATTTATAAAATGAATATAATAAAATTTAATATATTTTCGAAAAGAAAAAATAATATAAAAAATAAATTTAATTTATAAAATCAATAACATAAATTTAAAAAATATTTTAAATTTTCATTTTAAGAGAAAGAATTAATTATATTATAGATTTTGTAATCCAATTAATTATGTTTCACGTGAGGGCGTCCTTAACTGTTAGAACTACCACTATCTAAATATTGAATCAAACTCGGGCCTTATCAAATCTAGATCCAACCTGAACCCAGAATAACTGACACTCAATAAAATCATATTAAAAATAATAAAAAATTAAAATTCAATTTTCAAAAAATAAATATTCAGATAATTTGGGAGATTTTGTTAAGCTGGGGCCAGTCACGAAACCCATCACTCCGCTCTCAAAACTAAAATAAGAAACTAACGAAAAACGCGTCCTTAAATCCAAAGCAACTCCCTCCCTCATTCACTTTCCCTTCTTAAACCATCGTTCATTTAATAACTCACTCACTCATTTTAGAAACACAAAATGAAGTTGGTTCTTCTTTTTCTGGTTATGTTGATTGTTTCACTGAATGTGAAACCTGTTCACAGCCAAATCCACCACGTCGTCGGCGACGGACGCGGCTGGGATCTCTCCACCGACGTCTCTGCTTGGTCGAACGGTCGGACGTTTAGAGTTGGAGACAGGCTTTGTAAGTTTGGTTGTGTTTTTCATATTTTAGATTGGTTTTATTTATTGATTATTGTTTGTGTTGTGTGTGTTTGTGTTTAGGGTTTGATTATTCTGATGGAGATGAGAGTGTGGCGGAGTTGGAGAGTAGAGAAGAGTACGAGAGTTGTGATGTGAAGAATCCGATTAGGTTGATCACGGATGGTTTGGATGGTGAGTTGCTTGGTGGTGAAGGAATGCGTTATTTTGTTAGCACGAAAGGTGATAGTTGTAAGAAGGGTTTGAAGTTAAATGTGGAGGTGTTGCCGAAGGACGAGTCTCGGATTGAAACGCTGTCGCATCTTCCGGCAGTTGTTCCGCCGTCTCTTCCACCATATTCTCCGCCCTCGTCTCCTCCACCACCGCCTCCGTCACCACCACCACCACCTGTATATTCACCTCCTCCGCCGTCACCTCCGCCACCACCTGTATTCTCACCTCCGCCTCCGTCGCCTCCACCGCCATCTCCACCTCCACCCCCACCCCCACCACCTGTATTTTCACCTCCTCCGCCGTCACCTCCACCCCCACCTGTATTTTCACCTCCTCCGCCGTCACCTCCCCCACCATCACCACCGCCTCCACCTTCATACTCACCGCCACCGCCACCGCCACCACACTCTCCTCCACCGCCGTCTCCGTCACCACCACCTCCACCGCCACCACACTCACCTCCACCGGCTCCACCACCATCTGCTGCCGTCGGCGGTGGTTTTAGCTTTGGCATGGTTATGTTCGGATTTTGGTTATGTTATATGGTGTAATTAAGAGTTTGATATATATAGTTAGTTCAATCTCTTATAATAAAGTGTGCAATATATAGAATGATGTAGAAGAGGATGCCAATACCTCAGTCTCAAGTAGTACTTTTATGTTTGAAACATTTCAGTCATGTTTGATGTTGTGAGCTTATGTTTTGGTGTTATGAGCTTTTATTAGGTAGAAACATAATACAGTCAATAAAATATCATGTTTTGCAACTTGCAAGCAAATGAAAAATTGTAATGTTTTGTCTACTCAAAGAAGATGTTTCTCTTAGACATCAAAGATAAAAGCTGGAAAACACTGAGGAGCGCAGAATACTGTTGTGATCTTTAATGTAATCAAAGATCTAATACCTAAAATGAAGCTGAAGCTCAGGAGTAAGTACATAAATCCATGGAAACACAGCCTCACAGTTTTTGGTAGAAAGAAATATACTAAGGTCTGTGCAATGACATAATTGGAGTACTAGTCTTCTGCATCCTTGAAATTCTTCTCACAATCTTGACAAATGCTTTCCTGTACTCCTGCATTAGCAAGTGAAGAATGTCAATATAATGAATTTTGAGTATATATGTTTGGGGCTGCTCGTGATTATAAAATATATAGAATAGAACGATGATGATGTATAATTTTCAGTGAGAAGAGGATGCCAATACATGTATGAAACATTTCAGTTATGAGCTTTTATATTAGTTATCAACATAATACAGTTAATAAAATATCATGTGTTGCAAGCAAATGAAGCTCAAGACAGCAAATACTTAAATCTATGAATGAAAACACAGCCTCACAGTTTTGGTAGAAAAATATACTAAGCACGAAATCTATATCAGAACATCACCTGTCTTTCAATACGACATAAGAGGAATTATTAATCTTCTGGATCTTTATTATTCTTCTCAAAATCTGGACAAATGCTATCTTATCCTGCATCTACAAATGAAAAATGTGAATAGCATGAATTCTCTCCTACATCGTCTTTGATGTTTCTCAAAATAAGCTATAATGCACATTGAACTGAAGTTAAGGATGCATACCTCCAAGGATTTTAGTCTTGCTTTACATTTAGCAACGAAATCTTGTGTGGTAACCGGAGCCCTCTGCGACAGAAAAGCCCTGATTTCATATTCGGTGACAGGACAAGCCCTTGATGATGATGGTGTAGGTTTTGAATACGAGCTACTCTTCGATCCAGATGCATTTTCCATCTTGATTGAAGATTTCGGTTCCTGATTTCATAAAACAAAAAACGTCAATGACTGTCAAACATGGTTTTGACCGGAGATATTGCGTATACAGAACCAATGTTGCAAATATGGCCCAAAGATTTCTAATACGAAACGAATATCTATACAAACGAAACGAATTTCAATCTTACTCGAATCAGGCGATTGACGACGGCGCCACATTCGTAGCACTTGGCGCGATTCTCCGCCATCGTTTTGCCGCAAGTCGAGCAGAGTATCATATGCTTGCAGTTGCTTCCGTACAAGTCCGCCGATGAGCCGCGTCCGCCACACGACGGCTTCGATAGAAGATCGAACGACGTCGCTCTCACAGATTTGGTGTTGCTGGTAGGGTTCAGAATCCGAATTTCACAACGTGAATGAACACCGAAAAAACACAAACGAACCAAGTGAAGTCGATTACGATTTTGTTCTTGTTTTTATAGCAAAGTAGTTGGATCGGATCTCTCAGGCCCAGGCCCATTCAGGTAATCGGATCTTTAAGGCCCATTTATATCAATCGGATCTGTCACCTGTCTGTCGATAACATGTATGAAAGCTCAGCTACCACAGAAGAACCATAACATTTTTGCTATAAATACCTTCACGTTTTTAACATCTACACGTCTTTCGAGACCTTGAAGTTATTCTGACACGATCAATGGCTACTTTGAAATCCTTCATTAAAGTCAAACCAGACTCTCACTTCGGGTGAGTTGCTTGGTACCACCACCACTTCCACCTTCGTACTCACCGCCACCGCACTCTCCTCCACTGTCTGCTGCCATCGGTGGTTGTTTTAGCTTTGTTATGGTAATGTTTAGATTTTGGATATGTTATATGGTGTAATAAAGAGTTGGACATACATTTAGTGAATCTCTTCATTAAAGTAAATATATAGAATGATGTATAATTTATAATTCAGTTAATAAAATATCATGTGTTGCAAGCAAATGAAAGTGTATAATGTTTGTTTGTTTGTTTTTTTTTTTTTTTTTTTTTTTTGTTTTTTTTGTTTTTTTTTTTTCTGCTCAAAGAAGATGTTTCTCATAGATATGCAAGATAAAAGCTTGAAAACAAACAGGAGAAATTTGGCTTAAGCGTAGAATATTGTTGTTGTGATTGTTGATGTAATCAAAGATCAGGTAAGCTCGAGTAAATACTTAAATACATGAAAACACACAGCCTCACAGTTTTTGGTAGAGAAATATACTATGCAAGAAAAGAGGTCTGTGCCGCCCATGGCAGTATTTCGGATATCTGTATCAGATCATCACCTGTCCCTCAATACGACATAATTGGAGTTACTAGTCTTCTGGATCTTTGAGATTCTTCTCAAAATCGCGGCAAATGCTTGCTTATCCTGCATTTACAAATGAAAAATGTGAATAGAACGAATTCTCAAAATAAGCTATAATGCACATTGAACTGAAGTTCTACTGCAGGCGAAATGCGGATAATTATAGGGGGAAGCATACCTCAGTGGATTTTAGTCTTGCTTTAAAATTAGCAACTAGATCTTGTGTGGTAACGGGAGCTCTCTGCAACAGAACAGCCCTGATTTCATCTTCGGTGACAGGACCAGCATTTGATGTCCCTGCTGCCCTTGATGATGATGGTGTAGGTTTTGAAGACGAGCTACTCTTCGAACCAGATGGATTTTCCTCCTTGATTGAAGATTTTGGTTCCTGGTTTCATGAAACAAAAATGTGAATGACTGTCAAACATGGTTTTGACTGGATACATTCCATAGAGTGGAAACTATGTCCAAACCCATGTTGCAAACATGGCCAAAAGAAATCCAATTCTAAACTGCAATATTCTTGAATCAAGCAAGTATTACATTTTCTGTTTTCACTTTCTTTAGAGGTGCACCACTTTGTGTTTTGGCATCATCTCCATTTGATTTTCTCTTTCCCTTTGATGATTTGGAATTAGTTGGAGTTCCCCGAGCAGATCCAGAAGGTGCTGGTTTTGCGGGACTGTTGTCAATAGGTTCTTCCTTCTTAACTGTATCTTTCTTTTGGGCCGGAACAGGAGTAGAGCCAACATCATCATCTGCCTAAACATTTTAAATGAAGAACCATTATTTAGATAAGCCAGATAAATATGGTAAAAGTCTGATTCCTTCCGAGTTGATCATGTACTACAGAGGCAACAAAATGTCAGATGTCTTTACTGCATCAAAATCCATACAGCACAATAGTAACACAAGTAATTGTGGAATTCATAATCAGTACAAGTGCAACATTATAAAAGCTTACATCATCATCGTCGTCATCGTCATCGTCATCCTCTGCATCAGATTCATCCAGCCCAGCAGCTTTCCCAAGCAGCTTCTTCAATTCTTTTCCAGATTTGCTCAGTCCTCCTTCCTCTTCTTCATCTTCATCTTCTTCATCCTGCAAATTCAGATAACTAATATGCCTTGAGAGATGTAGACATATGAAACAGGGCCATATGAGATAAGGCTATAAAAATATCATAATTCTATAGTGTTAAAAGGAGCAGATCTAGCACAATGAACAAGGTTGCAAAATTCAGTATCCACTAAGATCACAAATTGCACCTAACCAATAATGTCGATAGACTGACCTGCTTAATTTCTGGAGGAGCAGGAACTTCAGGAGCTAAATCTTCCCGTTCCTCAGGATCATTGCCGACGGCCTCATCATCATCAGTGAAAATTTCTTCATGCTCCCAGTCATCACCTGGACCAAGCAACAAACCAAGCTCAAGCTGGAGTAAGTTATTATTCGAAAAAAATTGTAAAGCAAGGTTCAGTAGGTGAAGTGTACCAACCCTTTTCAACATCGTCGTCATCTAAATCAAGATCACCACCCCTTGGACCTTCTTCATCATCATCACCACTTCTTTTGTTGAGTCCAAGTCTGTTCTTCCTGGCTGCCTCCTCCTCTTCATCCTCCTCTCCTTTATCCGAGACATGACCTTCATCATCATCACCAGTACTCTTCTTACGTCCCCTTCCACCACCGGTGGCATTTTCCTTCTCTTCAAACTTATCTGCTTCAGCACCAAATGCAGCAGCTCCATTATTTGCTGCTTTCATCATCCATCTTTCATAACCATCTGCAGTCTTCCGCCTGTTCTTCATCTTCTCTTCTGCTTCCTCCAAGGTAAGTTGTTTATACTGTGCAACTTTATTGAAGTTATACCTGGCACATGACAAATAGTCATTACAACTACAATTCTCCATTAAAAAAAGATCACAAACTGTAAAGAACTGTATTCTAACAAAGCAGTAAAACATTCTCTACAAACTCGTCAAAAATCAAAGATATCTGCAACTCTATCTCACGAGTATAAGTAGAACATAAATGCACATGATTCAAGACATGAATATAGGAATAGGCCTTTGCATACCAAGAACCAGCAGGAATGGCAACAAATTCTCTAGCATGCATCACTAACAAGTAGTAAGTTGCTGATTGAGATCCTTCAAGATGACCTTGGAACTGAGCCTGGCCTGTTTCATCCTCTAAAATCCATGGCTTATTCTTGTATTTCTCCTACATAATTCAAATAACCATAAATAAGAAGGATCCCTCTCATGAGCTAAAAAAATTAAAACTTGGCACAAACTGGATCTAATTAAATTAAAGTGAAAGCAGAATACAATCACCAATTCCATAGGTAAAACCAAAATGTCTAACACCAATCTTTGTGCCTCTATTCTGGCTAACCTACTTTATTTTCCCATAATTCTCTCTACTATTTTCACAGCCCCTACAACATTTCATGAGTTCAAATGCAGTTAAGATGCAACTTATAGGTTTCTTCATAGCTGTGCTTACTTCAGCATTCGAGACAAGTTACATAGAATCATCAAACATTTTGCTAAGCAAATCAAAGAGGTAGTAAAAACAATCCAATTCATTTCTCTTCTTTATCCTCCATTTCCCTCAAGGTATACCCACAATGAATAAATCAACTTCAGTAAAGGCAATAACATTATTTCAAACACAAGAAAAAGAGTAATACCCGCAAGGCATCACTGACTTGCCGTCCTTGTAGCCCTTCCTTATGTAGACTCCATTTGTTCTCTGCACTCTTCTTCTTCGAAAAATTAGGCAACCCAGACACAAACCTACCAATGAAGTAGTTCTTATCACTGCTGGAACTCGGCCTTACATTATACTCCTGATATTAAAAAAAACATCCACAAACAAAACACCTCCAAATTACACGCCTGCTTCCACAAGAAAATCAAACAGAGGCAAAAATAAATAAATAAATAAATAAATAAATAAATAAATAAAATTAAATTAAAAAAAAATCTTGATTTCCTTCCATAAAACAACAGAATCAAACAACGAAATTCAACAGAGAGATAATATAGACACAATAACACAGCAAACGTTAAAGTAAATTCTTCACTTTCTTCCGTAACCTAAACCGAGATAAAGAAAAATTTGAATTTTCAATCAACATGAAAACAACAAAACAAACGAAACGAATTTCAATCGTACTCGAATCAAGCGATTGACGACGGCGCCACATTCATAGCATTTGGCGCGATTCTCCGCCATCGTTTTGCCGCAAGTCAAGCAGAGAGTCATATGCTTGCAATTGCTTCCATACAAGTCCGCCGATGAGCCGCATCCGCTACACGACGGCTTCAATAGAAGATCAAACGACATCGCTCCCACAAATGTGTTTAGGGTTCAGAATCCAAATTTCACAACATGAAATGAACACCGAAACCCCACAAACGAACCAAATAAAAACAATTTTGATTTTATTCTTGTTTTTATACCTAAATAGTTGGATCGGATCTTTGAGGCCCATTTACTTAAATCGGATCTTTAAGGCCCATTAATTTCAATCGGATCTATCACCTGTCGATAACAGCAACAAATATAAAATTATGATTTGAAGGACAAGTAGGCGTCTAATATGTACGAAAGCTCAGCTACCACAGAAGAACCATAAACATTTTTGCTATAAATACCTTCACGTTTTTAACATCTACACGTCTTTCGAGACCTTGAAGTTAATCTTACACGATCAATGGCTACTTTGAAATCCTTCATTGAAGTCAAACCAGACTCTCACTTCCCAATCCAGAACCTCCCTTATGGAGTCTTCAAGCCCGATTCGACCTCTCTGCCCCGGCCCGGCGTCGCAATCGGAGACTACGTCTTGGACCTCTCTGAGATCTCGAGAGCGGGTCTCTTCAACGGTGACGCTCTCTCCGGTTCCGATTGCTTTCTTCAGGTAAAGTTGATTGGAGATTACTTGTTTAGGATTCTGTTTGGTGACTGAGAAAATCGCGTGGAAAGTGATGGAATTGGAGGTTTTAATTAGATTTTTGTGATCACGATGTTGTGTTGTTGAGGTCTTGTGAATGTTTGTTTTTGTGTTGTGTGGCAGACTGATTTGAACAAGTTTTTAGCTTTGGGACGGCCTGCATGGAAGGAAGCTCGAGCTACACTGCAAAAGCTGTTGTCTGGTATATGCTTTAGTTTAGTGTGTTTAGTGTAAATTGCAAGGAAAGTGGTTTGTTTTTGAAGTGAATATGAGTTGAACTGAGAGGAATTTGGTATCTGTTGTGGCTTATTAGCTGATGAAGCAACATTGCGTGACTATGCAAGTTTGAAGCAGAAGTCAATTTTTTCGCAGGTAATAGTAACGTTGTCTACTGTGGGAAATGTTTTCTTTTCTTTGGATGTTTTTTATGTTTAGTGAATGTTTTTTGATGAATATGTAGGATAAGGTTGAAATGGTTGTTCCTATTACTATTGGGGACTACACAGACTTCTTTTCATCAATGCACCATGCTAAGAATTGTGGGACCATTTTCCGGGGACCTCAGAATCCAGTTCCTGCAAACTGGTACTTGTAAAATTTGATTAAGTGTAGATACGTTTTTGAGCGCAGAAGTTCATATTGCACTTTCAGTCACTTGTTATGACTTTGGAGAGTCTTGCTGATCTGTTTTTTTTCTTTTAAGGTTTCATCTTCCCATTGCATACCATGGACGAGCATCATCCATTGTTATATCTGGAACAGATATCATTAGACCGAGGTGATTCAAATAAGCTTCTTTACTGGTTTAAACCTTAATCTTTGTCACTAGTTTCTAGTTTTCATTGTACAATCTATCAATATATCTAGTATTTTAGTTAGGTTTTATTCACTAATACTGTACAAAACAGTAAAAAGCTTATCCCTTTGAATTAATTTGCTGATTGGTTCATGTATGTGTATAATCTGAATTATAGGTTCTGTATCTTGGTGTGAGTGTTTCTGCTGCCTTGGGATGCAGTTGTCATACAACATTGGTTTTTTACCTTGACTTTAAAGCACAAGTCATTATTCTTAACTTGCCGCCTTGACTAGTAATATTATATGTTAGTGTATGAGCTTTCTATGGCTGAATGTACAGACAAGCCTACTTCAGAGAGAAATGCAAAAGCCAATAATGATAGCTGTATGGATATTTTCACTTAATTTTACTTTCTCTTTGCTTCACAGAGGTCAAGCTGCTCCATCCGGCAACTCTCCTCCACCCTTTGGGCCTTCACAAAAACTAGATTTTGAGTTAGAAATGGTCAGCCTTTGCATCACTTATCCTCATGATAATATCTGCCTTAGCTAGATCCTATGAATTTTTTACCTAACTAATTTCCTTATCTGCGTTGTTTTTTATATCATTTTTCTATATGGCTACAGGCAGCTGTTGTAGGTCCTGGAAATGAGCTAGGAAAGCCTATAGATGTCAACAACGCAGCTGATCATATCTTTGGAGTCGTGTTGATGAATGATTGGAGTGGTATGCATGGATTTTGTAACTCAATTTCTTATTATCATCTTTCAATCTTGTGCCCTTTTTGCTTAGAACTGGAATGTTTTTCAGCTAGGGACATACAAGCGTGGGAGTATGTACCTCTTGGTCCCTTTCTTGGGAAGAGCTTTGGTGAGAATATCTTGTTTCCATTTTCAAAAGTTGAATTTTTGCCAAAATTTTATTGACTGCATGTTTCCTCTGCTGTATTATTATTATAAGTGTGAACACCATAATAACAGGATTACTTTTTTTCCTGATCTTTCAGGTACTACAGTATCCCCTTGGATAGTGACACTTGATGCTCTCGAACCTTTTGCTTGTGATGCTCCTAAACAGGTAGCTTAAACTTAAAAGGCTATTTGAGATACAATTTTGTGGTCCATCCTCTGGCCTCACATATTCGCCGATGGTTGTTCCAATGTGCAGGAACCTAAACCATTGCCATACCTTGCTGAAAAGATATCCAAAAACTATGACATACCATTAGAGGTAGGATAGCATAGGTGCTTAGCTACTTCTTTGGCAGGGATTGAACTTTTATATGTACTGCTGAATCTTATATTCTATTTGAGATTCTGATTAAAGTTCCTCTTTGTGCTCTAAGGTTGAAATTAAACCTGCTGGACAACAAGATTCATGTGTGGTCACAAGGAGCAATTTCAAGAACTTGTAAGCTTAAGCAGCTCCAGTTTGAAATATGTGTTTACCAAACTCTGCATTTTCAGTCTCATTTATCAGAAACAGCAACATAAACTCGTTAGAGTTGATTGTAGAATTATGTAACGTGTTAAGTCTCTTTTTATTCTCCGTCACCTACTACAAGGAAATCCTGAAGTACGAGCATGCCATGTTATTTGTTACAGATACTGGACATTGACACAGCAGGTCGCACATCACACAATCAATGGTTGCAATCTGAGGCCAGGTGATCTGCTCGGAACTGGCACCATCAGTGGACCGGTATGATTTCTACTTAAACAACTATCTATAGTTTTTAGGCAGCTTCCACTTTTGAATTTTCAGCATTATTCATCTAAACAATCCATCATGGTCGGCTTTTTACTTCCATAGGAACCTGAATCTCTTGGATGCTTGCTGGAGTTAACATGGAATGGACAGAAGCCACTTTCACTGAACAGAACCAGCCGAAAATTCCTGGAAGACGGAGATGAAGTCATATTCACTGGCTGTTGCAAGGTAGTACTGCACTTCATCATCTATTCCATTAACTCCTTTCAATCTATAGAAAGATATAAGTTATAACATCATCTTTGCTTGTGAAAAACTAACACTTAAGTTTCAACTTCATTGCAGGGCAATGGTTACAACGTTGGATTCGGAAAGTGCTCCGGTAAGATCCTTCCATCACCTCCACAATGAATTAGTGAACACTTCTCTTGAAAATATGCTAGTATTCGACTTACATATGGAATTTGAGTATATTGTAGTGTGAAGCTGGGTCTACATTGTTGTGTTTTCTATTAAACACACCATTTAGTCTACTCAATAAATTCTAGTTGCTACTGTACCTACTTTGATTCGAAAATTTAAAAAAATTGGAATAAATGTGAACCTTTTCTTATGTGAAGTGGTGGTGATGATGATAAGTAATTCAAAATCTTGGTCCATCATGTGAATTTTAGAAAAGCAAAGACGTTAAAAAGAAAAAGAAGAAAATGCAATAAAGCTAGGTGGGTCACTCCTCCTAATATAAAAGATATGCGGGGGCATATAAATAATTAGTGAGTACGACGTCGTTTCAAGCATTTATAAACGTACTGCCATTTACCGGTATCTTCTACAGACACTGTTCTATTTTAATATATTTCAAAAAATCATGAAATCCTCTCGTAAATCCACAACCGCCACCACCACCACTACATACGCATTCCACAATGACCACACTACCCCTACGACAACCGCACAAACCACTTCCACTTCAACCTCCAACTCCTCCGCGACACCTGTTCAAGTCCGTCTTCCTTCGCAGCTCCACTCTGCCGCGGCCTCCACCATCCAGTCTCACTACAAGGCTCACAGAACACGCAAACTCTATAAAACAATCTCCACCGTCAGATCGGAATCCGACGCCTTGCAGAAACTGATCCAGCGGCAGGACACGGTTGACGCTATCAGGAGCGACGAGAAGGAAAAGCTGAGGTTGAACGAGGCACTGATGTCTCTGCTCCTGAAGCTCGATTCTGTTCCTGGAATCGATCCGACGGTGAGAGACGCGAGGAGGAAGGTCAGCCGTCGGATCGTGGAGCTGCAGGAGATCGTCGATGGTATTTGTGATGCGAAATTGGGAACCGATTGTTATTATTACGATGATTGTGGTGTTGAGTGGAGTAGTAGCTCTGGTTTTGGTTTTGATAAAATGATTGAGCAATTGGAGGTTCAAGTTTGTGAAGAGAGTGGTGATCGTGAATTGGAGAGCTTTTGTGCTCAATATCTCGGCTTTCGCTGCTTCCAGAGATTTCTCCGCGAGTAATTCGTATATTCTCGCGATACGGTATACATCCCTCATCTGTATAACCTTGTATATCTCATTTCGATTCGCTTGTACAACACCATCTCCATTCACACACTATAGTCAGACATTGAAATCGTTATATATATATATATATATATATATATATTTGCTAGAGTGAAGCTATAGCTATAGGGAAAAATTAGTTGTGGATTCAAATCACTGTGGATATGTTAGCTCAGGGCATTTATCTGAACTAGTCTTAGTCCTCCGTTGTAGATTCATAAGTATTAGATCAGTTGATTAGAGTGCAACAATGAGTTTCAATAGCTTGAATGATCATATAGTAGAAGTGAAATTCCTTGAATCACAGTACAGTGAAACATATAGCAGAAGATGAAATATAGATAGTTATAGATATTGATGGATCACCAGTGAGATGGTTACATGACACAGAGCACACACAGAAGAAACAAACAACCACCACAACAGCCTCTAAGCAACACAGCTACACCTACACTTAGACATGCACTTCTTACAATCAGAGAGCTTAGGTTTACCACCATAGCAATCACATTTCCCAACACACTTACTCCTTGAACTCCCACTCCACAAGCACTTAGCCAAGCAACGAAGCGGAGCCACACAAGCAGGGCAGCCTTTCTTCATCTGATTAACCACACACTCCTTGCACCCTGATGATCTCTTCCCTTTCGCCTCTTGCGACGAGCATCCCATCCCTTCTGTAAGCACAGCAGATAGCACCATGGTAAGCAGCAACATGGACCAAATCTTTCTACCCATGTTATTCTCTGGAATGAAATTGGTTTCTAATGTGGTTTGGTATGGTAGTGCTGTGTGTTTATATTGAGGATGGTGAAGAGTTGTCAAGAGTTGGTAAATGTGGTTTCTGGTGGTGTATTTATGGTGTCTTGGTTCTTGAGAGAGTGTTTATTTCTCTTCATGTTGATCTGTGTTGTTTGCAGTGTGGATGTGTCTGTGTGGATGTGTCTGACTGTGGATGTGTCTGCATGTAGTGCTTACGAGTCTTACTAGGATGAACTGTTAGCAGCTAGCAACTTCCACCTACCTTATTGAAGTTGTATTTATGAAGGTAGTAATTGTTCATCGATTATGACATCCATTTTCAAACCCTAGTCAATTTTGATAAATTAGGGCTCGTTTGGTTCACCGTATAAGATACTGGATAGTATTGTGTTATACTATCCTTTCTCATATGTAGCATTTGGCTAGTTAATGGAACATGATAAAGTTATACGATCATCTTTCTTATACGGTTGACACGTAATAAAACAATCCTCGAGAAAAGTTATGTTAACTTTATCCTATAATGGCCGTATTAGAATTTTTACCATTTTAATTTTATATCTACATTTATAATGGAGATGGTAATTGGTTAGGTTTGAACTTATCAATCCAAACCCGAATACTTAATGGGTTCGGGTTGACCCATGAGTCTGCCTGAATATAAAATACTTAATTATTTTTAAAATATATATATATTATTATATTATTAATTTTTTAAACTTTAATCACTATTAAATATAGTTGTTAGTTAAAATATTCTTTCTAATTTAATTTATTTTAAAAATAAATTTTAATTATTTTTCAAATTTTTAAATATATTTAATTAATTATTTATTTTACTGTAGTGGATTTGGGTCAATCCACGGGTAATCAATTCGATTGACACATAAATTTTTTAGGGATATTTTGATATTTTATATTATTATCCTATCGCTTAATCAGTGTTACCAAATACAAGTTTAATATTATTTTATTTTATCACGTTGCTTATACGATTAACAACCGAACATACTTTTATATAATATTATCCTTATACAAAACTGCTTATTCTTATTTCGTTCTTTATACTATCATATTTCTATCTAATGCGGTGAGCCAAATGAGCCCTTGGTATTAAATTTACTACTATTAGGCGTATATATATATATATATATTAGGTATAGGCAAGGTTTTAAATATCGAAACAATATCCGATATTATTCCGATATTATCTAAATTTCTGAGCGACCGGTACCGATACGTCTGAATATCCTATATTCTCCGGAGTATCCATACGGAATTCGATATATCTGTAAAATATTCCGATATTCCCGATATTATCCGAAATATTCCGATATATTTAGAAATAAATAATATTTTTAGAATGTAGTTAACAAAAAATTAAGTGATAAATAGATTTTAATTTTGATATTTGTACTAAAGTGTGGATTCACGACTAATGAAATTTAAATGGTAAAATTGAAAATATTAAGAATAAACAATTGATAAAATAATAATAGTGAACTAATTTGTACCGTTTTAAGGTTGGTTGATACTAACGTGATTCCTACTAGCCAATATTGTATGAATTCATGCGTACATCAATCGAAAAAATTGCATTTCACATGGAAGTATGTAGGTGTGGAGCAAGAAGCATATATTTAGTTTGCTCATTCGTGCAGTAAATATATTAATCTCTATTATTTCTTTTGAAAAAAGATTAATCATAGAATTATGATTTTAATTATTTGTATATTATTTAGTATGATATTTCATAATTAAACTCTCATTTTTAATATGATAGAAAACATGAAGAGAATTCAAATCTTATACAAGTTATGTATACAATTGGATTAAGATACTTGATAAATTTCTAATTTTAGTAATAAGGTACAATTCTAATATAAACATCAATTTAAACTATAGTTTTATTGAGGGAAGATTTTAGGTGCATTGTGAAATTTATTCTTCTTGTATTAATTATGAAATAATTTATTTTTAAATAGTTGAAATACTATAAAAAAAATATGAGAAATTTTTTTGACAAAACTAAAACAATTGGCATCGAGTAGCTAAATGAAATTAAGTACATAATTATATTCAGAAATTATTACAATATAATAAAAAATTAATAATATTAATTAAAAATTATTAATATTATTAATTTATATTTGTGTTATGTCATTGAGAAATATATATATATATATATATACGGAATAGATGCTTTTTATTGGTTCCCTGCCCTCTATCGATGTGAATGGATTTTTAGACTAATTTACAAGAGAATGACTGAATTGGGTGCTCCTAGAATAGAGAAGGATCGATGCAATCGAGTTGTCTGTAGACAAGGATCAATGATTATATTAGATAATTAGTTGGAATCGGACCATAGACTTAGCAGCCAACCTGCCTTATGTGGTGAATCAGAAAAAAGCCCTTGTGCTTTGTATTTGGTGAATCTTAATGGGGGGTACCCTACTAAGCCCCCGGATACAACGCTTTGAGCTAGTATAAGCGCTCGATACAGATTCCTCTCAATGGGGAAACCGGATTGAAATGCTTTGGATAACCAAGAGGGAGTAGAAGCACCCCGGGATAGGAAACTAAGTCATTTCACACTAAGTACTAAGAACAAGGGACTGATCCCGTACCGTGCTAGTGCCTTAACCTAGGATTCTTTTCCGCACATCGGATTCTGAACTGGAAAACTTAAGCTTGCGAGATTGCTTGGTACCCTATACTCTTTGCAAGCCTTTTCCCCTTGGCCTGGACTGACTGAGAGCAGGGATAAAAGGAAATTTTACCAGAGAGAGGAATGACTATAGGCACGGAACTGGCGTTTTACCCTTTCTTTGCCCCTTGCTTCGCTAGCTGACTTGCCTGCGCTTGGATTCTCTATGTCATTGAGAAATATTACAATAAAAGTATTATCACCAACATTTTCAATATGTGAATGCCATTAAAGCACATTCGCATTGATTTAACTATCTTGTTTATAAATATATTGAAAAAAAAATAGTTTTTGTTATTTTACTGTGAAGTTGAAAATTATATATATATATATAATATAACTATTTATATGTAGAGAAAATATATTTCATATGAACTTTAGATGTAAAAATAAGTATTAGAATTGAGAATCTTATTATTATTATTATTATTATTATTATTATTACTATTTTTACTATTATTATCATTATTATTATTTTATTTATTATATTTGCTTACTAGATGATGTCGATTTTATGTGTTGCTAGTTATATATATATATATATATATATGAATGTGGAATTAATGTTGAATGGGTACTTGAAAAATAATTATGTGTAAATAGTTTCTCTAATTACCATGAAAATCCAATTAGTAGTATAGAGATTAAAATTCAAACATAATAGTAGAGATGCTTGATGAAACTGTTGGAGGAGACTGTAAAGAAATAATATAATCTTCACACCTTAATCCACCTTTAATCCATTAGGTCAACATTATTATCTAACTGAAAATAGAAATAACAAAATGTTGGTTAAGAAGGTTGCAATTGGTAACAAGAAAGAGCGCAGCAAATGGATGAGGAATCTTAAATAATAATTTTCTCATCAATGAACGTTGGTAATCTAGATAATTTTTTGGATGATTTACAATCACGAGGTGAAATGAAATCGGGGTTAAGTTCTAATATTCAACCTTAGTTAGGATCAGAATCAATTTCTCATATCTAATTCTTTTGTAATTTTAGAGCTACAATATATTTGATCATCATTCTTCAAAAATGTCAAATGAAGTTCGAATGTACACCGAGTGACAATATCAATCTACTTGGATGATGAATCCAAATGATTCTATTTACGGATCAATTGGAAGAGATGAAACGCCATAAACATGACATTTTAACAATTACTTAAAAAATATATATGCAAACACATATTCATGGCAAATCTATTGTGTGAAAGGATAGTTATTCACCTTATATATTTGAGTCACCATGAAATTCTTTTTTTTGAGTGATTTGTATTTTTGTAAAATTTTGTAATAATCTAATAAATTTATATGTTATTTTCAATATTTTTATGTTTATTTTACGATTAATTATAACTCACATGTATTTGTAATTAAACAAAATGTATATAAACATGTTTTTAAGATGAACATAATGATTATATCAAGTGAAATATAGTTTATTATTTTTGGGAAATTTAAAATTTCAACATAAAAAATATAAAATTATTAATTTTTTAAATTTTAACAAAATATCTAAAAGAAATCGATAATATCCCGATATTATCTGAAAACTGAAGAGCCCGATACCGACAACGATACCGATATTTCAACCCTTGGGTGTAGGGCATTATGTCTATAAAATATTAATTTCTCTCACCTCAAGTGCATACGTGTCACATTTTCAATGGAAGTCCTACCATACTACGTGGTAGGACCGTCCCATACAAGATTTTCTCGGTTTCTCTCATCTCAAGTGCATGCGTGTCACATTTTCAATGGAAATCCTACCATCCTACATGGTAGGATCGTGCCATACAAGATTTTCTCTACAAAGAGAGGATTTCAACTAGAAATTACCTTGTCAGCAACCACCTCATCAACAATACAAGCTCACGCGCTCAATTTTTTTTTTTTTTAAATTCAATCGTTGTTCCACATCAGCAATGGGGATCCAAAAGACTTGTTTTTGACAAGTTTGAGTATTTATTTGAACTTACGCAAATTTGGAGTACCCAAATAAATAAATGGTACAACTTGGAGTATCCAAATAATCATTATCCCTTAATTAAATTATAAAACTATTGAAATATCATTCGGGACGGTTACAATATAGGACAGTGAAAAAAGAGAGAATTTCAACGAACCTCATTAGAAATTATTTCAAATTAAATTTATTTGATTAAAAAGTTAGGCATAGAAAAATACAGACACACAATCAAATTTCATTTCCAATTCTTTATGTATGATCTGCTCAATCAGCACACAATTTTCAATTGTCTTCTTGGAGGAATGCGACAGCATTAGCTTTGAACATAGGATAATTATTTTCTTTGAAAAATAATACTAAGCTAAAGAAAACAAGATTGTTTATACTTGAGGTGCATTAGATTCGGATTTGATGTTCATTTTTATTACTTTATCGATTTTCTGATGCAAGTCCAGTTTGGCTGCTGCTGAATTGTCGACGGTCTTGACTTTTGGCTGTGTATTTGATCTTCCTCAACTCCAAAACCAATCCATTTGTACCCGAACCCCTCCCAAACTTGATCAGAAATGGCCCACAAACCCGTCAAATATTATCTGGTAATTAATCTGCCTAATCAATCCACGATGATATTTGTCCAAATGCTGAATATGTATATTATAGGTGGATGCATTCACTGACTCTGCTTTTAAGGGCAACCCAGCTGCTGTATGTTTGCTAGAGGAAGATAGAGATGAGGATTGGTTACAAGCTGTTGCTACTGAGTTTAATATATCTCAGACAGGTTACTTGACTCGCCTCACTCACTCTCCCAATCCCTTGTTTCGTCTCAGATGGTTCACTCCTGTCCTCGAGGTCTCCTTTTAATTGCCTGTTTAGGAGTTTCTGATTGGTAGTTGTGGTTCAATAATATTGGTGTTTTTGATTGTTTACATTACAGGTAGATCTTTGTGGTCACGCAACATTGGCTGCAGCAGACGTTCTCTTTTCCAGAGCTCTGGTAGATTCTAACATTGTAGAATTCGACACGAGGTCCAGAATTCTTACTGCCAAAAAGGTCCCAGAGTTGGAGAATGGTGAAGCCAAAGAATGCTACTTGATTGAATTGGATTTCCCTACTGTTCCAAATGTTGACTTCAATGCGGATGACGTCTCAGCAATTCATAATTTAAAGCGCTGAATATTTCTTCTTTTGTTGATACAAAGATAACAACGACTGCACAAGACATCATTGTAAGCCCTTGCAATCATTTCTGAGATAGTTTAGGCTTTTTGATCATAGTTGGTTGTGCAGTTGGAGCTCCCATCAGCTGAATCTGTTACAAAAGCACAACCCCAGTTTGAGTATATACTAAACTTTCCTGGAAGAGGGATGATAATTACAGGGGTTGCTTCTCCAGACTCGGGATTTGATTTTTATAGCCGATTCTTCTGCCCGAAATTAGGCATCAATGAGGTATTGTTAGTTTCTGTAGAAATGGCTTCAACTTATGAATTGAGCTTTGTAGGAAAGAAGTGGTTCAACTTACATTTGTTTATGTTATAACAGGATCCTGTTTGTGGAAGTGCACATTGTGCTTTGGCAGTCTACTGGGCAAAGAAGCTAGGCAAGTCTGAGTTTGTGGCATATCAGGTAGGTGATCTCTTTCATTTTTCATTTGGTCGGTTGACTTTCTGGTGTTTTGTAATGTAATTATATATGGATTCTAATAAATGACATACACTTCATGGGCATCTCCTAGGGGTGGAATCTTGAACATTCATTTAGATGAGCAGAACCAGCGAGTGCTGCTTCAAGGCAAAGCTACAATTGTGATGGAAGGCTGCGTGTTGGTTTAGCTCTCTCATATCTCTCTACTGCATCATTGTATGTAATAATCTCCTGAGAAACTTACCTGTTGTGATGATGCATTGCATCTGAGTATCATGCAGTTAGCTCAGATTTGATACTTTCTAATGGAAGGCATCAATGCTTTGCAAACCAACTAATTTTATTCCGTCCCAAGTACTATTAACTCGAGTGCGCGATACTGAAGAAAGCATTAACAGTTGCACAAATGCAAACGAGCTAATAACATAAAGTTCTCATAAGCACATAAAGTTCTTATAAACTAAATAACTTAAAAGCTATTCCAAAGTTCTTCCATACAACTGTAAATGTTGCCATTCTACTCAGATAGATCCTTCGCCTTAGATTCTTGGTATAGCTTCAACAGCTCAGGACCTTCTTCATAAGACTTCAGCAAAGTCTGGAAACGGTTTTCGACCATCATAATAAAATCAAATATGTTAGTCTTTTCCTTATTAATCAAACCTTTAGTCTGCATAAACTTAAAAACAGTAGCTCTAGGAACAATCCTCTTCTCGAAACTGTAGCCTAAAATGGTTGGATAGTGAAGAACAGTTAAAGAATCCACCTCCACATTCATTTTCTTCACAAGAAAGTCCAATACTGTAATAATCTTAGTCTTACATGCCAACATACACTGTGGATCAGAACGAAATGCAGTTAAAACTTGCTCCTCAGTCCAACCCCTCTTGTAAATTCCCACCCTATCTTCCCAATATGCATATCCATATAATTTAACACAAACTGCTTCAACAAACTTCCTGCTCAAAGGATCAAAACCCATCTCCCTGATTTCATTCACACACTTCTTCAACATATCAACACTCTTTTGACACCGCAATTTAAGAAACAAGAGAAAATTCTTTTCTGGCACACCTACATTTCTCAGAACATCAAGGTACGGGACCAAATCAGTTTCAACGTCTTCGTATAGAATTTCAGGTTTCCAGCTAATAACATCATTGGCAATCTCAGTAGATTCAAATACAACACTGAGGTAATCAAATTTGGGGATGATATGATTTTTCAAACTTCTGGTGAAAAGACCATTGGTTGAAAAAATCTTGGGTAGGTCTCGTTTTGAGAAGCCTCTGGAGTAGAGATATTCTACTTTGGGCAAAAGGGCTGTATCTATGTTTGCTCTGAGCAGATTTGGACGAGCTTTAATAGTCTTGGAAATCTGAGTTTTAGAGAAACCATGGCTCTTCAAGAAAGCGATGACACAGTCAGGTTGCGCAGTGTCTTCAGAATAATAGTCGGTGAGCTTCCTGGAAGTTGACAAAGCATCTTTTCGAGATAACCCACAAGATTCCTGTAGATAAGAAACCATGACCTCGTTCGTTCCCGCAGCGCTAGTGACACATTTGATATGAACCAAACTTGGAACAAAACATGGTCGCAAATTAACAGACCCCATGACAGTATCTCTCAGTGTTCGGAAAATAAATCCCCTCATCATGATTCACAAAATCCACCTTAATCAGATCACCTCAATTATTTACATAAACATTCAAAACTTACTGGGCAAATTTTTCCGCTCCGCCGTTGATGGATCTCCACGCATGTACAAAGTAAAATTAAATGGGAGAGACTATTTTTAGGGTATTTTCGTTTTTGGAAAACTCCAACCACATACAAAAAGCTATACACCAAACCTGGTGGCTGTTGGGCTTTTTGGGTCCCTTCCTAGGTGGAGAAAACCCATTATGTTTGAGTTTTTACTAGCCCATCTTTGTCTCCATCAATATAGGGTTTTAGTGAGGAGATTACACTAGACAAGAAGTGAGAAAACTAGAGTGGAAGAATTTTTTTGCAGCAGTCCCGTTTTTCAGCAGCAGCCCCTTTTTCGTCGCAACGATCGGAAGGTCAAATGTTGTCCGTTTTATCTCAAATTTGGACAGTTTGTTCTAGACACATAGAACTTGATTTTGTACGGTTGGATTGTCTTTTGGAGCTCTAATTTGGGAGATATCGCTGTGTCTTCATGCCTCTGCAGTTCTTGGCAGATTTGGTATGATTTATTGATTTTCTTCATTGGGTTCTTGTAGTTTGTAATCAATTGGTGGTGTTGAGTTGTGTACTTATTTGTGGCTGTGGATTGAACCTTGTGTAACCATTGTTTGATTATAGTGGATTGGTTTGAGGTGGACTCCGTGTCCCGTGGATTTTCCTTTCACATCGAAAGGTTTTACCACGTTAAATACTTGTGTTGTTTTGTACGTTTTCTTTGTTGCTTGCTGCTTGTTTGGTTATTATTGTGTTGGTGATTATATTGGTTGGCACATTGTGAGAGTACCTATCTAGGTGGGTGGGTGAAATTTCTCACAGTGGCTTCATTTTCCAAGACACGGCAAAAGCTATTTTAATTTTTTGGACAACACAAAATAAAATAAGGCTCAGTGGTTGGTGATTGACCTAATATTTGATGTTGTAGTGGAAAGTTAAATGTGAAAGACAATAAAGAACTACTTTTTATACAGGGTTGAAGTGTTCCTATAAATAATAAAGAAATTTAACAGCAAACATAAAACAAATTAAGAAATTAATAGAAATTCGAATAAGAATTAATTACAATTTTTGAAATAAATTAAAACCTTAACAGAAAATTAAATAATTATTTTCTGTAATTCTGTTCATTTGAAAGAAAACTCGTCCGTCCTTGAGACATGTAATGTCATATATTCAAAACGTAATCAAGTCGAAAAATGATTTAAGACAAAATTATATTTTCTCCGTTCTTGAAACAATATCCACTTTGACTATATTATTCCTTATAGATAGGAAACAATATGCAAAACAAATTGATTGATAAATAGTGAATACTATGTTAATGTTTCACCTATTTTAAAACGGATGTAGTATTATTTTAATTTTTACGGTTTCTTTTATGATTATTTTCATTTCTAAATATTTATTTTCTTTCTTACGTTATTGAGCTTGTATGAAATCTATTTAAATAGTATTATTTTATGAAATAAGAAAAGTAGAAATTTATACAAACAAATTCGTTAATAGTTCCATAGGTCTCTAAGTGAGATTTTTTTTTTTTTTTTAAGGTTTAAATCGGATTCTCCCTCAAAGTTCCAATAATATAGGTCGAAGAAGAGCGCGACTAACACAAGATTGATCATTGTCTAAAAACCATATCAACTTGGTATTAGAGCTGGACGCGATGGTTGACACGGTGATATTAGAACCCTAATAAAAAAATCATCACTAAATATTGAATTAGTGACACTAGCATTAGTTTCTTGTATTTGAAAAAATTGTTTTCATATAGCTTAGACATGGACAATTGTTATATCTTATCCCAGGAGTTTAACATTGTCCATTGTCTATATAAAATAGCTAAAACTTTTTGAAAAGTGTTACAGAGTTTACAATTTATAACGAATTCGAAGTATAACACATCACTATAACGTTTTTAACTTTTTGTAGCGGTATATTAAAAAATCACCACAATTATTCATTCGTGGCGGTTCACTTAATTAACCGCCACAATTGAAGTCATTCGAGGCGGTTCACTATAAGGACCGACACAAATGACACAATTGATGCGGTTAATTATGTAAACCGCCACAATTGAAGTCAATCATGACGGTTCATAAAAATAACATAATTTAGACGGTCTAGTATATATACCGCCACAAATGACTTAACTGAGGCGGTTTAATATACTACATGAACTGGCGGTTCATATATTGAACCACCACAATTTAAAAAAAATATTATTTAAAAAATTATTGTTTTATTAAGAAATTTTAAACTTTTTTTAAAAAAAATTAATTAAAAAAATGATAGAATTTTATGACTGGATAATGATATAAAAGATTTATTATATTATTAGTATCATAAATTAGTTCATGTATCACATGACTCAAAAAATCTCAATATTAAAAAATCTCCATAGATGAGAATGGATGATCTACTAAAAAATTACTTTTTATTCATAAGTACATTAATTGTGCATTTTTCAATCGTCACAAATGCAATATTTGGTGGCGTTTTTATACCTCTACCACTATATCATATTTATGTCGGTCTAAAAACGTCACCAATTTATTCGTAGTTTTCTCATTTGTGGCGTTGAAAAATATCACGGAAAATGATATCTGATAATTTTCGACCGCCATAAATGAAGATGTTTTTACATTATTCAATTTCCAATTTCGACGAATTCCATCAATAAATATAAGTAGGAATATCAAAATGTGATATCCACATTTTATGTATCCGGGAAAGTTTTTTTATAGGCCATGAAAAGTTTACTATACAATTATAGGTTACTTTTGTAAATTTTTGCAAAACTAAAGTTTGATTTTCACTCCATATGCCATTCACAGACTGTTAGCGTAATTCACAGAATCTGTGAATTATAAAGTTTCAGGGGTATTTTGGAAAACTTGACCTATGAAGTGAAAACCAATTTTTAAAAGTCTGTTTTTATATGTTTTTCAAAACAGATCTATAATTGTATTTTAAACTTTAAAAATTCCATTTTTTAGAATTTTCACTATGTATTAATTAACTCATGAATTTTAAAACATTTTTTCCTCATTTTATGGAACTATTTCAAAGGTGTCATACCAAGTCACATGTATGTGATATCAATCTTTTATCATAATATATTAACCTGTTTTGTTATAAAAGAGTTGAATGAAGAAATACTAAATGCAACCAGCACAATGGGCATAAATTGCCCATCTTTGACATTATATATAAAATAAAAACATGCATGAAATTATGTAATTTTAAAAATAATTTTTTTTTTTTTTAAAAAAAAAGCAGAAATTATAAAAACATGTGCATTTTGATTAATATCATCTTATAATCAATATTTTAAAATCAATTGAAAAAATAAATAAATCCTCGATTAAAACATACTATATTTTAAAATAGATATTTACAATCTCCATCTTTACATATTTCCCTCTCAATTGTGTTTAATGAAATTTAAAACTGACCTGGAAATGAAAGTGAACATCATCCGCTATGCTTTTCCCATTCATGAACTCATTTTCTCAATCCTGTTCAATCTCAATCCAACAAGAAAAATGTGATTATCAATTTACAGAGTGATTTAACCCCATTAATCATCCCCTACCTCTTAGTCTTATAATAAACACAATCCATGCCACCCTACACATATTCGCAACGCAATGACCCACTTGGAGAAAAAATCGAAGCGTCTCGACCCATTTGTCGAACATTACCTAGGCATCTTTGGTTTCGTGTTGGTCTCTGCTCTATTCATTGCTTGCTTCGTTTACTTGGATTATCAATCGACCTCGTTCTTGGGGTTTGTTGGGTCTCCATCATCATCATCATCATGGGGTGGTGATGTACGGCCAGGATTCCTGGACGAAGGTGGTGAGAGGTGTGATGTGTTTGATGGTAACTGGGTTTGGGACGACAAGTATCCTCTGTATCAGAGCACGGATTGTCTTTATATTGATAAAGAGTTTCGTTGTACAGAGAAAGGTAGACCTGATACTTACTTCACCAAGTGGCGATGGCAGCCTAGACATTGTACCTTGCCCAGGTTAGACTCGCCAGTAGTACTGCCAATGAGCTGAGAGTCTAGGATCCAAATAAATTTTGGACGACTCCAACTTAAACAAATTGAGACTCAAAGCTGGCGACCTATTATATATTTTATTTTTATAAAATTATATTAAAATAATATATTAAATTAATATTTTATTTAATATATTTAAATGAACCGAGTTTTCGAGTTGAGTCAATACAAATATATATAAGTTTATGAACCTCAATTCAAATTTAAATATAAAATATTTAAAAATTTTCAAGTCGAGCCCGAGCCACTATAAGGGATGTTTATCAAAATTCGATCGGGTTTATCAAAATTCGAGATCAAATTATAAATTTAGAAAAAGTTAGATTTTTTAACCGATCCAATCTTGACCCGCTCAATAAATATATATTTTTATTATTTTATTTTTGTAGTTGTTCTTTTTCTATATTACTAAATATTTGATGTTTTTAATTTTATCTAAATTTATTTTAAATTTTTTAATGAATATCATAATAAATAATACTATTATGAGTCAAATGATTGGAAATATATTTACAAAAATTTATTTAACTTTTCGAATTTTTCTTTCCACTATTAAATCTGATCCAACCGATTTTAATCCGACCCGACCATAATCCGAAACCGATCTGAAATATTAAAAAGATCAATTCTGTAGGTGAATCGAATGGGTGCAAATTTGACCCAAATCGAACCTTTGACCATCTCTAAATACAAGTTCGGACTCGAGTTGAATATGCTTATGTCGTCCGACTCGAAAACATTCCATTTTGAGATTTAAAATTAAGTTCGGACTGTACTAGTGTATTTTTACTTTTAGTTACCTATGTTTTTATTGTGTAAAATAGATTTGATGCGAAGAGAATGTTGGAAAAGCTTCGAAACCGGAGGATTGCATTTGTGGGCGACTCGCTGGCAAGGAACCAATTAGAATCACTACTATGCATGCTTAGCCCTGCTGTTTCCAACAAGTCTGGAATATATGAGGTGAATGGGCAATCGGTCAGTAAGCATAGAAGGACATTGGTTTTCAAGTTCAAGGACTATAATTGCACGGTTGAACACTACTGGACTCCGTTTTTAGTGCGCGAGAGGGCTGCTCCTAAATCAGGTCCTCCAGAGGTGAAGATGACTTTGAATTTGGATAAATTGGTTTGGACTTCCTTTCAATGGAAACATGTAGATGTTCTCGTTATTAATACTGGGCACTGGTGGGGTTATGAAAAGACCATTAAAATGTAAGTGACCATCTTATTAGCTGCTTGTATTGTATTGGTAATAATGGGTATGATTTATTTTGTTGTTAGGGGTTGTTATTTCGAAGAAGGTGGAAAGGTGAATATGGAGATGACTATTGAAACTGCATTTCGGAAAGCAATTGAGACACTGGTTAGTTGGGTTGGAGATAAAGTGAATATGAACCGGACACAAGTTTTCTTTAGAACCTTTGCTCCCAAACATTTCAGGTCTTTGAAAATTTACTCTCAAGCTATATTCTCATATCTATTATTTATTTATTTATTTATATATTTATTGCTTACAATATTTATGGACATGTTAACTTACAAGTGTGATCTGCATTGGTTTTCATAATCACTGAGAAATAAATAAACGGTTGGGCAATCCTAAAATACTTTAGCCATTTTCTTGGTCACTATTTTTTTTTTCAATTTGATCTTCATCACTTGTAGTTATTTTAATTGATTTTTTTTTTTATAATTAGGTAGCCAAAAATCCATTCATCAACTCTTATACTTCAAACATTATAAATTTATTTCAAGCATGCAACATATCCTTTATGTTTCTGTATATTATTTATATTTAGTCAGTACTAATGAGTGCTAAAGAAAAAAAGCAAAATGCTAGAGGGGGTTTAGATAATTTTTCCACCCATGCGAAATCACATTGATTAAAAGGGATGTGAGTAATTTTAGTAGAGATTTTCTAATAAATAAATATAATTTTTAAGATTTATTTTTAAAAATTCTATTTGCAAATAATAAATCAATTGCTTAGAAATGCCTTTTCATAATACTTCTCGAATGAATAATACGATCATTTTGATAATGGTTGTGTTTGATATTAGTGGTTAAAATAGCGATTAGAGTAGTGATAGCAATTAATTATTTAGAGTAGTTGTCTAACGGGTTGATAATAACGATAACAGTTTCAAATAAATATATGTATTGGTTAGGTGTTAAATGACTAAAAAAAATTATTATTTTATTTTAAAGTTATATTTTACACCAAATTTTATTTAATATATTTATATTAAAAATTTCAAATTTATAAAATTATTTTTTTAAAAAATTATAATTCACCCAAATATATATATATATATATATATCTATTATTGCATTTGATAATTACAATGAAATTATATTAATAAATATTATTAAAATTATTATTATAATTAAAAATATATAATTATTAAAAATTAAAACATATACTTTTTGTTATATGTTAACGGAATAAAAATAATAATAATAAAAACTAAAAGAATTATTAAATAAAAAAATTAAATAAAATAAAAGAGATTCAATATTTGGAAAAAGGAGGATTTGTTTATTTATTTATTATCAATAACCCTATATTTATTGGTTGAAACTTCTTTCCTTCATCCTTTTATTACTTAACCAATACTCATTATATTCTCATATTCTTTTATTGAAGTCAACACCACCTATGCATTATTTTCAATATACATTTCATTCTCTCATCAAATATTTTCGCCTTCTAGCTTTCAGTTACTTATTTCCCTTAGGTGGAGGAAAAAGTATATAAAACAAAAACTTTTCCTGTTAGATATTTGATACTGCCAAGGTAACTGAGGCAACATAGTTAGTTAAGTTCAAACACACATTTGTTGGAATTAACTTGTGAAAGATTATGACAGAAATGGTGACTGGGACAGTGGTGGTAGCTGTGACTCAGAAAAGCTGCCTGACTTAGGAATAGCAACACCTGGTCCGCGTGGATTCCATTTTGACATAGTAGCTGATGTGCTGCTTAAGCGTTGGAATGAATCACAAGTTCAAAATTTAAATATATTAAATGTGACAGACATGTCTTCTTTTAGAAAAGATGGTCATCCATCAAAGTATGGACATTTTCATCAAGATTGCAGCCACTGGTGTTTGCCCGGAGTACCTGATTCATGGAATGAGCTTCTCTATGCACTCTTTCTGAAACGGGAGATTTCTCATGTCAAAAATCCAGCTCCTTTTGTTATTGTCTAGTGCACAACATATCTCTCAACTGCTGATAAATTTTGAAAGCATAGGATGTGAGTCTTCTATATAAAATATTAGATTCAAAAAGATTTATAAATTTTTCACATTAAAAAATACTTAATTGACTCAAAATGTATAAATTACCTGAGCAAGTCTTCCAGAGTTTTGAGATCCTTCTGGCTAAATTAAGCTGAGCACTAGAGTATAGAATCGTCTAACGTTAGTTGTATAGACTGTGACCAACTATGGAAGGAAAGGTGTTTCAGAAATTAATATTCCTCTATTATAACAGAAATCATTAAGAATTATTAAAGTTTTGTCTTTTCTACAATGCCAAGATCAGATAAGCTCTTTCTAATGCGTCAAAATGAGAGTAGGTCACGTTTGCAAAAGGGACATTTTTGCTTGAGAAATAAGTGATGCCATGCCATGCCATGCATGTTCATGTGGCAAACAACCGACGTTATACTAATGAAGATGAATTGTATAGGGACATGCAGTCTCTTAGAAGCCATGATCCAGAATATTAGGCACCTGCTTCATCATAATATTCCATTTGGCACATCTATAAAAGCCGAGGTTGATGTGTTGGAATTCACATCGAAAGTACAAAACAAGTGCTCAACATTTGGAAATTTGCAATGGCTCAGTTGAAGGCACAACTTTTTGCGTGGTTTGTTTTAATGATGGTTGTTTCATTGGAAGCAACACCGCCGGGAATTGCCAAGAATCCTAGCCATGCAACATGTAAGATAAAGAAATACAAGCATTGTTATAATTTGGTGCATGTATGCCCCAAGTTTTGTCCCGATTCTTGCACTGTGGAGTGTGCCTCTTGCAAGCCTATTTGCTCTGCCGGCTCATCTCCTCCTCCAGAAGATGGTAGTGGTGATGGTCATGATTATTCTCCTCCCTCCACTACTCCATCACCTTCAACTCCTTATCCTACACCAACACCATCTACACCTTCAACTCCCACACCAACTCCATCAACACCAACACCATCAACTCCATCAACACCAACACCATCAACTCCTACACCAACACCATCTACACCTACTACTACTCCAACACCATCAACACCATCTCCTACACCACCTACAACACCATCAACACCTTGGACACCAACACCCTCCACTACATCGCCAAAAGGCCCAGCCACAGCCAAATGCAGAAACTACAGCTATCCACAATGTTACAACATAAAGCATGTCTGCCCAGCAGCTTGCCCTGGCGGATGTGAGGTTGATTGTGTCACTTGCAAGCCTGTTTGCAGTAAGTTTTCCATACTCGCAACTCTAAAATTGATTGATTAGTTTTCGAATTGAATCAAATTAACCAAATTATCACTGCAGACTGTGATAGACCGGGAGCAGTATGTCAAGACCCACGATTCATCGGTGGAGACGGCTTAACATTCTACTTCCACGGCAAAAAAGACAAAGACTTCTGTCTAGTCTCAGACCCCAACTTACACATCAACGCTCACTTCATCGGAAAAAGAAACCAAAACATGAAAAGAGACTTCACATGGGTTCAATCAATCACCATTTTCTTCAACACCCACAAACTCTTCATCGGCGCTCTCAAAACCTCGACATGGGAGGATTCCATCGACCGTCTCGCTCTCTCCTTCGACGGCCAACCAATCACTCTCCCACAATCCGACGGCTCCACGTGGCAATCCACAAGCATCTCAATCTCCAGACTCGGCGAAACCAACAGCGTAGAAATCGAATCACAAGGGAAGTTCAGAATCACAGCGAAGGTCGTCCCCATAACAGAGCAAGACTCGAAAGTTCACAATTACGGCATCACGAAGGACGACTGTTTCGCTCATCTCGATTTAGGTTTCAAATTTTACACGTTGAGTGATAAAGTGAGTGGTGTTCTTGGACAAACGTATAGAACAGGGTATGTGAGCAGAGTGAAGATGGGTGTGAGCATGCCTGTAATGGGTGGTGACAGGGACTTCCAAACGTCGAGTTTGTTTTCTACGGACTGTGCTGTTTCTCGTTTCAATGGAAAAGGGGTTGCATGCAAGAGATAAATAAGCTTTTATTATAACCTATTGTTTGTTTCATATCAAATATAATATAAATATATGTTGTATTACTTTGTTTTATATTTTTATATTTAAATAAAAAGAATATTATTGCTAAACATTGTTCTCTCCAACCAAGTTTCTTTGTATCTCCATATACTATATATTTTTATTTTGTGTTCATATTCATAAATATTTTTACTATCACTTCCGATGAGATCTTATTTTATGTTTCTCTATATTCAGTAGAAAAGTTTCTCTTCATTACTGTTTAAATGATAGGTTTGAGAATATGATATGTGATTCTGTCATAAATAATTATAACTACTATTTGACTGTGAATATATTTCTCATTACTAAAAATTTTATGTAAATTAATTACAACCCGTGAAATTATTTCAATAACAGACATTAAATGTAAGGGCATGTTTTTTTATATGTAATCATTAGAGTTAGTATTTAAACTCGTGAAGTATTTCTATCAGTAAAGTTAAAAATATTGACATGTGTTTTTAATATATAATAATTACAATTTGAACTATTCCAACTATCAAAATGAAATTATCATGTGAATCTAATATATAATAATAATTATTATTATAATTATAATAATAATAATTATTATAATAATAATAATAATAATTATAGTGAGTATATAACGGGTGAACTATTCCAATCACCGAATTCAAAAGCTTTACTATAAATAAGGTTTTATATTTAGAGAAATTATGTATTTTTATGAAAATATTTTATAAATCATATATTCAAGTTTAAATTATTTTCTTTGATCTTCTTTAAGTGACTCTTATAATGAAACTAGTAAAATCACTCGCGCTTTGCGCGAAATAATAATATTAAATATAATTATTTTAATTTCATAAAAATTATTAATATTAATAATATTAGAAGATATTAATTTAGTTAAAAATATAAAAATATATTTATATAAAATAATATCAGAAAAAAATATTAATATACTGGTAAATTTATTTTAAATTTTTTAATTTTTTAAAATTCTTTAACATACTTTATAATGGTTGAATTTTTCTCTCTTTATCAATTAATTTTTCCTTAAAAATCAAATATGGTTTATTAATTATTTTACTTTTTTATTGTTAGATTCTATTTATTCAATATTTTTAAATAATTTTTAAAAAAAATCATTTTTAATTTATTTCTTTAGATGTACAATTCATCTTTTATTTTAACTTATAAAATTTAATTTAATAAGATCACTTAAAATAAGTTATATATACACACGTATATATTATTAAACATTTAATATAAATTTTCTGTGTTTGATTTTATTTATGATTTTTTGGAATTAGTAATGTCCATTTTTTTTTCCTCTCATAAAAGAGGTTAAATTTTAAATTTGAAATATTTTATAATTTTATATTTAACTTAGATTGGATAAAAATAAAATAAAATAATTTAATTTTCAAATATAAAATAAAAAAAGTCAAGAGATATGACTTTTATATATATATATATATATATAATAATCGTAATTTATTTTTTTTACCAATGTTAATGTTGTTTATTGACTATAAACGGTCATTGAATCAATTAAATAATTATAATCAAAGTTTACCCTATTTATAATTGAATAATAAAGTAATTGATGTGTTAGAAAATAATATTTTAGAAAAATGATTATGAATACTATAACAATCCTTGACAACTTACCGTATCAATCAAATAAAAAAAATAAAAAAATTTATATTTTTTTATTGGTAATGATAAAGAAATATCAATCTATTACTTAAAATTCACCAAATAAATTTCAGTATATTCTTAAATTTAGTGATGAACGACCATTTTTATTTTAATTGAATTGTTAACCTAATATGTAAGAAATGTGGTATGGAATTAGAAGTTAAATTTAACCTTTATTTATTATTATTTATTTTTTTAAGTTGATCAACTAATCTAACTAATTGATTTTTAGTAAAGTACATTAAAAAAAATAACTATTAAGTATAATTTATTGATAAATATTCTTATTCATAATCCTATCCAATTTGAAATATATGTAATATATATATATATAATGTATTTTAAGTTTTAAAATTAAAAAAGTCAATTTTGTTTTAATTATTATTTATTGATAAGTGAATATTTTCTCGATAATAATAATCTTAGTTATGGAAAAAATTATTAATGAAATAATAATATAATTAAAATATAGTTAGAGGTATTATTTATGTTAGAATGTTTTTAATAATACTCATCGTGATTGTAAAATATAAATCAAATTTTAATTTTCATTAATTAAAATTAAAATATTGCTAACCCAAACAAACAAAATGTCAAATTCAATTTTAAAATAATATTTAGCTAGAATTTATAATTTTATTATTCATAAATTTATTTTTAATCTTGATTTTGATGAACTCAAATAAAATAGCAATAAATTTATTAGAAAAAAAAAAGGTAAACAAACCGATAAAAGAAAATATAATAATAATTTTATTCCTAATTTCAAGATGCTTTCTTTATATATTCTCATAAATCTCATGAAAATTAATAATTCAATAAAAATAAATCTTTAAGTGAAAGAAAGTAAAATATTTCATTATGTAAAAAAGGCTCAAAATATATATATATTTTTAAAATTCGTAGTAATATATATATATGGATTTTCACAATTTCAAAATAATTAAAAATAATAATAATGCTTATAAGAATAAAAACATATAGAAAAATATAAACAAATAATAAGAAAAATATAAATTAAAAAAGGAGGAAAGAGAGATCACCTCTTGATTCGATGAAGATTTGGAAATCTAGAAAATGCCGAAAATATCATAATTGCTAACATAATAAAAATACAAAATAAAAAGAAAAATATATATATGAGTAGTGAGTCACCTTACAATTCTTGGAGTATAAATAAAAACCATTGAAGTTTATAATCTCAAAATATATATATATATATATATATATATAATTGCATATAAATCTAAAAAATCATATCAAAATATGCATAGGGTGAAATATTACGAATGATGAATTTAGAACTCACCGCATTGATTTTTTTTTTAGAGATTAAATATTTTAACATCTAAATTTAAATATACCACAAAATTAAAATTAGAACAATGAAATTAAGAAATAACATTACTCTTTCTTCTCTCTCTCACTCCTTGAAGGCCTTGGAAGATCAGAAGAGAAAAAGAGATCATCTTAATCAAAAGAAATATGAAATCGAGTGAAGATATCATAGGTAAGAAATGAATTTTATAATGAAAAAAATAAAACGTATGCGAGGCTATTGAAATGAAAAGATAAATATTTAATTGAAAAAATAATGTAATATTTTAAATACATTTTTATGATAATTTTTATAGTATATCCTTAATTGTTTAATAATATCAATATTAATACTATCGAAAGTTAATAAAATATGAAAAGACGTGATAAAACATTATATAATTGATGTAAAATTAATAACTTCCCATCTTTTTGTATTCTAAATTAATGGTTTTAAAATTTTGTGAAATATTCTTAACCTATTCTTTTCAATTTTCAAGAAATAAAATATACAATAGAAGAAGATAATAGCACGTGTTTGATTCGCAAAAAGTCTTCAACTACGAAAACATCCCATTTTTGATGTTTTTCTAACCAAAGACGAGCTCTCAGCGATGCCACGTCATTTATGTGGGACCCGCTGAGAGTTCCGCTTTATTTATATATATATATAGAGATTGCAAAAAAGCATAATAATCATACATAATTTTCCGTATTAGTTAAATAAAATAAATTTTATTATAATATTAAATTGATGAAAGATTTATTTATCACTCAAACTTCCTAAATTAAATATTAATAATGGATTTAATTATTTATGTATAAGAATGATATAATGACCGCTAATAAACAAATGATGCACAAATAGCAATAAAATTGTTGTAATTGTTTAATCCATGAGAATTTGGACTAGGTGAAATACAATAACTAAATAGTTATGATACCAAATCGATTAATTTTAAAAAAGCAAAATGCTCCCATAATCATTTTCCATGTTACATCCGAACATAAAAATGTATCTACATATTAAAGAGAATAATAAGAAAATATAATTTAATATTAATAATTTTTTAAATTACTATTTAAATAAATATTTTCATTAACTGATTTTAGACCAAATATCTTTGATTTGAGAAATATAATAATTATAAATAAATATAGCTAATTTTTTGTACTATTCTAAATGTTTATCAAATAGTGTTATGATATATATATATATAATATATTTAAAAAAAGTAACTATATTAAATTCATAAAAAGTTTTAAATAAAATATTAGAATATTTTTAATTATAATTTAGAATCAGTTATTCATTAAATTATTTTTTAATTTAAATTTTGATGGATTCAAAAGAATGAATATAAAATTAATTAAACAAAATTAAGTTACAAAGATTTATAATATAATAGAAGAGAGAAATAATACAATAAATTAAAAAAGAAAAAATATTTATTTAATGAGAAATGAACCTTACCATATTATATATATATATATATATAATAAACCTCACGGAAGTAAAAAAAAAAAAAATTAAAATAAAAAGATATCTAGTATATAACCAACAAAATCATAAATAAATAAAAATATGAGTAGAAGGAGGAAGGGTAAAAGATGGGATATACCTTTGAATTTAAAAGAGATTCGAAAATTCATATATTAATATATCTGCAGATTAAAAAAGATTGCAAATAAAAAAATCATTTTACAGAATAAAAAATAATTTACAAAAAAAAATATTAGTAAAACAAAGAAATAGGGAGAGATGAACAAATTAGCTGATTTGAGAGAGATTTCAATATTCGAGAAGTGAAATTGAATGGAACAATGGTGTGAAAGTACTTTTTATAGTATAAAAGGGGGAAAATGAAAAAAATAAACCGTTTATAATCATCTCATTATATAATTATATTTATGTATTTTAATTGTCTCGATATATGAAAAGATGTACATATTTAATGCGTGGAATGCATATCTTTTAAAGAATAAGATAGAAAGTGACATATTACGTACAATTTTCATTTATTAGTATTTATTAGTGAGAGAATCTCTTAGCATATATTCTAAGATGCTAACAACACAACAAAAGCTTGTATATTTTTAATATTGAGAAGGCCAATATACGTGTCATCATTCAATTGGCAAAATATCATCAAAATTCAAAAATCCTTGTTTCACTGTTTTTCAACCTAATAGCCAACTCTCAGCGCTGCCACGTCAATTTCGTGGGAGCCGCTGAGAGTTCCGCTTTATATATATACTAGTATGGTTATCCGCACGATGCGCGGGATTAAATATATTATTATATTAATCATATTATATTACTGCATGAATAAAACTCTCGACATGTTCGCAAGAAGGAAAATATTATATTAAGAACCGTTAATTTTAATGTATTCGTACAAATAACTCAAAGATTAAATTTGGGAAGAGATTTATGTTTGTAAGTTAGTATTTGAAAATTTAACTTTTATTTAGATTTAATTTGTTCGAGACATGTAAATGAGTTTAGTGGAATAATTAATGTAATCATGGAGTTTTAATCTGATTTAATTATAAGTTAAATGTTGTTAGTTCGATATATTATTTAACGATTTTATATATAGCACAAATGGATGGATACTTTTTTTTTTTTAATTCTAATCAAGAATGCGTATTTTGTTTTAATTAAAATATTATTTATAAACTTTATTATTCATTTAATTAGCAATAGAATGTAAGTTAAAAATATATAAAAATATCTATTTAAATTTTTATTCAAATTCAATAAACTTGCTTAATTTAAATGATTTTAGTAAATAATTAATGATACTATACCATCTTAATTTTAATTAATACATATAGAAAGAGGAAAATTAAATTTTTATAACAATTTATTAAATTTGAAAAAATGCAAATGTTGCATCCAATGCCTTAACTCTATTTAGTACACACTCTAATGCACCAAAAAGTATCTTCAACCTCGTATAGAGCGTTGTGATTTAATCTAAATCGACATAAAGTGACATATTTGTAATGGAAAATATCATACTTGAAAAATATAAATGTGTTAAATATTTTTTAATGCACGTTGTATTAAAAATTAATTAATATTAATAATTAAAAAATTTATTAATAAATTTTAGCTTTCATAATTTAATTAATTATTAATCGAGGTAAGCTTGAGTATATGAAAAGATGAATTAAAATATTTATTTTAATTCATTAAATTTAAGAAACATGAATTGTTTAAGTGGAATAGTTGATGTTATTAAAGAGTCTTAATTTAATTAAGGAGAGAAATTAAGTATTCATAAGGACATTATCCTAATGGTTTAAAAGAGTTGACAAATAATAAACATTATATGTAATATAAATCAATTAAGATCCTAATAAAATAAGATTTAGAATTTAGAAAACATGAAAAAACAAGCATATTAATAACAAAAATCAAAATCGAAATGAAATGGAAAGGATGATAGATAACAAACCTGATGAAGATGAGGTGATAGACGGAGTTGATGTGGGAGCCGCAAAATCGGAACTTTATCATACGCGATTTTATTTTATTTTAGAGCCAATAACAAACATGATAAATTTTAGAGCCAATTACGAGTAGAACCTGAACTTTGCCATACACGATTACAAGTGGTGTAGGAGATCACCGTACGCTTGAGTAAGCAGCTACAATAACATCATGTTATCGTTAAAATGTACTTTAAAATTTTTATTTTTATTTTTATTTTTTTCAACAATCATGGATACATAATTTTAACGGTAAATACTTTTAATTACACATAATTAAAAGTTATAATATTTTATATTTAAAAAATAAATATTAATACGAATAAAATAAGAACTCGTTTGACTATATCAACAAATCCAAAGAAAGTAATGTTATGAAAAGTTGAACTTGAAAAGTCTTTTTATTCCTCACCGAGCGACACCCTTTTACCTCCCTCAATTCCCTCCATTTTCTTTTCAAACTTTGAATTTCATTTATTATAATAAAATAAATAAATATTACTCATCAATATATATATATATATATATATGTGTGTATGTATGAAGTTCTTATTAATATTAATAATTTTTAAATAGATTTTTTTAATTAAAATATATATAGACTAAAAATCAAAGACATCGGTTTCATTAAGTAGATGATGTATTAAAGTTGGAAATTCAACTACTACGGTTATTCATGAACAATGATATGGTAAGTGTAAAGTTTTCTCGACGGTTTTAGAAAAAATTATGTAAATTTAATGACTAAAATTTTATAAATTAGTTTTTCATTAACCGTTATTATTAACTTTTTATTTAAATCGGTTATGAAAAACTGATTAATTGGAAGTGATACATTTATAGAATACTAGTAAAAGTGCTCGCGCTTTGCGCGAATGTATACTTTTTAACCATTTTGGTTTTTATTAATGTTAATAGATTTTAATTAAAGTGAAAATATTAAATATATTTTAAAAAATCATAATATATATATATATAATAAATGAGAACCAAATCTTCAAAATTAACATAATTGTAATTAATTAAAATTCTAAATAATTAGATATTGTAATTAATTATAATTTTAATTAATTAGATACTATAATACAGTTTTTTAAATTGTTGATCATTTTAAGTTTGATCTTTTTATTTTATCAGTGTTAATAAGAGCAATTAATTGACTAAAGTTAAATTGTGGTTTTAAACAAAAATTTAACTTTGAGTTTATCTCACATTCAAAGCCAATTATAATCATTGAATATCCCAAATAATAATCTATAAAAAAAATATTATTTATCAAATATATATATATATATATTATTATACATAACACAACCAACTCACTCAAGAGACACATATGAATTATAAGTAAAAAGTGGATGTGCACCCAACAATTTAAAGCGCACATAAAATACAAATAACTCAGACCCTCTTATTCATTTTGGTGTGCCGCCACGGCTAACCTTCCAAATCCTATTCTCTTTAACTTGTAACTATAGTCCATCATTTCTACTATTAATCAAGATGTCACCAAAGTTCAACCCAACCCATGTCGTCAACGTCTTTCTGAAGTGTTCAACTCAACCCTTTCTGAAGTGTTCAACTCAACCCAACTCAAGTTGTCGACGTCTTGGTGAGTGTCAGCAGTGGTGAAGTTGGAGCCCCAAAATTATGTCACTATTTAAAATTGAATAGGTTAGATTGATAGATAAAATGTAAGGAGAAAAATGTGTGAGAATGATCTCTATTTATATATTTTTGAACCAACGGTTAATTGAGGCTGAGGAAGTGGAAGGGGAATAGATATAGGAAAGGGAGAAAGACTTCCTTGGTCTTGTTCCACCACGTCAGCATATAGGCCCACCAATCAGAACTCAACACGTGGTAGTTTTTTAATTTTTATTAAATAAAAGATCAATTAAAAGTAATCCAACAAAACGCCGTTATCTTTTCATCTGGTTCAGTTCACCTTTACTTGTTCTTTCTTCGCCTACCCAATCGCTCTTTCACAACTTTTTCCGGTGATGATTTCTTACTACTCTCTTCAACGACACCCCCTCCGATTACTATCTCTCTGACTACTCTCACTCTCCGGCGATGTTCTCTTCAATATTCACTCAGATGATTTCTACAGTAGTCAGATGGAGTCATCAAACTGAGAAATCAAAGAGAAATCATCTGAGTGAATATTGAAGAGAACATCGCCGGAGAGTGAGAGTAGTCAGAGAGATAGTAATCGGAGGGGGTGTCGTTGAAGAGAGTAGTAAGAAATCATCACCGGGAAAAGTTGTGAAAGAGCGATTGGGTAGGCGAAGAAAGAACAAGTAAAGGTGAACTGAACCAGATGAAAAGATAACGGCGTTTTGTTGGATTACTTTTAATTGATCTTTTATTTAATAAAAATTAAAAAACTACCACGTGTTGAGTTCTGATTGGTGGGCCTATATGCTGACGTGGTGGAACAGGACCAAGGAAGTCTTTCTCTAGGAAAGGAGATAAAAAGATTAGTTAAAGCTCATTAATTTTAAAAATACTTAATTTTTGTCATAAGAGAAAGAGAGAGAATGACACTTAATATGTTATTTATTATTGTGTGGGAGTTATAAATCATTAAATGGGAGGAGAGAAATCAAAAAGATTAAACAATCTCTTCAAATTATTGAATTCTCACAAAAAATCTCATTAAAATATCGCGAGATTCAAAAATAGCCAAAATTGCTATTTTTCCACACAACGCCGAACTCTCAGCGTGCCATGTCACCTTTGTGGGACCCGCTGAGAGTTCTGCTTTATAATATATATAGATATATAAATTACTTATTAATAGATTTAATGTGGATTTAATGTTTTGTCTCTATGCATTAAAATGATGAATTTAATATTTTTAATATCTGTTTAATATATTTAGAAAGAGGATAAAAACTACCATGTTATAAGAATTCATTTATTGTTGAACGTGACACGTGTAATGATATAAGTGGTCAAATATGTTTGAGATTTCAAAACTTGCAATTTTGGGTGTTTTTCCACCAAAAGCTCAACTCTCAGCCCTCCACATCAGATTTGTGGGCCCAGCGAGAGTTGTTGCTTTATATATATATATAGATTATAACTGCGATAGTAATTGACGAGTTAAGTGGTGACACAGATGATAATATGTTAGTGGTGCTTAGCAGGTGAGAGTTTTCTATTAATCTTGATGGAGATATTGGGTCATCTTTTCGTGTCTCCAAGCAACGAAATACCATCAACAGAAATTGTAAGCAAGGACACATAAGACTTTACAATGACAATTTTGCACCAGAGCCGGTATTTCTTCCTGATTTCTTTCTGCGAAGGTTCTGGATGCAAAAGGACTTATTTCTTCACATTGTTGAAGCTTTAGAAAGTCAATATCCATATTTCACTCGGAGAATAGTGTAGTAGGTCGTGGTTTATCACTTCTACAAAAATGCATTGTAGTTATTAGCTATTAGCATATGGAAAAACTTATGATTTGGTCGATAAGTATGTTCGTATAGGCATATCAAAATTAAGGGAATGCCTAAAGAAATTTTTCTGAGGTGTAAACAACATATTTGGTATATATACCTAAGAAGGCCGAACAAACATTCTACCTAACATCTTTTATATGTATTAGAGCAACGAGGTTTTCCTGATAATGTTAGGAAAGAAAGTATTGATTGCATGCATTGGGATGGGAAGAATTGTGTGATGGCATAAAAAGGGCAAATTCTAAACGGAAGACATAAATATCTTACTACTATATTAAAAGTGGTAGCTTCATATTATATCTGGATATGACATATTTTTTGGTGTTTTAAAAACAATTAATGATATTAATGTATTAGAAGGCTCCCTTGTCTTTTAATACATTTTAGTAGGAAGGGCTCCCCAAGTGGCTTTCACTATAGGTGAAAACACATACAATATGAATTATTATTATCTCACTGATGATATTTATCTTGAATCGGCTACTTTTGTCAAGTTTATCACACTACTCTAAGACCAAATTCTGTCATGTGCCATCAAACCCCCGCCTTGGCTGGAATAGTGCAGAGTGGCCCGGTTCACCACATCAACAGAAGTATATTAATATATTCAATTTCTTACTATCCACATAAGTCATTCTTCATTCCTGTCAAACAATAGCATTTAATGTTCCATAATCATATCATATAATCAAATATCCGAATATTGTATGAGTATCACAATATTACAAACAGAATGTAAAATAGTTTGTAGCTAACAAAATATTAGCTTAATTTCATCCACTACTCAAATAAAATAAAGTTAATGAACACATAAAGTTTACAGAAAATTTAAAGGCATTAATGATAATTTTTCAAAATTATAAAGTGCATACAAAAGATAAATAGGTCTTGAAGGGTATTCACGTCTTTTGCACATTGTCTGATCACCTGGATTGTCATTCAAACACAAACAGAAAAAGAAAACAAAAGCGAAAAATAAAGGAAGGTTAGGCTATCGATGCCTACTTCGCAATTTCATGTTTTGAAAATTCAATGCAAACAATCTTAGTCTAATGCAAACAACCACACAACAGAAGCATCAGAGAACCGGTGCTTTGATACCAACAAATGTGGCATCGAACCCTTGCCTCGGTCGAGACTATAACGAGTGGACCGGTTCACCACATAAATGCATATTAACATATTGAATTCTTAACACTTTCTCAATTTGGGGTGTAGTAATCCATTCCCTTTAGGGTCCTCATTCTAGGTAAACCCCAAATTGAGAGTTAAAAAGGAATTGAATTGCTATCCATATCACCTATGTGCACATTATTTTTCGAAAACCTAGAATTTAAGAACTCTAAAGTTTAGCGCGCTTAACCTTGAGCAAATTTATAATGGGTGAACTTCTGGAAAAATTTGTCCGCAAAAACATGCAAGTAAGAATAAAGCATATTGGAAACATAGTACTACCAGCAAAATACCTTCAACCTAAGTAATTTATTAAGGGGTTTTAAATACCACAACAAATTTATTAATACCGCATCTCCTATTCCAATTTTAGCCTTATCTTTTGATTTCTTCATTCATAAGAGGATCTCATGCTTCTTCTCCATAACCTCATCTCCAGGATTTTATTTTATTTTTTACTATTGATATTTTTATATTCGCAATTATTTTTTTATCGTCAACATCGAAACAAAAGTTACTTCATTAATATCTTCCATGATTGTATAATTGAAAAAAAAAATTGAACTAGTTAAGATGATGAAAAGAAAACAGATTGAATCAGTTAGAGAGAATGAAATAAAGGGTTTATTCAAACTAAAAATCTATATTTTTTTAAACAAAAATTACTCTTCTATGAGATGATAAAAAGAAAACGGATGGAATTAGTTGAGGGAATAAAACAAAGGGTTTCATTCAAACTAAAAATCTATATTTTTTTTAAACAACAATTACTCTCCTCGTCTAGAGAATGAAATAAGAGTTTCATTCAAACTAAAACACTACATTTTTTAATTATGGAAAGGGTATAAATGAAAAATAAATGCGGTATTAATCAATTTCCTTGCGGTATTTATCACTTTTGTTTATTAAAGAAAGAAATTTGAAAAACTAATTAAAATAGATATTGCTTTACTGTGAAAGTATTAATTATTTGTTAATGGTTAAATTAGAGTTTGAAATAACTGATTAAGTGAAGTGTTTGATAATATATAATAAGATAACAACAACAAGTTGTTGAGTAGATTAAATATAAAATATATTAAAATATATATATATATGTACTATTTTTTAATTTATAGTATAATTTATTTATTTTTTCGTAATAATATTCATTAGAATATATAGTATAATTACCAACCATAAAATATAAAATAATTAATTATAAAAAATTATTTATGATTTTTAATTATATTTAATAAATAAAATATTAAAAATTAATTAATTTATTATAAATAACAAAATAATATAAAATTACAAATAAAAATATTATAAATAAAAAATAAAAATATGAATGAGATTTATGTTAAATTTTAGTATCATCAAGAATATTTTAATATTTTGCTGCTAATGCCAATATGAATGAGATTTATGTTAAATTTTAATATGAATGTTATATTTTAATATTAACTGCAAACAAGCCCACACATAACTAAAAGCAGTTCATAATTTTTGATATAGTGATTTCAAGATAAACCCAGCCAGCTGCCAATATTGTGGTATTAGTTAGGATTGAATCCCGTTGCTTTGGTTAGTCTGGTATCCAACAGAATTGAACTTAATCAGATAAAAATAGCATTCCTGATTCGAGCATATAAATACATTTCACTATCACATATTAGCTACATTAGTATAGGAATGAATCACAGGTTAGGGACATAAATTTGTTAAATAAGACGGGCTTGTTCTCTCTCCGATAAGATGTGTCAACTGTAATTCTTTGCAAATGAAAATCTTACTTGGTATTCATATACAGTCTACAGATCTAATAACCAATTTGAATTAAGCTAACATGAATATACTTATGAGCTCCTTATAGACAAATAGCTATTACAAAAGGGCTTTTATTGCTTTTTAAACTGAGTGACATAAAGTAAAAACATAATGCATATTATGAATGCAATGATAGGAAGAAGGATGGTACAGGGGCATAATCCAGCTATAAAGCATTCATTTTCACTTTCCCATCAAGTTATTACAGAAGACCTCTAACTCTCACATCAGTATCATACACTATAACCGATCAAAAAGAAAGCCTCTAAAAGGAAGCTTGTTAGTTCATTTCTAGCTTAAGGTTCATTTACAAAATGTAGTACCAGAAGGAGATAAATGCAGCAATCCCACTTAATATACACAGTCTGTCCAGCCTGCTTTCATTTCTCATCTTCTCCTCTTTTAACTCGCTTTGCACTTTCGAATACGTTCGATACGCCTCCAAAACCTCACTGTAGTTTTTGCTCCGCCTGCAGCTCAATGCTTCCTTGAGAATCAACAAACTGTTTCTTCCATTAACATGTGCACTTTCCATGTCTTCCAACTGCATACTCAGCTCTGTTAACTTCAGAGTCGTCTGAACGCCATCCCCTTCCGTGTGAACAACTTTGAACTTCATAATGAGTATGCATTCAACAACTCGGCATGGAAGAATGTCTTTCGCAGGAAGGACAGATCCAAATCTTACCACAAAATCCTTATCCGTCGGCCAATGTCTCTGACCACCAAGAGGACTCAAGCTAGTAAGATTCGCAGCTTGGTTGATCTTTTTGTTAACAACAATCCAACTAAGCCGCAGTCCATCACGAAGCTCTTTCCAAAGCTTCCCATCTTTCCTTTCCCTCTCCATGGAGTAAACAGGCGGAAGACCATCAGAAACAGAAAGGGTAACATCACCTTCATTGTCATCATCCCCATTCGCATATGCAAGTAGATCAATCCGAAAAGGGCAATTGTAAAACCAACCATTGAACTCATCAGCATTGGGAATACCCGACAAAACTTTAGAGCAGAGAGCTTTATCCTTGAATCTAATATCTACAATGGTAACAAAATCCGAAGGCGAAACGCTTTCGAATTCCTCCATATCACCATAGTACTCAGTTTCAGTCCATTCTTCTGGAAGGTATGTATTCCAATGGTAGTCAGAAACTTCTTTATAGACAATAAGAGGAAAACAATCTGCATAAAACTTTCTAAATCCACCTATGGAAGATATTAAAGTTTTGACATCGTCTCTATTAGTGGAAGGCCACATGGAAGAACAGACATTTTCCCACAATCTCTCTTCTTTAGATATGGAACAGAAAGCAGCACAAGCACATGCCGCATTAGCCAAAGTTGGGCCATCAAGACGCCTCAATATATCGTAAAACAGATCACTGCTCAACGAACCCATACTCCCAACCGTAGCGACTGACATGGTTACCACACTCAATTCAATCAATTTAGCAAATTAAGAAACCTAACTGACCTAGAAAAATCCAGAAACAAAATTAATCGCGAGAAAGAGAAGATGACTGACCTCATAAACAGAAGGCGATATTTGAATTGAATTGATGGATTTGATTGTGGATATGAAGAAGACGAAGGAGGGTCGGTTTGTAAAGGAAGCGGATTTGGGTTCGTCTTGTCTCGGGTGAGATAAACGATGTCGGTATGATACAATGCATTGCATCCAAAAGCCAATTAATTATAGTCCATTGATTTTTTTCTACCTGTACTCACAGAATTGCAGGATATGTATGTATCTGTTGTCTTGTGATGGTCCCACAGCTTAATTTAGTATGAATGAAGCCCTCTTTTAAAATTATCTTCTTGGTTTGGTGAAAATCAAACTTCAACTTCTCTAATAGAGCTGAGTTGTTTTCAAATACGGGTTTATTTGGTGAGATGTGATATTGAACCAATCGATTGTTCAAAGTTTGGCTCGAGGTTGGCATTTCACAGGGATGGCAGTTGGCTAGAGGTTGGCATTTCATAGGGCTGGTGTGAGATAGTGAACCTGCCTGCAGAGTGATCTAACGGTGCGCTCTTGTGGTGTAGGTATAAATAAGAACATCTCTTCTATTTACAATTTCTTCATGTCGGCAACATTTAAAAAGTAAAGTTTCAATGTTCCCGTCTATTTTGGATATCCAGTTGATGTGTCAAAATTTTAAAATAGACATCATCCATCAGATCTTCTATTTTAAACGGTCAAATAGACATGCTGATTCGGGTTTTTATATTATTAAATTAGATTTTTAATGAATTTAATTTTAATTAAATTTTTATTAAAAATTAAACAGAAAGAGGAATAGAAAGTGACCACTGCATGACTATTTTTAAACTATACTGTTTATCAATAAATTTTTTGTAAAATCAGCATTCACGACTTCTATTTTACACGACCACATCATCTGCTGCCCATGTTCCATTGGAGATGCTCTAAGGTTTGGACCAGCGCCCAACCAAGGTGCCCTGATCTGATTTGACCTGCCCGTATGTGAAATGGGCCGTTTTGCCCTGCCCTGCATACAAGACAGGGTAAGTCTAAATCTGGTTGGTGTCCTACCTCGTCCTGCCATGTTGATTATTTTTATTTATTTAATGATAATGATAATGTTGCATGTATCGCTCAATTTATAGGAGGGCACATGATCGAATAAAATATACATCTCCCAAGTTCTTTTACGCCAATAAACTTCAACAATCCAAACATATTGATTTGAAACAGATTCGATCCTTGAACATTTTAGCCGATTTGTTAAAAAAACTTTACCAACTTTAACTTTTTAAAAATTAGTTTATAGAATTAGAATGTAAAAACTCTTGAACTTAAGTGGTTAATTACAAGTGTATTTTTCAAAAAGAATATTCTATTTAAATTACAAGTGTATTTTTTTCTCTTTTTTTTCTTCATCTAGATTTTTTCACTAATTTTATTTTAGTTTTTTAATAAATTTTTTAACAAGATGGTAATACAGTTGAAATTTAAAAAGAGTATTTTAATATGTTTCCCTTTTAGTGGATTTCCACTAATCCATGGCTAAGTACAGCCACCACATTACATGTACAGATATGTGTCACTCATTTGTAATAAGGCAATTATTCATCTTATTTTCTTTACCTCTCAAAATCACAAATGATAATGGAAAAAGAATTGAGCTCATTGTATTTACGGGAATAAATAAATATTTTGATATTAATAGATATTTATATTTCTTTATTTAATAATAAAATTTTATTTAATTAAAAAATTTATCATTATAATAATAAAATTTGTAATTCTAAATATATCTGTATAATATAATATTTATTTAAAATTATTTTTATCTTATATTTTTACTAATTTTGGTGAATAAAAAAAATGTGCGATTGTATATTAATATTAAAATATTCACATATAATATTTTATCGTTCAAAGAGTGTAGGTGCAATTAATTTTTTTTTAATTTTTGAAACGCAACCATTTTTTCCTTTAATGTTGTTATTTATTTATTTTATTATTTAATTTATAACGTAAAATTTTTTTATTATAAGTTCTTGTGAGCACCACAAATTTTTTTCCTAGTTAATCTTATTTTTAAAATTTATTTGAGATGTATAATGAGTGTCAATTCCATATTTTTTAGTAGAAGACTAATAGTTTCTATATAATGACTGGATTAATTCTCACCTCTCCAAATTTTTTTTGGAGTGAGTTAGGCCTATTAACATGGTATCAGAGCTGATCTTGACATGTGTGGATACTGAGAGTAACCCGTTACTCCATGTTCGTATATTGAACGTACGTACAAGCATGATTTGACGGATAAAATTCAACGTTACTTAACTAATAACTTTTATACAAATATGATTTGGTGGATAAAATTCAAGTTCCCTAGTTGAAGGAGTAATAAATTCGTACGATCTTCACACACCGTTGAAAGTTTTTTTTTAGAGTGGATTGGCCCCTTAATAATGAGTTTATCAATCAGAATGCTAAAAGTTTTTAACATATAATAATTTATATTAGTGTAGGATTTGTTAGATTGCTAAGACAAGAATTTTTAAGAATTAAAATTGATATGGATGTTACGTTAGAGGACCTTCACAAACTGTACACTGACCAACTTAAATTAATTTTTAGACTTAAAAAAACCAAGCAAAGACTGAATGCAATCTATCTATCAAAAACAAGAGAACGTGGTTAGTTGAGGGTTGTGCATCAAAGGATATTTTTATATTTAATTTGGTGAGCTTGATGTTTCAAAGTGACTTTCGAGATTTAATGATCACATCAAATGTGGATGTTGAAATTGATGGATTTAAATAGTTTGATTCTAGAATGTGTCCTTTCAATTCACAATAATCGGCTCAATGCACCAAACAACAATATCTTATTTCCTTCTTCATGATATTTTTTGTTTTTTTTTTTAAATTTTTTTTTCCCAACCTTCTAAGGTATATACACGGTTGATACATGACAAATACATGGACACAGGATTACAATTTAATTTATTTTGTTTTAGGCTATAAAGAATTGTTTAGTGGTTGTTTTGATATTCAGTGCATTAATTCAATTAAAAGCATGCTCACTACATACCCGATCTGGCTTTGATCCGGACCAATATACCCGATAAATATGTATTTGTTTTTATTTTATTGTCTTGGTATATATTGCTAAAGATGTAATGTTTTTAACTATATTCAAGTTATTTTAAGGATAAATAATACAATTATGAATAATTGAAAATATATTTATGTATATTTTTAAAATTTTATATTTTTATTTTTATATTTTTTTATTATTGAGTCAGATCTAAACGTGAAACCAACCCTAAATGTTAAAGGGTTTGATCGGGTCCGTATTTTTATTTCGATTTCAAATCAAACAGGTCGGTTTGGATTTGAGCCGAACCTGATCTGTGAACACTCCAACATATAACCTAAAGAGTAGAAGGCATCGCCGACTTTTAGATCTAATGTGATGGATCATCGTGGATGTCCAACGGGCTCTGTGAATTTGGGTCTCCGTTTAGCTTAACACTGAAATTGGTTTCACTAATTTGGATACTATAATTTCAGTGGGAGGTTAAGACAATCTTGGAGTCCTACTTCCTCCGGTTTTATTTAGTGATATACTTCCTCCGTTTCTATAAGAAAAAATATAATATTTTATTCGTCTTGATGTATATTTTTCAAATATAAAATTTATATAATTTTTAGTTGTATATTATTAAAGATATTTACGTTTAAAGTTTTAAACATGGAACGTGCCCACCTGAAATGTTGCAAATATTTGGAAACGGAGAAAGGACTATTAAAGGGTGAAGTTGCATTATGTAATATTTTGGAGACCATTCTCTCAACATGTTTTACAAAAATTTATTATATCATAATTTCTTGTCGCAATATTATACTATATGATATGAGATGAGATCAAATAAAATAAAATAAACTTCTAATATAAATCTATTCAATTCAAGTGCAAGCTCTGCACTTGGGGAAGCACACACAAGCGAAACTCCATACCAAAATCATGGATGAAGGCCACAAAAATTACCAAAATCATATTCACCTTCCAACTAAATTTAAAATCAATTAGCACGTCAGAATCATACTCTGATAAAATATCAACAAAATGAAAACTTAGTTGACCTTCCAATGATAAAAAGAGTCCAATCCAATTGAAATAATACAAAATATCTGGACTAATAATTGATGAAAATGTCTTAAATGAAAATATGAATTTTGAAGCAGCAGTACATACATAAACAGAATGGTAAATAAAACCTCAAGCGTTGGGCAATTCATCGGTGGGAGATGGGTCGGGGTTGGGGAGTGGTTGCTCATCGACGTCGTCGGGATCGTGAGTGGGGTCGGATTTGTCCATGGCGGACCGAGCCTTGTCGAGGAACGGCTTGAGAGCAATCTCGATTGCGAGCCAACCAAGAGCTAGGGCTCCCACCACCGTAACAGCTCGCTTCATCTTTCCTCTGCAATCACAAAATCAGTTTTGTGTTTTCCAAGATAAGGAATCAACGGATATTTGATTTTTGAAATCCATTGAGATTCACACACTCCTCATGGGCTTGCTTAGCCCAATCTTTTTTGGTGGACCATCTTTTTCTTTTTTTTTCAATTTTTTTTAATGATTTATCATCACTTTTTCTTTTTTTAATAAGTAAAATATTATATTCGAATAAAAATAATAATAATAAATAACCTTTTCCAGGCCAATGAAATGTTAATAAAGCATTTAGCAGCTGTTAGATCTTGTTATTTGTGGCTTGTTTGCATTTCTAGAAATATTACATTACTTCAGTCTCAAGGGACTATTACATGCAATGGAGATGAGTCTAAACCAACACAAAACCTTCCATCACAGTCGCAGCTTTGCCTCGGAGCAGCACTCGCTGGTTCTGCTCGTCTAAATAAATGTTCAAGATTCCACCTCTAGATGATGCCTATGGAGTTTACGTCATTTATTAGAATCAATATAACAATTATAAAATACAAAAAAAATCAGGTTCACCAGAAAGTTAACCTGATATGCCACAAACTGAGACTTGTCTAGTTTGTTACTCCAGTAGACCGCCAAAGCACAATGTGCACTTCCAGTGACAGGGTCCTGGGATAACAAAAACAGCATCATTCATCAATATAAGTTGTTCTTTGATAAGGTCATTGACACATTGCAATAGAAACTGACAATACCTCATTAATGCCATTTTTGGGGAAGAAGCATCGGCTATAAAAATCAAATCCTGAATCTGGAGAAGCAAGCCCTGTAACAATTAGACCACCACCTGGAAAGTTTAGTATATCATCAAACCGGGGTTGTACTTTTGTAACAGATTCAGCTGATGGGAGCTCCACCTGCACAACCAAGTTAAAGTGTCATCAAAAGGCCTAAACTATCTCAGAAATGATTGTAAGGGCTTACAATGATGTCTTGTTCAGTCGTTGTTATCTTTGCATCAACAAAAGAAGAAATATTCAGCGCTTTATGAATTGCTGAGACGTCATCCGTGTTGAAGTCAACATTTGGAACAGTAGGAAAATCCAATTCAATCAAGAAGCAATCACCATTCTCTAACTTTGTGACCTTTTTGGCAGTGAGAATTCCAGACCTTGTGTCGAATTCTACAATGTCAGAATCCACCAAACCTCTGGAAAAGAGAACGTGTGCTGCTGCCAGTGTTGCGTGACCACAAAGATCTACCTGTCATGTAATCAATCAAAAACACCACCAAGATTATGGAACCACAACTTCCACTCAGAAAATCCTAAACAGGCAATTAAAAGCAGACCTCCAGGACAGGAGTGAACCATCTGAGACGAAACAAGGGATTTGGAGAGTCAGTGAGGCAAGTCAAGTAGCAGGTCTCGGATAAATTGAACTCAGTAGCAACAGCTTGTAACCAATCTTCATCTCTGTCTTCTTCTAGCAAACACACTGCAGCTGGGTTGCCCTTGAAAGCAGAGTCGGTGAATGCATCCACCTAAATATATCGACAGATTCAACATTTAAAACAAAAATCAACATGACATGATTGATTAGGCAGAGGGAGTAATTACCAGAAAATATTTGACGGGTTTGGGAGCCATTTCTGATCAGATTACAATCAAGTATGGAAGAAGATGAATTGGTTTTGGAGTTTGAAGATGATCAAATGCTGAAATGAAACACAGCCCAAAGTCAACATGGTCACTTAAAAATAAAAGTCAAGATGGTCTTCTCAGAAGCCAAACCCAAATTGCATCTTTCTTCCAGATAATTAATCAAATAAAACATTCAAATCCGTATAAATTAACTTATTTTCTTTATATTATTATTAACTTATTTTCTAAAACTGGTAAAATGTTATTACTGTAAAAAGACTAATCACCTAATTAAAGATTGTTTCCAGAAAAAAAAAGATGAGGCTAACAGAAAATTTAAAAATGAAGCATCTGGTTCTTCAAACAAACCAGATGTTCTTAGCTGTGAGGGCCTAACTGCTGTTCTTGATGTTTCTGATGATCTTTTGTTGCTAATATTGTGTGTGATGACTGGGTGATTGATTCAGGCTGTACCCACCATGTGACTCCTCATAAAAACTGGCTTAGTGATTTAGATAATAACTCTGAGGGTTTTGTCTTGATGGATAGCAACCATAAGTGTAGGATAGAATGGATTAGGACCATTAAACTGAGGCAGTTTGATGGTAGTATCACTAGACTTGAGAATGTGAGACTTGTACCTGATCTTAGAAGGAACCTCCTATCCGTTAGTGCCTTAGGAGAGTCTAACCTAAGCTGCCTGTTTAGAAACCAGTCTGTTGAGATTGTCAGATCTGATAGGAAGGTTGCTATGAGAGGAAAAAGGGTAGGAAACCTTTATGTCCTAGAGGGAAAAACCATAGAGTCTCTGAATAGCACTACCATTAGTAAAAATGTGGCCAAAGCCTTAGTGTGGCATAGCAGATTAGGTCATTTAGGGTTAACTGGGATGAGAGAGCTTAAGAAGAGAGGGATAATAGATAGTGATATTAGTCTAGACATGTCATTCTGTGAAAGTTGTGTTCTTGGAAAACAAACAAAACAGTCTTTTCAAAATTCTGGTTTTAAATCAAAACATGTTTTAAATCTTATACATTCAGATTTATGGGGTCCTGCCCAAACTTTAACTTTTGGTGAAAAACTCTATTTTGTCAGTTTTATTGATGATTACTCTAGGTATAGTTGGCTGTTTTTATTAAAAAATAAGTCTGATGTTTTTGAAACATTTAAAACCTGGAAACTTTTGACAAAAAATCAAAAGTCTGATGTTTATTCTCAACGGTGTGTTGTTGATTTTGGCGATTTGAACTTGTAATTTGGTTTCTGAAAATACAATGTTATAGTAGGGTTTATATAATATATATATATATATCATCACATGGTGATTTAACTATCCTAAAATACTATTAAGAAATATTGATGTTACATGAAATAAACGATATAATTATGGTCTAAAAATTTGTAACTTGCACCATCTCAGAAGACTATTACAAAATATAAAAACAGTTATTAAATATTTGAAAAAAAAAAAAAAAACACTCTAACGCGAACGGGAGGAGATTGACATCAGTTCTCTAAATTCATATTCGTACACTAGTTATTGATAACTGTGAAGTTTAGAGTTTATTAGTTGTGATTTTTGATGTTTTTTTTTTTATTAAAGTAGAGTAAGTTTAAAAATTTTAATTTTTTAAAAAATTATATTGAAAATAGCGGATATCCGCCGCTATATCCACTCCGGTCCGCTAAAGTCTATTATACTTATCCGTACGGCACGAATAAAAATATAAAGTCCGCAATAAAAAAATTGACACTAATTTTTTAATTCCATATCCGTATTAATTACGAACGGACCAGATACTCTGCGGACTTTGAATCCGTTTTTTACAGTACTAATCCCAACCATGTATTTTCATTTACAAAGAATTTACAAGGGCCTATATATCAATGACTCTAAAAGCATCCTGTACCAAGAATTACACAAATCCACAAAACTATACCTCAGAGAATCTGCCTAGAACAATGTCTGTAAACTTCCTTTGACTGGTGACAAAATTGCTGCATGCTAGGGGGTTCAAAACTATCAACCAGTAGGAATCATTGTCCAGCGACTTCACAAGAGATAGTGCCAACGGCGTGAATCAGACCGACCAGATCTCACCTTCAATTCCTATGCTTTGGTTTCAGAATTGACCAGAAAACATTTTCCCTTTTTTCTGAAGACTTGAGAATTTTTAGTAAACAGTCACAAAGGAGCTGGAGATTGTGCTTGAGAATTTTTTACATGAGACATCTCCCACTTGAGATAGAGTGCATAAAGAAGTTCATTCCATGAATCTGGTACTCCCGGCAAACACCAGTGGCTGCAGTCTTGTCGATGAAGAGGTGCTGGACCAATCTCAGGTCCATAGTAGTACACTGATGCATGACCATCTTTTCTAATAGAGGACATGTCTGTCACATTTAATATATTTAAGTTCATAACTTGTGATTCATTCCGATGCTGAAGTAGCACATCTGCTACTATGTCAAAATGGATTCCGCGCGAAGAAGGTGATACTCCTAAGTCAGGCAGCTTTTCTAAGTGACAGGTACCCCCAGTGTTCCAGTCACCATTTCTGTGAGAACCAGGCAACCTTTCAGTTATTAGTTCCTAGCATGTTTGATGCAAAACGTTAACTAATCATTGCGTAGTAAAACTGGACAGTCTTATATGAGCCATTATTAGAAATAACTCTGCCAACATAAAGCGGAATTATTAAAGTGAGCCTCACTGGGCATCTAAAATATCCTAAATGATGTTTCTAGAAGTCATCTATGGAATATATTAAGATGCTAAATCAAAGGATAGTTTAACGACTATGTCAAACATGCCTCTGATACCTTAGGCACTATGTCAACCCTAGTAGGACCATTGTACCAGATATGCCTTCTGTTACCACAAATACAGATAGGTACAATTAAGCTATTCGGAATTTGAAAATGTTCTGTAAAAACATTGTGCCTGAAAAGCCATTGAATGAGAAATAAAAAATCTGACAATGAAACCACTGTAAGCTAATGTAATGTTGCTAGAGGAGGTTTTTTAGCCCTTTAGTCTCCGGCAAAGCATTTTGAAGTGGGTGTCTAACATCATTAGAAACAACCAGCCTAGGTAGGCATGCCGGTATTTTCAAGGCTGTGGTACTGATTTTAGCAAATTAGATATTAGAATAGGCCAACCACTAATGTTCCTACGTGAATGATAGTAATTGCATAAATATTCTTATCAACTAGAAATTGAAATAGAATCTTAATAAAGGGAATATGAGATGACCTGAAATGTACAGGAGCAAAGGTTCGAAAGAGAACTTGGGTCTTGTTCAGATTCACTTCATTGCCAATCCAACTAATCAGTGTCTTAATTGACCTCCGAAATGCAGTCTCCACACTCATATCCATATTCACCTTTGCCTCTTCTTCAAAATAACAACCCCTAATAAGCAGTAAGAGATAAAGATGATCAATAATACTAATTAGGTAGTCACTAATTATTATAGCTTCTTCCAAAAGTGCTGAAATAGTTCATGCAAACAAGTTTCCTCTTGCTTGACAGTTACTAATTGCAATAGCTAAAAGTAACTATTGCAGAAAAGAGAGGTCAGTGAATGTGACCTTCTAGTTAAAAACTTGAGGAAAATTACTACACAGCAAAACACACAGTAAAATGAATAAATTAACATAGAATGCAGCAGCCATTTGCTTAACAAGAAAACTTACAGTGGGGCCATTAACACCAGAGATCACCCTGCTGTAATCAATCAGACAAGCAAGACATACTCTTTTTTATTTCTTCGCCCCAAAGGCTAACAAGCTTTTGAAAAAACTATAATAAAGACTAACAATACAATTCCAACATATATGGGTTGGCTGCTGGATTTCTGTCCAAAGCTATTAAGCAACTAAATGGCAATTTGAGATCCTACCACAGTTGGAGTATCCTGTTTGTTTTAAGTTTTCACCTGTACCCTGATAATATGAGTGAGTCAGTGTGGTCTAGTACTACAGCAAGTAAGCTTTTCTTTTAAAAGGGCAAATGTCAATGTTTCAGCACAATTATAATTTTCCTAAATGAAACGCTGGATATACCTGGGTTCATTTTATTGACCAGAGATTTCACAATGTCAGCTCTACACAAAGAAACAGAAAGTCAAAAATCTGCATCCTCAAAGTTAGGTGGCATATTCTTCATTCCTATCCCTAGACTTGTCAGCTTAAGGCATTTTATTCGACAATAGATCATATGACTAAATTTGCACAGACATTCTTCTTTTAACTTTCAAAAGTCAAGCAACCATATGTCAAGTTGATGAAAGAAAATAAAATCAAAGGTAGATGTTTTGCTTACACTTTGGTCGTCTTTTCATAATTCCACCAGTGGCCAGTATTAAAAATCAGCACATCTGCATCTTTCCAGTGAGTGGAAGACCAATCCAACTGATCCACTTTCACAGTCATCTTCACCACTTCAGGAGCTCCTAATGGAGCTTTACCTTGAAAGACTAAAAAGGGAGCCCTGTAGTACTCGACTGTGCAGTTATAGTCCTTAAACATGAACACCAAAGACCCTCTATGCTTTGTAATCGGTTCCCCATTCAACTCATATATTGCAGACTTGTTGGAAACAGCAGAGGCAAGCATGCAAAGTAGGGATTCCCATTGGTTCCTTCCAATTGAGTCACCAACAAAAACAAGCCTGCGGTTCCGAAGCTTCTCCAACATGTACCTTGCATCAAATCTGTTCTACACAGAAAAGAAAGACCATCAAAATGGACACCACAAGAACAAACTAAACTACTAAACCAAAATAAAAATTCCATATATACTAGAACCCAGAAAAACTGGAGCATTTCGCCACTAAGCACAGAACAAAGTCCTAATCGAATGTTACCTCTTAAGTTGGAAGACCAAAACTTAATTTCAAGAGAGAATGAGGTCACAAGCAATGTGCAATAGAAAGGGACAAAGACCTTTATCAAAAAAGACAATATTCATCACCATAATCAAAAATTCAACACAGCAGCAACAATTAAACTTCAAGTTCAACTAAGAAGCAACAAAATTTCATAGAGAATCTGCACTAGTCAAACCTAAATACAACTAATCATATCAAATTATCTCAAGAAAGGACAAACCACTAACATTTGAAACCAATTGATTTTATTTTCTCAACTCCACACTCCATCCATAACCAATAGACAACGAGACCTTAAAAATAAAATGATAACCTGGGCAAGTTACAATGTCTAGGTTGCCATCGCCACTTAGTGAAGTAAGTATCAGGTCTACCATTCTCCAAACAACGAAACCCTTCATCAATGAAAGGACAATCTGTACTCTGATACAAAGGATACTTGTCATCCCAAACCCAGTTACCATCAAACACATTGCAACTCCGACCACCTTCATCAAGAAATCCAGGCAGTCCATGCCCATGTCCATGTCCATGTCCATCCCCTGATGAAAAAGACCCAATCAACCCCAACAAGGAGACCTTCGGATGCCACCCACTCACAGATTGATAATCCAAGTAAAAGAAACAAGCAATGAAAAGAACAGAGAACAAGACGAAAGCAAGAATGCCCAAAGAGGGCTCAAGTGGGTTGAAACGCTTGAATTTTTTGAAGAAATGGAAGTGGGTCATTGTATCTGAGACTGAGTGGGGCGGAGGAGGTGTGCTCTTACTCATTGTCCCGAACAAATTCAGCACAAGGTGTGGATTGGTATAATTAAGTGTCTCAGAAGGAAGAGAGATATGGTAAGTGAGTGGGGTCTCAAAGTAAGGAACCAACCAAGCATTAATCTCTTAAATGTGTAGAAAAGCCATTTCACATTTTTCCAGTTGAGAGAGATAAATAGACAAGCCAGACGCATGGAACAAACAAACACGGGTTAGTAACGGAAAAGAGGTTGGTGACAACTATCGAATTTGCAACGAAAGTAACTAGCTTCAGAGCAGAGTAACAATGGCGATTGAAAGACGGGACAAAAATTCTGGCGTGTGATAAATGTAGACCATCTGTATATATACTCAAGTTCAAAATTAACATACCTTTACCATGTAATATTACTTCTACCATTTGAAGTGATTAAAGACAAGGATTTGCTGTCCACTGAGGAGATTTTTGACCACTAGGGTTGAGTGGGCACATGACGTGGCCCCACCCACTAGGGGAAGGGAACGAATCATTTAACTAATAAACATTGAAAACGGTTGTGAGAGAGATATAGAAGATGTCGTTTTAATTGTCTATTTTTAAATTCGAAAATAGGAATGGTGTGCGTATGTGACTACCATTGATAGAGTCATTCGCGCCGCGTATTCTCTTCGCTTCGCTTCGCTGCCAGCCACCACCTCCCTACCTTAACGTACATGCCCACTACTTACTCTCATTATTTATTTTATTTATTATTATTATTATTTTATAAAATAAGAATAAAGAGCATAGGTAAAAAGAAAATTAGTAAAATAAATTTATGGAATTTACTAGATGAAATATTTGATAATTTTCATTAAATATTGTTATCGTAATTTTCACAACATATTGTTCTCATCGAGTAATATTGTTTTTGGTAATGATCAAATGCAGAAATAGATAATATTGGAAACAAGGAGATTGTACACCAGTTAGAAAAATTACATTCAATACTCATATATACACCTAAAGAATTATGAGTTGGACTAGTTGTTCAATATACATCACATTTCTCAATAAATGAGATTAATGAAGTTGATATGGACACTTGTAATTACGGTGGAATTAAGATTTTTACTCCACTCCTTACAATTTTCAATTTGAAACTTATAAAAATTCGGTGGGATAAAAATTAGTTAAAGGAAAAAAATATAATCGGTTATAAATTTAATTTTTTATTTTAGAAAATTTCGCATTCTAATTTCATGAATTAACTTCTCGAAAGTTAACGTCGATAAGTCTTTGTTAATAAATTAGCTAGATTGTTTGAAGATTAAATTTGCTTCACATCATCAAATTGTCGAGATTTTAAAACTTGTGGGTGTAGAAAAAATTTGGTGAGATGTTTTTCGTTCTATCTCTTTTGATATATCTACCTCTATTACAAGTGATATTATCTTAAAAAATTATTGTTGACTCATTCATTGTTTGGGGAATACCATATGAACTATGTATGTGACTTATTACTGATCTTAACCAGATACATTTTCGACTAGTTTCATATAATGGCAATATTTCAGCGTGATTCAAAGATGTGGCGCCTAGATTTTGTTTTACGGATCACTACAAAATAGTCGTACCATTAAACGTAAAAATGTATTCAGTTTAAGAACGGACCATGTATGGATCCAAAAGATATTCAACATCAGCATTTCCAATCAACCCAAAAGAATTATTTGAATTTGAGTAAAATAGTTTCAAATCAATAGTTTCGCGAAGGTATTTAAGAATATGTTTATTTTCGTTCTTGTGTCAACTAATTGGAGTGAAATTATATCTAGCCAATAAGTTACTAGAAAAAACTATATCTGGTCTCTTACATTGGGCTAGATATAGAACGACACAAATAGCACTCATATATGGTGTTCTAAGATCCAAAACATTTTCATCTTCATCTTTAGGTCTAAATGGATATTTTTTTGATTAAAGGAACGAACAACCATCAGGTACTTAATGGATGACACTTTTTCAAAATGAAACATTTTAAAAAATTTCAGTACAAACCTTTTGATGGATCAAAATCCTATCAAATTTATGTTTCATTTCTAATCTAATGCAATATTTCATTTTTCTCGGATCTTTCATTTTGAATTCTCTTTCAAATATTCAGTAGTTCTTTGAATTTCATCTTGGCTTTCGATTAAATTCATATCATCCACATAAATTACTATAATTACAAAACTGAATTTCGAGTTTTTCAAATGAATACACATGAGCATAAAAAATCATTAATGTACCATTCTTTAATCAGATACTCACTCAGACAATTATATCATATTTGTCTGGGCTGTTTTAATCCAAAAATGATCTTTGGAACTTCACAAAATATAAACCCACGATCTTTATTCATTTTGGGAAGTTATAATCCTTATGGAAGTTTCATAAAAATATCAGTATTGAGGGAACGGTACAAAGATGCAGTAACCACATTTATTAAATGCATTTCAAAATTTCTCTTTTTGTCCAAATTAATTAAAAATTGAAAAGTAATTATATCCATCACAGGTGAATATTTCATCAAAATCAATCCTAGACCTTTGGAAGAAACCCTAAGCAACCAATCAAGATTTATACCTCACAAATTTATTTTTCTCATTTCATTTCCTAATAAGTACCCATTTGTAACTAAACTAGTTGAACACCTTTGGGTGTTTGAACTATGAGTCCAAAACCACTTAATTTGTCTAATGAGTTTAATTCGGCCTAAATTGCTTTTTCCATTGTGGTCAATCATTTTGTTTCTTGCATTCATTGATGGATTGTGATTCATATCATTATTCATTATCTCTGTTGCTACTACATATTAAAGCATGTCATATAATATAATATCTTTATTGTTCTAGATATTTTATATAATTTGTAAATATCTTATCATTCCTGAAGTCAAGTTTTCTTCAGATATTATTTTCATGATTAGGATTTTAAATTTCCAAAATTTGTAAATCTGGAGAGGCATTTCTTTAATAGTGTTCTCATATTTACTTTTTCATTTACGTGATACATTATCTTTGGACCTAATATGTCTACCACGTTTTCTATAGATTTTAGATGCTTCATTTGCCTGAATTTATTAATTAAAACTACCAGTCGAGCGGGTGTATTTCGAGCAAAGATACGAGATTTAGTCACTCTAGTTGTATTATTTTTTTTTTCCATATGAGTTCATAATTCGATTTGATAGGAGTTTTATTTTTATCAAATCGCGAGAATATTTATTCATTAAAATGACAATTTGCAAAACGTGCAATAAACAAATTCGCAGTCATAAGTTCAAGATATCTAATTATTACTGGTAAGCCATAACCCACATAAATCTCCAGACAATATTGGGGATCCCTTTTTAGTTCTTTAATGTGGTGATATGGAAACATGTACGACACAATAAAAAAATTTCAGAACATATACGACAAGATTTTCGGAACATATACGACAAGCTTGGTAGGTGTTGCTTTCCGAAGGATATTGGATTACGTTGTTTAAGTCTATACAGTTGTATCTTTAAAATTTTGTTAAGTTATGTTCTACACATATAATGTTGAAATGTAATTAGTGGTGATGTAATATATTATCATTTATCTGAATTTAACTGTCAGGATAGATTTTATTTGACTTTGACTTAAATGGTGTAATTTTCAGGATATTTGAACCTTTTGATTGATTTTTATTTATATTTTATTATTTATTTTCTTTGATTTTTTAAAAACTCCAACTCTATCAAATGATTATGCTATTTTTCATGTGTTATTTATAAAAAATTTAAATTAAAAAAAAAACAACCAATATATATATATATATGGGAAAGGCTCTAAATTTGAATAATTAGATGTATATGACTAAAATATCATAATAAACCGTATAAAAACAGGATTTCTTTATTTGGTTTTCAGATTGTTGCAACATCTCGACTCCATGGACACAAGAATGAATGGCATGATGAGTCGGTGGTTCTATGATAAAGTAAAGTAGGTTGCATATAATTCAATATCAAGGATAAATTGGCTTTATGGTGGTGGCCATCTTTTTCATGTGATTAAAATTTGAGAGAAAGAAAGAAAGACAAGTGTGGATGCTTTTTGTCGACTTTCCATGACCCGCTACAACTTTCTTATACCCAACAAATACTTCCTCCGTTTCAAATACTTGCAACATTTTATATGGGCACGCTATTTAATATTAACTTTAATCGTAAATATCTTTAATAATATACGATTAAAAATTATATAAATTTAATATTTGAAAAATATATATCAAGACGAATAAAACAATACCTCACTTGACTATATTTTTTCTTATACATAATAAATAATACATTAAATACAAATGATTAATTCTCACCAAATCTATTTGGATTTTGTAGATTTGGTATGCCAGCTGAGAATTAGGCCTCTTTACATCTATATTTATATTGTATTATATTTACTTCCATTTTTCTATTTTCAAAATTATATTATCCTTTTAAATTATATACTATATTTTAATTGCAAATAGTTTTATATAATTATAATAAGGGTGAGATTAATAAACGAAATTTAAAAAAAAAAAATTAAATATATGATCTAATCTCTTACCAGGAATAAAATATTACATTAAAGAGAATTATGAATCAAAATTAAATATTTCGAAATAATTTATTAAAAAAAATTTATAAATTAAATTTTGGTGGACGGTCTTTTAATATAATATTTTATACATGAAACAATTATATTTTTAAATATTTTTTAAAATGATCATAATTTAATCATTTTATTCGTATTTATTATGAATTCTGTAATTACCGGATTTTAAATTAGTTAATACTACATTTTATTTCAATTTCATCTTTAATTTTAATTAATTCATATTTTAATTTATAAATATTTTAATTAATTTATATATAAATATTATATAATTGATAAATTAATAAATATATATTTAACTTATACATAAATTCTAAAATTAATAATTAAATACGATATAGATTAATGATTAATGATTAACAGTTTAATCGGATAAATACATTTGATAAATAACAATTATATAAAAAATATAATTGATATTGAAACAAATCATATAATCACTCTTTAACACTTTAATTATTGAATAAATCTTATTATGTTTCAATGGTATTGTCTAATTTAATGATTTTAATTGTTTCTTCTAAGAATTTTATATTATTTTTTTTTAGTTTTATTAGTGATGCATACACCTTAGATTTTAAATATATATATATATATATATATTTCGTGCAATTTTAGTGGTATCACTTATTTAACAATTAATTTTCAACTAAAATTTTTAATTTTATAAAGAGAAATAAATAAAAGTACTTAAAAAATAAAGTAAATATTTTACATATATTAATATGGCACAATATATTTATTAAATTATTTTTTATAATAGTTATTTTTTAAATATTATTTTATTTTAAATATATTTTTATAAAAAGTTAATTGTACTCACACTCTGAATGAGAATAAATTATATATATAAATATTTTAGTTTTAATATACAATTACCTCCCTTCTATCCATAAAAGGAGTGAAAATATGAGGTAAAATTAGCACTACATCATTACATCATTTAAATATATTCATAATTATAATTTTTATTATTATACTTATATGGATAAATTTATTAATTAGACACGGCTTTATTATTGGATAAAGAATTGTGAGTGTATATTAATATCAAAATATTGTAATTTATCAAATGGAGCGAGTGTAATTAATTTTTTATAAAATAATATATATATATATATATATATAAAATAAATTTAAAATTAAAGTGTGGTATATCGCGGTATTTATCACCTGGTGAATATTTTACATGAAAAATAAAAAATAAATTTAAAATATACAAAATCTTAAATAGATAAGCTAAGTCTATAACCATGATTCTATTATTCAACCGAGATAAGTTCGGTTCATATTTGGCATTATAATGAATAAAAAATTTAAAAAAAAATTAATTAAAAAAAAAAAAAGTATTAAGTGAGTGGTACATCTTCTCACACTCCCTAGATTGGTGGCAGTATTTCACTCTCTCAATGGGTGGCATTAGAGTGCATGAATTTGTTCGGTTTGGTTTCGATGCAATCCAACCAAATCAAACAAGTCCAATTATTTATTTTTTAAAATTAAATTGGTCAAATTCAAGAGGAGAGAAAAACTAAATGATTATTTGCATTTGGTTGAGTTTAATTTTTTTATATAAATTTATAAATTAAATATTATATTATTAAAACTTAAAAATATTATTAAATATGTAAATTAATTAAATAGTTTAATTTGACATTGAATATAAATAATATTAAACTTTTATACATTTAAAAATTTAAATATAAAATATTTTTTTAATAAATTAAATATACTTAAATATATAAATTAATTAAAAAGTAACAATATAAATATATATATATATTTAAATTAAAATTGCGATATAATTTTTATATGTATTTTTTACACAAATACATAATAAATAGAGAGAGTAGGAAAAAGAAATTACTAGGATGAATTGAATAAAATAAAATAAAAAATTTTTAAAAAACATATTTTTCGAATCCAATCCGATCTAGTGAGGGGGTTGTTTTTATACCCACCCAATCCGGCGGTCTATAACGTGTGGATTTTCACCACTGACCACAGCTAAAGACAACAGAAAGTAGACTTATTCAAGAGAGAAATAGAATTTGATACATATGTAAACTAATCGTCGAATGGGTACTGTTCATACCTCATTGTACAGTCAATGAGCACTAAACGACTCCCTATCCTACTGGGACATGAATCGAACATGGAAGTCTTGGCAACACCTAGACACACATTGCAATCTGAAGCTGATAGGTTTCTATTGCAAGCTGCATGTCCATAAGCAAAAGCATTCGGATATGGAGAGATGTTGTAGTAATCATAACCTTTGATTGTTGGTGTCACGCTCTCTAATTCTGCAGCCACATACTTCAAACTCAAACCAAAAGGATCTCCACTTGTGTACACTCCTGCGTTGCATAGAGCAGCAACTACATTTGTGTTGGGAACACTGTCTGCGATTCTTGACAACATAAACATTACTAGAACTGTTGTTGTGAGTTTTTGAAGAGAATCCATCTCTGTTCTCTCTTCTATTCTTGGGTTGTTTTGGCTTTCGTTTATAAGCCTTTCAGATTCATTGGTTTTTTCATTAGTGTTTTCCTGGTGGGCACGGGTTTTGTCCTACTGTCTTGTATTATTGATTTGTCTCATTCATTTGGCCATACATTAGGTTAGCTGTTATTGTCAATTGTGAAAGCACCTCTAATCATTTGTGGGTTTTTCATCAGCCTCGTATTGCATCTTATCCCTTAGAAATTTATTGTAAACATCTATTTTTTCCCACATTGTTTTAATGGGTTCTATTCTATTCTCTAATTTATGGAATTAAAACAGAACTCATCTGCATAATAATAGTCTATATAAACAATAAATATATATATATACATAATCTAAGGGTCGATGCAATATTTGGAGAACGAGCCGAGAGGGGAGCAAGCTGACCTTCCAGTTTCCTTGGTCTGCTTCTGCCTTAGCACCAGCTCGTCCTTGGCAATTATGTATTTATTGTAATTCAACAGGACGAGAATTATTTCATTCTAGGTAATTAGGAGAATGAAGGTGTTCCATTCCATCTCTGTGATTTTATCCGAAACTATAAAACAACAGTGGTTCCTTGTCTCTCTCTTCTACACTTCTTAAACCTTATCAACTCCAACAACAATAATAATAATACAAACTGGACACTACATAGACATACATTGTACATACTGAGACCCCATATTTGTTCCGCTGATAGCCCCTGCATAGTAAGAAAATGACAAAGTCAAGTACTCAGCAATATTTCCTCCTAAGAACATGAATCTCTGAAGAAAGTATCATGTGTTTCAACCTAAAATCATCATACTAAAACATCAGCTTAATATCACTGCGTGTCCCAGTGTTATTATCCCTCTATAACATTCCACTTGGGACAGCCTAGATCACTTGAATCAAATTCCTATGCATAAAAAGTTTACTCACTATTGATTATAACTGCAATGAAATGACTCCTGATAAAGAGTCTACTGTGTTAAGATATTCAGACAAGACAACCGACAGTGTAGACCATTCATTATAAGGGAATACAATGGCCAGTCAGCCATTACCCGGGTAGCTCATTCATATCATAGGACACATTCAATCAACTATAAGTTAGTAAAATATTTTATCTAATCTAACATCAACAGATTCAACAGATATCTGGTATATTACCTGGAAAGTTAGATCAGGCAATCATTTAATTTATTTACTTATTTAATGAAGCTATATTGCACCACAGTTCATATTTTGCATTCAACAGACTTCAAAAAAGTGAAATAATTATAAATTTAGCATGTTTCATACCTGAAGTTATGACTCAGGGGCTCTCAAGAAGCTCCTGTCTTTGTTCGGTTTTCCTCTCGTGATCCTCTCATAAACTTCAGCTTGCCTGATGACCTAAATGAGTGTATCAAAGGAGCATTCTCTTCCTCCTCATCTTGATCTTGGGCATCTTCCTGGTCTGATGCACTGATAGAATCATCTTCTTCGCCTGAACTATGTTCTTCAAAGAGTCTCTTTCCCTGGATATTTTGTCGCTTCCGAGGGCGTCCCCTTCGTCTTAATGCGTTACCTTCTCTTTCATCTGAAATAGAGAATACTGGTGTTAGCTCCGCAATACAAGCTCCAAGTACTTGATCAACTAACTGGTACATAACCATCTTTTAAATATTGATGTCAGCCAATTAGCAAAAACAATCATAAGAAAGTAGCTATGCAACTGAAGTAAACACTATATCACATCCATTAGTATTCTATTTTGAACTTCAAAATTAGCAGAGAAGAGCAACTGAAATTCAAGATAATTTCTCAAATGGTTTATAATGTTGAAAAAGCCCAAACCTCTCTTCCAAGCTCATATAGGTCTAGTTCCCATAAGAAAATGAAAATTTTAGTTTATATTTTAGGTATATGGCAAAGAAACCACATATGGATATGCAAGCAGTGCAGCCCCATATAAACTGCAACCCAAGGCAAGGAAAAAAAAAAGAAGGCAAGTCACATCAAAGACCACACCAGTTTCCAGAAAAGCACAACAAATTCAAACTCAATCAACAGGTCCAGTTTGATTAAAATTTCCAACACATCAAAGGCTATGTTTATGCTTAGGACGTGGTTAAAAAATAATAAGTTAACCATACATTTCCATGCATTATTTTCAAGATTGTAAATTTGAAACGGAAGTAGGGATATTATTGATGTCTCAATACCATTATATCATAAGCATAAGCCGCCTAAAATTTTTTTTAACATATTTATTTTTATTATTATTATTATTATTATTATTATTATTATTGTTGTTGTTGTTATTATTATTTTATTTATTTTATTTTATTTTTTGGGGGGTAAATGCTAGAAGAAACTCCCAAAAGCCACAGGCACGAATCCAAAAGTTTGAGCAAAGAACCTGTACAAGTGCTACATTCTAAACATACACTAACACGGCACAAGCAGTAGGGGACAGGGAGAGGGAAGGGGAGGGAGAGCAGGAGGGGGGGATCTTTGACTCCAGAGCAATTATACCTTGATATCCTTCATTCTTTGCATATTTGTCATGCAAAAAATCGACAAATGAATTGTAGGGACGCCATCCACTGGGATCTTCATCTGTGTTTATGTTCTCTGTTCGCTTTTGGACATCCTTTAGACTACATGCAAGTAAAAGTGTATTGAATTTTGCATACATTAATCCAAATAAAAAATAGGAAAGGAAAACCATAAGAAGATGCATAGCAAGATGAAGAAATCAGCAAGAAAGAAATTCTTACATGTCCAGTATGTCATGTGTAGGAAGTTTAGAGACAAACTGAAGCAAAACACCATCCAGAAAAGACAGTTGCTTTGGGGCATCCATGAATGCATACTCAATACCTTCTTTAACAAGTTTTAGGATGTCGAATCTGTACTTGTTACGGGCAGCACCAATGTAAGTCCCTGAAAGCCGGCCAGCCAGCTCCTTGCATTCTAAAAAGGACTTTTCTGCCGTGGATCTATCATCACTTCTAGAAAGTTCTACCAAATGACGTTTATAGGCCTGGAAGGGTCAAATCGAGAAAAAAAATTAAATATGTTAAAGATTTCAACAAGCCCACACACAATTCCAACAAAGGCAAACAATCCAGACTGCTTGCATTAATTATCTTGTTCACAGAGCATATATCATTAGTTATGCAATGTTGAAGCAAGAAAATGTGTTTGTTCAGATAGATTATTTTTAAAAAATTAAAAATAGAAATGAACCATTTAGACATATGGTTAAAGCAAGAAGGAATATATCAAAGTGATAATTCGAAATGTATTGACATCAGATTGTTGTCTAAGAATTACTATACCACTGCTAGTTGAAATGCAAAAATAATAAATAAATAATGGAAATCATAAAACAAAGAAAACAAAATAAATAACCAGTGACCCATTTAAATCAGCTTTCATAAAAAGATGTAATAGTTTAGCGACACATCAGTAAATATGAAGACACGTGGTCCATAGAATGCACTTTCCAAACACACGTCATACCCTTTTCATTGCTTCCAGAAAATATGTTGAGATAACATCATTTTTTTTCTTTAGAACCGTAATTAGATGCTTGACAATCTCTGCTACATTTGTTCCATGCATAACAAAATGAGAAATGATCTCTGGAGCTAGATACTCCTGCACCCACAACAGACATCACATGAAGCAAGTGAAAGAGCAGTTGCTAGTAAAAGAATAAGCAGTTTGGCAATAGAACACATAGCAATAGCATATGGCCCAAAGTGTGACAGGTTGTATAACACAAATCCATATATTTCACAAATATTCTCACGATCAACCTCATCTAATAGAGGATGAAGATGGGGAGGGGTATGGGGACGAGATCAAAACGTCCAACTCAAACTGTTATGTACTAAGAAATAATTAAAAAACATGTAAACCATTCAGCCTGCTTAATAAATAATGAACACATGCATTTATTATTAAACATATATGCTTACCTTAGGAACTGCATCAGTTGCAATCAATTTTACAGCAGCAATTATAACTGCATCTCTGTTAGTCTCCTCAATATACTCTTTGTTGACATCCTCATCTTCTGTTTCATCTGCAAGAGGCACATTAAAAGAATCAATTTCAAACCTAAAGTAAACAACACGCGTATGTGTACTCACGTAAATATGTGTACATTACACAGCAAATCATCATCACAAACTTAAACTTCAAGTAATTGCTACTTATTGACTAGGAACTTAAGTACTTTAAATCAATATGCTTTTCACACATATGATTCACCATTAGTCAGTTTCAAAATATAAAACATTAGGCACTTATCTGCTAAGAAAACAAAAAATGGTACCTGAAATATCGAGCTGTTTTTCACAGAGTTTCCAGAACTTCTTTACTACATTTACATGAGGACTGTATCCCAATTTTTCTATATTTGTTGAAGAAAAATTTGACCTTCTAAACAGGCACCACATCTCTGCAAGTATAGTGCAAACCTGGGCAAAAACAGATTCATTAAAAGTCAAATGGTTGCACTCCCAAAATTATTCAGAGCAAGATACATTGTCGTAGTTATCACTAAACAAATTGCTTACTCTGCAAGCTAGCTGATTTCCAAGTTCTCTCCCTTCTTCAATAGAGTCACAGCTATCTAGGAAGTACTCGAGTTCCTCAAACAGGGTGTCGCGATTCCGCAGTAGAGTAGATAATGATGCTTCAGAAACAGTTTCAGAATCTATAACTGAGTGTAGAGACCATGATAGATGCAAATAAATATTAAGGAGCAGGAATCCAATAACCTAGAGGAGTATGAGCAAGTACAAATAGCAGTTAGAAAGAGGGATTTAAAATGAAAGCTAATAGAATGAATCAATCATCATAGGATTGTGCTGCACACCTCTTCATCCATGTTTCTATTCTTGTGAAGAATCACCAACATATCATCAAACAAGCTATCAATTGGTACAGCCTTTGACAACTGAAGCTCATATAACCTTTTTGTATTCACGAGAAGAGAATAATCATCATCACCATTCTGCATGTTATATCATGTTACACTCAATTCATTAGAAACAATATTAAGCAGTCAAATAAAAAATTACCAGTACTCCTTTTATTGCAGATTTCAGCTTAGCAATAAGCTCGTCCTCAACATCCTTTAATTTATTACGAGCAAAATCCTGCAGCTCCCCTTGACTCTCAGTAGAACAAAACTTGAAAGATTTCACACAAGACCTCAATGCATCTTTTTCTCCATGTTTAAAAAATGCATCTTTAATAAGTTGAAGGACGGTTTTGAAATTCTGATAGGACAATTAAAATTGCAGTCATTTTAGGCAAGGTCAAATATAGCAAGTAGTTAGAATCTGCAATCAATTTTTAAATACAAACCTGTTCCTGTCTCTTCAGGGAATAAAGCTCAAGATTCAAATATATTATAATTTCCACTAGAGAAGGCACTTTTGCTTTGTCAGCCATAAATTTGCGCAATAGAAGAGGATAGTTCTTCATCATGGCAATAGTTAAGTCCCTTCTATTGTTTTCAAAAATTTCCTGAAATTCAAACAAATTTCCCAAGTTCAGAAAGTGTTAGGAGGTGCCACAAGCAGCATATTTTGTGTGATATTTACATATGGTGTATATAGACTTAGAGAAGGCATATGATAGGGTCCTAAGGGAGGTGTTGGGGTGGGTGTTAGAGCATTGAAGAGTGCATGTTAGATATACCAAAGTGATAAACGACATATGTGATAGGGCGGTGATGAGTATGAGGACAATTGGAGGATCCACTGAGGTATTCCCCATCAAGATTGGTATTCATCAAGGCTTTGCTCTTAGTCCTTATCTATGCACTATTGCGATGGAGGAGTTGACTAAGGAAATCCAAGGCAGGAGTCTCATGGTGTATGCTTTTTGCAGATGTATAGTTCTAGTTGGTGAAAGTCAAGAGGCAGTACATAGCAGGCAAATGCTAGAGTTGAAAGATTTTAAGCTATGTAGAACAAAATATGAGTATACGTATTGTAGGTTTGGTAATTTCAGAGGAGAGAGCGATAAAGTTTCTCTGGATGAAATAGATATTGACACTTCTAAGAAATTTAGATACCTTGGATCAATAATGCGAGAAGAGGGTGATATAGATGAAGATGTTGACCATAGGATTAAGGCAGGATGGGTAAAATGAAAGAATTCCACACAAGTAATGCTTTACCAGTATTAAAAGGGAATTTTTATAGGACTGTAATCTATCCAGCTATGTTATCTGGTAGTAAGAGTTGGCCAGTTAAGGGACAACACTTACACAAACTAAGTGTGGCAGAGATGCATATGTTGAGATGAATGATTGAACATACAAGGATGGATTGTATTTGAAATGAAAAGATTCGTGAGAAGATGGGTGTTGCACCAATTGATGAGAAGTTGTGTAATGGATGCCTAAGATGGTATTCACATATTCATCATAGAGGCTCCACTGTGTACATGGGAAATAGTCCAGTACCTAACACTAAGAGAGGAAGAGAGAGACCAAAATTGACGTGTAGATTTAGTGAGACATGATTTTCAGGATTAAGTTTTGAAAACAATCTACATCAGAAGCAGATTAAATCTTGAAAACAATCTACATCAGAAGCAGAGAATTCGTATAGCCAACCCCAATTGAATTGGGTAAAAGGCGTGTAGTAGTTGTATTTAGGCAAAAAGAATCATTCAGTCACAATAGAAAAGATAACCTATATTTCCCAATCTACAATCACACATAATTTGTATATTTCCTTCCCTTTAGAAAAACTTTTACCAACTAAATAGAAAACAAAAAGGAAACAGTAATTAGAAACAGAAACAAGACATTTAGCAACTCCATGTTGAAGGAAGCATAGAAGGAAATAGGAGGGATTTCACATACTTTTTGAGCCTTATTGTGATATTGCTTTCTATTGTCAGATGCAGGAACAATTCTCTCCCCCACAGCTTTTCTAGCTGATGCAGAAAGAAGTCTGATCAAATTTGTTCCATCTTCATCACTAAGCTCAAGCAGGGGATTCTCCTCCAACAATATAGAGATTATACACTTCCAGTCCTAACAGAGAAGTAGGATAGGCATTAAATTAGTTTCATTTATGAGTACTCATTCCAGTGATATTAACAAATGCGACTAGGATGGTATGGATTGATACAGAACTTAAATTAAAAAACACAGATATTACACTCAAAGACCCATAACCAGACCCACAGTTCAAGAACAATCAACATCATTTTTTATCACCATAACCAGATAATTCAGCCAGGTGGAAGTAGACTGCCTGAAGTTTATCACACTTCAACTCAGCTAAAGACATTATCAGGTTCATTCACAAGTTTCAAACCTAAGGCACATCATGCCCTGAGGACAGGCCAGGTACATACCTTCATGGCCTTCATGTACTCCCAAACATCATCAATGACATAGATACTTAAAATTGGTTCAGCTGAAAACTCCCTTAGTATATGCAGCATTCTGCTCAGATGTACCTCAGAGGACTCGCTATCCTTGTCTGGAAAGAATATCATTCTATAATGAGTAATTGACATAATTGACATAATTGACTATGAGAAAACAGAGCAGAATACAAAAAATAAAAAATAATAATAATAAAACAAAAACCTTTCGAGCTGGATTGGGTTATGTTAAATTTTTGTGCAATCAGGTGATCATACACCAATTCCCCAATGGCATGCCTAATTTCAGGAGGGTCATCTATTAGCAAATCATATAGAGAACCAAGTTCTTCATCGTGGAGAAGCCGATGTCTGCAAGAAACAAGAGTCATTCTCAGGAACAAGCCTGGCAAAAATATTCTGAGATGTAACATCATTAAAATCAAGAAAAAAGAAGAAATAGATACCGCATCAATTGTTTCACCAGCCCTATAGCACAAACAGCTACTGAAACGTCAATATCATCAGCAAGTTCAATCATCCGGTTTGAAAATCTTTCAGTAAAGAGACCTAGTGTGGGAACATTATCATCCACCTCGTAAAGGTTTCGCAGTGCCAAGACTGACGCTTTTCGTACACCAGCACTCTATTATTGCACATGATAAAAAGCAGAAATTTAGATTACCGTCAGACATGGCTGAAAAATGGACATCTTATGAAATCAGAAATAAATAAATATATACTTTGTCATTCAATGTCCAACCAAGATACTTCAAGTACAGATCTTGCAAAAAGAATGATGGATATTGCAAAATCCACACACCAAGAGACTGGATGCACGACATTCGTATAGCAGGATCAATATCTCGATACCGGTGCACAAATAACCTTCATAAACAGCAATAAGATAGTTAAAGGATGTTCCACTACCTTCCATCTTCAACAACATATTCAAAAAATTTTACCCAGTAAATATTTTGCGCATCATATCCTCTAGGTCAGTAATATTCTTGTGGGTTGTTGATAACCTTTTGTTCAGTGACTCCACACGAGGCCCCTCATTCCCTTTTTTCTTTTCAGCATTCAACTGTCTTTGAGTAGTTTCTCGATGTTTACAAAGTGTATTTGCAACAGATACAAATGAAGTTACAAGTTGGAGACCCATCAATGAAGCAACTTGCCGATAAACTCTTGGAGGAGTGCTATCCAAAATTTACACAAGGTAAAATTCAATTAAACTCGTCAATTAACAAATCACATAAGATTATGAGGGTTTAGGCTAACCATGATAGAGCAATTATATAATCCATGCACTTGTCAAACAAAACCTTATCAAACAAGGGTCCATTCTGGCACTCAAAAACTAGATGATCCCAAAAGGAAATAAGGTTGTCCTTAAAATTTTTATATTCTCTCTTTTTCGAACTTTGATAATCTTCAACTTCTCCCTGAAGTTTCAAAGTTAAGCTGACACTTCAAGAACAAATGGTGTACAGGATGCAGTAAAAAGCCTAGCATGTTTAACATATAAATATGCCAAATAAAAACTTAATTGGTTTAGATCAAAAACAAGAAAAATATGGGGAAAATGTTAACTACGAAACTAATATGGAACAAGAAAAATTCATGTATACACAAGTTTAGGATACTCTTCTAGCCAGATTCACTAGAGAGACTACAACATCATCAACATCAATCTCATCCACAGATTCTCCTTGGAGATGATATTTGGCTCCACATGCCTACACAAGAGAAAATACATCAGTCAGCTTCAAAATTGAACTCCAATGTACAGTTCCCACACCTTTCCATCAATACTTTTAAATTTGCATAGTACCTCGAATAGCATAGTCAAGAGTTCAGCCGTTGCAGGTTTAGCATCCTTTTCATACCGCTCAACCCAAAGCTTCACCACCTTAGGTATAGTGTTTCCATTACCCCTAACAGTTTCTGCAAGAGATTATTTAACATCAACTCCACCAAGCAATACGGATAAAGAGGTCCAAAATGAGGATGAAACTTTTAATGTAATACACACCAACAATTGATTAAAGCCAAAATATTTATATAATAAAATCTAAACTTATTTAAACAAATTTGTTCCCCGTCTTGCATTCATTATATGGTATTCAACACACTTTCTATAGAAGAATACAGCCGCGTGCCGTTTCATTACATATATATAACGGATATATCAGTCTGAATCAACATCTTCTGTTAGCAGAAATTCAAATTCTCAACAGGTTATAAATAACGCCAACCAGGTCATAAGCATAAGCAGTGATTGATCTCAGCATGTATAGGTGAAACACTTGCCAACTGGACATCCCATATTGAAAATTCAAAACAATATTATAAAGTGCACAAATTATCAGCAAAAAAACAAATAATCAACACAACAGCCGATGGAGAACATAAACCATACAGTCCAATAATTGACTGCCACAATCAACTTGCAATTCAAATTTGACCAGCACTCTCCACAAAACCTCCGACACCAAATTTTAAAATCAACGACGCTCGTATCCACAAGCAAATTAAACCATGAGACAGTAAATACTAGTAGGTTTACCGATCAAGCTCAATTTAGCTGTCTGTACAGATGCAGCCGTCGCTTCGGAAGCGCGACTCCGCTTAGTTCTAGGACGAATTTCTTCAAAGTCGTCCGGCGAGCCCTCACGAACGACATGGTTGGGGCTCTGATCACTGGCATCACTGGTTCGATCGTAATCTTCTGTATTAGCATTGGTTTTAGTTGCCTTCCTTTTCTGCACATGAAACCAGGTAAAGTAAAGATAGAGCAAAAGGAGCGATACTGAGCAAGGGAAAGAGAAATTGAAGACAAACCCCGCGTCTTGCGGAGGTGTCCGGCTGGTCCTCCATGAGCTAGGGTTTGAGCAGCTCAGAATTTGACTTGAAGGAGGAAATTGTTTGACCTAGATCTGCAAGGTGGAGTGAAGAGAGAAGAGAACTAAGAAATCTCCCGCCAAATAAAACTTGAGGAGATAGTGGTGGGATTAATAAGCCTCGATGCTTTCTCTGACAAATAGCCATCTGCCCCCATCTTAAAAATGAACAGATAAATAACTAAAATGAATTTGAATATAATTTTTAAGACAAATTAAGGGACTTTTTTTAATATTTTAAATATATATTTTTGGACATTTCTATTTTAATTTTTACAAAACATTTTTTTAAAATTAAATGTTAAAACCTTATCCAGAAATAGATAGAACACTTAAATTTCTTTATTATTTTTTAATATTCTAAATTTGTTTTTATTTTTTAAATTATTATAGGAAAATTATTCATGTGGGGTGATTTAACGCCACCATAGAATACCATATTTACTATTTAAAAATTATATTTTAAAAAAAACTTAATTGTTCATTATTAATTTGTGACTGTTTTAAAATATATTATACATATAGTATTAATGTAATAAAAATAAAAATATTATATTTACATACTATTCTATTTTAAATAATAATAATAATAATAATAATAATAATAAAAGCTTGGTAATTAAAATAGCATAAACTTGGAATACAAATAAAAATAATATATTTTAATTCTAACTTAAGATTATTTTAATTTACTTTAAACCAATGTTATGTTGTAGTTTATTTTTATGACAAATAAGTAGGAGCTCAATATTCTATGTATATGAATATTTATATTTGAAATGCCTCGTAACTTAGATATATATGAAAAATAAACACAAAAATATCATACAATCCCTATCCTCTACTTTAACATGGTAGAGAACTAAATAATAGTTGGTTTTATGAAATTTTTTAATTGAAAAATAATATAAATCTTATACATCATACACAATTTTAATTATTTCATACTATCCTAAATACCACCAGTAATATAACATACTATATTTTACTATAGTATAAATTTATAAATAATAACATAATTAATAATTAGATAAATATTAAATTATATTATGATAATATACTAATAAATATTTTGATAAAACATACTATTATGGTGTAATAATTTTTTTTTTAATAGTGTATAGTTTTTTCATTTATATATGTAAATAATGAACCATACATATAAATGAAAAATGGGTCAAAATATAAATTTAATAAGTTAATGGAAAAGTTTATAATAATAAAAGCATAATAAGAGGGGGGAAAAGCACAAATAAAATTAAAATGTTAACACTATATATAAAGAGGTCATAAAATATTATCTCTTTTTTTATTTTCTATTTTGATACTTGTAATAGAGAAAGTGGGTTGGAGATACATTTTACAACTTTTTTACTTTTATTAAAGAAAATTGTTAAAGATGGTCATAGTGTTTTTTTTAATTGATACAACTGTTTATTGAAGGATATAAGTAATATATATATATATATATATATATATATCCCACCAACTAAATTAATCATTTTAATAAAAGTAGTATAATATATTCAAAACTATCCGCCTCATAATGTCTAAATGTAATATATCAAAATTTAATTTTAAAAGATCATAGTCAATACTACTCAATATAAAAATATCAAAAGATTTAATTACCTAAGAATTAAGTAAAACTTAGATGATCATGCAATGTAACATCCGGTTTTTAAGTTTAGAAATTTTTCGATTTTTTTTAGTCAATTTTGAAAGTTTTCATCAAAGTCCAAATTTTTGGAATTCTATATAGGAATGAATCGAAAAATTCGGTCTAAGAATACAATGATAATTAGAGACTAAGAAGAAATTGATTAATAAAAGTGATTTTGAAATTATTTTTGCAAATTGGGTTTTAATCCAAAAATTGGAATTTTTAAGACAAGAATGGATTCTTATAACTCAAATAAATTCTCGGGCCGTAATAAATTGTTTTAGTCTCGAAAAGTGTTTTTGAAGCTATTGGTGAGCGGTTTAGAGAGTAGGAAAGTGAATTGGGCTTGTTAGTGGGCTAGATGAGTAATGGGCCTAAAACTCCACTTAAAGGTCCATTAACACTCTAAAGCCCTTCTATCACTCTATACCCTCTTTAAACCCTACCAAAACCCTCTCATTTCCCAAACACCACTCTCTTTTACGTAAAATACTACTCTCCCCACTCCACTCAAGCTTCTCATTTTCCATTCACCATCACCAAGTAAACCCACCCCAATCATCCTCTCAAACTCTCATTTGTAAACTTTCAAAAGGAGCTCAACCTTCTCCCTTTCATCTTCTTACTTGGTGTATCCTCAAGGAAACCTTTTTATGGCGTATTATCTTTTTACTTGGTGTGTCCTCAAGGAAACCTTTTTATGGTGTATTTATAAGGGATTGTTGTTCAAATTCAACTATAACATGTTATTAAGGTAGAAGTGCATATATGCTTCTGGTTCATAGTCTCAAGTTATTTTGACCTTTAGTTATCATTTGGGCAAAAACTGGATTATATATACTATAGTTGTAATGCATGATAGAGTAATTGTATTTATTGTGTCTTGACAATTGATAGGAAATTTGAATATTGGAGGAGACCGAAATTGAGAGGCCTAGCTTGTTTTCTTTAAATGAAAGATTAACATTTTCATTTTGAACTCTATGGAATTTGTTGATGGTTGTTTTATGTTCGATGCTTTAAAATTGACTAACTGCATGCTCATTAAAGATGATATGAAATGAAATGGAAGTGATGAAAATTACCCTTTTTTGTCTTGAAGTGTGAATATTCGGGTTCGTGAATATTGTTAGTTGAATGGTGATATATAGATGTATGTTGAAGAAAAATGATGTTATATGATCATGTGATGACATGGAATGCTGTAGCAAATTCATCTACGTAATGATTTGGGGATTTAAGAGATAAGGTGCATTATAACTAAAGGTTGTGTAAAGGGTGTGTTATGCCCAAATTGCCTCTAAGATGTCAAATGCATAGTATGAAAGGTTAGTAGGTGGTTAAATGTGTATGAATCATCTTAATGGAAAAGATTATAGAGAAGTAGTGTCATGCCACAGGGAAATCAAGATATATTTGAACATATCTGACATATGTGAATCATGGCTAAGAGATCAAACCTAAAAAACTAAGTGATAGCTTCTGTTAGGTGTGACAACACCATAGCCTTCAAGCCTATTACTAAGAAATCCATAATGTGGTTATCCAACCCAAAAAATGGTATAACTACTTCCACGGATTTTGGTCCTTTAACCTTATCGAGAACTTAACTTGTAACACCCCATATTGAGGCAGGGTTAAAAGGAATTGAATTGCTACCCATATCACCAATGTGCACATTGTTTTTCGGGAGTCCAGAACTTGAGAACTCCAAAGTTAAGCGTGCTTGGCTTGGAGCAATATTGGGATGGGTGACCTTCCAAAAAGTTTTCCGGAAAGAATGCGAGTGAGGATAAAGCATGCTGGAAAGCGTAATGGTGGTCCGTGGGGCTAGTGATCAGCCTTAAGACCGATTTTAATAACGTGACGCCCTGCCACTGTACTTCGGGTTCATCTGGGGGCGGAGGTCGGACGTTACAAATGGTATCAGAGCAACTCTCCGACTGCGAGTGTGCCTATGGACATAAGAGCCCTGGGCATTCGTTTAGCAGGGATAAAGGTTCTGAGGTTCTGGGAATGATGTGGGTCAACCACAACGATGACGTTGTGTCCTAAGGGGGTGGATTGTAACACCCCATATTGAGACAGAGTTAAAAGGAATTGAATTGTTACCCATATCACCAATGTGCACATTGTATTTCGGGAGTCTAGAACTTGAGAACTCAAAGTTAAGCGTACTTGGCTTGGAGCAATCTTGGGATGGGTGACCTTCCGGAAAGTTTTCCGGAAAGCATGCGAGTGAAGACAAAGCATGCTGAAAAGCGTAATGGTGGTCTGAGGGTCTAGTGGTCAGCCTTAAGACCAATTGTAATGACGTGATGCCCTGCCACTGTGCTTCGGGTTCATTCGGAGGCGGGGGCCGGACTTTACATAACTTATATTTTTTACTTTGGCCCTATTGTCCTACTTTCACTATATAAGTTAAAGTTATGGGTGATTGATACATTTGGTGAATCGTGTTGATTGTATGATTGTAATATAAATTGCATGCCATTATAACTTTTAATCGTGGTTTGGTTGTTGATTTGAGATGAAATGAACTTAATTGCCTAATTATGGCTTAATTGAGTGTTGGGTATCTTTAAACTATATCACAAGGCTAATAGAACCCTTGGAGCTAACTTGGTAGATGGTTTTGGATTGAAAAAGATATGTTTTACCTTCTTTGGTGTATTGGGCGCCTTGATCGACATCTTAGTCAAGAAAACCAAGGCCCGAGACGAGCCACAAAAAGCTTTTAGTATACTTCTGGGCTTCTTGGTCGGCAATTTGGTCAAGTGGACCAAGGCACGGACTAAGTCGTCAGGGACTCTTGATATAGTTCTACACGTGTTGGCTGGCACCTTGGTCATGAGTTCAAGACGCAAGTTAAAGCGCTAAAAACTCTTGGTGCCATTTTGAGCGTCCCGATCGTCGGCTTGGTCAGGTAGACCAAGCGCGAACTAAGATGTCAAGAAGCCTCGATGCCGATTTGGTGTCCTAGTCAAGGTTCTGGTGGTCTAGTCAAGTCTACCAAGGCATGATACTTAAAAACTTGGACTATAAATTCTAATCATCATATAAAAATGCCAAGCAATATCTATCTTATCGCAATATAGCGGTTATGGGTTCGTACCCAAGAGATTATACTAAAATCATGCCCAAGAGTTAAAAAGTTTCAATATACTTCTAAGTTTAAGATATCATCAATTCAACACTAATGAACAGTTAAGTAAATTCAACTAGAGGATTAAATGCACACTTATAAAATTGCAAATTATTACAAGGAGATCATGGTTGAATACTCATTCCACTAGATAGATACTTGATCACTTTTTTAAACATTTCATCAAATATCTATAACACTAAAATATAGCTTAGATCAATTAAGTATCAATATTAGATTCTCTCAAGCTCTAACATCAATTTATCATTTACAACAATTATATGTCTATAAATTGAAGTAGATAAACTAATAAAACACAAATCCAAAACAAGAGGATTAAAAATTACTTTGTTTAGTTTCCTTTTAATCATTCACATTATATCTAATCATGAAATTCTTATGTCTAGCTTCTTTAAGGTTAAATCTCTATTTCACTTGACTTTCACCAAATGAGCAATTAACACACAAATCATGCTATATTAAATAATTCACCATTAAAATATATGAAAAACTTTATAATCACAATATCTATCTAGATCCATTGTGTATTCAACCACTACTAAGTTAACCTAGCATATCTAAATAATTATGAGTATAATTCAATAAGAAGTCCATATCAAAGCTCTAGAAATGAATGTAAAAGTGAAGGTTTAGATGAAACTTTTGGTGATGATGATGGATCTAGAGCTTGAATACTTGGGTCTTGAGGAGTTGAACTTTCAAATCCACTCCTCTTGAAATTGAGAAAGAAAAAATAAGAACAAAGTGGTTTTCTCTTTCTTGCTAATCTATGAAGTATGTAAGAATGTCACAAAAATGATCCAAGATCCCTTTCTTAAAGTTTAAGACGATTATTTATAATACAATTCAAATCCATCACGAAATGGCTCCAAAACATTTTTTTTCTAAAATGTCACTAATACTGAATTGTAGTTTGGTATGGAGATTAGCATAGAGCTTGGACAGAGAGCACAATTTGTCTTCTAAAGTCATATCAAGCTCTAATTTGGTGGTCATTTCGGTAATCAGCTCGGACAAAAAGCTTCATTCCTGGACATGCATTTAACCGAGCTACAATTCGGTGACGAGCTTGGTATCAAGCTCGGACAAAGAGGATATTTTTCTTGACAAGGATTAGTCAAGCTCAGACAAAGAGGATATTTTTCTTGACAAGGATTAGACCAAACTATAATTTGGCATCAAGCTCAATATCTAATTCGGACAGAGAGGATCTTTTCCTTTCACCTTCTAGACCGAGCTGTAATGGCACGACATTGTGTTCGGACAGAGATCTTTCTCCTCATAATCTTCCTATATTGAACTGTAGTTCGACACTTAACTTGGTTGTAAGCTCGGACAGAGAGTTTTTTTTAATCATTCAATGCCGAGCTGTAGTTTGGTATATAGTGCGGTATTTAGTTCGGACGTAGAGGTTGCTTTTGAATGATTACTCAATACCGATTTGTAATTTGGTAGTCAGCCCGGTAACGAACTTGGTGACCCTAATTCTCATCCATTTTCACATCTTTTTATTCTTTTACTCCAATACCTTCGCTTTCCTTCCTTTATATCTGTAGGTACCAAAATGATCTTTATACCTGAAAAACAAGCGAATGTGTCTCAAATATGTGCATTTCTTAAAGAAAATCATATCAAATTCATACTAATTTGCAATCATTTTCCAAGCTCACAAATTACCCCTAACTTGAACTATTGTTTGTCCTCAATAAATCAACCATAAACTCATCTTAACTCAAGAGAAACATAACATAAATGCAATTAACAAATAATATAATGAAATATTCTATATGCTACTAAAGATAACTACTACTTTCGTAGGTTACAACAAAATTTTTAAACTTAAACTTCAAGCCTTTAAACCTTTAATGAGCATTAAAGAAGATTTGTGTCTCCTAAGGGCTTACCTAAAGTGATACTCATAAACGTTTTTCATGAGAAAAGCCAACATAAAGTGTAAAAATCAAGGAAATAACAATGTTAGATCATAAAAACTGTAGGCAAAATCAACAAGGTATCAATTAATGCTAAAATCAATCAAATTGACTAATTCAATGTCATCTCAAAATCCAAGCGTATGGCATTCCATCAAGAACATGAGCTTTGAACTACAAACACAAGTTATCACTCATTTTGATATTTTTTATCATCTTTTGTCAAGATCAAAGCTCATAAGAACCTAATGACTTCACACACAATGCACTATTCACTTTAAGAATCAGAATTATACACCTAATCGATTATGATGATAGTACTTCACAAGAGCGAATCAAAGAAACTTTAGAGACCTGACGAAAAATAAAACATAATAAAGCACTACATATCATTTAGAGGTCTCAAGGAGTGAGTCGAATCTCAGATTTCCTTTGGATCACTAGCTTGCATTAAAAGTTGATGGGGTTAAGTTAGAGTTAGAGTAAATGGGAAAATGATATAAGGATCAAAGTAGAGATTCAAGAATAATCACCCTCACTCACTTCCCAAACCCACTTCAAGTGCTCTCAACAATGTTTCTAACTCAACTTCGTCAAATCAAATGAATTGAACTCCATCATTTTTTCCACTATTTACTTCCTAACTTCAGTTCACCTTATTCACTTTTCATTACTCTTTTCTTATTTCCAACTTCTACTATTCACAAAATACATACTTTTTCCTTTTTCTCTTACTTTCTTTTTCAACTTCCACAACCTTTTTTTTTTATCTATATACAATATTCCTTTCTTTCTTCTTTTATTTTTTTATGTAGCGCAATTCAATACCACCAATTTCTTTCAAACTTTCAACAATTTTCAACTAATTCTTTCCTTCCCCTTTTTCATACCCTAAAAGAACCACCACTTTTGATTCCCCTTTTATCCTTGAACCACAATAAGGTAAGATTGAGAATTTACTTCTCATAACTTGATAGTTTGGATAGACATGGGACCAAAGAAAACTTGAAGTGTTTGGCTTCAAAAAGGCTAAGGGATAATCACATAGCATTGTTGGGTTTGTGTTTAGGCCAAAGCTCTTTAAGTGGTTTCACTCACTCTCCAAGCTAGATCATTTGCTTGAGTGCATCTACATTCATTCATCTCCTAATCGATACACTATATACTTAAGGAATGCTTGAGAGTTCCAAGTCAACACTAAAAAGGCCCCTCATCTAAAGAAAGAAATTCAATAGAGATAAGTGTGTATAGCAAGAAATGAAGAAATGAATCTTTACGCTCAAGAATGAAATGCTTTTAAGCTTAAATCCTCTGCAAAAGGGATTTCTCCACTCGAAGCCTTACTTTTCATGTCAAGCCTTTCAAAATTGAATCAAGAAAAAATAGTCTCACTAAGCTCATAAAGCAAAATGAAATCAAGCTCATTTTAATTGCCTACTTGAAAGTTTTTCTCTCAGGAAGATTTTGAAAATAATTGTCTTACTTTTAATGGACGTATAGGCTCTTAATCATGAAAAATGAAAATGCAATGCATGACACACTATATATGTAATGCAATGTATGACCTAAAATGTACTAAAATGATAGAAATCAAAAGAATAATGAAAAGAATAAACTATGACTTACTCTAAACTGATCCTAAAAATAAAAACAACGAACATGACCCTAAAGCAATACTAAATGGTACCTAATTAAAACATGAAATGTTTCCCACTCTAACTTAAGGATATGCATTCTACTTAATGAATAAACTAAAATGTAATGCATTCCAAAAGATACGTAAATAATGAATAGAAGAGGAACAACCATTTGATTCAAAAGACCAATTCATACAAGTCTATCCATTAATTCATTTGTCATCAAACTCTCAAATTTACCACCCCCAACTTTAGATGTTAGTACTACCTATCGAATTGAAATTGAAATTCATACTCAACATCTAAAGTGAAATGATAAAGATCGAAATGAAACTTGAAAATGTTTTCATAACATATAAAAAAAGACCATATAAGGAATAGACATTCATCATATTACTGTTCCTTAAGTTAATACCAATGATCATTCAACATAAGAAGAGCAATTCACCAATATATCCCAAATATGATCATACACATTACTCTTTCCACATACCAAAACATTCGAAACTAGAAATAGTAAACAAAATAAAACTCCTAAACATCCGCAATACTCTTTCCAAAGACAATTAAAAACATCCATAAAACAACATTAATTATGGAAAAAGAGTAAAAGAACATAAAATCACAGATGATAAACATTTAGAAAGTGTGGATCTCACCGAGAATTTGATGGCATAGCTAAAGAAGATGAAGGATGATCTATGCGAGGTTTTGAAAGAGTAGTCATCATGCTCGCAAATAGAGTGTGAGTTGGAGAAGCATAAGCTAATGTAGTCAAAGTGGGCTGTGTAGAAAAAACCCTGAAACTACCAAATGCAACTCTTAAGTTAGAAACATCAAAAGTTAGGACATCCATCCTCTTATTACTCCTATCCTCTCATCAATCCTATCAAATTTCTGATCCATCCAACCCTTCAAGTCATCAAAATGTAGCTGAAACTGCTATTCTAAAGGGCTTTGCTGAGGAGGAATTGAACTCGGGAGTGGATTTCTTAATGAGATAGGTGGTGGTGAATGCAGTGGAGTTCTCGCATTATCACCCTCTTGTATTCTCCTTAAGCTCTTTTGACAACCACCACAATTACCATCATATGCTTCTAAGAAAACAAATTCAACTTCCCCTTTGGTGAAAGGAGACGATCATCCAGTCGGGTAGGTACACCTGCCAATAAACATAAAGCCGAAACCAAAGCAGGCAACAACAAGAAATGTGTAGCTTTAGATGATTGTCTATCTAAACTATTCAAGGGCCCATAAATCACATTATACATTCTTCCTCCTATATTCATAGGTCACACCCTTGACAAACAATTCAAAAACTTGATTTCATCTTGAGAAATGAAGCCACCGGAAGAAGGCTAAACCTAGCTCATGCAACACATTTCAATAAACATAAACCGAAACCAAAGTAGGAAACAACAAGAAATGTGTAGCTCTAGATGGTTGTCTTTCTAAACTATTCAAGTTCGCACAAATCACATTATACATTATTCCTCCTATATCATATGTCACCCACTCAACAAACAATTCAAAAACTTGATTTCATCTTGAGAAATACTATTTGAGGAAACCGCCGGAAGAAGACTAAACCTAGCTCATGCAAGCATAAATGTGGGATCCGGGTCCAACTTACCATACTGAATAATGGTTGGTCCACACCTAGGATTTCTATATCTCTTATTCCTCATTTTCCTTTCACATTTAGTTTCTTAGTAAAAATGAGTTACGGTATTCTGCCTAAATAGTAAATACATGTAATAAACAAGAGAATACTAAATATTCGAGTCATAGAATTTCTCAATTCTGATACAAAGAACTTATTCGATCTAATAAGTCTATTTGATCTAATAGAATTCTTCTGTTTTATCCAAACTAATATCAATCCTACCCATTTCATGAATAAAATGTGGTCAATTAACCAAACAACAAAACTACTTATTACAAATAACATCTTATTGTTGCATCGAAATATATAAGTGTTAACTAATCTGGCTAATATTAAATTTAGTAAAGTGAAATGGTTGAATAATTAAAAATGAAATTCTTCAAAAATACACATTAAATACTAAAATTACACATAGTATTTCTCGCGGTAGATCCGTAATCAAACAAGTTCCCGCCGCAAGTAGAATATTATAACATGATTAATTAAATCACCTAACTAAATCACCACCCACCAATTTCGCCAACTAGGATTTTCATTTTCAAATTTTATAATAAGTGAAAGTATTTATATCTAAATTTTATCTCTTTACATATAAACCAACAATAAGCAGGGTCATAAAATCATAAACACTTACAATAAATATATAAGAACAAAAAGCTTACATAACTAATTATTATTAGTCATTAGAGCAGTTCATAAACATCAGTTGTACGTGCTAACACGTGCTTGTCCTTATTACAACTAATTCAACATATAAACTAATGTAAATGACTCTTTTCATTTCTTACTTTTCCTAAGCTCCGTAGTACGGACGTCTATTATCACCAGCCGAAACTTGGCTAACTTTATCTATTTATTTATGAAGCCGAAAATTTATTAGTTTATTTATTAGCAGGGAAGCTAGCGAGTTCTCCAAGCTCATCTACTTGTTTGACCAACTCTTCCATCCTCTCCACTAACTCCATCAATATGAACACGAAGCTACATGTATTAACTCCGTCAAGATTCTCCTCGGATGATAATAAACTCGAAGAGCTGACTAGCATTAGACTTAGGTCCTGTCTCATTGACTTCAGTTTCGAAGTAATTGAACTCATTGTTGTCTGGCATCTTTTCATCATCGCAATGCTCTGCCCTAACTCTCGTAATATCCACGCAAGTGATGACCCGACTATCTCACACGCTTCCTTTATAATTTCTCTTGATGTCTCCGAGGACTGTTAACACCACATTTAATCCACATGGATCAATGTTATTGAAGTTATCATAGTCAAAAGATTCGAATTTGTTTGATCTATATTCTTACGTACCTGTGTTGCAGATTGAAGACAAGTTTTGAATGACAGAGTAGTTACAGCAACATCTTGTAGAACCTCTCCGATCATTAGATACTTTTTCCATGGATATGAAAATCCGAATTTTCCATGCCATGGTTCCCATTTAGCGAAATTTGCCTGCAAAAACGTTCAAACTCTCTATCAACCCTGTTCTGAACAGAGTATCTTTGGATATCATCTTCGGATGATGAAGAGATTACATACCAATGATTCATCCTTTGATTTTGAATGAAGTACTTTTTTGCAGAGACTGAAATCACATTTTGATTTCTTTTCCTTATCTGTCCTGATATTAAAATATTCCTCCACACTTGCTGTAACAAAATTGACTAAATTAAGACTGTTTTTATTTTTTTTAATATAATAATTAAATTAAATTATTTAAATTTACCTTCAACTATGAGAGAAAGATTATTAAACTGTGAGGTGAGAGATTCATGAAGATCATCACTTGCCCAAATAGGAAAGACAAGGAAGCTAATGCAAATGCAGACAATAAAACCCATGACGATTGTACACAATCGTTGTCGAGCTACTTCTATCACTTTCTCTGCTCTTAAACCAGATACCACCACCAAACTAAAAGTAAGTATGAATATCAACGCTGCATAGTCGTATCTCTGTTTAATAGTGGGAACAAACCGTGAATACGTTCCCAGAGCACCTGTCAAAGAAATACATATCAGTACTCATTTTTCACCAAAACTGAATTTTATTGAAAACATACTAACCGAAAATGAAAACAGAGGAGCCGATAACGATAGGCAGACCAAGGCTTCCGACATGTTGAGCAACAATTGCAGATAAACAACCTATAAAACCTCCGAGTATAGTTCCAGCTCCGCGATTCAAGCCTTTACTAAGCGTAGCACCTGCATCATTTGATTGAGTTAGACGAAAAGAGAAAAAAGAAATGGAAGTTGGAGAATTGATTGATTGATTAAGCAGTTAACCTGCATAAAGCTCAAAGACAACCACCACCGTCATTATGGCCCACATAGCGCTCTCTCCGACTTCATCGTACAGAGGGTCTACAAGGTAGAGCAGAGACACCAGAACAAGAGCAATGCCGACTTTTATGCTGTGAATGATCCTTCTTGCATATTCATGCTTGCTTTCTGTCTTCTCTTGATCATTTGCCGGAGCTACTGCTGCTTCTGTGATTGCTATCACTGTTGAACCCATTTGCTTTGTTGTTGTTGTAACTGAAGAAGAAGAACACACCGATGAGGACTTTACAGTGGGAGACAATGGTGGTATATATAGGCATTTTCAGATGTTGAAACTAGAGAAAGTTTTAAATAAGTAAATTTATTTTTGTTAATTTTCAATAAATTTTTTCTTTTTTACCTTGCCTAAAAAGACCCCACTTTTTGGGCTGTTTTATAATAAAGTATTTTTATTTTCTTTGCCAATTACACCACTACTAAATGATTGTTTTCACTAGTTTATATAATTTCTTTGAATATAGTATTCTCTATTTACTAGTAAACAAAATTATTGTTGGCCAAAATATTAAAATTTTAGAATATTTTCATGTTCTTGGTTTATGGGGTTGGAAAAAATTTACATAGTCCTGGTCTATATATTTTCATTTGTCAATTATAATTTTAATCAATTATTATTTTATTATATACTTTTTATTTATTTGATCTACTATAATTCCAAATGCATAAGTCAATCTAATTATTTAAATGTATTTTATTCAAACTTTTTTTCATAATTTTAAATAATTATTTTTGATCAACTAGAAAATAAATTATTAATAAATTATTTTATTAAATACAATTTTAATAATCTATTACTAACTTAATTTATAAACTAATATATAAATAAATGAATTTCATTTTTATATATAAAATATTCTCTTGTTTTTATTATTTACTGACTAATGATTTTTTTTCATATCACAAAGTGTGAATATAATAAATGTAGGAGATTTTATTTTATACTTTTGAATTTTATTTTATTTTTAAAAATCTATAAACTTATATATATATATCACACTTATAAATTTTCAATATCAATATTTTATTTTTATTATAATTTTAATTTACCATATTTTTTAATTAATGTTTTTATTATTTATTTTCACGCACACATATATAACTTTATTTTAAATAGTTAGATTAATAATTAAAAATTAAATTAATAAAATTATTGCACAATTTAGTCCATATTTTCACAAACAAAAGAAACTAATAAAATCTAAAAAAAATAAAAATCATATTTAGATTTTATTTACATCCAACATTTTTTTCATTAAGTTATGAATATTTAAAGATAAAAATATTTAATTCCTAAAAGTGCATGGAATAAAATGTAAGTATTTAAATTTTAAAATATACCAACATCACAAATTTAATTTTATAATACATTTAAATTCAAAATAATAATATTGTAAAATTACTTAAATTATATAAAAACTTTTTTTATAAAAAATAACTTTTTAATATTTTTAATTATTACAATATCATTTTTATTGTAAAATATTTTTTAAAATGTCAAATATATATTTCTTTTATCTTCCTAACTAGTTAATTTAAATTTATTTTAATAATAATATTATTTTTGTAATAATTAGTAATTATTTTCAATAAATATCTAAGTTGAATATTAAACTATCTTGTAAAGTATAAATATTTAGTTATTTTAACCTTTTGAATTATATTTTTATTATATAACATATATTATAATTATATATAAATTATTTTTTTAATATAATAAAAAATGACTTGTACGAGTGAAATAAAAATTAATTAATTAATTAATTAAAAATAATTAAAAAGTGTGTACTTAATATAATTTTTTTTGAAAAATAAATAAAATTTTTACCATTTATAATAATAATAAAAATGAATAACACTAGAAAGTTTAAATCTCACTTTATAAATTTTATAACAATTAATTTAATTTTATTTATCTAATAAATATTATTTAATATATAATAAATGGGTCATTTAAAATTTTAAAATAATTATTTGTATATTCATCTAATAAATATTTTCTTATTCGGCATATTAATAATTGAAAATCAAAAATAAAATTTATTTATTTATTTTAAAATTTTCAATAATGAATTACACAAAAATATTAAGAATACACCAAACTATAATATAAAAATAATAATTATTTTGATTATAATAATAAATTTAAAATTCAACAATTGAACTCAATTAATTTTACATAAAAATTAAAAATAAAAATAACGTAAAAATTTAAAATATATATATTAAACAAATTTAATTTGAAAAATAATTGGTTTCAAAGTAGCAAGATTAGAATTGTGTAGACAAGCGCACTCATAAAGGTGGCACAAAGAGTTCAATTTCTTGGGAGCAAAAACTAGAAATTAAATAATGTGAGCGATTCGAAAATAATAATTATTGATATTGACTTTTTTATTTGTATATGTAAAAATATAATTTTAATATTATGTATAATTTGAATTTTTTAAAGTATTATTTTAATAATATTATAAGTTATTTTTATAAAATTAATATTCTTTTATTAAAAAATATTTTAAAAATAAAAATTATAATCATTATAAATAGTTTTGAAAAGTTTAAAAGGAAAACTAATTTAATAATTAATAAATAAATAAACTCATTATTTAGACAAATATATGTAAAGAAATTATAAAGCATATAATATAGATATGTTGAAATGGGAGCATATTGTACGGATTGAAGTACGTTATTATACGAATATGCGATTTTCTATTCAATAAATATAGTTTATTGGATGGTGTGCTATCACTTAAATGTGTTCGTTATCAACATTTTGGTAAAAACTCTTCATTAAATTATATGGTGGAGAATAGGTGTCTTGGAAGGCTGATCCTACATTAAAATTTAACCACCACGTTTGGGAAGACTTGAGAATTGATGTATCAAACAAACACTTGTATTTTGTGACACGACACGGCGGCAAACAATAAACCTCCTCCCTCTATCTTCAAATTGATTTTCAATTGATATTTTAAATCGTGTGAAAATGAGAGAAAAAAAATTAAATAAAATCACACATATCTATATTTTGACAAAAGCTTTTTAAATACTATTTATTGATGTCTTAATATCCGTTCCTCCACTATTTTTCAATAATGTCGGTTGAAATTAATTTATAAATATAATTTAATATAAAGTATTTTTATATTAGATATTTTTGGAGCCGCTTCCAACTCGCATATTAATATTAATATGATTCCCACATTAATATGATTTTATCCCTTTTGGATCGATACAGATTTATTCTTAAGTACCATCATTCAAAATATCTCATACTAATGGAATTTTTTAGATGCTTTATATACAAATCATTATCCTATTGTATTATTAATGTAGTATTGGGTTTGACACTCCAACAATCATTCCTTTCAAACCAAGAGTCACATCGCCTCCCCTCTAGTTAGTCTATCAATCCTCTAAACCAAATATCATATGCCAGCCTCCCTTCCAGATAATTCATCGGTCCATTGGTCACCAGCTTTCTCTTTCAGATAATATAAAGATCCGTCAAACCATCTTGTACCGTCGTTACTATCCAACGGGATCCGCTGTCCGACCACCATATTATCAGGAATACTTTCTACGCAAGGAACACCATGGATTTAATCACAGACTGCATCTCTGAATTAGGCTCTAATACTACTTTGTTAGACCATCCGGAGTCGCTCCCCAGCTCCCACATTAGTATAATATTGTCCGCTTTTTGTCAGGAACAAGCCCGTACGGATTTGTTCTTGGGTACCACCACCCAAAAGACCTCATACTAATGGAGTTCTCTAAATGTTTTATATACAAGTCATTATTCTCTTATACTACCATTGTGGTATTGGGTTTGACACCCAACAATTTAGTGATTCGAAATTATAGTTCGGTTCAAACAAGTGAATTTAATTAAATTGGTAATGTGAGACCACTGAAAATTAAGGTGAGTGAATTCAATTAAATTGGTGATGTGAGACCATTGGAAATTAAAGTTATCTGCAAAATGAAAAGAGAAGTATTCGTAAATTCTTAATATAACGATGTAATGTTTATTATAGGTTGTTGAATGTTAAAGTCACTTCTGATCTTAATATGATAAGAACTATTAAGTAGAAAGATGAATAATTTTCTACGTTCGGATTCCAAACACATGAAATATTCAAATAAATTCTTAACGCACCAGTATATTGTTTCTCGTAAGCAATCCACTGCTAAAGTCAATTCCTGATCTTAACATGGTAAGGACAGTAAAATAAAAGAAGCAATACCATCTTATGTCGTTCGGAATGATGATCGAAGTAATAACCTTTTATGTTGTTCGAAAGGATAAACATCAAGAATTCTTACAGACATGAGGAACCACAGTCAAATAGAAAAATATATTCTATAAAGTTTACTAATGATTATATTGAAGTGTTCGTTAGCTAGGACGGTTGAAACCCTTATCCAGTAATTAAGACGTATCAAACGGTAGATAAGTATAGTCGGCTATTCCAGTAAATGGAGGATAGGTCTAGTTAGCTATTCCGGCCCGGTAAATGAAGGATAGATCTAGTTGGCTACTATGGCAAATGGGTTTGAAGTTTACTCTTAATAAATCTTAACATGAGTCTTGTTAATTGGAACGATCTTGCACTGTACTAATAATTTAATGAATCCGTGGATACCCATCCACAAAATCCATGATGGATTCGGGTTTGCGGGTTCGTGGATTCCTGAATTTGGATATTGTTTTTTCAACCATCTTCTTATAATGGATTTGGATTTGGGTACCCTGACCCGAATCCATGAACCTACCAATTTTTTTTTTTTCTATTATTGTTTTTAAAATTATGCAACAACAAATTAAATTATTTTATTATATATTTTTTTAAAATTATGCAACAATAAAATAAATTATTTTATTATAATTTTTTAAATACAACTTCAAATTAATTATTATTATTATATATTAATATTATTTTTATTATAATTATTCATTTTTAAATTTAATATTTCAAATAAAATATATTTTAATTTCTATTTCAATATATTTTTTAATTCAAATAATTCCGATTTTCATGTTAAAAAATAATTTTAACATAGAATATTCTATTTCTATTTTTTTATACATTTTTTTTTAATTTAAAAATAACTATATGATTTTATACTAAATTAAAATTATACTATTTTGTGCTTCATTATATTTTATTTGAGCTATTGATTAGGTTGCAATTCAATATGCAATTTTATTTGAATATAAATCTTGGAAACTATTATAGGTGATTTTTTTTTTTCATTTTTTTTAATGAATATTCGCGGATTCGGGTTTATGAATTCGGGTTTGCGGGTTCAACCCGATTTCAATTTCATTCCGGGTTGCGCGGGTTTGGATTCGGGTTCTGTTCACGGATTCAGGTTCGGGTTGGGTTTCGACCCATTGCCATCCCTGAGTACGCTATGATAGTTAGATGGATTTATAAAAATGTTATGGTCAATATGGTTAATTATTTATTAAATTAGAATATATTTTATATAAATTTTTAATTTTAATAATTCTATGTTATATTTATTTTATTTAATATTATAATAATTTTATTTATATTTAATATAATATTACAGTTTAATTAAAAATATTTTATGTTATTTTTAAAAAATAAATTAAATAAAAGACACAAAATAACATAATAATAATGAATGAGCTAGTACCGAGATCAACCCAACAAAAATTGCTCTTTTTCTTTTAAAGTTGATTTTTATAATTTGAATTATAAAATTTTAGAAAATTATTATTTTTTATTTTTTAGATAATATATATATTTTTTTTATTTGTGTCTATGTTACTCTTTACTTTTCAACTATACATATATTAGTATTTTAGGTAATTATGAATAATTTATATATAATTATAATATATTATGTTTTTGATGATAATTTTAAATTATTTACTAAATAGTTAATTTAAAATTATTTACTAAACAACTAATTTAATTTTTTAAAATATCATATTTTTTATGTAATTTAGTGTAATGTTGTTTAATCAGCAATAATTATAAATATTATTATTTTAAAATGATAATTGAAAATGTAATAAGTTGTTATTTTTTAAATCCAAAATATTATATAAAAAAAATTAAGAATATGAAAATATACTTTAAATATTGTTTTTTAAAATATAATTTTTAGCATAACAATAATTATTTAATACTTAAATATAAGTTTAAATTATTATATTATTTACTATAAAAATAAATTTTAAAATAAATCAAATAAGTGTTTAAATATTTAATATATAGCTTTTTAATTAAATAATATATATATATATTAATTTGATAATTTAAGCATATATTTGAAGTTTTTTTTTTCTACAACAGTGATTAGTTTATCATTTTAAATGAATTATCATTAGAAAGGTTTTTATTCTAATTTCCCTAAATTCTAAATATTATGAATATACTCTCGCCAAAATTAAAAATTAACATTTTAAAAGATTATTTTATTGATTTATTAATTTTATTATAATGATGTGAAATTTATTAAATATATGAAGGTATATATATATATATAATTTTATAATTACATGTTTTAATTTAATATTTTGACTTAGTTTTTATTTTTTTTAATACTTGATAAATACTGACATTTCTAATTGCATTTTCACCTTATTTTTTAAACATTTTTTTTCTCTTTTTATATACAATTTCATTTCACACTATTAATTTAAAAATCTATTACTAATATCAAATATTCATCTGCAATTAATTTACCAATCAGCCATTAATTAATTGTTATCTTAGCGGCCAATGTAGGGCTGGAAAAAAATCCGATCCGGTCCAAACCCGATCTGATCCGGTATTTTTGGATCGGGTTTGGAGCTGAAAATTTTTACTTTGGGGCTGGTATAAGGCAAAAGTACTGATCCGTTCGGGCTATCGGGTGAAAAGCGGGTTAAGGTTTATTTGATCCGATCCGATCCGGTAACCCGGTTATATATAAAAAAATTAATTATATTAAACAATAATATAAAAATATATATATGATTTAAATGAAATTATTAATTTATATATATTATTAGTTATATCGATGTAATTGAGTTTTGAGATAGAGTTTAAAGTTAATTTATTTAATAAATAATATTATTATATAATTTATACATTTTTTACATTTGATTTTAGATCAATTTTACTTATAAATATTATAATTTTAAATAATATTTTTCTATTATTATTGTCATTATTATTGTTATTATTATTATTTAATGTATTTATTTAAAATTGTAACTTTTATGGCGTTCTATATGTATTTATATAGATAACTTTGGTTAAGTTTAATATTTATTTAATTAGCTATATTTATTTAGTGGAGTTTTATAGAGTTTAAAATTAATGCTATTATATAAACATATTAATTAAAACTATAAAAGGACTAAAACTGCAATTATTCCATTTTTTTTACATCGATTCCATTTATAAATATTGTGAGTTTAAACTATTATTATTATAATTATTAAATACTTATTGAAAATATAATCTCTTATATTATTACATGCAGAATCACATAGATAAAATCTTGCTAAGTATATTTTTTTATTTAATTAATTTTATTAATTTAGTGAAGTTTTCATATAGAGTTAAAAGTTAATTTATCTACTCAGTAAATAATATTATTATGTAAATTATATATATTTTATGTATTATAAATCGGTATGTTATAAATATTATGAGTTTAAATTATTATTATTGTTACTATATATAAATATATTAAGTCTTATGTGTATTCGGGTCATACGGGTCGGGTGGGTCAATAGGCGATCCGTTCGGGTTCAGGTTTGGGGCTAGAAACTGCGATATGTTCAGATCTCGGATCGGGTTTGGATCAAACTCTATAATTCACGGATCGGATATGGGGTGAGATTGATCCGATCCGATTCGACCCATTGCCACCCCTAGGCCAATGCAAATGTCACATATATTAAAAATGTAAATTCGTAACCCTAAATATATACTAAAATGTATTAAAAAAATTAGTTAATTTTAATAATTATTATTAGGTGGGGTAGATTGTTTTTTTTACCTTCAATCTCTCTGAGCTTCGGGTGTCTTCTCTTTTATTTGGATCTTCAATTACCTTTAAAGTCAAAAAAATTAAAAAAAAATAAAATTGAAAGGATACTATTGCGATATTAGTCGATTAGCTCTCTCCCGTTCAATATAAGGTCAGGGTTAAAATTAGGATTAGGGTTTTTGGGAGAGAAATCGAAAAAGAAAATGATTTATGTATGGAATTAAGTGTAGAATCTAAAAAGCTTAGTTATCGATGAGCAATTTAAGAACATGAGTTGGTTATATATTAATAAATTTGAATAAGGATGGAAGCTGAATTCCTTAAATTTGTTAGACGGTTTAATAGTAAAATTAAAAAATAATAAAAATTAAAAAATATAAAAATAAATAATGATGGGTCTAACAATTTTAAAAATAAATTCCATTTAAAATTTTTTTTTTTTTTTTAGAGAGAACTGAAGTCAAATACATTTAATAGTAGAACCACTTAAGTGTCATGGTCAATTTGAAAAATGAGGCTCATCACATGATACAAATAAAATGGAAGATGAACTAACATGTTTCATTGTGTGACATTAGTGGAACACGCTTGTATTGTATTGCCCGGCACACAATGGTCTTTTCATAAAACCCTATAAATGCCTATCGCCTTCCCTCACTAATCCATCATCAACTCGTTTGGACAAATTTTAATTTGTATGTCTACCTCTTGGGAGATTGAAAATATTTGATGTAAATGAAATCTAATCATATTGATTTAAATTTTTGGAGGGCTAGGAGAAAATTATAATTAAAAAATACAATTTTTATAAATACTTTTAAAATCACTACATGAGAAATTTATTATTAGTTATTATTATTAATAATATAATTATATTATATATATTATAAATAATGGAGTGACGTATATATAAAGTGCATAAATGGATATTATTATTATTAATTTTTTAAAATTATATATTTAAAATTTATTATTTCATAAATAAATAAATAAAATTTTCAAAATTACCATAGGTGAAAAATAATTTTAAGTAAAAATAAGAAGAGAATTTTCCCACCAGAATAGAAAAATAACGTATTTTAAATTGTGAATTATATAAATATTTATATTTTAAATGAAGTGAATGGAAAATGACACCACAAATTGATAGTGGGGATTTATTATGGATTTTTTAACCACTTTCTATTGTCTGATACGTGGGCCAAATGAACTCTTTATTTTTATTTCTTGAACTGTATATCATAATTGAATATTATAATATATGAGTCTTACCTAATATCCACATGATTATTAATTAACAGCTTTGTCTTCTTGAGTAATAATTTATATTTCAATAGAATTTTATAAAAATAAATTTTATTATATAAATGACTAATAGAAACGCAACATAAAAACCATTTTAATAGTTTAATTGATTAAAAATATATAAAATAATTATTTGTATAATATAATTTTAGAACTTTCAATTTTATTTTTATTTTTAAAAAAAATTAAATACAAATTTTATTACAGTGTAATATTTAATATTAATTTTCAATTAATGATTTAAAATAATTAAATATTATAAATACGTGGTTTAACAAATTGTCTCGTCCATTGAAAGATAACAATTTTACTATGAGAAATAAGAATTACAAGTTATTCAGACAACACTACCTCTCTAGACAAAATTATTTTATTTCTCAAAATTTCTTTCAAGCGAACAACTCTACATGGCCAGACAACCCCAATACGAAATATTCTTACAGCGAGATAACTCCTAAATGAAATCTCATTACGACGAGATAACCCCCAATCAAAATCTCTTTATTGGCGAGACAACCTCAATGATTATTACCCCCACTGGGTATGACCCAAATGTAATGATCACCACCCCAAAGGAACGGGGTACTTTCTTTTTCACGAGACAACTCTATTTATAGTAATCACAAAACATATTTTCCTAATTTGTTTCCATTCCAACTAAGGAATACAATTAATCAAATTAGAAAAATCAAATCTTTCCAAAACAAAGAATCAAACAATTAGGAAATGTATTCAAACTCAAATAGGAAAAGCTTCCTAAAATAAATATTTGTGATTTAAGGCAATCCTAACACATGTCTTACTTCATTTTACTTTTGAATTTGACATCAATGTCCATTATTTCTATTACAACCTCGTCCCTAACTACTTTTAGATCCTCGATCATTTTCAGATCGTTTCCATGTCAATTTCCATAATCATTTGTACATATAAAACTATGGTCATGATTTTATGACCACAGTAACCACAACCACATTCCCGACCTGAATTTTCATTATAACGTGATTAACTTCTAAGAGTGATTGAGTACTAAAATATTAATAAAAAATCATCATGGACTTGTCATGCTTGGAAATTTCTTTCCCAATATTGTTATTGTAAAATTGTCTAGTAGGGATGGAAAGTGGTAAATGTGCTTTCTAACATTGCATAATAAGTTTTCGTCATCCCAAACATTTTCAATCAAATACATCGCGGAGTTATATTAATTCCCGCTTTTAAAATTTTAAAATATCAAATTGTTCCATTCCTCTTGAGTTTCAGGCATATGATGGTTTCAATTTAATAATTATATCTAGAGTTCAATGCTTGCGATAAATCTACAGTAAGTATATATATATATATATATCAATTTTTCAAGTTATCACCCACGTAATTTTAATCACCTTCTTGAGAAATAAATTTAACATTATAAATCACTTTCGATGAATTAAATAAAGTTACCAATTCAAACCGTCTCAGGACATCATTTTAACTATTTTAGAGTATCATTTCAATTCACTTTTCAGAATTATCTTAATTACTTCCGCTAAATTATCTCCACTTATGGATATTAATTTTATCACTTTGGGGATATTTTCTTAATCGATCCATTATTCCGGGATCTTACGCAATGTTTGATTTTAATTGAATTTGAATTAATTTAAAAAATATTTTGGTTCTCTAAAGATCGTATAGGTTGTAGCAATATTAGCTAAACAAATATCTTAATGTATATATTTTTTTTATTGAACCTACAACTTTTGGAAATAGAAAAATATAATACTAATTGAACGAAAATGTAGTATGTTTTTATAACGTTCACTATTTACAAATATTTACAATTCAAAAGCCAAAATTATATTTCGTTCTATATCTCATATCTATTCTGATAATTTTCATTCATCTTGGGAGTGCGACAAATTTTAAAATAACATGTAGGTATTTGGTTGTTCCAGAATTCTCTTGGCTTCCCAATGGATGTTCTCCAAATCGATATTTTCCAAATGGATGTTCTCCAAATCGATATTTTCCAAATAGATGTTCCTCTTCTGGGTAACATTTGAAATTTAACTGAATATTGGATTTTGTTGCATATTAAATCTGAAATTTAATCATTCCCATAGATCTTATACATATATCATATTTGCATAATGTTATTGTAATTCTTCACACAGATGAGTTATTATTAGAATCAGAGATTTATTCCTCAGTTCTTCACTTTCTTCATCTCCTTTACGCACAGTTCAAGTAGATGGTTTGATACTAGTTTTTTTTTTTTCATTTTCATTCAATCATCCATCTCAGATAGTTTTCTCTGAAAACTATTAGCAATTGAAGTTCCATACAATTCTATATGATAATAAAAATGTTAGATTTACAAATTCATAATATACTAATTCGACTTTAGGTGAATTGAACGATTTCAAAATTTGCAGATAATAGAATTAAGAACATAATTACTAGTCATTTTCTAATTTAGAAAATTCAATTTATCAGCAGCTATAGAATATACTCGTACTAATAACTCCTTATATATATATATATTAGAAATGAAGAAAATATTTCCATACAAAAATATAAAAAAAAAATTTTTAAAAAAAATGGAATAAGAAATTAACTTGATGATAACAGCGATTTTCCAGTGACAACAGGTTCTTCAGTAAGTTATACAATACCAAACATATCAATGTAGTAATTCAATTGAAGAAAATAAATAATGAAGAAAGAAATGCAACTCTTAAAACCTTTGTTGATATACTTATAAATACTAGGATTGTACCACCTGCAAGGCAGGTGGCCAATCATTTGCTATTTTCTAAATTTTTTAATTTAAAAATTAATAAAATATATTATTATGAATAAATTAAATATTAAAAATATTTATTAATAAATATAATTAAAATTTAAATAATCCAATCTAATTCATCAAATTTATTTTATTTTCAATTAATATTACAAATAAATTTTATATTTTAAATAATTTTTAAAAATTGAAACAATATATTTGAATAAAATTTTTAATATTTTTAATTCTTTTCATTTAATTTATATTTATTTTTTATTTTATAATTTATTACATTTATTAGAATTTTAAAATTATATTAAAAAAACTTATTACAACAGGTTATATATCTTATACATAAAACCACCTTATTGCTTCAAAATAATATTTTAAATAAAAATAAATCTTATAATAACACAATCTATTAAACAAAATTTTTTATTCACTTATAATAATATTTACAAATATTTATTTAATACTAATATTCCGTGTCATATAAAATTCAATAAATAATTTACTTATTAAATTGACTTATCCTTTCTAATTTAGTTATTTTTTTCTATAAATTTTTATTGTCTTGCCAATTTTTAAAATTTATTTATAAATTAGATTGGCTATTGAATTGAATTTCTTACCCGAATTTTAATTTTTTATATAATTAAAGATATTTAACATTAAAATTAAATTTCGAATAGCTTGTAAACAGGAAGTGCCGTGAATAAAAAAAAAATATATATATATATATATATTTTGTTACTTTTTGTTGTGTACGACATTGTACGTTGGAGGTGATTTCGTAGGAAGCACTAATCATATTAATTTAGTTGGTATATATATGAGTCAGGCAACAAATGTGTACTTTCACATGAGCAAGTCAAATTCCATTGATGATAGGTTGAAGCATTTGGTAGTGCTTCTTAACTTTTTAAAACTTGAGTGCTTCTTCGCTTTATGGATGGTGACGAATACCTGTTCTCTTATACGCGTTAACTACCTGATTAAACTCCTATTAATATTACTATTAGAAGTTGCAGTTGACATAAGTAAAGGTTTCGGTCCATTTTACACCCAACAAAATCAACAATTGTCCGAAGCGGAGCCTGCTATTATGTGTATAGTTTTATTAGTTATGAAAAATATACATTTATTTTTAATAAACGATTAGTTTATTAATTTTTTATTTAATAAATTCTGTCAATATAAAATGTAAATCCAAATAAATGTATTTTTATTTCTAGTCTATTTTTAAAAATAAAATTTATACAATTTATTTTTATAAAATTTTCAAATTTAATCTATAGATATAAATAAAAAATTATAAAATTTATTTTAAATATTAACTCTAAAATATTAATATAAAACGTATATTTATATAATCTTAAAATACTGATTGGCAACTTACAATTTATTTATTATTAACTATTAAAATAATAATAATAATAATAATAATAAAATTCATCTCACGAGTGGATAATTTAAATACAAACTCTATAAAAAAAAATAACTAGCGCGACATGATTATTAGCAGGAACCTATTTAACTTATTTATACGTAAATAATATAAATTTAATTTCGTACAATATTTAGTATTTATGTTAATTTTTATTTTCAATTTATATATTTAATTTTCTTTTTATGTATTTATTTATATTAAATTGATTATATTAAGATATTTATTATTTTCTAAAATTTTATTCACACCCTCTTTAATTACTTATTTTTATCCATTTGGTTATATGCTATATAAGATAACTTATATAAGCTCTCCAAATACGAGGGAGGATCTTTTAAAGGCTAGATGATATAGAATATTATATTAGATGATAATAAGGTTTGAAAACAAGAAACCACATTACATCATCTCCAATATCAAAGCATAGTCAACCTCTGAACATGAATTCACATTACAGACATACCTAAAAAAAGCTGACGTGGAAAAGCATAAGCAAACTGCCGTGCCACGGAAATCGCTCCGTACAAACTCTCACCTGTCACCACCATTAATTAAATTATATTATTATTATTGAATCAAATCCAATCCATTTAGTTGGTTTTACTTATTACACTAATTTTCTTTGAGTCCATTGGATTTCTGGACCATAAAAAATTTACTTATACAATTATAGGCCACTTTTGAAAAGTTTACAAAATTAAATTTTGATTTTCACTCCATAGGCCAATCACAGCTGTGAGCGTAATTCACAGACTGTGAGCATAATTCACAGCATCTGTGAATTGTAAAGTTTTAGAAGTATTTTAGAAAATTTGGTCTATGGAGTGAAAACTAAACTTTTAAAAACCTATTTTTGTATGTTTTTCAAAACAGACCTATAATTATATTTTAAACTTTCAAAAGCCCATTTTTTAGAATTTTCACATTTTCTTTTCTCCTACATCTTTATCAACCAACATAAATGATGCACCTATCAGATCCCACATTAGAGGAGCCTAATCTCGACATTACACTAAATAATTATTTACTGTTGAAAATTAGTTCATCGTTCCTGTATTTGCTTCCAGATGTAGGGTTGAGCCACAAGTGCCCGACACCATCACTACAAACTTTCTGATTTTGCCTTTAGTTTTCATTTCTCTTTTCTTTATTATTTTATGCTACTCCCACTTTAAATATTTATTTGCATATACAAACAAATTTACATGGGTTGACGAAAGGTGGCAGTGGTTGATAAATCTACATTGCTTTGCATGTACATGTATTGAAGTACTTGCATACGTAGGTGGATATATGCAATATCATTAGAACATATTGTTTTATAGTTTAACATGCAAATTATTACTTACATTTCATCACAACTAATCATATAATTATATTTCTTATTTCTTTTTGTATACTATGGGAATCGAATTTATTCTAATTATGCTTTCATATAGGTGGAATTATAACTTCAAACACAGAACTCAAACACTCTAAATTAAATAATAATTATGATAATAGATTTGAACAAGTACAGTATTTGTGGTCCATGAGTCCTAGAAAGATGTTAGATTTTTAAATTAGATGATATTCTAAACATTAATGTAAAAGCTGAAATATCTTTGTAATCTCAAAATTTAGCATATGGAACAAGTACGATAGGTGGACCTTCAATAAACCAGACAGTTTGTACAATCTAAGATCAAATCAGACCTCACATTGAACTCTCTCTCTCTCTCTCTGAACACACGGCATTAATTGGTGGAAAACCTGAAAATCCACCAAATCTTTTCAAACCTTTACTTGATAAGATGTTATAGTACATTTATCTAACAAGATTAATTGTGTTCATATATGGTAATTTTGTGCTCGGATTATACAAGATAAATGACAGGATGATAATGGTGCATTTTCAACTAGTTAATGGATGATTAGACGGTCTCAAATTCTCTTTATGAAGCACTTAATCTTTGGTTCGATTCAAATCATAATAATGTGTTCTAGGAAGATAAAAAGAATTTGTGAAATTCACAATATAATCTCACTTTTATCACGATAAATTATCTTTGGTTAAAGTGGCTGGTTAAAATGTCAAGTGGAACATTAGCTTTTAGAAGTGAAACATTTGAGTTGACTATTTATTCAAGACTTTAGGGACCTCCGTTACATGTCATGACGATGTATTATTGCATATTTTAATGAGAAAAACTTTACAAAATATGGATTTTTTAAATTTTAAATAATAAATTATTCAAAATTATAAATTTTTAAACATTGAAATTTAAAAAATAAATTAAATTGACTAATATATTTTAAAATATACGTTTTCACCACTTTACGAATCGAGTGAACGGGTGAAGCGCATTTTATATTGAGAAGGTCTTGGGTGTTACATGTAACACACTATTTTATTGTGTTACAAATTTCGCACATGTGAAACCATTCCTGGTGAGAAACTGGTTTGCCTATCTTTTTATTATAGGTACTTGTGTATCTGTTGAGATGCTATATGTACCTGCTTGGTTGTTTTTTGTGTCTGCGAGGTTATTATCTGTGCCTGTGTTTCATGTATCTGTGTCTGACTTCTTATATATATAAAAGGAGGCTGATGAGGAAGAAGAGGGAGAAGAGAGTTTTATTGTTGAGGCCGTACAAGAGTCTCTTCAAAAGAGAAAAGGTGTAGCTGGCAATTTGTTTGATGAGGCATTGAGTGCTATTAGGGAGCAGGTTTTGGATGAGAAATCTGGTGAGATTGTTGAAGCTTGTATATGGATATGGTTCGTTCCGCGATGGGCAGTTGGAAGCAATCAAAATGGTGCTTACTGGACAATCGACTATGCTTGTTTTGCCAACTGGAGCTGGGAAGTCAATGTGTTATCAGATACCAGCAATGGTGTTACCGGGATTGACTCTTTGTTAGTCCTTTGGTGACATTGATGATTGATCAGTTGAAGCAGCTGCCTCCTTGTATTTCTGGTAGTATTTTGTGCAGTAATCAGGTTGTTTAAGCATGTCCGTCCCGTTATTCTCTGCTGTAAACCTTTTATCTGGTGAGAAACTGGTTTGCCTATCTTTTTATTATAGGTACTTGTGTATCTGTTGAGATGCTATATGTACCTGCTTGGTTGTTTTTTGTGTCTGCGAGGTTATTATCTGTGCCTGTGTTTCATGTATCTGTGTCTGGCAATTCTTATATATACATATATATCTGTTGAGATGCTTTATGTACCTGTGTGGTTATTTGTTTGTGCCTGCGAAGTTATTATCTGTGCCTGTGATTTATGTATCTGTGTCTGTTCAATTCTTTTATATATATATATATATCTGTTGAGATGCTATATGTACCTGTGTGGTTATTGTTTGTGCCTGCGAATTTATTATCTGTGCCTGTTTTATGTATCTGTGCCTGTAATTTATCAAAGATGAGCAAAGATTCTCAAACATTGCTATCCATTCATCTCTGCCTGAAAGCAAAAGACAGCATTAAAACATATCTCAAAGTGTTTGGTTATAATCTGTGAAAACAGACACATAAACACTTGTCAGTCATCATCACTTAAACTACCAGATTAATATATGCAGATATTTGAACTTTGCGATAGGGGTATTGCGCCGGCTCTTGCATCTCCTGCGCTTCTAAATTTGCACGTGTGTATTTCTGAAACACAATAATTTATTGTGTTTCAGAAACACCCAAGACTTTGCCTTTTACATTTGGTAAAGATATGAAGCATGTTTGGATGATATATTAGTTAATTTAATTCATTTTTTAAGTTTCAAATTTTTAAAAGTTTATAACTTTAAATAAAATTTGAATATTTTAATTTAAAATTTTAAATGACTAAAAATAAAATCACCACTTCCAAAACTCATCCATCATATTACATTTAATAGATAATTTACAACCTGTCAAATTGGAGTCATGAATTTAATGTACAATTCGGGAAAAAAGAGAAATGAAAATTTTGAAAGGACATCGATGAAGAAGTCAGCAACTTGAAACTTATATAGATTCTAGACCACGTGAAAATCAATATGTTGGTGCTATGTTAATGTCACGAGCAGAATTCGAGCGTAGTTAGTTTAGAGGTCAATTTGTTATATTTCTGTAATTGTATCAGTTACTAGAATTCCTAGACTATTAGGGGGTTTGGGAATTTACCGTGGGTATATAATCCAGTTGAAACTTTAGACCATCAAATTTTATGCTTTCCTTGTGAGTTAGAAAGAGTTTCCGTGAGAGAAAGTTTAGAGAGTCCGTGACGTTGCAGTTAGCGAATTTAAACTTTTTGTTCGTGAAGAAATCGTAGTAGAACTGGTTCTGTTTACATAGCCGACATGGTAAGTCTATCTGATTTTAGGATTTAGGGATTGGGACTTTATCGTTCGCTGCAGTTCTGTTAGGTTTTCGATTTTTTGACTAACTCGCGATTCAAGTTGTTTTGATTCGTAGCGGGAGACATTATGGAAGACAGAAACCAGGAAGATGAGTAAATGATATTGTTGATTGCTTGTTCGTTGAATGATAGGTTAGTAATTCGTTTTATGTCCTACAAATTGATTGTTGGTTGCTGTTTGTTATGTGTATCTGTTTTGGAATCCTAGTATTGCTGTTTAGGAAAAACCTTATATTGATTGCCCAAGGATTGGTATTCTGCTGTTATGGTGTTTAAACTGTAAATTGGGAATAAATTGACCAGACTGCTGTAAATTGCTAATCTGAATGTAAATTATGAGATAAGATGAAAAATAGTTAATAGATATTTTCCATTAGGACAACCTATAGTATAATCCATGACATGTCCAGGGTTAGAGGTACCTCGTGTTAACATAATTACTCAGCTTGAAGTGGTAATTTACATGTGATCGCCTTCGGCCATATATGTGTTATATAAATTGTTCCCGCTTTCTCTATATAGCTACTTTGGGTAGTATTTGATAAATGAACTAAATTGAATAGTGTGTATACTGTTTGATCTATGCTATAGGGAGTTCTAGAGAACTCATACAACCTTGCATTGTGTACCCCCATATTTAGAACCGAGTCTAGAGGCATTTGTGTGCGGCTGTTGGAACTTGAATTGCTAACTAAATTGTATGTAGTTCGACGTTGCGATTTTTTTCTTCTGTTATTTTATGTTATGTGAAAATCCCTAAATGTGTACATGTATATCGATCGATTAGGAGATGACTATCATATCCGAAGCACGAGCATGCATATAACATCCACATTTTTTCATTGTTTAGACATTTTATGTTTTAAAAACTATGCTACTATTGGATTTGTACTTTGTAAACTGTTTATTGGTCATTTGGATATTGTATTAAACTATTTTTGGGATATTGTTATTTGACATATTGATGGAACATTGTTGTTGATGACATTTTCAAATGTTTGGAATCTTGTGACTATATTTGTTACAGGTTTCTGTCTACACCATTGCGTTAAAACTTCCGTCTTGTTTTACACTAGGATAGAAGTTTGCCATTACAGATTGGCTGTGATGTACCATACAACTTGTAATGACAAAATAAATTTATAGGGAAGGGTACTGCATATTTTTGAAAAAGGTAATAAATTAATTACAATTTTAACGTGATGCTAAAACTTTATACTCAGATTCAACGAAGTTTTTAAAAATAGTAGATTTTTTTGTTTCTTTCTTTTTATTTTTTAAGGGAACTAAATAAGTGTCCATATTGGTGTCCCTACTTGTAGTATTGGTGGATGCATATTATACCTATTTTCTATTTATTTTGAATTTAATTGAAGATTTTGATTTTGATTTGCCTCATTTTATAATTTTATGCCCTATTAAAAAAAATTACAATAAAATGATAATTTCAGGAATTAAAAATGATATTTTATTAGTTAAGAAGTAATAAAAAATCATTCAATAACTTTCTTATTTGAGTTTGGATGTTATATATATATATATATATATATATATATATATATTTACCGTGGACTATTTATTTTTTTATAATATTTATTCTTTCTTTTTATTACCAAAATTAAAAATAAAAAGAATAAAAAATTAATTGCAAAATAAATTTTTAATTAATAAAATATTATTTTGATATAAAACAATAAAATAAAATACTATTTAAAATACTAATTATACACAGGATGCGAGAGTAGAAAAATAGTTGAAGGTTACCATTAATCTAGAATATGAGTTGTGATGTGATGAAGAAGAGACAAATACTAAGTGGATAGTCCACTGGTTTGTAGCCCCAACGTGATTAATTTAGGCCAAGAGGTAAGGGTCTTATTTGGTGCTCTATATCAGGAGGGAGGGAAGCTATATGATATGATACGATTTTTGACTAATCATATCATGTCTGAAACAAGCACATTGCATTGCATGACTGGGTCCTCCTCTTCCTCTTCCTCTTCCAAATCAAAATCTCTCTTCTCATTCGACTAGAGATTTTAGGGTTACCATGGAAACCACATCATCAGCTCACCCATTATCACCATTTAAGTTGTAAACATTTTAACCAGGTTGTACCTCCAAGCTGGATTGTTATTTTCTATTTTTTAATTAATCACAAATATATTTCTAATCACATTTTTACTTAGTATTTAAAATATACTTATTTTCAAAATTAATTTATAATGTAAATAATTTAAAAAAAAATACTATTTAGAATACTAACAAAAAAAATAGTTACTTGATTTAGGCCATTAAAAGTTTTATTTTAAAAAATAAGCCAAAAAATTTTAAGTTAGAAAAATGAGCCTTTTAAAGTTTTGTTTTCATCTTATTCTCATTTTACGTTTTATAACTATTTGCATAAATAAAGTTTGATCCTAAACTTTATAAAATTGGACTTTCCTCCACATTTATTTAAAATATGTCTAAAACATTTGAACGTTCATCCATTACTCAAGAAAATAAACAAGATATTGTTGAATTAACAAGAATTTTCAAGTCATTTTGATAAAGAAGATATAAATATCTTTTATAAAGAGAATCTGATTAATCAGTCGACTATAATCAATAATAAAATTAAAATTATAGTTGCTATTGACATGGTAACTCTTCTAATTAATGAGATTAAGTCCAAATTATCATATCTTGAAATAGAAAAACAGTTGTCATCTACTGTTATTTCTCCTAAGTATCTTCAAATTTGTTTTAATGAAAAGTTAGATGAGTCTAATCCCATTGAAGTAGGTACTTTGTTTCAATATAGACTTCCTAAAAAGGAATGAATATTGAGTAAGAGATCTTTAATCTTCGTAATATGATTGAGTCTTTGGCTCAACTATCCATTTATGAACAACCTCTTATTAGCAAGGAAATCAACCATGCGATTATAGAAGTAGAAAGTGAATAAATGACTAAAATAGGATTTCAAAAATTCACAACATATTTAATCAGATCGAATCTGACCTAGAAATAGTCTGGCACCAAGAATGAGTTTGGTAAAGAAATTTCAGATTACGAATCTGACCGTTAGTATGACTACCAATGGAAAGAATAAAAAATGAAAAATGAAGCATTTAGAAAAGGTTTTATGCGTCAAGATGATGGCAAAAATTCCTGAAGCATATAAAAGTAAAAAGTCACAAAATGATCAATATTTTTAAATCTTGATTACGAGTTTGATGAAAAAGAAGTTTTCAAAACTTGGGCTAACAGAATGATGTTACAAGCTGATATTAACTCTAAAGTTAGAACTTTTAGAGCTAACAATATATTTAACTAGATAGATCTTCAAACAACCGGTTCTGTCTAAAACTTTCTCTATAGAACTAAAAACAATCCTTTGATTGAAAAGCTTAGTCAGATTAGTAATCCTTCAACACAAGTAGCGATGCTTATAAATATGATAAGTCTTGAGTTTTTTGATAAAGATCACTCGATGATACATGGTACTACAATTGATAAATAACATAAAAAAGCTAAATATCATTTGAATAACATGCAATCTGTGATCTTTGTAAAATTAAACCATATATATGCGAGTTTGAAAGATATTATTAAAACTTTGCAATTGAGAATGAACATTATATAACTGTCTATATGATGAAACTCACATACAGATATAACATAAGAGCTAGAAAAAAGTATAGGTCTTTGAATTAGCGCTCACTTGGTGCAGCTTTCCGTACCATGGAGCAAAATGTCAAGAAACATATGTTATCAAGCAAGTTAAGTCATATATTCCTTCTTGTTGTGATGAAAAAGAATATGTTCCACAATATTATGGTTGTAAAAAATTTTCAAAAAGTAAAAGAAAGTTTTATAAAAAAAAAAAGTTTGGTAAATTTTACAATAAGTCTTCCATAAGGTGTTGGAAAAACAAAAACTTCTTTAAAAAAAAAAATAAAAATTCTCATAACCTAGCTTTAAAACAAAAGTCTGCTCTAAGGGTAAAGGGCACGTTTTGCGAGGTGTGATCATAACTTGATTACGTCATGTGATGTAAATAGGAAAATATTTTTATTTTCTCTCCTAGTGAAACCCTAGTTTCTATTTTTTGAATAAAATATAGTGTGTAGAAACTATATTTCGGTCGCGGTTCTTGTGTTGTCTCGACCTATGAGCTCTTAACTCGTGATTTCATTATAAGTGATTAATTCAGAAGTGGTGGATTAATTGATGAATCCATCTACCCTTTTGAGGCTCCACCCTTTCAGATTCCATTATAATTCGCGAACACAAACACCTTAAAAGACTATATACTTGTGGCTGCAAGCATTTCAAGAGACTCCTTTATTTGCAGCTGAATGTTAGGTTTCCTGCTTGGGCTTGACTTGGTTGCAATTGGGTTGGCCTTTAATGATTTTTATCATATCTGGTTGTTTTGGTCCCTTTTTGAGTTGTAGCATCATGTTATATTCGTTTTGTTATATTCGCGGCTACATATTACATTGTTCTTTTCCCTATGGTCGAATTTTGTGTTGTTTGTCATTTAATCCTTATTATGCAGCCACAAAATGGGTTTGTGCCTTCTAGAAGGTTGCAAGCTATCATGTAATGGAGTGACTGCCCTGCTTGGTGGAGTCCCGCCTGAATATTTTTCCAATTTTCTAAAGAATCGGACTATATTCTGTTAGGCTTTCTAATATAATTGGGAAAAATATTCTGTAAAAAGGAGGATAAAGGTCAATTCAAATTTCTTCTTGGTTAGTCACCATAATCTCATCAACCCTTAAGCAAGTAAACCCTTAATCACTTAAACTAGACCTACATGGAGAAAGGTCCCTAATCAATGATGGGTTTATGATCCTACTGGAAAATTACCCATCATGTAGTGTATGAAATTTATATGTATTTCCCTCTCTGTTATATCGTAAACTAATCAATAATTAGAATTAAAAATTTTATTTCGCTATCATCTCAACATGAAAGTAAACAAAAAAAAAAAATTAGAAAAAACAATGAACAAATTTATCCTTCATTTTCTTTTCTATAGTTTCTGAAATTCAATCAATTTTTTTATTTTAATTCATGAAGTTCCGGTGAATTGGAGTACTTAGTTTACTATTAATATGGGTATGGTATTTCTAGATTTTGAAATATTTTAAATGAGTGATTTTATTTTTAACTAATTAAAACTTTAAATTAAGTTAACTGATCATCCAAACTTTATTTTAAATTTATAAACTTTTAATAATTTATAACTTTAAAATTTAATCAAATTAGCCAATATTCCATTAAAAACTCGCTTTATCTTCATCTTATGAAACACGTTTCACCCGTTCACTTTAAGGTGGGTGAAGTGCGTTTTCAAATATATATTGGTCAATTTTTATTTTTTTTAATTTCAATTTTTATTTATAAATTTAAATAAGGTTTGAATGATTTATTTATTTAAAATTTTAGTTTGAAAATGTTATATTTTATGATTTTTTTTTTATTTTTTAAAATAATTTATAAATTAATTAAAAATATTTATAATTTCTATTTAGTCCAAAATTTAAAATATCTTTACATTAAAAATTCTATAATTATTTTATTCAATTAAACTCAATCAAATTTAATATTCAATCCCATCCGCAATCGGGCACATCGAATCTAATTCAATTTACTGCTCTATCTAATTCAATCCAATATACTTAGTCCAAGCCCATACGCATTCCAAACACTAGCTAAAGGTTATGTCAGGATCTAAATCTCTATTACCTGCCAATCAACAGCATTATGGGAATGCGAACTTGATTTTGCAATACTTAAAAATAATTTAAACAGGATATGATAAACGTGATTTATTAAAAAAATAAAAAGTATCGGAAATTAAGGTAGGCCGACACGTAATATTTGCATTTCCAACGCCCAGTCTTTGGAATCTTCTCACTCACAGTCACCTCACCTAATTATTTTTAATCAACCACACGCCACACGCGCACACCACAACTACCAGAATCCCGCCCGTACCAGATTACGACAGTTCTCATCGAAACTGTCTGGTAGACCGACCAGTCAAAACCATTAAGTCTTCACTCCCATTTACAAAACCCTAGCCAACCACTCTCTCTCTCTCTTAACCACCCTTCAATTACTCATTTCTCAAACTCATCATCTACAATTCTCCTTTTCTTCTTCCATTACAAAGAAAAAAAAAAATGGCCGGTGGGGCGGCAAGTAACCGGTTTCAAACCATGTTACAGGAGGCGGTGCAATCTGTTCAGTGGACTTACAGTCTGTTCTGGCAACTCTGTCCGCAGCAAGGGTAATTTCGTAAATTCACATATATTTTTTACTTCATCTAAGAGTTTTGATTTGTTATGTTATGTTTCAGGATTCTGATATGGGGAGATGGGTATTACAACGGAGCAATCAAGACAAGGAAAACAGTACAACCAATGGAAGTAAGTGCAGAAGAAGCGTCTTTACAAAGAAGTCAACAGCTTCGAGAGCTTTACGACTCATTATCCGCCGGAGAAACCAACCAGCCGACAAGAAGACCTTGTGCTTCCTTGTCGCCTGAAGACTTAACTGAGTCCGAGTGGTTTTACTTAATGTGTGTCTCCTTCTCTTTCCCTCCCGGTGTAGGGTATGTTCTCTTGCTTCATCATCAAATTTTTGAGTTTCTAATAATAGTTTACTTGAGTGCATGATTCTGGCAGTGAAAATAGTAAAAGCTAAGACTGAATGAATGATCCCTTTTGTTTTATATTTTTCCTTTACAAGAGAGTAGGACATTTGCTATAGGTGAGCTCACTATTCAATACTTTTGAATACAAATATAGTAAAACTAGTACCCATCTCTTCAGTCAGTGTGATCACTGTAAGGACCATTGTCTATGTGTGGAAACAAGAAAGCGAGTATTCATGTGATGAATAAATACGACTGTTAGGATCTTTATGATACATTGCACAAAAGATTCCTTCTCTCTATAAACTGATTTTTTTACAGTGACTACTAATCCTAATGTATAAGTGATCAATCATGTGAGAGACATTTAATCAAACCCTTCTATGAATAGAAACAAATTAAAGTCTCAAATGGATTTTTCTTTTTTATAAATATAAATGAACTCTATCTAATTTGAAATAGAGTTGAGGTAGAGAGTTGGGTGATGGGAGATATGGAAAAAGCTACAAAACGTTTAAACTTCAAAAGTAGACAAGCAAGACACCCAAAGTAGTTGTTGAATGAATTATTCGATTTAAAGCTTTAAAAGCCTAGCTGAATAATTGATGGCTTTAACCTTGCAAATTCTTATAATTGTTAAATTATTACCGTTAATTTAATTACTTTTGGGTTATTTGGACTATGCAAGATTCGCTTCCAGGCTTCATTTCTATTATTAACAGTTGATTAAATTCATTAGCTGTTAAATGTGGTGCTATCAATAAATAGATGCTGGAAAATAAATGCATGTTTCACAGTAAAAGCAACGGGGACGTATTTTAGGTGTAGAAGTTGTTTAGACTGGTGGGTGTAAATAAGTTTACTCACACTGTGAGTCTGTATTTGTGTTGTATTTTAAATATTTTTTATTATAATGTGTTGATATATTAGGTTACCGGGAAAGGCATATACAAGAAGGCAACATGTATGGCTTACAGGAGCTAATGAAGTTGATAGCAAAACTTTCTCCAGAGCCATTCTGGCCAAGGTAGGTCACAATATATTTGTATTTGAAATGAATAATATAAATATACAGGACTAAAATTGAGAAAAATAAGATAAATGATATTTTAATTAAAAAATAAATGGTAGTTTGGATCTAGAGCATAAAAACACGGGGAAGCGGACAAAGATGTTGACAATAGTTCTGTAGCTATGATGTATGTCAATGGAATGAAGAAACCGAAAAAATAAAACAAAATTGCTGACAACTTACACCTAGTACTTTTATTGTGTCGAACGTTAAATGGTTGAGGCGTATCTATATTTTGGATTCAGTTGAATACTACATAATATTTAGTTGCTAACTAGATTCTCTCTTGTGGTCCCTACATGAAAAATATCAATCTTCATTGGTCATCAGAGTGCTCGTATACAGGTACATCAGTCATCTTCACTCTGTGATGTTATTATTAATCTTGAATTTGAATTGATTTGGGTTTATTAATGCAGACTGTTGTATGCATTCCTGTTCTTGATGGTGTTCTTGAATTGGGGACCGTAGACAGGGTAATTAATTATGAAATTCTATATTATTAAATTATTTAAGACAGGGTAATTAATTTAAAAAATTGTGGCAGGTGGAAGAAGATGCTGGAATGATTCAACAAATAAAGAGCTTGTTCACGGGACAACACCCGACAAATCTTGCAGTGCCAAAGCCAGCACTCTCCGAGCACTCAACTTCAAACCCTGCCACGTCATCTGAACACCGTCGATTCCACTCACCACCTATTCCCGCTATCTACGCAGCTGTTGACCCGCGACCCGATAACCCGACCGACCACCAAGAAGAAGACTATGAAGAAGAAGAGGACGAGGATGAGGAGGAGGAAGAGGAGGAAAATTCTGAAGCGGAAGCACGGACTAAAAGAACGGCTGTAGTTGAGCCGAGCGAGCTTATGCAGCTGGAAATGTCGGAGGATATTCGAGTCGGCTCTCCTGACGACGCTTCAAATAATTTAGAGTCGGATTTCCACTTGTTAGCCGTGAACCCTGATGAGCATCAGCGGCGCGTTGAGCTTTTGAGAGCCGAGTCGAGCCGAAGGTGGCAAATGCTTCAACAAGAGCCGCCAGCTCCTCCACCTCCTTCTTCAGGTATAACGTTCATGCAGGACATGCACATCACATGCTTTAATTTTGCCTGTTTTTTCTTCACTCGTGGTCCCCATTTAACCACGTGCCGCTTTACGTCATCATTATACCAAACCCAAAAGCAAGAGATACGATTCGTCCGTTGACTTAGTCATAATTCCAAACAAATAAAAACATTAACATAAAACCAAATTGTAACTAATTTAAGACTAATGTTGGTAGGCATAGAAGAGTTGACACAAGAGGACAGTCACTACTCACAAACAGTATCAAGCATATTACAAAAGCAAGCGACGAGATGGGCGGAGTCAACGTCAGCAGGACACGTCAGCTACTCAACCCAATCATGTTTCACCAAGTGGACAAACCGGTCAGATGTAGTCCACGTCCAGATACCAATCGAAAGCAGCTCATCAGCCTCACAATGGATCCTCAAGTACATTCTCTTCAGCGTACCTTTTCTACACAACAAATACCGAGACGAAAACTCATCACCAAAATCACGTGACGCGGCTTCGAAATTCCGGAAAGGAACACCACAAGAGGAGCTCAGCGCCAACCACGTGTTAGCCGAGCGACGCCGTCGAGAGAAGCTTAACGAGAGGTTTATTATACTAAGGTCGTTAGTCCCGTTTGTGACCAAAATGGACAAGGCGTCTATACTAGGAGATACGATCGAGTACGTGAAGCAGTTACGGAAGAAGATTCAGGATCTGGAGACACGTAACAAGCAAATGGAAGCAGATCAACGGTCGAGATTGTCGGATTCGCCTAGGAGTGTTAGTGGATTGAAGGAACCGAGGAGTGGGTTGAGTGTAGCGGATCGTAGTCGTGTGGGTCCCGATAAGAAGAAGATGAGAATTGTGGAGGCGAAGACGGTGGGGTCTCCTCCTCCGCCGCCACCTCTACTTCCTCCGCCGACTAATACGGCTACCGCCGTGCAGGTATCGATTATCGAGAGTGACGCTTTGGTGGAGTTGCAATGTGGGTATAGAGAAGGGTTGTTGCTTGACGTTATGCAGATGTTGAGAGAGCTTCTTATTGAGGTCACGTCCGTTCAATCCTCTCTCACTAACGATTGCTTCTCTGCTCAGCTAAGAGCCAAGGTATGCTGCTGCTACTATCATTTTAAATATTTTCATGATATAAAATTAAATTTTATTTATTTTATTTTTTAAAAAGGTGAAGGATAATGCAAGTGGGAAAAAAGCGAGCATTGTGGAAGTGAAGAGGGCAATACATCAACTAATACCCCAATACTAACATATTTTGTAGAGAACTGACTTGGTGTCTGTGATGATTAATTTTTACTGGTAGTATATACTTAATTAATATTATTTGATGGATTAAGTGTTTGGTGTAATGTAATGCAATCTAACGAGGTATGGGGTATGTTATTATGCACATATAATTAAGATGTGTATTTTTTAAAAATAAATACGTACTAGGATTTTCTTTTATGGGTGTCAGGTTTGTTGTCAAATGAAGCATGATGTTGGAAATAATTAAATGTTAGATGTGACCGCAGACAATCAAATCCAAAGTTTGTTAAGTAATAATCTATTGAGACTACGTCTAATGGGATTGTGACTTTTTGATTTAACGGGAATCGAATAAAATAGGGTTTATAAATGTATGAAGGGAAATAATACGGTATATATTTTTATTTCGGAAGAAAAGTAAATTCGTAAATCTCTGTATAAGATAGAAAAACTCCGAAACTATAAAGCATAATACGTTTTTGTAAGATCATCTGCCCTAAATCTATACCAACGTTACAATATTAATTTAGGTCTAATCAAAATAACAACAGAAAACAAATCGACTTAAGCACCGTCAAACATAACTAACAAGAAACAAAAGAAGAAGAAAAGAAAAAAAAAAAGACGCATAGCCTTTCTAATATTTTTCACAACTTCAGAGAAGCAATTTGTGGATAAAAACTCTTATTTTTAATTTTTCAGATTAAATAGAGATTAAAAAAAAAACATAACTCTCTTTCTCAAAGCAACCGGACTTTTTTCGAGCATTTTAAAAAATAAACGGATAAATCTTATTCAATTATACAACAATTTTTCAAGATTAACAATATTTGATATTAAATATTTTTTTCAAAAAACTAGTAATGAAAAAAATACGAGGAATTGATTCAGCGATATTAGAACACAACGGACAAATCACATGTTTAGTTTTTTCTATAACATGTTTTAATAGCCAACCATATGATAAAGTTGTGCTTAGGAAGTTGATTCAACCAAATCATCTTCCACCAACCAACCTACCTAATAACTTTTATTTTATTTCTAATAGTTTTCCAAGCAAAATTCACTCAAATTTTCTCCTATTATATTTCCAATACACTTCATCATCACCTGAAAGAGAAACTGTACTGATTGCCAACAATTTTTTAACGAACTGATAATCGGTAAACTCAACTTCCCTTTTCTAGACATCCCTAATAAGAGCCTTTTTAAAAATATTCAGATTCTTCCACTCAATAGAATATTCCTCCAATATATCAGCAGATCGTAACTAAAGATCAAACCCCCCCTCCCCCCAAAAAAATCACTACCAAAATTAGATTTATAGACAAAATGACATTTTAAAATCTATCTCAATTTTAAAATACGCTTCCGAGAATTGTTATCACAAGGCTGCTTCATTAAACCTCAAAAGCTTATTCTTTTAAGTTTAACATAAGATATCCATTTAGCCCATAAATAATGCTTATCTATCAAAATCTTCCAAACATTATTAGAAAGCATAACAATATTTACATCCTTTAGACTTTTAACCCCTTGACCCCTCCTCTTTAAACCTACAAACCTGATCCCAAGCAACCCAATTTCTCATTTCATTCTCAACTCTACGGCACACAAAGCTCTATATTTGTGTAACACCCCATATTGAGACATGGTTAAAAGGAATTGAATTTCAATTCATAACACCAATGTGCACATTATTTTTTGGGAGCCCGGAACTTGAGAACTCCAAAGTTAAGCGTGCTTGGCTTGGAGCAATTTTGGGATGAGTGACCTTCTGGGAAGTTTCTCAGAAAGCATGCGAGTGAGGACAAAGCATGCTGGAAATCGTAATGGTGGTCTGTGGGGCTAGTGGTTAGCCTTAAGACCGATTGTGAATGACGTGGTGCCCAGCCACCGCGCCTCAGGTTCATCCGGGGGCGGGGGCCGAAATTACAATTTGGCCTCCATGGACTTCAACACATATTTGGACACCTTATATATAGAAATCACATGTAAAGCTTGAAAAACAAATTTCAACAAAAACCAATCTACTAGCATAATAAAATTGCTTCCCATTCAACCCCTATTTGTTTATAAAATTTATCTAATAGTGACATACAACAATTCCTGGATAATTTAGTAGAAATGCTTGGCTATGTTTCTTCTAGCAGTCCTTGTAGACACAATAGCAAGAGTTGATTGTTTTGAACATTGGATCTAACCTTTAAATAGCAGAGTGATGCCCTTTATCCAAGTGTATTGCCTTTACTTGGCCCTTCAGAACAGGATAACATTTTTAGGTCTTTTTTGGTCTTTCAAGTTTTATGTTTTATCAAGGGATACAACATTTTTGGATGTTCAATGTCTGACCATGTAAATTCATTAAAAATTGGGTGAATGACATGGTCAAAACATCTCACCATTATTTATAATATGAGACACTCATCAATCCACTATACAAGATCTCTTCGAGTTGTTATCAACACTGTCATTGCATATGTACAAGGAACTCTAGAAACTACTCACTCATTGCAATCGCATGTTTTACTCTCCAAATTTACTAGCTTATGGCTTTTTCTATCCCTGACCTCACATCCAATGTCTGATGATGATGAGACATTAACATAGTAGGCCTTACTGAACATTCTATTTTATCTTTTTCATCACATTGGGCAATACACTTATTTGAAAGTTTTTTTTCATATTCGATGTGCTTTCTCATCATCTTCATACCACAACATCTTTAATTCTTTAACTGTTCTATATCAGGCTACTCACGAAACTTGTTGACCCAATTATTAGTAGATTCTAATTATATGTTATTGGTCACGTGGTCCGATTTGGCAGGGCATTGAAATCGTATCTAGCCTTTATCTCATATGCATCCATATATGTTGTCTCTAGAAGCTTCATTGATACTTTGAATTCAGAAACAATGTTAAATTTCGAAGCTATCCAAATTAAGTGGCATGTGTTTGCATTTACAATAGCCACATCTATTAGTAAGGCAAGCCACATAAAAATAAGAAGAACATATAAGGTAAAATGCAATGTAGTAGACAAATATAGCAACAGATAATTATATAATTATTGTTAGTTACAAGGAAAACCGGGGATGAAGCACACAACTCTACATGCATATCTTTCTCTTTGTGCATTAATTCTTTACGTATAAATATTTATAAGCAATAACAATACTAAATTTTTGTATAGAATTAACCTCTCTTTTAAATGTTAAGATTATAACAAAAACTACTAAATCTAATTTTCTCGGCTACTTTCTACACTTGAAATAATATGATCAAATAAGAATACAGAAATAATGAGAACAAAGAACAATAAATATGTGATAAATTTATAGCTAGTTAAAGCGAGTGAAATGGGAAAAATGAGGCAGTATAATATAATTATAGCTAGTTAAAGTGACATGAATCTATTTTATATTCTAAAGATACAGCTCCTAGTGTTATGAATATTTTATGAACTTATTGTTAATGTTAAAAATGAAGATGCTCAAATTTGCATCCATTCCAATAGTATTGAGTAAAACTCTACCATATTTTTCATTCAAGTGATATCCAAAAAGGATAGAAAACCCTTTAAAAATCCTTATTTTTGTGTACTAAAACTTATGAAGAGTCATTAAATCTCGGTAGAGCATTTGCAATTGGAGTTGAATAGTGGAGCAAGACACGTGAACTAGGTTCTTTGCGTACAGTTGATGAATTTAGGTGGAGAGCATGTCATAACTATCCTCATACTCATCACATATACTCATCACATATACTCATCAAGACATTCTACCATGCTTTATATAGTGTGTGTCGACGCACACATATACATATTTTTTCCTTCAATTCACGTCTCATAGTAGGATTTCTATCCTAGAATTATTTAGGATTAGACGCTTTAATTTTACGGTCACCCAAGTAGCACTTGCTTATGAGTTTCAGTCGAGTCTCTAATAGTCATAATGATCAAGCAAAATTGTTAGACCCTAGTCCGGTTCGGGAGAACCGGACCGGAAAGGCCACACATCAGATCAAATAACTAATTTGGATTCATCACTTAGAATTTTTAAAATATACATATATATATATATATATCGTTGATTACCTAACATCTCAGAAAACATGTAATAATAAACTGAATAAAGAACATAACAGAATTTTGATAGCTTTATAAAATAAAGCTAACAGAACTTCCTCAGTAATCCAATAATATCTTAACCATCAATCTGTTTAAAGTCAAATTACAATTCATAATTACATTCTCAACTAAGTTCACATATCCCGCAATTTAAATAAACAAAATCCAATTGTGAAAATCTAAAATAAAATATAAAATAAAAAATTACAATCCATATAATATCCCTCCCAACATGGTGGGCAAATAACAATGTCTACCAAAATGGAATGTAAAGAAATTTGAATGAATGACTCTAGTCTGCTCATTCGCCTCAGCTACGGAAATCTATGGATGAAACCTGCGTAAACTTTGAATGCTTGGTGCGTATACGCACCTAAGGTGTTGTCGATTCTAACTTATAAATCAACACAAATTACATCTAAACAATCATACACATCAAACACATATCAACAATACCACTATTTCATATAGAAATTCATACATGTAGACAATCAGATTTCTATTCCACAATCTACACATGTACAAATCAGAAATAAACATCAGCCTAAAGAGTAACGAATTCACAAGTTTTATCTTTAAGTAAGATTCCTAAATGACTGTAAGACACGGGGAAATCCAACCAGAAAAAAAAAACATAGACAAGACTGAATCCCCCATAACCCAGGCAATGCCGAAGTCTCCATCACGCAACCATATGGTGGACCGAAGTCCCTTTTCATAATCTAAACTAGGCTGAAGCCCCTAAGTACTCGATAGCTCTCAAATCCCTACGACATGCCAACTATCCTTACAGACAGAAATCTATACTCAAGGCATTAACATTTATTAAACCTAACATTTACAGAATAATTATTTAGTAAAATTTTCCACCATCTCAACACATTTCCAAGATACAATCAATACATATCGCCACAAGCATCTACAACTTGTTTCTTAAGCTAGACAATAAAATTAAGTCTCATAGCATATCAATCAATTCTCTAATAATTTGTCTAACACATAAATTGGAATGAGTTATCTGAAAATGTGTATACACACCTTATCAATGCAAAATAATCCCAATAGACCCAAGCAGTGTGATTCCCTCCATCACCAGCGTCCAAATCACGATCTAATATACATAACAACAATTTATTAAATCTAACAGATTTATAACAATTGACAGAATTTTATGCACATATATAACTATCTGATTTCAAATCAAATTACACACATTACACATAACACATAACTATCCTAACTAGAAATGGTGTGGCCCATGACCAATATAACTATAAATATATATTTACATGATTTTCAACTATTTCATTATATAAAAAAAAATCAGGTGAATTGAAAATCCTTGAGCAACAAAATTATACATTAATGCTTATTAATGATCCTAAGTAATGAATACACATATCTATATAACATTAATATCAACCCCATGTGAATTATCCTAAGTAATGTGTACACATATATCTATATAACATTAATATTAACATCATATGATTTATCGTGGATTAAAGTTATAACCTATTCAATTTATCATATTTCCCCAATTTTAACATGTGAGCCCTAACCCTAATATAAATTGATTTTATGTACGAAAATATTTTTTCAATTCCCACACAATTCACAAATCCCAACACATAATAATGAAAATCACAATTAATACCTAACAATTAAACCTCAGTACTCGATGCATCCATCTTGATAAACTAATCTACGTCCACATTCATGATCACTACTACCATAATCAAAGCAGAAACTAGACCCACCTTTAGTGAAGATGGGGCTAGAGACCGGCAACATACTCAGCGACACACCTAATGCGAAAGAAACGAATAATTTGATTAATGGTTTTCAGCTCAAACGAATGGATGTATAACCTAATTCACTGTATATAGGTCAAAATTATCATTATTGATATTATTAACCCAAATCTTCTAATATTTTCACTACGATCCAATTTTCTAATTACGGTTACAAAACCCTAATTTCCAAATCAACATAAAAATTCTTAAAATTCATGAAAAATAAAAATTAATCGAAATTAAATTTTGGAGAGATACAAAAACCTTGATTTGAAATCCAACTTTATTAGTAGGACGAATAGCTATGATCTTCAATAGGTAGTTTAAGACCTTGCAAGTTGTATAAAAACTTTGTGTTTGGTTCTACATCATGTCAAATTTGAACTATTCTTGGATCATATAGTTGTTAAGGACATATTTAAAATGTTATTTTGATATAAAAAAAAGTTACCAACACCGATGACAACTTCATCTTCATTATCTTTAGAGAAAAGCCCAATAGGTTAATCAAACTTCTCAATCTCTTCATCACTAGAATCGTCTAATGAAAGGAATATTAGGATCACCGTCGTACGAAGCTACACCATCAAAGTCAACTTCGTTGTTTGTTTCTTCAATTGAAACATTTTGTTCTTCAAAAACCTCATTACGTGCAATAGTTCTTCTTTGATAATCCCCATGTCTTTGATCTCTTTTTCCTCTTCCACTTCATCTGAAGATTCAGAACAATCTTTATTCGTTTCATCACTTTTCTAACAGTAGTTTGCAGGGAGTTCCCAATCATCATCATCTTTGTTGAATTCATAAACTTTAACATGGTTAGAGTACAACTCTAAATCTATCTCTTTATCACTTTATTCTTAATCAGACTCTTCGCCATCCTCTTCCCACGAATGGTAATTTCACCTTCAATTTCCCCTGAATCGACATCCTCATCAACATGCTCTCTATCACTTTGTTATTCTTCTATCAGACTTCCTATGTTACTTTATGCTTCTTAATAGCCTCATTAACATGATATTTATTTTTCATATTGCACAAGTTCCTCCTCGTTCATTTGATTGCTCTACGACAGTCTTTTTATATTTATTATATTCACATTCAACTCTACCTACATCATTTGGATTAGGGTCGTTTCTATTAACTTTATCATATGCCTCTTTTTTATTTACTTCTTCATCTGTAGGTTCGTTAATAGTATCAGACTCTCCATAACTTGAACTCATTTCCACTATCGGTAGAAAAGAGTTTATTTGACTTGACTTAATTCCGTTATACTGGTATGGAATTTTGACATTGTCTCTGGCTCGGGTCTAGTCACGACACCCTACGGTAAATCACCATGCATAATCCCTCAAGTGTAGCTTCACCATGCATAGTCCTTTTATTGTAGTTTTATCTATGACATACTCCGTACCATGCATAGTCGTCCCTTAATTGTAGCTTTTCTGACGAATTGTAGCTTTATCTCTGACATACTCCGTATCTGGCTAATGGCAGCGGTACTGAATGCAGTGTACTGAATGCAGTGTCGTTTGCGATCTCACACTTCGTATTGTTCCATGGTATATACGTTTTTAAAAGTTTTCAAAGCGTCTCACAAGTGATAGTTTCTAGCTCACAAATGTTACTTTACCCATAGGCTGAGAATGTCTCTTTTTCCTATCTATTACCATGAATGAAACTAAGTGAGTTCTCATATCAACAAAATAGAGAAAAATCTTCAAAACACCATACGATACAGTCTGACGCACTAATCATGCACTATTCTAAACCAGATTTGTGATTATTTGTATCATCCATGCTCAATAGCCAATTTAGTACCACTTAATAAAACCCATTGACGAAAACCACCACTTAATAAAACACATTGACGAAAACCACGTCCACCTAACAGACAAGTACATTATAGTTGCCACATTCATTAATAAACTTATTTCCTAGAAACATTGAGAAGGCTAACCCTAAAAAGATTCCAATAAATGGTATCTCCTACGTCAAGCCTGCATATACGTCCTACAGGAAGTCAGCACCCGCACCCATAAACGAAGGCAATGTTAATAGTATAGTATGTATGCCAATCACACTTCAAAATTTGCAACTCACTCAGCTATTCTGAACAAAATTTCATACAAGTAAATTATCAACTTCTACTTAACCAGACCTTCCCAACGTTGAAAGTCATAAGTAGACCAGTATTTGAACTCAACATTAGTACAACATTTCATTTATACTTCCATCATTGCTCATCTTTTCTAAATCTTCTTGCGACAAGAGTGTTTTCCTACCACTGCTGCCAGATTTGTCATATGGTTGAGCCATTTTTCGCAAGAACTGAAACAACCCAAAATTACAAGGTTAACAGACTTGCCATATACGGATTTTGCCATATACATCCATATAACATTTTTATTTTAATGCCCATTTTAGCAAAAACACATTACACACCTCTCTTGCTATATGCAGAGCCATGTCAGTGCTCAAATTCAGGTGTGCGTCCCGTAGGTGTGACAGTATCCAGCCAGGCAACTTAGAGCGCTTGTCATGGCGACTATACCTGTGCAATTTAAATAAATATATATTTTGTAAGAAACACTTGATAAATTTTGAAAAGTTACAAATTATAATGGTGCTAATTTATGCTGCATTATCTTTGTGCCATTATTATTATCAATATCTGAGCATCCTGGTGTTTCTCAAAAGATATTGTCCAACAAAATAATTAAGAAAAACATACCGCCCAAGAGTGACTACTTCACATTTCATTTCAACTCAGTCAAAACAATTTTAATCATTGATCAGGATATCTCTATCAAAGATAACACTACAATTCAATTTTTGAAAAATGTGATGAGTAGATGAGCATACCGTTTATCAGCAAATATCATCATCCCATAGTCAGCTTTTGACCTGATAACTCGCCCCACACACTGTGCAGCTTGTCTCTGACTCAAAAGTTCATCAAACTTCATATCAGTGAAATGCATAAAAACCAATATCTCTAAAATGTTCTATTTCTTGATATAATCATACCAGTGCATCAAAAGTTAGGAAATCGCCTTCCTTTATCTGAAATGTATCGCGTAAATATTCCAATCGTGCAAGTAAGATTCTGCAGTAAAACTATTATATGTCAACCAAGTTGAGTCAAATATAATAGGTAAACACAATTTTGTTCAATTAATGTCATGAATCCAACAGCTTCCCAAGTAGAGAATAAGTTCAATCAATCTAAATTCTTCAAGCAAATTTAATATCTACACGTAAACAACAAGCATGCAGCAAATGTTGGTGTGAATAAAATCTTTTGCAAACACAAAGTATAATCAGCTACAAAGATATATTAGAAAAGATCTTCTGTATATTAAATATGAAAGAAGAGTATGCTGCTCTTACTTGCTTAATGTGTACTGGAAAGGAACACCAAACATGACAACTAATCTTCCATAATGTCTATCAAAATCTATGCCTTCAGCTACTTTGCCCCTGCAATGCACATATGAACATTTACAGCCATCCCAAAAATAGATTACAAGTTCTAACAAAAAATATTCTACAACAACTTCAACAATAGAAACACTTTTGAATTCCTGACATGATAAATGCAAATCATATTGGATAATGCAGCAAAGTCTGCAACTTGGTCATATTTGCAGTTATAATAAAAACCAATCATCATTTTTATATACGGTGACAAGAAAATACAAGTTAATGGTCATTTTCAATGTTCAAACACTTGTTCATATTTTTGTGTGCCTATTTGTGATAGCTTCTACTTTCGGCTTTAAACCGTAGAAGAAAATAAACAAAAGCATTTTCGCATAAACATCACTTCAGCTGCTTCTACCGAAAGCACTTTTCCAGCCCAAAAGTACTTCTAGACTTCTATCCAAAGAAACCACTTGCAAAACCAGAAAGCTGAAAAGTGCTTATATAAGCCATCCTAAATAGGTTCTATATATACTGACGAGAAAAGTACTTATATAAGCCAGCCTTAATGGTCATTTTCAATTTTCAAACTGAAATGGTGAAAATAGAATTTTTTAAGAGGCATCTATCATTGGTACTGGCAGAGAGATTTACTTAAAATATGGATATAGAGCAACAATTTTGCCAACATGCATTGTTCTTGAATATACAGTAATAAAATTGTCTTCATATCCCTACCTTAGAGATATGAATGACAGTGAAAATATAGAATAGCCATCCTATTAAATCCAAACTTCTGACTCACAGTTAAATGATAATGATTTGACTGCACCCGGTACCGAAAATACACCAGCAAATACAGAAGTAACTAAGTTTGTACCTGGCCACAGAAAAAAAGACAGCACCTCTCCCACAATCACAAGCCCTACGATAATTGTCTAGAGCCAAAGTAGTTTCTACAACATCTTGTGTTTCAATAAATACAAGCTTATGCTTCATTATGTCCTGTTACAAAATTAGCGCTAGTTACATTTCCAGAGACTAGATAAACATCACGACAATGTTACCACAGATATTTGTACCTTCAAAATTCCAGTGTCATTCCATGTAGCAATTATTTCATCCATGTATGAGTAACTAACGAAAAAGCAGACAATACCATCTGGGACAATAGGGACCATCTCTATTAAGAGTCTGCCATAGTTCCTTGCAACACCAGGATCACTTCTCATATCAAATTTTGTACTCACTGGAAGTTGATCACTGGAATAGAAGCCACAAACTATTAAATAAGTATTAACAAACTAAAGAAATATTATACTCCAATAACAGATTGCTCAGATTAGACTTAATGTGAATGAGAAATTTAGGCTGAACCTCATACCTTCCACGGGTGAGAACCATAGGGCATATACAGTCTCTAGTCAAGGACATCTTAAAACTGCGACTGACAACTGGATGAAAATTAAGAAGACGTGGATAGAGATCAATAGGGCTTAAAGTTCCAGATGTAATCACAACAGACTGAAACCGATCAAATACAGGCTTTATGGCAAGAGATGCATCATGACAACTAAGCTGTAATGAAAAACATGAAAGAAATATACATAAGTAGAAATTAAAAATAAGAACTGGTATTATCTACCAATGCAATAAATTTATCTTTCACAGGCAGGCAACATATAACTCTCATAGGGCTTTCAGTATTAAATATAGATAGTCTTGCCAAGCAAGAAGGGGACCATGTAAAGTGCATAACACCGGCTGTAGGATGTAATAGTTTTAACTTTTGGGCTTTTATTGTAATATTTCTGATTAAATGAATAGGGGAAGCAGAAGCATTAGTTATGATCCAGCAAATAGATGACACAACATTAGTAAAAACATATTTGATCCAACCATTAATCTACTTGTTTGAAAGCTGTGAAAGAAAGAGTAGACAGAACGTTATGGTCTGTATAAGCAGTACACATATCTAGAGGCAATTTTTCAGATCCGATAGAGAATGTAACAATGATTATGCAGAAATAAATAAATATTAATAAACAAATACATAGGCATACCTGCAGTACAGGGTCAGGTATATGTGGCATTCTCTCATCAAAAGGTTCAATTATGATGGAAAAGCCACGGGTATATGTCCCCACAAGTGTTGCAAAGTCGCATATAGTCTGAATGTGAAGGAATTCATCCGTGTCAGTTATTTCTAAGGTCAGCATGAGTGAATGCAGACGATCATAACAGAACTTCAGAGTTTTTTGGTCAATTCCAGCATGGGCATTTATAGAGTTGACAAAGTTTACAGGGCCTTCCTTCTCAACATTTTCAGTTTCCAGGCGACCTCTTAGATATAGAACCAGTCTGCGTAACACATGCACAAAATGCTCAGCTCGACGAATGTTCCCAGGCACAGCCTCCTTTAATATATCATCAGGCAAAGCAGGATTTGAAAGCCAGGCATCCGCAACTGGGTATAGAAAGAAGTACAATGTCAGACAATTGAAATTACAAAGGCAAGTTATTCAAAGTGAGACACAAGTGTATCAGCAAGAGACATGAGACATACTAGGTAGATTTCCTCTCTGAGCCAAACCTTCAACAAGCCGGTTATATTCAGCACGTAATCTACCTGCATCAGTGGTCTTGAACCTTCCTACCATATCAAACATTTGAAGAACAGAAATATAAACTCTCTTTCAAGAACTACAGAAAAACTACTACTATCTAAAATGGTTCCAGTCAAATATAATTAATGTAGATATTTCAAACCCCTCACATCCATATCATTGCAATTCAAGTCAAGCCACATATATGAATAATGCAAACTCATGCCTGACTAAGGATGAAAAAACTGTTAAATATCCTCAGCTTCACATATCACTTATAAAATTCGACCTTCAAAAATACCACCAGACTCATGAATTCAAGAAATCAGACATTTAAACTTTGGATTTAGAGATACACATATATGTACATTTATTAGCTAAACTTTATATGCCAGCAGTCTATAAAACTAGAAAATACAATGAAGAAGGCGGCAATAGATAAATAAAATATACCTTTCAATCTCCTGATTTATTCTGCTAAGATTTCTGGTGGCACCTTCCAATGTCTGCCTGCGCACACTGACACTGAGTGCTTCAATGCACACATTATCAATATTATGCGCCTCATCAAAGACAACAACAGACTCCTTCTGCATTTCTTTAGATATAATTCCAGCTACCTTAGGATCAAGTAAGTATTGATAACTATAAACCACCACATTGGAAAACTGCACCATGTGCCTCGCCAAGAAATATGGACACCATCCTTTCTGCTTCCCAAAAGCTCTCAAATCCTTCAATCCAATCAACAACAAGCAAGTTTCAAATTGTTTCAGATCCAAAAACTACTATAGCCATCAAAACACAAATATACAATCATTGAGCATTCCAAGATAAACAAAACTACCTGCAATGTATACACACCAGGAGGCAAAAGCGCCTCGGATGCGGCCTTCTCATAATTCTCGAAGTAGTCACAAGTCTCGATGTTAGGATTCTCAGCAGCCGCAGCACGGACCCAGCTGGCAGTCTGTTTTCGACAGGCGGCATCAACAGAGTCACGATTCTCGGCAGCTAAAACCCTAGGGTTGACGCAGAGATTCTTCCGGGAGGACAGGCCGATGGCGAGAATCTTTGCGGCGGGGCCGAGATGTTGGGTCTGGTAGGTATGGAGGAACTTCAACTCGGCAAGAGTCTTCTCCATCTCGTGAACGGTGCGAGTACAGTAGATGAGCTTGACGGGGTTCTCAGGCTTGGAGAGAGCATAGCTGGTTATGAGAGAGAGGAGAGCGATGGTCTTGCCTGTCCCAGTCGGCATTTCCAGAAGGCAGTGACCTTTGGCATCCAGAGCTCGCTTAAGTTCGAGCATGTATGCGTACTGTTCTGGGTAGATGTTGTCGTACGGGAAATAGACGGTGACATCTTCGAGTTTGAAGATCATGCTTCCAGTCTGATCGCACAACTCTGGTTTAAAAGGGTTTCATGTGATTTTACTTCTATTTATAAGCAGAAGAATGACTGCACTCTTTCGTTCAGCTTCTTCTCCGCAGACAAGTACGCACGCAGCTGTACTCGGTTAAAATTATGACTTACTTTGGGCCCAGACACCAAGCCTCTTTATCAAGTTTAGGCCCATTTCGGGTCGCAAATTACAATGTAATAGTATCAGATCTACAACAAAGTTGAAGCTTATATTGTGTCGCAGTGAAACAAGTTGACAGATGCTCTGGATAATTGTTAATGAAGAATACAACATGTCTAGCATTTCTGTTTCTTGAAATTTTGATCATATTTACATAAGACAGAATATTTGTTACTTTTACTCCTCTGAAGGCGTCTTGAAAGCTATTCCCTTGATTACATGCCGACATTGATACCTGCAACACAATATATTTATATTAGTTTTATTGTGTCTTTTAATATTGATGATGAGCACAACTTCACTAATTGTAAGCTTGGAATCCATAAAAATGCTTGAGAAATTAGTCAAGCAGCATCCCAGAATCTTTCATTTTGTAGCAACTTTTGAATTTGTCATATGCAACAATGATTCTGAGGAGGAATCCACGAAATCTTAGTTCTATGCTTCTACTCAAAGAGAGAGGGAGACAAACTTTATGCTAAAATTTTCATGATTAACTTAATTGCAAAGCATGAAACTGTTTCCTATGAGCACTTAGCAAGATTAATCATATACATATGATATAAGATTTCAGTATTCATATAAGATCATGAATGTCCATACCATATCATATCATCTGGAGTAGAATGTGCCAATTCCATAGAGGTGCAGGCTTGAGAACCATTATCAGAAGCAACCATAGCTTTATTTTGGCTTTTGCACTTGAACTGTATTCTATGAGGCACGATCTGTCATAAAATTGCATCTGAAAGTGTTATTGGTAACATAACTGACATCCCACCAATTACATAAAAAATTATACCCCTGAGGAAGGAAGCGAGAAACCATAGTCCATTAAATACTGGCAGTCCTAGAATCCAGAAAATTAAAAAAGAAATATCACAACTAGAAAAGAAACCTTTACAAAAGCTCTATAAACTGGGTACTGAAGACTTGAGAAAGTTATGATCTACGGTTTATGTGCATAATACCACCAACATACACATATTTGTGTGATGTTTCACTACCCATGTTACCATAAGTATGTCTCCAACAATAGGATAAAGCTAGATATCTTCACAATTCTTTCAGAACCTAAACACAAAGCACACCTGAATAATGATTGGATTAAGGCAAAGGAAACTGCAACCACCTATGATGGTCATCTAAGCAAAAGCAGGAACTAGAGTGATCACCTCAGTAGAATGTTTCCATTTCACCAAAATATGGTTTCATGAATATACAATTAGTAACTGGAAACTTATTATTATTAACATGACACAGAAAATTTTCAATTTACAATGACAACTTTCACTCATATGTGTTCTACAATTTAACTGAGAACTAAAGCAGTTGTATTTATCAGGTTACACAAAATCTTTTAATTTTCAATAGACAACGAAATTCTAAATATGTATATGTAGAGATGATGAATGCAAGAAATTGTTACCTTTTTGTTGTATCTGAAGTCCCGTTTAGGAAGAAAATGCAGAGGTAGATTCAAAGAAGGAGGAGCTTTGACCAACAAAAACAACTTAGTAGGCCCTAAAAGTCACAAAAAAAAATCATACAGCTTTTCCTAAAAACAAAGTAAATAACCAAACTCTTTGTTCAGCGATCACCTGGGTAAGAATCAGAACCAGCACCCTTTGAAACCAGCATCCGGATAACCTGTTAATAGACATATCAGAGGGAAGTTCAAAATTCAATATTAAAAGTTGAATTGGAAGTAGAAGTCAATTGACTTAACCTTCCGTGACAAGGCTTCTGCGGCCTTGCTCTTAACAAAATCACTTGAGCACTTGGGAACAAAACTTCCATGTTCCAAACACAATTCATAAACGTGGAGGGGTCGCAATGGACTACCACCGAGAATCAAAGCAACTTGCTGAACATTGGGAATCTCAGTGAGCATCAGTTGCAGGGCAGTGTCAAGATTCGAGACTGTGTTGACCAGCTTCTCAAATCTCCTAATCCCATGCTTGATCTCTCGCATTTTGCTCATGTGCATTCTTCGGGTGGATCTTACTATTTCATTTTGCGTCAGAGCCGTCGCCTAAAACCGAAACTCGTAAATTTGGCGGAAAAAACAAACAAACAATTCACAAAACGCAAAGCTTACATTACATACTGATTCCTTGTACTCCGATTGCAGGGCATTGAATTCAAGATTAATGTCCTGCAAAACGCTGCATTAATCAAAATAGTTAGTGACGAATCGAAAGTTTGAGATGTGGAAATGGTGAGAGAAGAGGAAGAGGACTTACTAAGGTATTTGCTGATGCATATAGAGAATAAAGCCGAGGATGTTTTTGGTGAGGTGGAAAATGACAGAAGAGTCTAACAATTCAGCGGTGAATTGCTCCATCTGACCTTCCATTACTCGTCTCGCCCTTCGCAATGAGTTCTTTTCAAAGCGGGTTTGGGCGGGATAGAGAGAAGTGAAAGTTCCCCCGAACCATGAAGAACGGTATTTTTTCATATATAAACTATTTTTTTAATTTTGAAATTTATTTATATGCCAAATTTCAATTGCATCGGTATATTTATGATCCATTTCTGGTGTAAGTTTAAAGAATACGGAAAATAAAATATAACTTGCTACATTATATTTTTCTAAAAATTTTAAGGTATATTTATAAATAAAATTTAATTTTTAAATATTTTTTTATATTATAATAAAATATAATTATTTTTATTTTAATTAATACTGTAATCACGTCCAGATCTGACTCTGATCCACAACATTTCAATTTATTTTCAGAGAACTGACTATCAACTGATAAAGCAAAATACATGTAACAGAGTTGCAAGTTCTTATATAATGAATACAATATGTTTTACGGGTATATGTGATCTCTCTAACACAACAATACTGTCCGAAGACAAAACAAAAAATAAAAATAAAAATGAGACTGTTCTATGATATTTGTAAGCAGAGTAAGCCTGAGATAATCACATAGACTACTTAGAATTGAACCTACCGTGTTTATTCGTACCGCATTTAGTTACAACACCCGCTTATATGAAATCAACGCCCCATATGTACTGAAACAATGAGACCATATAATTCCATCCAAAATTTCTTCTATTCCAAAAGGAGGCCACATCATAATGAGTGAGCTGCTCAGAGATCAGATTGCTATCATATTGCTTGCAACAGCTGGAGCTCATCTAAACCTCCCTTGTTAATCAGACACGACACGAGCAATGTGCGTCAGTGAAGTATAGCTTCGATAATCTATTTAAGATGCGTATAACCATGTACAGAGTCTTTGCACTGCAAAAGAGATCAACCATTACTATCATTAGAAACCATGATCTGCACAGGCATAAATTACCTTGGAAGTTGAAGGAGCTACCAGTCCACAGGAAAATGGATGAGGATCAGCGTACTCTGATATCACAAACCATATCGCTCAAGAGCTTTGCTCAAACTTGGCATTACATTATATGCTTGGTAAGATCGTCTAAGTTCAATAATGGAGCCCACCTGGTTCAACACAAGTCAGACATATTAAACATTAGGCAGATATGATTCTTTGGGTGCCACCAAAAGGGCAACAGTCCATGAAATCATTAGCACATCATAACTTCCTCTGAAAAATCTACATTTGGGTCGCTGATGTGCATGATGAGATTGGTTTAAGGACTATATGATCACTATCACACCTTTAACTGCAGTATGACAGCTCCAAAACTAAGGTGCCTATGTAATGAATGATCATTTTAGACAACTTAGAAATGTCAGAGCATGCATCAGTGAAACTAATTCAGAAACTTACAATGATCAGAACTGATGTAAACCCGATGGCAAAACCCTCATTGATACTGCGTAAATAGTGATCAAGTATGGTTGATGTAGTTGCCAAAATACTCAACAATAACCCTCCTGAAATTCCAAAAAGAATGGTTAAGGAGACGCAAACAAACTGAAGCAGTTTTGAACGTGCTCCTTAATATTAGAATAAGCTAAAATGAAATAATATTTGTTTCAAGAGCAAAAAAGATATTACTTTTAGCAATATTAAGATGGAAAATACCCCAAAATCGTGTCGATGCTTGAACTTGAGTCAGGTATTCTATAGTGGCTTTCCCAGGCTTTATATTTGGTATCCTAGCACCCATCTTGTTCAAGTAATCTGCAATTTCTTTAGGCAAGTTTGCCTGTAATAAGATCCCAGTTAGCTGACATCTATATAAGAAAATAAGAAGTCACAGCTACTATAACTTATAAGCTCAAATTAACATCATTATGCAACCCTGATAGCACAGATGAATAACAAGTCAGAACATTTGCAAATAATACATTATGTAAAACTAGTGCTTTCAGACAGACGATGGAAAAAAAAATAGTGCAACTTTGGGAAAACGGAATACAGTTAGAGTTGAAGCATATCATGACAATAGCTCAAAAGTCAGATATGATTAGAAATTAAGTCTGGTTTACTACTTCTCTCAAATGATAACTTGGCTATAGTAGCTTAAAGGACATGCAGAATGGTGCTATATGGATTCAGTTTAGACAGTTACAGTCAAATCCAAGTTCATATCCATTATAAAAAGTCACACCCAAAACCTCATCCAAATCTGCTTGACCCACAAACCAGTTTCAGGTTTTCATTTCAAATCCATATCCACCCACAAACCTGTATGATTAAATCCTCATCTGCCCATTGCAAGAGGGCACCGCAAATTCAAGGTTTGCAGATAGAATTATCATCCCACGTTAGAAAGGTACAGCATAAAAGAGAACTACATCATCTTTTACATGTTCATTTGGTGATTTTTGCAAGGGAAGTCGGTCAGAAATGAAAGGAGCAGGACTATGGCAACTACACTTCACAGGTATTTTTTCAAGTAGCATAAAAACAAAGGGCAAGAAGATACTTACAATGTCAAATATATTAAATAAGAAAACGAAAAATCCATATATTGAATAGTAAACCCAAGGTGCTGCTCCAATAGAAGTCTCAGGGTTCAATATCTGCTTGACATGCTCCCAGAATGGGGAACCAAGGATACTGCAATCAATGCTCCATATTAGACAAGCAGTTACTTTACTAAATCACTTAAGTAGGAACTTTGCCTGTACTATTGAATTGAATACAAGCAGCCTAAATTTAAATAGAGATTTGGCGATACATTAAAATACTTAATTCGTTATAGAACCTAGAGATGGAGTTTTAGATGAATGCCAAGGAAATGATTACCCCAAAATACCTTGCAAGAATACTGGGAAAGGCAAGTAAATAAGATGTAGTCAAGATAGGCTGCATTCCTGAAGGATTAATATTAAAAGGGATATAGGGATCCACTTCGGTTATCTGAGAAGCTTCTCTGTTAATTAGAGGGAAAGAAAAAAGGTAGAAGAGTTAAACACTTAAATTAAATCAAGCATCAGCAAGATATTAGCACATCCAACAACAGGAAGAACCATGCACAGACAAACAATTAGTTTCATTTCATAACATGGAAATATATATACGTAAAAGTTGTATTGCCTGGCAGTTGAAGCAAGTTTGAAGCCATAGTATTGCAGTTTAACTTTCCGGCAACCTTCAGTAACAACAACTGCCCACATGGTGACCATGGTAAAGATTCCCAACAGTGCAAAAGGCCACCAACTCACAGTGCTTCCTGCATTTTGCAAATGATGAAACTGTTACTACTGATATCATGGAGTATAGTAAATTGTCACAATCAAGAAACTATCATATAATTCTTTTAGCATTTAGAAATTGTTGAACAACTAAATTGGCTCTTTCAGAAAACCCATAACAAAACTATTAACTTCAAAGCACTTTCAACAAGGCAAGAGCAATAATAGCCTGCAGAATGGTTCAAAGGAAAGATAATGTGCAGAATTATACTATTCATCATGTAGGCGTGTCAGTACCAGTAACTTCAAGGCCACCTAAAAATGTGCCAGTAAAACCTTCACAAAATATCCATTACTTTTTACCATCTTGAATTTCATGTGGGGTCAAAGAGCTATCCAAATTAAAAAATTCAATTAACTTTCCTAGAATAGCTAGAAAAATTTACCAACACAGTTTGATAAATGTCCAGCTAATTAATTTCTGCACATAACATGCAAAACAATGATATGAGAATATGTGGAATGATCAATTCAATGTTTTAATTTCCAATAGTGAATACTTCATGCATCTCATACTAAGTAGACTACAAATATCATATCCTAAAGGCCAGACCATAGATACCTAATTCGCTCACACCCCCTTGGATCCGCGTTCCCGATTCATCGTTCCGAAACGCGGTTCTTTAGCGAACCAATTCGGTAAGGAACCCGATCCAATTCACTCATATTTGCGATCCCTTTTTCTTTGGTTACAAGATCAAAAGAACTTGAGAAATTAAAAGCATTTAAGGAAAACAAACAAAAAGGACACATTGAAAAATGTGCATACCTAACATGTGAAAGATTTTATCTCTAATATCTAGGTATCTTAATGAATGATGACCTTCTCTCTATCTCAATTTCTTTAAAATTTAATGTATTAATAGTTGCTATGTAAAGCTGCTATGCTATAACAAAAATCTAATAATCTTTTTGGTTGAAAGATTAATTTTAAGATTATTTTTATGATAAAAAGTCGAATCAAATATATTAACGAATTATGATCCTAAATATCGTACCCAATGGGTATACTACACCGAATCGGGATCGTGGGTAGGTGGCGTTACACGATCCCGAATTCGTTTCTCGATCCGAATCGTTCCCCGATCCAGGTAACTATGGGCCAGACAAAAGCAACTGAAGTGTCATCTCATACCATCGGGAACAAAAGAAGACTAAGAAAGGAATAGCTATATCCATTTACAGGCATGTTACCATAACTTAGATAAAAATGGAGAGAAACCAGCTCCATAAAATCAGAGCTACTTTGATAACCATATAATCATGCGTGTTATTCTTTATAAAGTAATAACATAATCCTTTTTCTAGTTTCAAAAACTTAAAACTGATTTGAAGATACTTTTAAGAAACTAACACTAAAGGATGTGCTCAAATCAATAGAAAACAAACACAACAGATTCAGCCCAAGTTTGCAGTCACATAATGGATGACATCAATAATAAATAAAGAATGATGAAAACTATCCATTGGAAACTTGTAAAATCTGCTTGATTAAATTTAAATTCCGACCACTAGAAAAAAATAGGTCAAACACAACCTATGGTAAGAAATAATGTAAAATAGATTAAACAATGAAAGAAAATATCAACAAATCAAGCAACGGAATACAGCATATTAACATATACCTGAGAGCTGATACAACATTTTATATAATGTCTCAGTGTAACCCGTCAATATGCCCACGCAAATTACAAGAGAAGAACCTTGGCCTGAAATTGTATAAATAGATCAGAAAGACAATTTTTGGGACAACAAAATGCATGAACATTTATGATATTGTTGCATGTTATATTTTTTTAATTAATCAGCATCCTGTGATAGAGAAGGTGCAGTCCCAAATTAGTTTGTTCCCCCACCAAAGAACATAAAAGTAACTAGTAACTATATCTTTTGTTCAGCTGTGGACAAAAAACTCAGCTGAGTATAGCTCAATACTCTCCTGGAACTTATAGGAGGTCAGCTATGAAGCTTTCTATTGCAAAACAAAGGCTTCAGTAAATTAAATATATGCACAATCCATTGATGGAGACTACTGTAAATGAATACCATTACTGGGCCAATAAAAGAATGGCACCAAAAATAGCTTTGTCTTTAATACAGAGTTTACAGTGCAGAGAATCTGTATAGAACAGCAGCCACAAATAGAAACGTATATACATACATACAAATCCACATTGAAGAATTTAGGTCAGTATTCATATTAAACTTTTACAGGTAAACAATAAATTAATTTTTATTTTAAGGTATTCCATTTTCAAAACTTAGTCAAAGATACACGTTTCAAATAATACCACAAGAAAGAAATAATAATATACATAAGAATGTAAACTAACAACTATGTGTCATAACCTCTACCGTAAATATAGATACTAAGTATATAAACAACTTCCTACTAGTTGACTCCCAGTTCAACTGACTCCTAATACAAGAAAAAGACATCATCCCACAGTAAATGGCAACAATTAATAACCACAGTAAAGTAAACAAAACATAATCAGAAAGTGGAAACCAGATAATTAAAAAAGATACCAAATCCTGACTCTGATATAGTATCACAGATCCATGTAATTGTCATTGCACCACAAACTAACAGAACAGCGGTCACCATCACGTGCTTGAACCTGCAAAAGCCACCAGAACAGTATAGTAGAATATCACTTCAAAACAACTCCTACGGTCCAGTAGTCTTCGAATTTTTTCTAACAGCTTAGAGGCAGAACCAAGGGAAAGGTTTGCCAAACATTTTTTTCCCCAATGAGCAAATGGACTTGAGTACACTTAAATTGAATTGAACATGGATAAACACATACAAACTAGATGAAATATATATATATATATATATATATATATATATATATATTAAGGAGCTAATAAAAATTATGATAGCACTAATTTGTTAGAAGAAAACACTGGGAAATTTGTCAGAGAATGAAATCTTCAATTGAATTCCTCAAGGAAAGATGATGCCGACATTTTGCTAAATTACCTGTGACTTGCAGCATAAATGGAATATGGGAGAGAATAACAAGAAACCACAATTGCTTCCAATATAGCAAAGCCCAAGGACATCCACCATCTGAAATAAGTAAGAAATAATAGCATTCATAAACCTAATATACATTGACCAGAAAAGTGATTAATACAAAACACTAAGACTTGTCTCACAGCTTTAAATGAATAACTACACACACATATATCGCTTAATCTTCTCATGTCCATCTAATCCTTCCTTCCGCAGCTTTACCAATGATGGAACAACATGACAGAGTAGCTGCACATTCAATATAAAGAAGTTGGCATAATTTTTAGATAGCAACATGTCAGCATCAGGGAACACAAATAATGCATTGAGGTAGTACAACAAGCAAACATCCCCTTTACTATCTTTATTCATCATGAATCCTTTAACAGCATTCATCAGAAAGGTCAATAGTCAAATCAACAGCATGAATCATGATTTGATAAAATTCAGATGTATAAAAGGCTTTAAAAATCATACAAGGAATCACATAAAGAAGACAAGACATGAAATGATTAATTTTTCTTTCCTCCCATATTACAAATGTAAAAGATGATGTAGCAAATGACAGCTTGATGAACATAATAAAGTGGACCTAAACCATAATCTCAGATCAAACTACAAACAAAATGGCTTACAATGTTTCAGAAGTCAGATTTCCTGAATATAAAAATAAAAACAGAAAAGAAAGACTAGTTATCAAGGCAGATACAGACAAAATGTCTTACAAGTTCAAATAATCAATTGTGCAGTAATAATGTCAACTAAGTAGAACCCAGAAGTTTTCTGCTGCTTCTAAATATAACACATAGGAGTTAAATTGCATTAACAAGAAGAAACCAAAATGAAACATTAACTGTTGGAATCATGCAATTAAGCTATAAGTGAATTAACCAAAGAGCCATAAACCTGCATGATTATGGATGCAATAATCTGGGGACTAATTCCAAGCTGAAAGAGAGAGAGTTTGAGCTCTGCGGTAAAATCACCAAGATCATCTGCCAAAAATAATTTGGTTTACTACAAAAATGTCAGGAAACTATGAAAAGCAAAAAAAAGTACACATATACAGTAGTAATTAGGTCTATATTCTAGTGTAAACAAGAGAATTTATTTATGTTGCTTACCAACAGAACCCGATGCAAAGCTAAGGTAATCTTTAGGAATCAATCTTCTATCAAATCCAGGTAGAGGAATAAAATACCCAATGCGACTAACTATGAGTAGTACAGCAGTAACAAACAACCTCCGACGAATCTCACTCTTAAAAAATGACTCAGCAGCATTGTTAAGTAGAGAACCCAGGCGTACAAAACTAAGGAATCTATTTTTAAACGTTCTAGGTTTCAGATGCCAACTCTCTTCATTGTTTATATTGCTTGTGATAACCACATTGGCTCCCGCGACCAATCCTTCTGATACATCAGAGTTCATAGAGTCAGAAGTAGGCTCAACATTCATATGATCACTTTGAAGCTGCTCTGATGCACGGACACAAAATCTTTTATTCATTCTAGAGGAAAGAGGTCTCTTTGACAGCATACGTGTTTGACTGTACTCTAACACTCCCATCTTCGCATACCCACATGAATTCACTCGGAGAGGACAACTAAGTCGTGGAACACATTTCGAATGTCCACCTAAATGTTCAAAAAAAGGCCATTGTACTCGGTGAATAACCAGCATTACATCAACTAAATTCGCACATGCAAACATAAATAAATAAACCCAAGAAATTCAATCATATTATGAATAAAAATGGATAATAGTTAACCAGAATTTTCAATCGAAGATAAACCCAATATTTTATTAGAAACACCATATTGCAAAATGAATTACTTGAATGGAAACTCCATAACCACTTATGGTATCTGATTTCTACTTCAACTTCCAAATCATTGAAGCACCCTAATACATGTTTGACTGAAGTTCAAAATCCAAAAGCAGTCAATTCTATCTACTACAGAATTTGAAACAGTAAGCGTTAGTTTCAATCAATTATGTTCACAGGAAGTAGCTTAACAACGGCATATCCACATTTACAATATATACAGCTACCCAAAATTAGTCTAGAGAAAGATGTACTTGAGAAATCAAATGGCAGAAATGCGCATAAACAAGGTAAGAGGAGAGTATTTGTTTTCATAAAGGTTTCTTTGAAGAAAGTAAAGAAGAGGAAGCAGAGACAACATACCACGAAATTTGAAGAGATTAGAAGAGACGAACTGTGGAGTAAAGTGAGTCGAAGTTAGAAGAGTAGCTTCCATGACCGCAGGGCGGCAAAATGCGCAATTGAAGGGTTTATGTAGTCTTTGCCTTCTTTCTAAGAAATAAAGAGAAAGTATAATTTAAAAAATATATAATAAAATAGAGGGGAAATTCGTTAACTAGCCTCTAGGAATTTTTATTAGAAAAGTGCCACCAGTACTGTTGCGCAAAACAATATTGAGTGAACTACCAAAATTATCCCTTTTTCCACGTATTTTCTGTTTAGGGTTATTTCCAAAAATATCCCATTTTTTAAAACGTTTCACTTTGAACATTTGATTTTGAAAGTTGTGGAAAACCACCTCAAAATCAAAACTACTAGTGATTTTTGGTATTTTTGTGAGTGGTTTTGGTGTTGTATGAGTGGTTTTGAAATTCTATATATTTAATTTAGAGATTCGAAAATTTTCTAAGATCAAAATTACTCATACAACACAAAACCACTCACAAAATTACCAAAAATCACTAGTGGATTTGATTTTGGGGGTGGTTTTCCAAAACTTTCAAAACCGGATGCTCAAAGTGAAACGTTTGAAAAAATGGGGTGCTTTTGGAAATAACCCTTTCTGTTTATGCCAAAAAAATTCAATATACTATTTTATGGGCATTTCCACATATTTCTTAGCAACGGCAAAAATTTCTCCATTGAGGGGTATTTTTCCACATGTTTCGCCGTGATGTCGAAAAAAATTCAATATACCTTTCATGGGCATTTCCACATATTTCCTACCAATGGTGAAAATTTCTCCATTTAGAGGTATTTTTCCACATTTTCGCTGCCATACCGAAAATTTTTCAATATACCTTTCATGGTTATTTCTCAATATTTCCTGCCAACGGCGAAAATTTCTCCATTGAGGGGTATTTTTCCACATGTTTCGCTGCCATACCAGAAAATTTTCAATATACCTTCCATGGTTATTTCCCAATATTTCCTGCCAACGACGAAAATTTCTCCATTGAGGGGTATTTTTCCACATATTTCACCGCCATGCCCGAAAAATTGTCAATAAACCTTTCATTGGCATTTCCCAAGATTTCATGCCAATGGCGAAAATTTCTCCATTGAGACTCATTTTTTCACATGTTTCACAGTCATGCCGAAAATTTTCAACATACCTCTCATGGGCATTTCCACATATTTCCTGCCAACGGCGAAAAATTCTCCATTGAGGTTATTTTTCCACATGTTTCGCCGCCATGCCAAAAATTTTCAATATATCTTTCATAGGCATTTCCACATATTTCCTGCCAATGGCGAAAATTTCTCCATTGAGTGGTATTTTTCCACGTCATTCGCCGCGATGCAGAAAAAATTTCAATATACACTTTCATGGGCATTTCCACATTTTTCTTTCCGACGGCGAAAATTTCTCCATTGAGGGGTATTTTTCTAGATCATTCGCCGCTATGCCGAAAAATTTTCAATATACCCTTTTATGGAATTTCTCCATCGAGCGGTTTTTTTCCACGTCATTCGTCGCAATGGCAAAAATTTTTGTCACACCTCATAAATTTCCATTGTTGTTATACCCTTACTGATGCCTAGGTGTGTTAAGATATCTTGTTCATTGCATTTCCACATAAACTGAAACCGATGTTGAAAAATTATCGAGATTATTTTCCATACAATCCTTTTTTCCACATTAAGTCTCTGGACAACGAAAAATTCCGCACACCTCATAATTTGACATGGTGTTTTTACCCATGCCTAGAGGCGTCAAGAAAACTTGGTAAATATACATTTCACCTTTCATGGCTCCAAGATTAATTTATTCTGAAAAAAATCATCCCTACAGCCTTATGTCATCAACATTTTGCACAATTTTATTTCGTTTTTTACATAATAATTTACCAACGTCACTATTTTTTTTATCAATTAATAATCATATATTCTATAGTTTTCATATATTATCAGGAAATACTGTTTTGTTTTTAAGAATAATAGTAATTTTTCCCCACTCCGATTTAAATATAAATATTTCCTCTATGGTTTTTTACAAACCGTCAAATGTATATCCGCGCTAACATGGCGCGCTGAGAGTTCAGTCTTGGGTAGAAAAATGCCCGAAATGTAAAAAGTTTTTATCTTATATGAATAAAGATAATCTCGCGAAAACTCATTTGAATAGTTATTGAGAAATTCTTAATATAATATTAAAAAATATAACCCATACTAAGCAGACAATTTTTTCATTTTCTTTTGTTTTAGTGTCTAATAACTCCTCTTTTTTTTTTTCATCACAAGAGCTTCTCATACCAGGATAAAAATTGATTGAATAAAAAAAAAACGCATATGCAAATTCTTTCTAACATGGTGGATGAAAGCAATATAGTTAACTGTTTTTATTTTTATATTTATATAGTTTTTGTTAATATAATAATTTATATTCAAATTTAAAACATTGCATATATATTATTATTTTTTTCTTGAAAATTATTTATTAATTTAAAAATTTTATTTGTTATTAATGTTTTTTTAATGGATATTATCAATGCATTATTTTATTATTGTAACGTTTTATTTCTTTCAAAGTACAATTGTTTAAATAAATGTTAATTTAATTGTTGATGTTCATCATAGATAAATTATCATTATTATATAATTTATTTCTTAATTTAGTATAACATGATTAAATATTAATTTTTTTTAATATTTTTCGGATAAGTGAATTGAAATATGATTTTAATTGGTATGATGTATGGTAATTGAAATTCCATTTCAAAAGTATTTTAATAATAATAATTAATACTAAATTTTTTCTGAATTTAAAATAAATAGCAATAATACATTTCTAAAAATTATTAAAATGACCTGAAAATATTTAAAATTGGTGATTAGAAAAATTTCTATATTTCCTAACAGTTAACAAACAAATGTACATAATACATATATCAAAAGGACAACATTCGATCTCAAAATGACACAAAGAGCAAAGTTGAAAGAAATCTCTGTAGCAAAGGATTTGTAATCATTATATGGACTTAGGACTACGGAGTGAGACATGTACACTGAGTTTAGTAGCATGGTTTTACTAACATAAGAAGTGAAATCACTTTCATTACACCAGCCACTATAAAGGAAAAAAAATTAATTTAAAAAAAAAATTACAACAAAAAGATAAAGTAGAAGTAATTGAAGAATCTTACAGGCTTCTTATCTTCTGGTGTGAAAGGAAGCATGATCATGAATAAGCTTGAAGGAGAATTTATTATGGGAGGAGATGAAATGTTTAGTAATGCACACGAGAAGTCTGGTTGATAAAGTTTCTTAATTCATATATATAAAAAGGCTAAGAAAGCTAACGGACTCATTTGTCATTAAAGCTAGATGTAGCTACACAACATCCCTCCCTCCCGGAAGGATCAATAATATCGTTCACAGCGTCAGCATCGCCTTCGGTACTCTGTTCCGATAGATGTATGGTTGACGGTGTTGAGTTTTTGGGAGATGTATGCTCTCCAAATGATGCAAAATCAAGGCTGCGCACGACTCTCCGCGATACTGACCTGTGCTCCATGCTTATGGAATCTGACCTCAAGTCAGTACTCACACCCACGTCCGACGACGGATTTTATGGTTGCCGCTAGAAATTGACTGAACAAGAGGAAAAGGGCACGTTCAGTTCCTGCATTACAACCTGCGCATGGTTCCCTTCGGAAACCAGGATCACTGCATATAGCCACTGTAGAAACACAAATCCATTGAATAACAGAAGAATCATGGAGAAGGTATGACAAATCATCGTCACCTTTAATCTTTAACCTTCTCTGTACGCAGTTCTTGTTCTGCATAGCGTGCATAACTATATCATTCGCATGACAGTTGGATATCGTCCCCAGCTTTTCTTCCAGTTGTGCAAAATTTACTCCCTTATCCAATAAAAGGCCCTCGGTTTCTCCCCCGATGTAGTCATGTCGACCATTCCCCACCATAACTAACATGTACTTACATCTTCCGGTTATCTATTGTAGTGCCTAAAAACACCAATTAGATGCAATTAACACACATAATTCTTTCTTCACGCTGGTCGCGTATGAAGACCATTGCATTTTTCCAACCAAACCACCTTACCATGTTTACCTTTCTCGTGTTTCGTTCATATTTACAAAAACACAGGGACATTATATACAACGTACACGCGACCGCCCTATAACACTAGACATCTTATCTGTACGTAACAAAAGCGATCCCTCTCCAACACTACAGACCTTTATCTACACATGTCAAATGCGACCACACATATGTTAACTGCAAGAGTTCACGATGCCACTTTACGCGACCTTCGACATCATCGCACCATATAAAACGCGTCCACTCTACAACACTACACACCTTATCTACACATGTCATATGCGATCCCCTTATCTAAAATACACGCGTTTCTTTAACAGCAAGAGAACACGATGCCATTTTATGCCACCTTCCACATTATCGCAACTGATCAAACGCGTATCACACATACATGTAGCGATTCAATATAACATACGATCTACGCCACACAGAACCACAGTAAAAATAAGAGACCTATTTAAATACTTAACGCGACCAACTATTATGTGGTCGCGATACAGACTTATTATTCTTTCAGCATACAACATCCAACTCCGACGAATCAAAGACACCATGACACAGGAATAGGATACTAACAGAGTTCTATCAATTTATAACCGATTTCTTGCTAAGGAATTACAGGCTATGGCTAAATACCGGCTACGGAGTTAGTCAATCTTTACCTTCCTTGATAATGATGAACCGCCGGAATCATCCGTCGAAGGCTTCTAGCTTTATGGCACTCCGCCGCCTGCAATTCTTTCCCACTAAGCTTGAACATGATTGAAATATCCAGCAGTCATGTATCTTATATATATAAGGGCTTTCCGGTCATTTCATGTATAAGACATTAATGAAACATAAGGAAATTAGCACTGGTGCTAGTTATACAATTAAATAACCCACTGGTGCTATATATGACCATTTCCTCTAAAATAAAATTTAGGGATAATTTTAAATTCTAGGTCGGATAACTTTTGTTTTTGTTACGTAGTTTTTTTTTTAAAATAATAATAGAAAAATAAAAAATAAATAAATGTTGAAGTGAAAGTATACTATACTTAAAACTTTATTTTCATTTTGTGTATAAGTTTTTTCGTATTATTTTTCACGGTTATATAAAAAGTGTGATCTCAAATAATATATCGTAGAATTAATAAAAGAAATATAAGCTTTTAAAAATATGCGGTAAAATTTATTTGCAAAAAATAATTAATTAATCAATTTTTAAAGATCAAAATAAATATTATATTGCTTGATATTTATCTTAAATATTTATTAAAAAAAATTTAGTGAAAAATTACAATTTGAATCTGATTGTGTCGTAGATAAATTATTCGTTTTAACGTAAACTTTTTAAAAAGAAATGAATATTAAACATAAAATTTCTAATCTTCACAGTGTAATAATTATTGGTTCAATTATGTTGTGTATCTCAACTGATAGTAAAAACTTAATCGTGCTATTAAGTTAAGACCGGAGAATTCTATAGATGTCTAAATTTGATGGCGACATTGTTAACTGGGTGGATAACGAGAATGACAACTTTAATCATAAAACTCATTATGATGGTTCTTCTATCACCAAAATTGAATTTGGAAAGAAAATTACAAATTACAAATTTGACCGTCAACATGACCACCAACGGGGAGAATAATACTAGAGAACAAAACATTTTAGAAAATGTTATATGTGTCAAGATGATTTCTAGGAAAGTTTATATTTATTGTCAAAACTCCTTTAAGTTGTTTTTTCAATAAGAACCCAAAAAAACATTTTAAACGGTTATATTTTGATATATATACTCTTCAAATAATTGTTTCTCTTATCTTCCTCTGACAGTCGATTGATACTAGTCTATAAAATTCTTCGGTGTACTCCTACCCCCTCGTTTTTTTAGTTGATTTTATTCCAACCAAAAACATATAATTCAGATAAATATAAACCCAATGTTTCATTCATTTTACAAAGAAACCAACCATTCATTCTCACTTAATTTATTATTAGTGATAAATTGAATCCATTTTGTCTCAAATTCTTCTATTGTTATATTTTCTCCAACAATAGTCAATAATTCTTTCTTAACAAAATCAAAATCCATTACACCCTTAAATTTTGTTTGAGTGACTTACTGTATATATGCTACAAACATAATCGTTGAATTTTGTTAGGCATAACTGTAGTGAGTGCAACGTTTATACTTTCACATTAGTCAATCAAAATGCTGTGAGGATGGATATGTCCCATTGCCGATAAATAAGTACAAAACAACCACATGAATGTTTACAAGTCTTCATGTGATACTAGAGTACATTCTTACTTACTTAACTAACCATGTAGATTAATACTAATGAATGAATCTAATGGTATTTTGTATTTATTTACAAGATAAGTAATATTAAAACTAATTACATCATGAAAGTCCTCGTTAGATCAGTAAGAGGTAGACCTGAGCCACCAATCCCTGGAGAAAGAAGTTGAATTATTACAAAATATGAGGATCCATACAAACCAGACATTTAGCTTTCTTGTAGTCACAAATTGGTAACTGTTGACACAAACTGACTTCATTCCATCATTCTACACAAAATTTATGGCTAACTATTATTCTATATCAGAAATCATGAATCATTCACAGGTTTCCTATTAAAAAAAAATAAAAATTCACATTCTGAAGCAAGCTTGAGATGATACCAAATGATATTAAAACCACCAAATTAAACTTGTAACATGAAAAGTTCATGTTCTTTGCGAATAAAAAAGTGATAGAGACAACCAGAGTAAAAATTATTTATTTTTTAATGTAATTCAAATATTACTTAATATTTATTTTATTTACTCTATCATCATTAAGAAATTATTTTAAATATAAATAAAATTAATTTTAATTTTTTCCACTCCATGACATTTAATGTTTCATCAATATATTATATTCATTTTATTATCAATCATATATTTTATTTGCATTCTCCTTCACAATATTAAATTTTCAATTTTTTTTATCCTTATCATTGTTAATGACATACATATTATTAGTTAACTATGGTATTACAACACTTAGTGATGAGTGATGGTAAATAAATAGAGGGTATGTAGGAAAATATAAAAAAAAAAAAAAAACAGATAACAAACATTGTTGAATATCTAGAAAAAAAAAAACAAATAAAGTTGAATGGAGAAAATAGAGAGTGGTGTACTTTCATATTCATGAAATTTAATATAATAACATTAATTGTTATATATAAATAAATAAGATGATTAAAAATATAAACATTAAATACAGTGGTAACCATATCTAAATTTAGTTATTAATTTTAGAATTTCTGAATTCATATATGAACTTTTTAAATCTTATTTATGAAAATTAGATCAATAACTTATTTACATTTAATTTATTATATAAATTAATCTTTTAAATTATATGGGATGATACTTAAGTAAATATTGAAAAAATAATAATAAAATGACAAACTTATAAATATCCAATAGCTTTTATACATGATTAAAATTAACCATTAATTTTTAATATTTATTTAAGTGGTAAGGTGACATTGTGGGATAAATCGCTCTCTCATGTGCAATGGAGCATCATCCATATAATTTAAACTCATAAAATAAATAAATAAATAACTCGAATTATTGCACTATTAGTAGTTAAATAGCGAAACAATATGTAAAATATGTTGATAAGAAGAATTGTATACAAAAAGTACCATAATCATCCATCATTGCCATAACAATTATATATATATATATATATATATATATTATAACATCTATAATAATACAATAATAAATTTATTTTTCACCTAAACTTCCCAAATTAAATATTAATAATTATTTTAATTATTTATAATTGATGCATAACAAATAAATACTAATAAATGAATGATATAAAAATAAGAAATCAAATTGTTGTAATTGTTTAATCAACGTTTTGCAATTACTAGATTACTATAATTAAATAGCAACATTAACAAAATCAACTAATTTTAAAAATTAATAATAACACTAGTATATTCCAGGATTACATTATGAACACAAAAATATATAAAAATAATTGAATATTTATATTTTTAAAGATATATTGCATATTTGGACCCCTGAACTTAGCATAATTTTTCATGTGGACACTTAAACTTTTCGAAGTTTCAATTGAACCCTCCAACTTGTCAAAAGTGTTTCAGTTAGAATTTTAAATTTTTCGAAGTTTCAACTCGACCCTCAAATTTGTCAAAAGAGAAATATGTGGTGAAATACTGTGAGAGATAATAAAATATTACGTGAAAAAAAATGTATTATTGTTATGAAAAAAATGAAATATAATAGTTAGAAAGAAAAAGATAAAGATGAGATAGTGTGGGCTATAATAAAAATATTATCATCGTTACATTTAAATAAACTATATTTACTATATATTACAGATTACCATTACATATGTTGTGATTTTGAATGTACACGGTGTACAACCATCTCTGATAGATAGATACCCACCATAGAATTACCCATAAAATCATATTACACCTGTTTGTATTTATCCTATTAAATATTTATATCTCTCATTATTTATTGTACACGTATAAATGAGTGGTTGGTCGAGTTCAAATCTTACACAGTGGTCCTGACCTATCTAAGTGTTTTCCGTATGTAGTGTCTAGGAAAGATAATCAATTAAATGCAAATGAACGTACGAGTATGATAATATATATATATATATATATTTACAATATATTATTTACATGTCTTGATTTTGAATATACACTGTGTACAATCACCGGTGGTGGACATCCACCATAAACTTGTGATTTTATATCTCTCGTTATTTACTATACACGTGTTAATGAGTGGTTGGCCGGCCCAAATCCTACGTGGTTGCCCGCTATCTAAGTCTTCTCCATTATATACAATGAAAATTAAGTAATTAATTGGAAAAAGATTTAGGTACGCCAAGATTACCAAGTAGGATTTGAATCCAACTAACACACGTGTTCATCGAATGAGGAGGGAAGACAACATATCTCACCGGCCTTTATAGTTCTCTTATTAAATGTTGAGAAATGATTTTTGTTCGGAATGTTTAATGCGAATTTTAACACGAAAATTAAAATAATAATAAAATTTGATAAAGTAATGACGATTTTGAGTGATGTGATGTTGACTTTTAACCAGCATAATAATATTATATTTTTTCGTATAAAATTTCGGCCATGAATTCGGTTTATATTATTTCTCATTCGATGCATACATCAATTAATGGTTGGTCGGATCCAAATTCTCCGTAATAGTTCCACTCCACCTAAATTTGTTCCAATTAACTAAGCATATGAGCATATGATGAGTGGTTGGCCCGGAATATTTATCCTTAACACTAATCAAATGAAACATCTTGTATGTTATTATTAAATTCACATTACTGGAGATAACAATTACAGCAGCAACCAACATAAATGCATATTGGTCTTATGGATCAGTAGTAATGCATATAATAACGTAACGTAACCTCACTAAGCTAATAAGTCCATTCTTTTGGAAGAAACAATTCCGGAGAAGAGCTCTGATTCTGTGACACAAATTTCCTTTTCACCGATACATCATTGCTCACAGTTTTACTATTATTCTTGACTGACCTATCTTTCGAATCTGCATGTAAAAGAATATATTAAATCAATTACCGTGGCCTGGTCAAACTGAACATCATCATATCATATAATATCAAACAATATATATAACCTTGACGGCCTGAAATATTCAGGCCGATGGCATGCACGTTGAGGTTCAGAGCTTGAACTACACGCCATGGAAGCAGAACCGGAGAGCAAGCTGCAACCACAAATGGATTTATTTAATACATACATTTTGGTAACATAAACTTTCAATAGGTTAATGAGAAATGTTACCTACCTGGCTTCTTGTTGTTTGGTTGGAAGTTGGAACCGATTCTTTGTGGCAAAAAAACTCCAGTCCCACAAGATCTGTGACCACCATCTAGAAATATAGCTTGCATTCCTGATCCTCTTGATATCCCACCATTATTATGTCCTTTTGACCTGTATTGCTGTCTTGAACTGCCTCTTGTAAATTGCTGATGTTTACTCTACAATCACAATTGAGCAAGATGGAAATTGGTTGGAAGCTTCTATGCAATCTTGCTGTCCTAAATTTAGCTGCGTGACTAATCCGGAAACTTAGATACCAATTTATTACATAAATATTTTGTATTTCCGACCACCGATATCTTCTCTTCTCCCGACATAATAACAAGTGTAAGAGAAAAACTTGATTTACCTGGACTGGAACTGGAACTTGTTCTGCTACTGATTTCGGATGATAATGATACTTTGCTTTTCTCTGAAACCAAAAAAAAACAAACTCTATATGATGAAACAAATAGAGATTGATATTCATGAAGTGAAATGGAAAAAAGAAACACAGACCTTTGGGTTGGGGGTGTCAACTGGAAATAAAGCTTCATTGAGGACATGAGAAGGCAGACAAGACATTCCTTCTTCAAAACCAACCTCACCACCACTGTAATCTTCTGCACCAGTAGCCATTGAAGACAGAGAGAAATAGGGTCTTGATTAGTTTCAGTTATTATAATTACTTTTCTTTCTTTTCTACCTCCAACTTCTAACCTGCAATTCAACTAAATATATAGCTAAGCTTAAGATTTTTCTTTATTATATAAATGATTTTATTATTCTATTTTAAACAGTGTATTAAGACATGTCACACAGACCATAAACGATATGGTATGAATCTGATTCTGATATACTGGTTCATTGCATGGCTGTTTTGTCAGTTTCTGTTGACTAATTAATTGACCTTCCTTTTTCCCTATATTTAGGCTTATAAGCCGTGTTCTGTTTTGTTCCATTTTTATTCAGATTATTATAAATTATGTTCCTTTTCCATTTTTGTAGCAGTTAATTCTCAATACAAGGTCTTGATTCATATTGATACCAATCGTGTTCGTCAAGTCTGTTGTAAATTCAAAACATTTTTTTGGTAATTTGGTAGCAGCTATTTATTATTTGATTGTATTATAAACATTCTATGTTTCTAATGGTATTCTGGTGCATGTATTGGATTTGGAACTCAGATACAAACATGACAAAAGTGGTTTGGGTCGGGTTCGGTAAACCCCTCCTGTTTAGTTGGTGTAGTGATTTTGCTACTCCCTGACCTGACAATTTTTATATTAAAAAAGAAAAAAAACTTGTAAGTCTAATTTCTAATGTACTTATCTTTTTGCTTAATTTTTCTTGTTGGGGTTGGAATTTTCTGTCTGATTATATAGTTGATCAGTTGTACAATAAAAAGTGATAGACTCATGTCATGCTCTTGCAATCCATGTAATTGTGTCTGTATGCAGCAGCTTGTAGCTAATTCTTCTTAACTACCTCACCAACCCACCAACATCATGAAAAGCTTGGACTAGGGATATCATATCATGCAGGTATTATAAAGATATTTGTGGTGAAGTTGTGCTTGATAAACAACCATTTTTAATCATGGAGTAAGCAGAACAATTGTATTGGTCAACCACCTGGACATTTCGAGATTCTTTTGATAAAAATAACTAATCCATAACAGATACGTGGTCACCAATTGGTCCTTTGTTTACACAATTTACGTACGTACATAAACAAGTTGCTCAACCTTCATTTGAGTCTAAAGAGAGATGTTGAGCAACTACAGAAGGTTCGGGTAATAATGTCAACATCTAATTGGTCAATAGATCATCCTCTTATGTAGAAGACAAGAATACTACATGTAGGAATTCAACACTTTTAGTTAGTAGAAAATAGAAAATTAAACAGAGATAGACCTACTTTTTAATGGTACAATAAACTTCAATGAAATCTAATGAACTACAAGCCTGATAATTATGGATGGCATGCATCAATCAGCTGCGGCTAACAGTTTCTAGTGAAGAGATATAACACAGCAATTGAAATTGAATGTGGTCTCAACCTTTCTATAGCAATTGAAAACAGACTCTATAGCTTCTTCATTATGTTTATAGCCTCTAATCATGTTAAAACTAATATCTCTATGAACTCTGACTAAGAAAAACTGTTTGAAACTTCACTCACACACATTTTGCTTGTTCTTTCGATAAGCATATGCGTATCTGCATCCAAATCAACGCTGTCTTTCTTCATTCGCTCAGCAATTATGAGGGGCATTTTGCCTGCTTTGGCATAAGTTCTTAGTAATGAATTATAGATCTCTGTAGTGACATGACCAGCCTTTCGAAGAATATTCAACAACTGCTCAGCACCTTCAATGTTTCCTTGCTCTTCCAAATTCTTGAATACTTCTTTCACCAACCTTGTGTCAGGATCCCACTTTTTCACACTACCAATAGCTTTCTCAAAACAATCTAGAACCTTTTCCATCTGCTGATGTTTCAAATGACCCCATGTAAGAATCTCCCAGGTAGTGTAACAGGGTCTGATGTCTTTCTGCACCATCTGGTTGTAAAAATCATCAGCCATTTCCATTTGATCTCTGTTGATATAAGCTGCAAGAAGTATATTGGGAACCCTAGCATCACGAGTTCCAGTAACAGATTCCCATTCATTGTAGAGATTCTCCGCTTCCTTGATCTGTCCAAGTTTCACAAGGGAAGAAACCATACAAGTGTACTCGGAATCATTTAATCTCGGGAAGCACGATTTCATCTTCTTCCAAATTCGGTGAATTTCATCCTTATTTCCCATGTTGGTATGCAGACTAAGAAGAGATGAATAAGCAACTCTATTTTTTCGGGAAATCATTTTCTCCATCTCCTTCAAAGTAGATTCAGCTTTTTCAGAAAGTTTCATCTTTACATACAAATTGGTCAAAATACTAAATGTTACCCAATCCGGGTCTATTTTTGCCATCTTCAGCTTAAGGAAGACCTTTTCTGCAGTTTCAACATCATTTTGTGAGGCACACACAGTTAACCACAGATTGTAAGTAACAACATCAGGGGAAGTGTTCTTCTTCAATTCTTTAATCATTCCAGGTACCTTGTCTAATTGTCCACTAGATATGTACAAGTTCAACATATGGTTATATGGAAGAACATTATGTAAGTACCCACATTCTGACATCTTTTCCATTAGAGCCTCAGCCTTGGTGGCCAGCTTGTTCTGGACATAGGTGTGAAGAAGAGCTGAACATGTGGCACGTCCTCTCATTTCCTCCGGAAGATCCTCGAAAAACTTCTCTGCACTAGGCAATCCACGAATTTTCGCAATCAAGTCTAAGTGGACAGCATAATCACCGGACACCAGTTTGATATCCTGCTGTGATGACATCCACTCACATATCTGCAATGACATTCATTTCCTAATTTCCATCAAGGAGACATCTTCTCACAAGTTCAAAAATTGCTATAGTATTACATTCTACACAAGAATGTCAAATCAAACCAGGACTACTCCAAGCATGATTCCATAGCCGAGTATAAATCATGAGTTATTGATCAGCAATTTACCAGTCAGAAACCCTAAGCATACATATTCGAATTTGTAATAACGCTAGCCTATACCATACTATCGAACAAGAAATGAAAATATTTGATTATAAAACAAGAAGCAGTAATCATGCGTACCTCGAGAGCGTGTTTGTAGCGTTTGAGCTTGCGAAGCTCTCTGACAATACGGTTGAGTTCGTACTTGCGAACCAGGTGCCCTTCTTCTTTCCATTTCCGAATGGTAATCACTGCGCTGCGTTTTGTGTGCACCAAGCTTAGAAGTCTTCGCCCTAGCGTGTCTCTACCGCCTCCGCCGCTTTTCTCGGCAGCGACGCTGCTTGTTGCTGGCACAGTCGCCGGTTTAGTCGATAGATGGCGGGAGGAGGCGGCTAATGCCCGTATTGATCGGAGCAATATCATTTTTGAGAAGTCCGGCAGGCAGCAGAGGTTTTGGTTGGGTTTTGGAGGAAAATTATTCGATCCACGTCATTTTACCCTTGGATCGGGGCACTAAATCAAAAACCAAGCCCAATTGTCAGGTCCAGATTTCTTGTGACAGCTGTCAAATAAGAACGCGAGTAACAAATATAGGTACGCGCGCTAACAACAAAACTCGTATCATATCCTAGCTTCTGGGGTTCCGCCACAAGAAAACGCATATTTTCTATTTACTCCGATCTAAACCAACAAGCTCTTAACAAACGTTGAAAAAAAGAAAAAAGTTGAATATAATGGTAGGTGGTTCAAGCTCCAGTGCCCGAACCGGCGTCAGAGTCGTGGTGATTGGTGACAAGGCTACAGGAAAATCGAGCATTATAGCTGCCGCAGCTTCCGAGTCGGTACCGGAGAAGGTTCCACCTGTGCATCCTCCAACGCGCCTTCCTCCTGATTTCTATCCAGATCGCGTCCCCGTCACCATCATTGACACCTCTTCTAGGTATGTATTCAAAATATACCGGTGCACATAACATAGGCATACGCCTACTGTGTTTCCCATTTGTCTTCTAAATTACAGTCAATGCTGGTACCTGATTAGGTATCTGATTAGAAGGTGTTCAACAGAAACTTTCGTTGATAGTTTGTGAGGAATATAGTTGGAAATTTGGATTGTCCTGTTATAGACATTTACACTTTGACGATGAGGCATTTATTTATTTATTTGTTAAATTTATTTGAACTTATAAACCAAAATACGATTTATCTTTTTTGTTATTATGGAAATCTAGCTTGGAGAATAGAGGTAAGCTCACTGAAGAGTTGAAGAAGGCCGATGCAGTGGTGTTGACATATGCTTGCAATCAACCGATGACACTTGCACGATTGAGTTCTTATTGGCTTCCAGAACTTCGCCGACTAGAGGTTCACTGTTTGTTCAATGCCATCATATAGATGTTAATATTTATTTCTTAACAGTTTTTATTTATTTATTTATTTATTTTTTATTTTTTTTAAATGTAATGTGAGTTGAAGTGTGATTATTTTTTTTTGACTGCTGTGTTATTGTGAATGGAATAGATTAAGGTGCCTGTTATTGTAGCTGGCTGCAAGCTGGATTTAAGGGGTGAACACCACACAAATGGCCTGGAGGATATTATGGGACCTATCATGCAACAGTTTAGGGAAATTGAGACTTGTGTTGAATGCTCTGCATCTACTATGATTCAGGTATTTATATTGCGGTAGCTTCTATTTCTAGGTATTTGCTTTATGTCACCCATGCATCCACTTGATTGCTTATCTGGTTCAAATGTTTAATCAGGATTATTTCGGTTTCAAAATATATGCTTTAGGAAACATCATAGGTTTAATTTAATTATAATGACGATGATGTTTAATCAGAATTATTTCGGTTTCAAAATATATGCTTTGGGAAACGTCATACATTTATTTTAATTTAATTTAATTATAGTAACGATGATATAATAATATGTGAAGGGCACTAATAAATTTTTCAAATATAGTATCCTATAGACATCATTCATGTCTTCTTCTTGGGAACATTTCATGAATTAACTAAGGAAGTTGATTGAGTGGTTGATAACAGGTCTAGTAGGAGATAAATATAGTAATTTCCTACCAACTTTGAAATCTACAGTTGTCTGATGGTGCAGCATCCCTGTCAGCTATAAGCTGAACAGTTTGTTCCCTTGGTATCTCATTTAGTTTGCAGTTCACAAATAGTTCTCCTTGAATAAATTTAGGATATATTTCATCTGAGAAATAACTATTCATACATACCCAAAAAGTATCTCAATACTCCCTGATTTCTTTTTTCCAAATCCCTCAGTCATAGTTTGCTTTGTCTTCTCAATTTCTTGTTCATTATTTTCTGTTAACCTTATGTCATCCATGTAACACACTTAGTACAACCATTTGACCTTCAGATCTGTTCCATTGATACAGTATGATTGGACTTGCATTGTTGAAACCCAAGATTCTGGATTATCTTAGAAATTCTTCCTAAACAGGCTCCGGGTAATTTTTAGCTCATAGCATAGTTTTAAAAAGCTCAAGATGCAAAGGGTCCTAGGGCTTCAAGCGCAAAGCCCAAGGTGTACTTCTTGCACCTCATAGACTAGTGAGAAAAAATATAAAAAATATGTATAAAGAAAAATAACAAGTAAATCAACTATAGATACTTAGGAAATAATGGTTAAAATTGCTTTGTTATAGGAAATAAATGTTAAGATGAAGGCAATAGGATTTTATAGAGAGATGATAGTAGGAAACAAATGTAAATGGGGAGGCAATAGGATTTTAGAGAGAGATGATGATTGTGTGCGGATGTTTCTAACTTAAACAAATCAAAAGTAATTAGGTTGCATTGAGTGGAAATAGGAAAAGACATCACAAAGAGGAAAGATTAGAATATGCGAGGTTTTAGAAAAAAATAGGGAAGTGTGGAATAGAAAAAGACAATCATTAATAGGAAAGTTTAGATAATAGGGAAAGATGAAAAAATGAGAGGTTCAAGAAAGAAAAAAATAGGAAAGTGCGAAGGTGCACCTTGGAGCCTCATGCCTAGGCACACAAGGTGTGGCTTTTCAGCTTTTGCCAAGCTTCAACCACACTAAAGCCCTCCAGATGCGCCTTGCACCTAGGAGGGCTTTTTTAAACTATGGCTATGCAGAGATCTGACAAGCTTACAGATCTCACCTTTGGCATCATTCTCCATTCTAGCTAGTATATCCATATATACCTCCTCTTGTTCATTTAGAGTACGTTTTTTGATATCCATATGATGGATTTTCCCATCAAGGTTTGCTGCCTGTGAAAGTAACACTCGGACATGTTTAATTTAGTGACGGGTACAAATGTTTCTAGTTAGTCAGATACTATAGGATTCATTCTTTCTACACTTTAGCCCTGTGTTTGACCGAAAACACCCACTTACATCATACTGTTTATTTCATATCTTTTGGCAGATCGGTCATTTTCCAGTTTGATTCTTTTATAAGGCGCTGAATTCTTCATGAACAACTGGTCTCCATTTAGGATCCTTTAATATGTATAGACGCAGGAACTTTTGCCTCCTCCAATCCTGCATTGAAAGGCTGAATTCTAGTGATAATTTAGAATAGGGAACATAATTCCGGATTCCTGAAGCAATGTATAAAGATAGTTATAGATTGTTATTTCCCTCATTTTCCTGTACTGTATTTTCTGTACATGGTCTGTCTCATCAGTGTCTTGAATACTTGAATCAGTATTATGGTTGTGCTATGAATTCAACTCTTTCTTCTCATTCACTCTGTTCCTCTGCTGATCGACACTAAAACCGAAGATGATTCCATATTTGAAGTTTCACTTTCCCCAGACTCTGCAGGTTCTTCAAAAGATTTTTTCCCACTGTTTAGACTACGACTTTCTTTAGATTCCTCTCCAAGTTTTCTAGTGTGGGATCTCTCAATCTGTACACCCACACTCTCTGATTCTATCAGCTTGAAGGATGACAAACCAGATCTATTTATCTAGGTTCACTAGCTCATTCTTTAAAGTACTAGGGTTGTGTTTCAATAAATAACACATCCATAGGTACAATGAACCATGCAAGAATTTGAGGGAGTATTTTTCTTCTGTAGAGTCTTTATCTTTCCTTCCATCTTCTAGTTCTTTCAGGTCAATTCTCTCCAACATATCTCGTTGCTGCAATTATCAAGCTAAATAGGTTGCAATATTAAAGTCACAGACGTATCTTTTTGTCTGAGATCCTGTATCAGTCCTAGGCCGTAGACTTCTGCCTTGTTATAACCATCTAAATGTCTTTCCTTTACTGCTTCCCAGATTCGGACAACAAAATTCCTAGCTGTGATATCAGTGGTCATCAAGTTGATCTTCCAGGTCATCACCATACTATTCTCAGTATTCCCATGCTTGTATTCAGCCAATTTCTTCATAAGCTGGAGCCTCATTAGAGCTTGGTCTGGAAATTTGCCATCCGTTTTCCATCTGATGAACATACCATTTATGACCATTTGATATAGTTTCCATCACTTAGCAAATTGATTGCGATCAGAAGGTTTGGAATATTGGTGACGATTCTTTCTCTCTCTCTCTCTTTATTTTATTGATCACAAGCTTTGACCTCACATCATTTTGTAATTGGTCATGCTGTGAAATAAGGCCTCAGCTTCTTTTTCTTCCAGTGACAGAGAATTGGATTTCCTTAACCATTTGAATTATCTTCTCTCATGAATTTGATAACCCCTCTTGATTCAAATCTTTCGTTTTTGACTATGCCCAAATGTTGTCCTTGTCTTTTGTTGTCCTTTGAAGATGTGTGAGTTTTTGACATGGAATTGATGATACTGTCAAGTTTCTAGCTAACTTCATCACTCTTTTGTCTAACTTCCTCACGGAAACTGGCAAACTCTTTCTCTAAATAATCAACTTTTTTCTCCATTTCTTAATTGATTGCAAGTGCTTTGATATCAAATGATATCCAACACTTCGAACTAGAAATAAGAGAGACTTTTATATAAAATAAACATAAACAGGTATAAAGGAACCCGTAATCCACAGCCCTAGGCTCCAATTTATACTCTTCAAAACTCTGTCTCCCTCCTCACCTGTCTGCCCTCCTCTTTCTATTACAAATCTCATCAGACCCTTCATATTATATCTTTTCATTAACCTAGACAACATTAATGAAGCCCAACTACCCCATTAATAACTTAGACATTCTTTCAATCTGGCTAGGGACATATCAGATTATTGTTTTTAAAATTAATTGTGCATTCTGTTATAGGAAAGATAGGAAGTGCAAGTATGAGGGAGGAACAGGAGTGTACTAGTCATAAGTTTCTGTAGTCATCAAATGAAGGTACTTTTTGGGATACGGGGTGGCAAGAGTTTTAAATCTCACAATTACGAGTTTGTTTTCTATTCAATAATTTTTCTACATCTGTTTTTGATGCAATTGTTTGTAGGTACCTGATGTTTTCTATTATGCTCAAAAAGCAGTTCTTCATCCTACAACTCCATTGTTTGATCATGATGAGCAAACTTTGAGACCTCGGTGTGTTAGGGCATTGAAAAGAATATTTACTCTCTGTGATCATGACATGGATGGTGCCCTCAGTGATGCTGAGCTGAATGAATTTCAGGTACTTTCTGTCTTGTTATGGTCCTTGCTTACTGTGGCACTGGCAGGTTTTCATTCTTTGTTGATATCTGACCTGAATGATGTAAAACAGGTTAAATGTTTCAATGCTCCACTGCAGCCTGCTGAAATTGTGGGTGTTAAAAGGGTTGTACAAGAAAAACAACCGGATGGAGTCAATGACTTGGGTCTTACTCTTAATGGGTTCCTTTTTCTCCATGCTTTGTTCATTGAGAAGGGACGTCTTGAGACTACTTGGGCAGTCCTGAGAAAATTTGGTTATGGAGATGATTTGGAACTAAAGGATGAGTTTTTACCTGTTCCAACTAAACATGCTCCTGATCAGGTATCCTTCTTCGATAGAAAACCGATTGAAGTCTAATTCTTTTCATTTGATGCCAGTATGTCAACATTAATTATCTTTTCTGGAATAGGTTACGGGTTACTAGTTTGTTGTATTTGGGCACTTGAAATTCAGTTTGTTGACTGTTTCTTACATGATACATGCACTGTCCGAATTTTATCAAAATTATATCATTGTTTTAGTTTCATTAATTTCATTTATAAGCAGTTAATTGTTTGAGTATGCAGTGTTATTATCTTGCTTCTAATTGTTAGAATCTGTGTTTTAGTGATGACTTGTGTTGTGTCAAGTTGAGGGCAAGAAGTAGTGAATTTTTAGTTGGTTGCTATGATCATATGTCCTTTTTTGTAGTTGGCACCAAACGTGTCAGAAAATTTGAGAGACACTCTAAGATAGATCAGTGCTTGCATAGTCCAGGTATTTTCCTCTCATTATTGAGAGCTACCAACTCTCACAATATGAAGAAAACTACAATTGATGTTGAAGACTGAATCTCCATTGCTTTGGAAGGCAAATACTAGTGCTAAGAGATGTTATGCTAACATTTGAAAGATTTTTGTCTACCAAATGTACTTTATCAGAAAAATGAAGAAACAAAAGGAACCAAGTATTGAGATGAGACTTAAAAGATAGGCAAATTAAACTGACTTTTGAAATGGACCAATGTGGTATTGTCTAATCATGGAAGGGTTTTATTTTTTAGATGCACAAGTTCTTGTCTTGGGTGTTATGTTGCCTCATTATAGACTTCAGATTACATGTTTCCTGAGTTAGAGAACATTCTGTGAAAATAAAAAATAGTGGTGTATAACTTTCAATTTTACTTTGATGTACTACTTCAGAGTTATAATTCAAGATGCCTTCTTGCAGAGTGTGGAGCTAACAAGTGAAGCTGTAGAATTTCTGCGTGGTATCTTTGGATTGTATGACATTGATAATGTAAGATTTAGTCTTTGTCATAGCTTTTGTGATATGGTTTATGCTGTCCGGTATCTATTGATTTTATCTGTTATGGTTCTTTGAATCATTTACCTGGGTATTTTCCAGGATGGAGCTATCAGACCAGCTGAACTTGAAGATCTATTTTTGACTGCACCGGAGAGGTGAATTCCATTTGTAATATCTGATTGATTGCTTATTTAGATTGTCTGCTATTGATAGTATGCATATTTCCATTGTCTAGCTTACCTGCAAAGGAGAAAATACTTATCCCAACAACGATATTTCATTTTATAGTTTATATCAGTTCAGGCATTAATATATATATATATACATGTATGTATCTTGCTTTAATTAGCTTAGGTACAAAAGAGATTGACTATATTGTCAGGAGTGTTGACAATAATTTAACAAAAATGACAAATTTGTTATAGGAAAAAATATTGACAGGTACTCTAGGGTTACCCCATACCGAAATCTAGCCTATGAGTGGAGAGCTCAAGATCCATATACTCCCCCACACAAGCACCGCCCGATGTTTCTAATGTTGGGATGCCAAGGGCTATAGTCTATCTCTATACCCTTATAATTGATAAAACCTTCATACTTCAACCTTGATATATAACAAACTACTATCTAAAACTCTGCTGATATTTTAATATATATCATTTAAAATTAATAGTTGGGTTGGTTTTATACTAATATTTCTCAGTTAGCTCTTTTATTTTATTTTATTTTATTTTATTTTTTTCTTTTTTCTTCTTTTTTAAAGTATGTTTTTTGTTTTTGTTGTTGTTGATCATCTGAGCTTTAATTTCTATCAGCAATTGACAACCACCATTACTGTGCCTTTCAAATCTTAAAAAAGATTGCTTAAAAAAGATTGAGTGATTTGGCTTCTATACCAAATTTTGCTCATGTTGATTGATGAAGGGCTTGATGTTAGTATTCTACTCTCTCTTTTCCTGTGGCTTTTTTTTTTTTTTTTTTGGTTCTTTTTGTTTTGTTTTTGTTTTTGTTTTATTTATTCTATAAATTTGTGGCACTAAGGATAAATGTTGCTAGTTACCCTGTCTTGGTGCTTTCTCAATTCCTCAAGTATAGTTTTCTTAATATCATGTGCATCTCTTCCAGTCCATGGGGTCAAGCTCCATACAAGGATTCTGCAGAGACCACAGCAATGGGCAGTGTAACTCTTAAGGGATTCTTGGCACAGGTTTGCTTACTTTGATTTAGTTTTTCTGTTGTTGTCCATGCTTCAACTTTTTTTCCCGAGGCTTAATTTCTTGCTTTTCTGGTTGCATCTTTTGGATTTTGTTTCTAGATGATTTTCATATCCTGTATTACTGATAATTTATGTTAAGGAGAACCTCACCCAAAAGGTAGCTCATGAGTGTAGTCATCCAGGTCCTATATCTTGTCTATTAATGTTGTTTACTGATTGGAATTTCAAGTCCTATGCTTTGTTAATGAGCACCTAACAGAAATATCTTTTACATGCTTTCAATTGTTTCTCCCAGAAGTTGAATGGGAATTACTCTGCTAAATTCTATATAATTTTTGTGGTTCTAATTATGTGATTTGCAACCAAAGGTCTGACAATTGCTCTGCTTTTTCCCAAAAAGGTGGGAAAGGAGCATAAAGAAAAAAAGTTTTATCCTCTTTAATTAGGAAAGCTACTATGGTTGTTTCAATTAAGGGGTATTTCATTTTTTACAGTTAATGTAAAATCTCTATGTACAAAGTTTGTATAGAACTGTTAAGCCCCAAATCACTAAAGTCTACGCTAGGAAGGGCAAGCAGGCGGTAGATTCATTTAACTAACTTGTAAGGGCGAAGTAGGTAGCTAGGTAGCACGGATGGAAAAATGCTTGCTGGAGTTCTCACAATTTTTCTGGTTGAATTGTGAGCCACAAATATGTTTCTGCAGCCTTGGTACAGCTTGAGAAATGAGGACAGATTACTTTCTTTTAACTGTTGAGAAATTTCTTATAAATTTAATGAAATTTTAGTCCAAGTCTCTGCATATTTTGAGAAAGATCTCTAAAGGTTATGAAAATTTAGGAAAAGCTTCTAATAAGTTTCAGATCTGATTAGCTGTTGGTAAAATGATATTTTGGAAAGCATTAGACTAGAGCAGGTCCTCATAGCCACCTCTTGAAATTCAACTCTTTCTCATTTCTTTCTACTTAATATTAAATCAGTTGTAAAATAAAAAATCCATCAATCCCTGGTACACATGCATTTGCTGCAAATCTGGATCCTTCACTTTTTATTTTTACATTTTTGTAAGAGGATTAACTGTGGTGATGCCCTTTGATTTGATCCTAGAGGTAGCGTTGATGGTTATAATAATATGAGTTAGGAAGCTAAATTTATTTAGTTCGTCTAAATAGTGTTTTTATTCGTTCTAGTAGCTCCATTTTGTTTTTGGTTAGTATGCTGAAGTCATTTGTAGTAAAGTTAATCTAGTTTTATTTTTTCTTAAAGCTCCAAAATTTTTTGTAGGTATGTAGTAGTAGAAGTCATTTGTAATATTATTCAAAGATAATTTATATCAATTTTAGTAGAGATGGTGCAAGTATGTTCAGCATAGACTCTAAGGCTGTAGTTCATACATGAGAGGGTATTCACACTGTTGAGAAATATGGCGTATCAAAAGGCCAAATACGAATTATATGCTGTATCACTCCTTGAAAGTATAAAGATGACGTATAACTTTAACGTATACAGTAGTTGAGTATTTATCGTACTGAAACAGTGTATATGCAAGTGATATGCGTAGCAGAACTCCATACATGGCTTTGAAGAAAACATATTTCACACTATTGAGAAATAGTGCATTTCAAAATGCCAAATACGAATTACAAGCAGTATCACTCTGAGAACGTATTGATACAGCATAACTGTAATTTGTATTTCTAGTTGAGTATTTGTTGTACTGAAACGGTGTTTACGCAAATGATACATATATCAGAATGCCATAAACGGCTGTAAAGAAACCATCTTTCAAAAGCCAAAATAAATTCCATCTGTCCATTTCTGTTTGTTCTTCTCTGTTAATCCAATAATTGTTTCTAGAGAGGATTTTAATTCCAATTCACTCTAGTCTAGTGCTAGGGGCCTGGTTTCCGGAGAACTTCTCCAGATTGTACTTTGGAGAAATTCAAGTTCCATTGTTGATAGTCATCATTTTTATTTGGTGCACTATTATATGTAACTTTTTAATATGACTTTCTTAGCTTCTCTCCACTAACCAACTTTCTTATCTCTACTCCCCGACTTTCTCCTATATTCAAACAACTGTTCTGACTTTATTTTATTAGCTCCTTAATTATTGTTAGTGGATAATATATGTTTTCATTATTATATTATAGAGTTAGAGTTTAAATATTTATACCATATAGGGGATGTGTCTAGTTTATTCATTTATTTGTTTTGAATTCTACTTTATGTCTAATTAAATTTTCAGTATATATATAATATAAAAATAGTTTTCTCCTATTTTAGATTTTATTTTAAATATTTTTTTTTGTTGATTTGAGTGATACTAGTAAAAGACGTATTAATACTTTAGGTATCGTATCATCTCAATGGACGTATAGTTCCACATACCCTATTTTTAAACCTTTGGTATTCAAATATCAATCATCTGGAGATGATGAGTCAGATAGACCATGACTTGGGTTCAAGTTGTTAGAAATAGCTTTTACTGTTTATGACGTGAGAGAATTTTGTTTAGATATAGAATAGTGGACGAGAAAAATGTAGGTGATCCCATTTGATTCGAGAGTAGAAGCTTGTTGTTTAGAGACTTCTACTTCTGTCTGGTTTCTTCTTAGGCACGGTTTGGTATAGGATAGCTTTTGATGGTAAGTTACTTTGCTACCTCATTTATACATTTTTCATTCTTCCTTGACTATGTGAGGTAGTCTCTTGCCTCAGTATTGCATCTTCGACTTCAGAAATTTTATACAATAAATATCTGAACTATGAGTCTTTACTGAGTTGAACTATCTGTTGAATTGTGCTGCTATTAAATATGTGGTTACAGTGGGACCTAATGACACTTCTCGACCCACGTCGAAGTGTGGCAAATTTGATATACATTGGATATGGTAGTGAGCCTGCATCAACACTTCGTGTTACAAGGAGGAGACAAACAGATCGTAAGAAGCAACGAACAGAAAGAAACGTTTTTCGCTGCTTTGTTTTTGGCCCTCGGAAATCTGGAAAGTCTGCACTTCTAAATTCATTTTTAGGAAGGTGATAACATTATTACCTTTTTCTATGTATCAGTACATCTAGTAATTTATTTCTTTGTACCATTACTATCTAATATATATTTACTTGACTTTGTGATAGTCTTGAATTTTCGTTTTACTGGATTCCATCGTCTTAAGTGATGAAATTTTGAACAGGCCATTTTCAGAAAATTATACTCCAACGTCTGGAGAGCGATTTGCGGCAAACATAGTTGATCAGCTTGGGGTAAGTTCTGAATGAAACACAATGTTAACTCCCCACTATCTGGCTCAGCTCACATGTCAACATTTTCTTAAATGTTTTGCTGAAAAGTGTACAAAACATATTTTCCTGAAATGAATTAATGTGAGTGTATGTATGTGTCTGTTGTGTCTTTTACTTGGAATGAATAAACAAATAAATCTGTCTGTGTGTTCGTTGTGTCCCTGTGGAGTGTGTAAGGTTCAGAAATTTGGGTTGTGCCTGATCGGATGTTCATCTTCTTTTTACAGGGGAGCAAGAGGACTCTTATTTTGCAAGAAATACCAGAAGAGGGAGTCGAAAAGTTGTTGTATAATAAAGATTCTTTGGCTGCCTGCGATGTGGCTGTGTTTGTCTATGACAGGTGAGTTTGACACTTGCAGTTATTGGAATAGTAATTAGGTGACTTTGTGCTTGAAGGATGATATGGATATGAAAACATTTTTTCACTACATTCTGTGGATTGAAGGATATGGAAGATCATTTTAAACTCTCACAATCATATTGATGGGTGTGTTCCTCTTTTGCCCCATCCATTGTGTTTATTGCCCAATGCACTAAGCTCGAAGTAGAAAACTGATTATATTTTCACTTTTGGTCATTTGGCATTTGCTGATACCCTTGAGAAATTTTCTTTTAATGCTGTATGGTGTAGCTGGCATGTTAGTATTGGATGAACTATTTAGATATCATGATATGCATTATTGTAATTCAGTTCAGATGATTATTCGTGGAAGAAAACGAAAGAACTGCTGATAGCAGTTGCTAGGCTAGGGGAAGACAGCGGCCATGGAGTGCCATGTCTACTCGTTGCAGCAAAAGATGATCTGGATTCAAATTCATTAATCGTGCAAGATTCAGCTAGGGTAGGCAATTTGTTTTTGGTGGCTACCTTTTTTTTTCCCTCAGTCCTTGATTTTTAGCTCATCTATCCTGACAAAAAATGTTTATAATTGTTCATGGAAAAACATTGAGAATCTCTGTTTTTGTTAGGTCACCCTGGAGCTTGGAATAGAGACTGCTATTCCTATAAGCATGAAAATCAGAGATACTAATAATGTATTTAGCCGAATTGTAAGGGCAGCCGAACATCCTCATTTGTTTATCCCAGAAACTGAGGCTGGAAGGAGCAGGAAACACTACCGCAATCTAATTAACAGCTCCCTCATGTTTGTCTCCAGTAAGTTTATTACTACAATTAATGCACTTGGACAAGGTCCTAGAGAATTGTTTCCTATTTGCTTCCTCTCTTTTATGATGGATTCTGTGCTTCGATTTTACAGTTGGGGCTGCTGTAACAGTTGTTGGACTAGCGGCGTATCGTGCCTATGCTTCAAGGAAAAGTGCTTCCGGTTAGCATAGGAAAAAAGATGAAACTTGGGTTACTGATCAACTGTTTGGCTATCATCACAACTTCAATAATGGTTGGTTTGGTTCAATCCAGGTCCATACAATTTTGAAAAGGTTTTTCTTAAAGATAAAAACCTGTACATATACTCGTCATTTTTGTTTCAAGAGGCTGATAGTTACATCTTTCATAGATAGGTCACTGATAAGTGACTGTCTGGATATATTTTTCAGCCTTCTTGCACGTATTCTCATTGTTTTTATTTAAAGATACTGTAAGCAACAAAGTGCCTATTTATGGAGTCCTCGTGGACTATCTGTGGTATGTTTCTACTCACCTCCCTGATCAGTTTCGGGCACAGCCCATATGTGATGAGTATTTATTGAATGGATTGAATAATTTGTAGAACAACTTGTTATATGATACAGGCCCGACTCATGTGAGTGAGTGGATTTGCTTGGGCCTTCTCATTATCACTTAGAGGGAAGTCCGACCCTCACACCCCAAAATAATTAATTAAATAGTAATAAAAATACTGGAATGTGAAATTACTTAAAGGGTATAACATTGGTAAATACACTCCACTTAAATCTAACACCAATTTTGATCATAAAACTAACAATCAAATCACAATCACGAGACAATCACGAGACAAACAATAAAAGTCAATGATTTCAACAATCTAAAACTCAAAAATTCGGGATCTAAATTATGCGATCGATTCACGATCTGAAAAAATCACAGTCATCGTCAAAGTCTACTCTAATCAAATAAAGTCAACAAACAGCTTAGATCTCACTCAAAAACCTCCATAACTTCACTATCCAGCAAACGGCAATAGAAATCACGCTATAAACTAAAATGCAGTCAAATAAAAAGTAAAAGAGAGTACGTTTTCCACAACATAATGAACATGCTTGTCTCTTCCAAACAACCTAAAAATCTTAGACTTAACAGCATCAACGACCGAAGGCTTATCGCTATAGGAATCAGACGAAGACGAGTCATCTCCGTGGATCTTGTCAGAGATCTTCTCAAACAGAGATTTGTCAGTCGATTTGTGCTCCGTCGCGTGCTCCACCAAAGAAGATAGTCACGAACTTGGACTCTTACCAGCAGTAATCGGGCTCTCTCACTACTTCGAGATGATTATTATTTCCGGAAAGTGAACGAACAGTCGCCGGTTCTGGAGTGCCTCACGTGCTCACATACTTACTTAAGAATCAAAGTGTGTATGACACTTCGAAGTGCCTCACGTGGGGATAGGTGTGGAGAACTTCCACCAGTTCTGGAGCCTGCGATCGCGATCTTCTTCTTCTTCGATTTATTTTGGGGTGTGAAGACAAATACATTCGTCCTATTTATAAATTAAAAGGTATAATTAGAATTAAATAAAATTTAAATACAAATTAAATATTAAAAGAAATTTAAATCGGGCGTTGAAACTAAAAAGGTGCAGAAGCAGAAGAGTTGGGGTGGTATTATCGCCACTCTATCACTTATGAGATGTATATGTTTGGAATTTTTTTGCCAATAATCAGCCATGAAGGGTGAAAATGTCAATTACATCTTCATATCATGGCGAAAATGTCAATTACATCTTCATCTAAATTACACTATCAACATTAATGTATATAAAGGAGGATGTGATTAATATTTTGATTAATTGACATTTGAACAGAAGATATACTAGCATGCATCTATTTTAAACTTCTAAATTTACATCTCCATATTACTTTATCCATATAAATTTAAATGGAGGTCATAAACTAAATAAAATTTTGTTTAAATTTATATATTGAAATGTCAAATAAATCCCAGCCAGCTTGAAAAAAGTGGTTAAGAAGATTAAACAAAATTTGCCTTAGGAAAAGATAAAGAATTTTATCTTTACAATCATCCATGATCTCTATTTATAGAAGGTCTAAGAATTCTCGTCCTACAAGAACGTGTTTCTCGGATTCGGTCTTCTTTTCACAATAAAAAGAGACATTTTATTTTGACCTACTTTAGGAAGTTGATCTGGTATGGACTGGACTTGTTAGATTGTTTGGGTCCATTAGGCCTGCCGGACTTGTTGGGACTGGATCACAATTGAAGCAGCCTGCTGTGCCTATACCTTCGTCCGAGTGAGCCTTGATGTGCTTTCAGCCAAAAGAGTTGAGGCGTGCTCTTACCTTCGGCCAAAGGTTCTGTTGCTCGAAATGTTATATTCAAGACTTGTTTGAGATTGTTTCTACTTTTATCTTCTAATTGTAGTAGAAGAGAAGTAGAAACCATTTTTAAGAAGTTAATATTTTTTACTTTATCTGAAAAAGTTTCTGGGAGGCCAGAAGTATTTCTGCCAGTTAGCTAAACACCATTTAAAACAGTTTTCAAAATTCAGAATTCAAAAGTCAGTCTATCCAAACAGACCCTTAATCTTTTGGTATTAGGTATTTTTTTTCCTTATGTTTATAATTTTGTAATTTTTCATTTTTCTTCTTTACATTTGTAGTCATAAAAATATTATATAATTTTGTAAATTTAAAAATATATATTATAAATACTTTTTTAACAATTTTTTATAGGATAATTTTCATAAATAGCTATTTCAAAATTTTAATTAAGTTAATGAGTCAAATAAATTTTCTTTTAAAAACAAATTTTTTAAAAATTTCAATTTCACACCATAAGTTTTTATAACATTTTTCTTTTTACTACAAATTAGTAAAACTAATTATAAAAGTCGGTCACAATTGTGATGAATCTTTATAAATATATGAATGATCTTTTGAAGAACTCATAAGGGTAAAAATATTGTAAAAACTTATTATATGAAATTGAAATTTTGACAATTTTATTTTTAAAACATAAATATAAATTAAAATTTAATATACTTATATTTTATTTATTTAAAAAAAAGGTACATAATTTAAATTATAAAATAAATTTATTTAATTTTTAATCATATACTAAAATTATAAAAAATATATATTTATTTCAAATATGAAAGACAAAAGATTGTATCCCCATTATGAGTAATGAAAAAATAAAAAGGTGCATGGAGTGGAAGATCTCTTTTGGTAAATTTTGCGTTTACAATCGGTCATGGAAAAGAGAAGGCAGAAATGACGTGAAGTAAAGTCTCCACTTCTTCACTGTCCTATTGTATTAACTCATATTTCAATCAATTAAACCAATCGAGAATTTAGTAATTTGTCGAGGTGGTAGGAAACATGGACGGCCGAGATTCCTCCGACTCATCATCTAATAACTCGATGTAACATCTATATGTATCATAAATGAAGTAAAATCGCATAGCATACCCATAGTATGTAAGTATATGATAAAGCACTCCTAATATAGGAGAGATCTAGGTTTGGGGAGGTTGTCCCTCAAATGGAAAATGTATGATGAATTTGATCGTCACCATTTTGAAGGTGGATGTTGTTTTGATGAGTTTCGTCAAAATCACCATCTTTAAAGATTTCCATAATCAAGTATAGTATTTATAATTTTTTTAAGAGTCGATTGGATTTTTAGATCATAAAAAGTTTACTATATAATTATAGGCCACTTTTAAAAAGTTTGCAAAACTAAACTTTGATTTTCACTCCATAAGTCATTCACAGCTGTGAGCGTAATTCACAGACTGTGAGCATAATTCACAGCATCTGTGAATTGTAAAGGTTCAGAGGTATTTTGGAAAACTTGGCCTATGCAGTGAAAACTAAACTTTAAAAAGTCTGTTTTTATATGTTTTTCAAAACAGACGTATTTTAAACTTTAAAAAGTTCATTTTCTAGAATTTTCATTTTTTTTAATCTCTTAAATAAAATATGTAAAATTATCTTTAACTTCCGTTGAACGGCTTTTAAAACCTTATGGATAAGTAGACGTAGACCTGAGGAAACAAATATCTACATCACTATTTTGGTTGATAACAAATATCTTTCCTAGACCTACAGGTACCAGCTCTAATTTATTGAAATGGATCATGTGATAATTTATCTTTTAAATCATACATTTTTTGAGCATATTTTATTCTACTCACGTGGCAACATCTCCCCCTCAAACTTTCCTCATAATCAAATTCGATAACAGAACGTTCTTCATGTGTATCTTTACATACATGTAAATGGTTTAGTCTAAAAATATGCACGTTGTATTATATAATATATTAATTTAATAATAAATTTTAGGTTAATATTGTGAAATTTAAAAATGATTATTCCATGTAGATGTATGAAAACTTGTCTCAGCTTGAGGATATTTTGTTAAGAGGTTGATTTTAGGATCATGCAGAATGTACGTTTTTCGATTTCCCACTTGTTTAGTTCAGTACATTTTGTTTCTACAAAGAGCAAAGGAAAAGCACTATACACACATTATTACTTCCTACAAAATGTGTTATTTTATGTGACGGATAGGTTTTGGGGTCAATTTGTTATTTTTTGTTGATTTGTGTTAGATTTTTAGAAATTTTAAATTATTAGGGGGATTTTGAGAATTAACCGTAAGTATATAATTTCGATTGAAACTCTAAACCCAACAAATTGTTTTTTTGTTTTTTTTTTTTGTTTTTGTGTGTTAGAGAGGGTTCCGTGAGAGAAAAATTAGAAAGAGCGTTATATTATAGTGAGTGAGTAGACTGGTACTGTTTGTTCGTCACGAAATCGTAGTAGAATTGGTCTTGTTTACGTAGCCTTCAAGGTAAGTCGGTCTGTTTTTAGGGCTCAGGGATTGGGATTTTATCATTTATTGCAGATCCGTTTGGTTCTCGAAATTCTAACTAAATCGCGGTTTCGGTCACTTTGATTAGAAACTGGAGACACAACAGAAGAAGCGAACCAGGAAAAGGAGTGAGCAGTATTGGTGCGTGCTTATTCGTCGGAGGATAGGTTAGTGATTCGTTTTAAGTCCTACAGTTTGTTAGGGTGATTGTTGTTTGTTTTATTGCATATGTTCAGTCTTGTTTACCATATGTTGTGGTGTCTGATCTGAAGCTCTAGAATTGCTGCCTAGGATGACAGCTGTTATTTGCCTTGGATTTGGTATTCTGCTGTAATGTTGTGCTAAACTGTGAATTGGGAATAATCTGACCAAATTCCTGTAATATGCTATTCTAAATGTAATCTTTGAGATAAGATAAAAAAAAAAAAAAAGAAGAGAAAGATAACGAATATTTGCCCTTAGGACAGCCTATAGTAGAATCCATGACATGTCTAAGGATAGAGGTACTTCGTGTTAACATAATTACTCGGTTTGAAATGCCAATTTACATGTGATCGGCTTCGGCCATACAATGGCTTTGGCCATATATGTGTTATATGAATTGTTCCCGTTTTCTCTATATAGCTACTTTGGACAGTATTCAATAAATAGACTAAATTGGATTTTGTGTGTGCGTTGTTTGATCTCTCTGTTGATGGCTATTGTGTTAACCTGAAATCTATAAAGGTTGGCCGAGTATTTGATTATTGTTTTAATTGGTATTAACGAAGTGGACATATAATTGTGTGTCTTATTTGTTGTTGTATTCACCTAAAAAGTACACAGAATAAGCAAAGATCCAACAGACTGTTAATCTGATAATTCCAAAATTTTTTAACCAAAACTGATACAGCGTCATTCATTGGAAATTTTTCATCATTAGAACCACTAATGACGTAATCCTAGAGGCCGATAGTTAGTTAGGCTCCAAACCGCCAATAATTAGGACCTCTGTTAGCATAGTCTAAATTATAATATCGGTAAACTAATCACTATACGTATGTTGGCTAAATAAAATTAAATTCATAATCTGCTGGTTGTAGCTATGATTGGTGTGATCTGTGCTATAGGAAGTTGTAGAGAACTCATAAAGCCTTGCATTATGTGTTCGCATATTTAGAACATAGTCTAGAGGCATTTGTGTGTGACTGTTGGAACTTGAATTGCTAACTAGAGTGTATGTAGTCTAACGTTGTGTATTTTCCCTTTTTTTGTTTTTTATGTTATGTGAAAATCCCTGAACAAGTACATTGATCGATTAGAGAATGAATATCACGACATCTAGAGCATGAGCATGCATTTGACATCTACGCACTTTACTTTTAATTTTTTTATGAGAAAATTCTAAGAAATTGGCTTTTTAATGTTTAAAATACAATTATAGGCCTGTTTTGAAAAACATACAAAAGCAGACTTTTAAAAGTTTAGTTTTTACTCCATAGGCCAAGTTTCCCAAAATACCCCTGAAACTTTACAATTCACAGATGCTGTGAATTATGTTCACAGTCTGTGAATTACGCTCACAACTGTGATTGGTCTATAAAGTGAAAATCAAATTTTAGTTTTGCAAACTTTTCAAAAGTGTTCTATAATTGTATAGTAAACTTTTTATGGCTTAGGAATTCAATGGACTCTTTTTTTATTTGTTTAGAAGTTTCATATTTTAAGAACTAAGTTTAGTTGCTGGATTTGAGATTTGTAAACCTTTTATTGATTTCTAGATATTTGTACTAGACCTTCGTGTTGTTGGATATTTTTTCTTATTAATGAAATTCTTGCCGCTTATAACACTTGGAAAATATGAAGTCTTTTGGTTTCTATATGGAATCGCTTATTATTGTTACAGGTTTAAAATCCATCAAATTGGATATCAATAGTACTTTTATTTCGTAGTTTTTGCCATAAATTTTTTAATAATATATATTTTTTTTACTTTCCATTACCATTATTTTTGTTAAATTAGAATTTATAATCATTCCAACTAAATGAAATTGACTACCGATAAAATTTAAATATTTTTTATTTTACTTTTATTCTATATTGGGATGGGTTGGGTTTTAAGAGACTTTATCTATCTGCGACAAATTCCTCAAGATTGCCAGGAGACATTGATAGGTCATTATTATCCTTATTTATCACATTGTAATTAAAATATATTCAAAGTATACTCTTTTATTATAGATGAGATGTACATCATGTGTAAATATCACAATTTGCAGTAAACAAATACATATATTTCATAAATATTTTTCAAATTTATATATTTATATATATATATATATTAGAATTTAGTTCTATTCTTAGATATGTGGATAATAAATCGGGCTATTTTAAAAGTACATATTTACTAATTTTGTTCATATTTTAAAATTTATAAATTTAATATTAAAATTTAAATAGTCCATTTATTTAAAATAAATTTTGAATTTTGAATTTAATCCCACCCTACCATCTTCCTTAGATTTATCGACCTATATTCCTAAAATAACAATAATAGAAATTGTGAGAAAGATATTCAACTACCTGAATGAGAATGTATATAGTACACACGATACTAAGTGGCTATAGGTTCACATTAATGGGAAAAGTAGCCACATGAAGGAGTGACGTTGACATCACATCTGTAAGGGAAGTCTAAAGAGAAAAATAAAGCACATCTTTATAGAAACTTTAGTGGCTATTTACTAATTTCCGAATTGTATAAGGCAAGAAAATGAATTGGTATAGGAAAAACTTACCACTAGCACATTGATGCCGACATTTGTTTTGTTAAGAGTAAGAGCCAATTCTAAGTTAAGAAACAGCACAACAGGCCCACTTAAAGAGACATTTGTACTAGAAGAGTTTGGTCTTGATATTTATTCCTTTACTTCCAATTTGCAATCACATGCAAGCAACAACAGCAAACCCTAATCAAACCCTAAGTAACATATATGAAGAAGCACATGAAAACCATGTGAATATCACGTGCATTGGTGTATAGTACGGCCAAAGATAAGAGAATGTCGACCTTTGATTTTTGTAGTAGTAGTAAGAAAGAAGAGAGCATGTGAGAAAGAGGAGACATGGTGATTGCAGAAAGATTTTGATAGGTAGTGAAAGGATATGGTGAGAGAATATATGCTTTGGTTAAAAGGACCAATAAGGTTCTAAAATCACATGATGGTGAGACACACTAGTTATTATGGTACACAGACATGTTGACATACATTTACATCATACTAGATAAAATAACCTTAACGAATGGATGGCCTAACTCCACGATTGGACGCTTATGTCCTCTTTTGAAGAGTTGACTTGTATTGACCGACCAGAGACAGAAGAGAGGCTTTTGTTTTTGAAACATAAATGGCCATCGCGAACGTGTTCGAAAGCAAAATTTAAAAAAGCAAAGCACATGGTTGCTAATGATCGTGTATGCGTTTACGGGCCCCAACTGTTGATAGTTACCAGGCATTCGTACACTTGACGTACACCTCCCAACTTGCTTTGCCTTCTCCAGATGCTACTCTTCACCTACTTATTACTACTCTGTTTTTAATTAATCTTTAATTTTTCTATTTAATTAACAAATATATATTAAATAAAATGAAATGGAATGGAAGTAGATACAGCGAGAGAGAAAGTGACGGGCGGACAAAGGAGAGAGAAAATAGAAGAAGTCGATATAACGATAATAACTACCATTACCATATCATAGTACGGATAGCCGGGCTTACGTGGAATTTAAACACTAAAAAAAAACTAATTAATTAATTAATATGGTGTAATTGTAGGAGATTGGTTTGATTAAGAGGAAGTGACGACCCAAGGTGAAGCCCATTTAACGATTTGATTATTATTGGCTCCTTCTTTGCATCTACTTGGCATCGATACTTTCTTCATAAAGCTGCTTTCTTTTTCGTTAATTCCTTCTGTGTCCTCGGTCTCCTCTTCTTGTTCTTCTACTTCTAGTTCATCGTGGTCTCGACACGTGTGTTTGATGATGGAGAGCCTGAGTCTGCCGTGGCTGCGTTCGGCGTGGAAGTAGGTGTGGGAGGCATTGACAGTGACGGCTTCTAGAAGCAACCTGCCGCCTTCTCTCCTTGGTCTGACCTGGACGCTTGATGTCAACGGAGGAGGATAACTCAGATTCCGGTTCATCTGCTTCCTCCTTTGCGGTGCCGTCTTTTCAGGAGAAGAGGATGACGTGGTTATGATGACGTCATTTGTTGTCTCGAAGCTTCCTGTCTCGCTGCCGAGACTCTCCGTGCACATTTCCAGACTCCTATCGCTAAGCCTCCTTTTAGTAGGCAGTGGATGAACGTAGGGTGTGTTGTCGGTATGTTGAGATTGGGAGAGAGAGTTGAGGGAACTGAAGCCGCCGTGGGTGTAGACATTTGTTTCATCCTCAGTATTAGGAGGAGTCAGTTTCAACGTCAGAACACGTGGCTCAATTACACATGATTTTAAGCCTTGACATACACTTGAAGACGACATTTTTTTTTCCTATGAAACTTTGGATATAGTAGTAGTTGTTTGGTGTAGTTTACTTAGGGAGAAAAGTGGAGGAGGGGTAGTGGAGGGTGTGAATATTTATAGGGAGAAAAGTGAAGGCTACACCTACACCATAGACCCTAGAGTAGACTCCTACATTCATTTCCACTACCACTCCCTTCACTTTTTACTAGCCACTCCTTATTCTACCGCGTCTACTTGTGTTTTAGTATTAGTAGCATTTCCTATATACTGGTATTTCAGTATCCTTTGGCTAAATTATATATACACTTTTACCTTTTCAAATATTTTCAATTTAATTTTTTATTTAAAATATTATGGCTGTTAATTTCTTTTTTTTTTTTTACAAAATTTTAAATTATTTTCTATATTTTTACTAAATTTTAAATTAAAAAAAACTGTTATATATTTATTTTATACTCCCTCCATTTCATTCTAAATGTCGATTTTAGTTATTTGAATTATTTCACTTGAAATGTCATTTTAAGAAAACAATAAAGTATTAATTATACATTTTCCTTCAAAGGATATGTCATGCTCGCTGAGTTCTAAAGCCCATTTCATTAATCTCCCAGATCTATCTGGGGAGTGAATTGCGCTCCGAAGGGGTAGCGCAGTTATGATCGCGATTGGATGCCCTTGAAAGTACGCCCGAAGTTTCCTCGCAGCGAATATAAGACTTAGAATGGCTTTTTCCAGGGTAGGATATCTGGTTTCAGCCGATGTTAGAGTCTTGCTTGCAAAGTACACTGGTTGCTGTTTTCCCCCGATTCCTTTGACCAGAACAGCGCTTACTGCGATCTCTGAGTGTGCCAGGTATAAGTAAAGTTTTTCGCCCTCTTCTGGTTTTGCCAAGAGCGGAGGGCTGGTCAAGAAATCCTTGATATCGGCTAAGGTCTTGCTGCATTTTTCGGTCCATTCAAATTCTTTGGACTTTTTGAGAGCCTCGAAGAAAGGCTGGAATTTTTTTGAAGTCTTAGGGATGAACCGGGTTAGCGCGACTAGCCTTCCTGTGAGTTTTTGTACGTCCTTCTTATTCTGAGGTTCTGCTATGTTCAGGATGGGTCTTATCTGATCCGGGTTGGCCTCGATCCCCCTCTTCGTGACTAGATACCCCAAGAATTTCCCTGCTCTGACTCCGAACTGACATTTTGTGGGGTTGAGCTTCATGTTATATTTTCGGAGTGTCTCGAAAGCCTGGCTCAAATGATGTACATGGTGACCCGCGTCCTCGGATTTAACTAGCATGTCGTCGATATAGACTTCCATGGTTTTTCCCAATTTATCAGCGAACATCTTGTTCATGAGCCTCTGGTATGTAGATCCTGCATTTTTTAGGCCGAAGGGCATTACTTTGTAACAGTAAATCCCCCTCTCCGTGATGAATGCAGTTTTTTCTTGATCGTTGGGATGCATCAAGATCTGGTTGTAACCTGAGTAGGCATCCATGAAGCTCAACATCTCGTAGCCCGCAGTTGCATCGATGGTGAGGTCGATATGTGGCAGCGGGAACGGATCTTTTGGGCACGACTTATTCAGATCTGTGAAGTCGATGCAGATCCTCCATTTCCCATTCTTTTTCTTGACGACTACCACATTAGCAAGCCAGCCCGGGTATTGGACTTCTCTGATGGATCTGTTTGCGAGGAGTTTTTCGACCTATTCGTTGATAATTTTGTTTCTTTCAGGGGCAAACTTTCTGCGTTTCTGCTTGACTGGTTTTGCGCCTTCTTTCACGTTCAGCTCGTGGATTATGATTGTTGGGTCGATCCCAGTCATATCCTTATGTGACCAGGCAAAGTAGTCCTGGTTGGCTTTGAGGAAGCCTATCAGGTTTTCCCGTTCCAAGCCCTCTATTGCGGCCCCAATCTGCACCGTTTTCGCCCTCTCCTGATCCAAGGGGACTTCATCTACTTCGTCTTCGGCCGGGCTTCGGGGTGTGTTCGGCCGAGCCGTTAATTGCTATTCTTCAACCCCCTTTTGCTTTAGGCAGTTGGCGTAGCATTCCTTGGAGGAGTTTTGTTCACCCTTTATCTGTTTTATCCATCGCGGGGTTGGAAACTTGATAAGTTGGTGATATGTAGATGGGATTGCCTTTATATCGTGTATCCAGGGTCTTCCGAGTATTACGTTGTATGCGGACCTCGAGCTTATCACGAGAAAGGTTGTGTGCAGATTGATCCCTTCTGTGAACACTGGTAGTTCGATCTCCCCGATTGTCGAGGTGGCTTTGCCATCGAAGCCGATAAGGGAGACGGCCTTTCTGCGCATCATCCTTTCGTCCAGTTGCATATTTTTGAATATTTCGAGGAATAGTATGTTGACCGAGCTTCCGTTATCCACCAATACTCTCTTTACAGTTAAGTTTGCTATCGAGATTTTGATCACTAATGCGTCGTGGTGCGGCGCATTGACCCCTTTGGCCTTTTTTTCTGTGAAGGTGACAGAGTAGTTATTGGTTGTGGGTCTGTCTCTGATGCTATATACGCTGAGGGAGTTTCTCAGTTTTCTCTTTGTTGCCGAGCTGGTTAATCCGCATGTCTTGGATCCCCCTGCGATCATGTTGATCACCCTTTCTTCTTCCGCGTTCGCGACTGGGGCCGTTTTCGGGGATCGGCAATTTTTATCGGCCTCGGCCGTGATTTCTCGCCCCTTTTCAGATAAATATTCCCGTAAATGGCCCGCTTTTATTAGCTCGGCGACTTCTCTCTTGAGGGTCCAACAGTCGTTCGTGTTGTGGCCATGATCTCCATGGAATTGGCAGTATCGGGATTTATCTTTCCATGCTCCTACGGGGTTCGCTGGCTTGTCAGGCCATCTGACTCTGTCCCCCATTCCTTTAAGAATTGCAAGGGTTTCTCTTGTAGGAGTGGTGAGTGGATAAGGTAGTAGTTCTTTTCTCCTTCGGTCGTGTTCGGGGTAATCTGGCCTCGAAGAATTATGGCCGGTATAATCTGGTCTAGACAGGCCGCTGCGGTCAGTCTCCTTGAAGTTGTTCCTTGGCCTTTCAGTTCGGCCAAAATTTCCAGTACTGTTTTGGCCGCGGGAGCTTGGCTTATTCTGGGAGCTTCTATGATTTTTAGGCTGGAGCTCCTCCTTATACTCCATCGCGTCTTCGGCTCTTTCCAGAACATCTTCGAAAGTGCGGGGTTTGATTAGTTTTAGGCTTTCGTAGAACTTGGAGATATTCAGCAAGCCTTTGATGAAAGCTTTGGTGGCGCTCTTGTCTCGGCAGTCGGGAATGGCCATTTTGATTTCTTTGAATCTTCTGACATATTGTCTGAGAGTTTCAGCGCTTCCTTGTTTTAGATCATATAAATCATCTACGTCTTTCTCCTTCTTTCTGCTGTCTGAGAATTGGTTCACGAATTTGGTGACCAATGATGAGTATGACTTGATGTTTTCTCTAGCAGAGCCGAATACCACCTCTGGGCGGTCCCCGTCAAGGTGGAACCGAAACTTTTACACATAATTGCTTCCAAATCTTCTTCTGGGATATTGCAGGTTCCCATGCGATTTTTGTATCCGGCGATATGGTCTTCAGGGTCTGTTGTCCCGTCATATGGTCTCATGTTTGGAATTGAGAACCTTTTGGGCATCTTTGTTTCTAGGATCCATGATGTGAAGGGCATGTCGGAATATCGCATTGTTGACGACCTCATCGTGATTCTTTTTCCTGAAGTTCTTTGTACCAGGTCTTTGAGTTCTTTGATTTCCCGATCGCGGCGTCTCTCTCGGTCTTTACGGGTGGATTTAGGACCTCTGGTCTCTTCATCGGAGCTGCTTGAATCACGTCGGTCGATGTTTTTACAGCTTTCTGTCGACCCGTCACTTTCTTCTGATGTTCCTCTACCGGAGTCTTCAAAGCTGAGCTTGCGCTTTCGGAGGGGTGAATATTTCCGGCTCGATTGCCGGGTTTTCTCCTTGGTGAGGTTCGTGGACTTCCTTCTCGATTCTGCTTCTTTTTTCCACTGCTCATTCTCTTCTTCAACTTTCTTCAACATCTCGGTCAAGATTGCCAGCTGCTCCTCTGGCGTCTTTGGAACTTGATCTTCTACATTGATGGTATTAGGGTTCATTGGAGCCATGTCTGATAAGAGCAGGTGTGGAGGTTGACTGTAACTTGAATTTTGAATTTTCAACCTTAACCTTATGTGTGAGGTTCGAGCCCCATGGTGGGCGCCAAACTGTGATGCCAAATAAACCACAGCCAAATATTAGGCTAAGATTGCTTGAGAAAGTAGATAAAAAGCTTACAGATAATCTCGCAGAGTTTAACTCTAATGAATAATATCCCCTTTATAATTGTCTCTACCCCCTATTTATAGGGGTGATCAGTCTCTTTTCTAGAAGGATTAGGACTTTTCTTTCCCTTAGGACTTAGTCTCCTTATTTTAATGAGATAGGTCTTCCTTTATCCATTGGGCTTTAGGAATCCTTGATCTAATGAGATAGGTTTTCCTTTATCAATCGGGCTTTAGGAATCTTTGATCCGATAAGATAAGTCTTCATTTCCCGACTGGGCTTCGGGAATCCTTAGTTGGTTAGGCAATAATTCGGTGGGCTGGTGTGTTTTGGTTTGGGCTCTGTTGGGCTCGGCCGAGTTGAATTATTTGGCTTTCGGTTATGTCGGTCGAGCTAGACAAGTGTCTCTTGGGCCTTTGGCCCTCATTTTCGCCCGAGGGTAGTTCTTGGATACTTCCCCTATCTTCGGCCGAGCTTGGTTTTAGGGTACCTCTTCTGTCTTCGGCCGAATCTTGGTTTTGGACTTCGGTTCCCTTTGCTTGCTTTGACCTTCGACTATGATGCCTTATGGTTATTTTCCCACCACAATAATTTTATTAAAATATGAATATAATAATAGTTTGATTGTATTCAATTGTTATTTTCATTATAATTTTTTTTATATGGTGACCATAAATTTACTGAAAAAATAGAAAAACTTCAATAATAATAATTATTATTATTATATAAAATTTATTTTTTTTATCAATTTTAAAATATTAAAATTATATTCAAAAGCTTCCGTATTATAACTTATATTTAAACCTATGGCGAGAAGTAGTTCTTTTTAATGTATTAAAAGCGTCAATTCTTTAAAAGTCGATGTAAATATAGTCAAACCCCTATGTAACGGCACCGTTTGTCTAGCAATTTGTTGGCTGTTATAGTGTATGACTGTTATTCGCATATAACGACCATACGAAGTTCATAAATTTCTCTACCTGTTATAAATTTATAATATATAATTTTTTTTTGGAAAAACTAAACTCTAAATAAAATATGCATAATTTAGAACATCTTTAAAGTTAAACTTATTCGAATATGATGAAAAAAGTCTACAATAGTAGCTTGTTTGGGAGATTCCGATCTCTTACTAGTAATACAACACTTACTTGACGAAGATTTTGGTTCAAATTTTCAACCAAAAGTAGTCAATTGCCTTCAATTGAAGGCAATCCAATGCGGAGAGACTATATAGAGTCTCTTTTGTCAGATGAGAGACTCCCTCAGATACCAGTGTTTTGGATGTGTTTCAATTTTTTTCATTAATTATTTATGAAACCTTTCAAATTCAATCATTTTCATTATCATTGATTAAATCTTTTTCTTCATATCACTTTTAGTTATTAAACATTAAAAAAACTCTATTATGTAGTGAAATTAATTATCATAATTATTTAAATTTTTAATTTTTATATTATTTTATTTAAAAAGTAATGTATTATATTTGAGTAGGCCATTATAGAGGACGAGTTTTATACAGGGTGTTCTATTCAAATTACGGTTGTTGCTGTTATAGACAGATTGTTATAGAGGATTAAAATAACATTGAAAAAATCGGTTCTAAATGAAATCCAGCTGTTATAGAGAATTGTTGTTATAGAAAGTGGTAATTATAGAGGGATTTGACTATATATATATATATATATATATATATATATATATATATTAATTAGTGGATAAAATATTTAATAAGTTAAATTGTAAAAAATAGTTGAAATATAATTTACAGCTAAAAAGATAAAATAATATATTTTAAAATAAAAAATAGAATATTATATTTTTATTAATAAAATTATATTTAGAAAATATAAAAATAACATATATATATATAATTATTGAAAGAAAATAAAGTACTTTTTTTCTAAATATATAGATGTCATGTGTCCACTTGTCGATATAATAAAAAAATAATAATAAACAACAATAATTATTATTTATATACATTTATAAAATTAACCTTCACTAAAAATAATCTTAATTATTATTTTTCAAATATTTTTTCAAGAATTTTTTTTATTCATAATTAGGATAAATTGGACAATATTTTGAAAACTAAAAATAAATATTATTTTTAAATTAAGAATAAATAAATATTATTTTTAAATTAAGAATAAATAAATATTATTTTTAAATTAAGAATAAATCAATAAATTCTCTTATATCAAACTAAGCGGCCGGTATCTAATCACGCCTTTTCTAGACTTTTCCAGACTTGTATAAACTTTTAAAAGTGAATGATTTTTGAAGATTTTTTATAAACTTTCATAAACTTTATAAATCCAGCAATGATTTTCATAAAATTCTAAAATATACTTTTCATGATTTTTGTAGACTTCGATGGATTTTTATAAATGACTTTTGTAGACCTTCAATAACTTTTACAGACTTTTAATGACTTTCATATATCAATTGATTAATTTTGATAGAACTTTCAAATACCTTATAAGAATCGACGAAAATTAATTGATTTTGAAAGTAAAAAGTCCTTTGGCATAATTTTTTTTTACGTGTTAAGAGTAAGAAATATTTTCTTTTCTTTTACTTTTTCTTTCGATTGTTGTGTATACTTTTCACTCTATAAATTTACCGAGAAATTATTATTATGTTTACACCCTCTTACCCAATCTTTAATTATTTGTTTAATGTAATTGATAGAATGAGACAATCTATTTTTTTTTCAATATAAATATATGATAGAAATAAAATAATTGTTTCAATAAAACAAAAAATATAACACTTGATAAAAAGTAAATAAATAATATTATTTAAAAAATACATATAGATGATTTTAAAATATTTCACAATTACAATTAAAGTAAAAAAATAAATAAATAAAATAATAACTAATGGGGTTGAAATTGAGTTTTTACTTGTTAATATTTTAAAGTATTCAAAAGTCATTCAAAGTTTGTGAGGAAAGGATGAGACAATTTTTTATCTTTAAATTTCCTTAATTAGTTCAAAAAGTCTACGAGAGTCTATAAAAGTCTGTCAAATTTAAAAGTTTTCAAAAGTTATAAAAATTACAATACCCCAAAACTTTTATAAACTCTATAAAAGTCATTATTAGATACATCAAAATTTTTGAAGATTTTTTAAAAAATTATAAAAATCATGATTAAATACCTTATAACTTTCGAAGACATTTTAAAAGTTTATAAAAGTTATGATTAGATACTCCATAGCTTTTATAGAATTTTTAAAAGTCATGATTAGATATATGCAGATTTTTAATGACATATCGTGATACTTGAGAGTGATCCACCCTTCATTCATGTAAGGTAAGGAGAAATGTATATTATCGTAAAATTAAATTAGCGTTAGAGGAGAGAGGATGTTAGTTATGTTATAATTAAGGTATAAAATCTATTATTCATTTCAACGATAATAAAACAAAAATTGACATAAATCTAAAATGGTTGTCAAGAAATCGAGTACTTTGGTTAGCAGGAATTTGGTAGGGAAGATTCTTTTGAGATGAATTAATCCACCTTTTGTCATGTGTTCAAATCATTTGCCAAAATAAAACCCAACATATATAACAACTATAAACATGTAAGGAATGCAACTCGTCTTTAGTTTTTGAGTAGTTGGGGTCCATTTTCACTTCATGTCCTGCCGTAAACCATGTTGTACTCTTTTCTCTAAGTTTCAACATGCACCATATTCAATCAATTTTTTAATTCAATACTAAACTAATCCATGAATGAAAATGTTACCATTCAGTCCATATTTTCCTCCATATTCAATCAATTTTCTCACTAATGTAAGTTGTTTAATAAGTTAATGTTAATCTTTGTAAAAAATACTTTCCTCCTCCATTTGATTATTGTTATACCGTTATAAGAAATTTTTATTTCGTTTAAAATTGACTTGATTCTAGTTTCCGGTTTCATCTATTTATATCTATCTTAGTCTGGTATAGTTTCAAATCTGCTGTTTTCAGCGAGTCATGACCATAAAAAAAAAAATAAAAATTGTCATTAAGATCAAAGAAGACGTCTGATTTATCTCCTCCTTTGTATTGGGAAAACACGGCTAGCTCTGATACCACTTTTTAACAAATTGGTAATCCATTGCAGTGGAGACGAGTATTGGTAACCACAAAGTAAAACAATATACACAATGTAAGAAATACAGAGAGAAAATAAGACATAAGGTTTTTACGTGGAAACCCAAAACGGGAAAAACCATGGTCGTCAGGACGACGAAAGACTAATTCACTATGTAACAATAAAACAACAGTTACAACAAGAATATCACACTCTCTCTCCCCAATCCAATTACGTTAGTTACAGTCTTACACACAATCTCTCCCAATATGGCTCTCATAGGATAACACGACTCAATCCTAGAACTCAAAATCTCCATGGTCTACATGGTTCCCAAACCCCAATTGGGCACCTCCCAAACCTAACCAACTAAATCTACATTGTTCTTCCAGGATATCTAATAATAGATACAATCACTATATTTATAACATTAGGTTACTTAGTAATCATAAATCATTAAGAAAACATTTTTCTATTTAGGATTCTCAAGGATCTATTTCCTAATTAGAATCTCACATTAAGAAATATCATTCCTAATCAAATATGACACCTCCAAAACAGTTTTCGAGTCTTTTCCTAATTACCAAACTAAATCTGCATACCGAAGTATACTCGAATTCTCGTCACAATCCTAACACTTTGTGAGGGTATATATATATATATATATATATATATATATATTACAATACGAGATAATGAAAGCTTTTGTTTATGCAGTGTGGAGGTCGTGTTGAAAATTTTACTTGAGTTTTAGAAGTTATTTTATATTGTCCTACTTTCTTTAAGAAAAAAAATTAGAATATTGCATTATTTTTACTAGATTATATTTATATTCTCATTATAGTATTAGGGGCTAACATAGGATAGGACAGGACTTTATACATGTTTATTTTTTCAGTTTATCGGATTACTCGAGATGTATTATAGTTTTTTTTCTATTTTTTTTTATCAGGATAAGAATTCATGTACGAGGCCGCATATTTTTTTACCATAAGTTTTCTGATTAATTTTATTCCAAATGTGATGTGGTAGTATGTAAGAATTCAAATTTAGGTTGAATTTTATTGTAGTATCAAAGTATAAAAACTAGAACGGTTGAAACCGGATTATTCGGTTTGATCCGGTCCGGGCGTAGACTTTTTTTCCAAATATAGTAGATATGACCATATATTTTTACGAAATTAGAGAATTAAAGTCTAAATCCATATTCACGAACCCAGATCAATCTGATTACTTTTAAAATTATTTTAATATTTTTAAAATTGTAACTAATTTAAACATATATAAAAAAAATTATTATATCAGATAAATCATATAATAAACATTAACTATTATTTTTATTATAACAGTGTATTAATAATATTATAAAATTTAAAGTTCGTAAAATTATAGTAGTATTAACCCACTTTAAATTTACAAACTTTAACTCCAACCAATCACATCCTTCTTCTTCTTCTTTTTTTTTTCTTTTATTAAATATTGATGTAGAAGAAACAAATAATTGAAAATGAGAGAGATGATTGGTTGAGTGACATGCCGGAAACATAATAGCTTTTCCCATGTTATATTCCTATCTACCTAAAAATCCTTTGAATAATTAAAAAAAAAAAAAAAATCCATTCTTCCACGTCATTCTTCATTGTTTCATCTTTCATTATCTAACATTGTTTTTCTTTCCTTATCTAACTCTACGACTCACTCCATCTCTGTCTACCACACTATTTTTATATTTAAAAACATTGTAGTTTGATATTCGCAGTTTATTTTTAAAGATTTTCAAAATTAAATTATTTTAAAAAATCATTTTTTTAATTATACCTTTCTTTTAAATATCACCTAATTTTAAAAATATTTTTAAAAAATACAAAATTCAAAATAATTTATAACAACCCCAATGATATACATTTTTACCTTTAATATAAATCACTTACTTAAAAACTATTAATAGTTTTATAATGTTACGTGGATGAAATTGCATTAGACTAGAGTCTGGATCACTTTAAAACAACTTGAAAATGACCTAAAATATTTGTTTAAAGTCAATTGTTGGACCCTCCGGAGCCATTCTCCCAACTCTCACATTAGTATGATATTGTCCGCTTTAGACCAGAGCTGAGCCCGCATGGATTTGTTCTTGGGTACCACTACCCAAAAGGCCCCATACTAATGGAGTTCTCTGGATGCTTTATATACAAGTCATTATCCTCTTGTATTACCGATGTGGTATTGGGTTTGACACCCCCAACAATCCTTCCCTTCAAACTAAGGGTCACATCGCCTCCCCTCGAGTTAGTCCACCGATCCTCTAAACCAAGGATCACACGTCAGCTTCCCCTCAAGATAATTCACCGACCCATCGGTCACCGGCCACCCCTTGAGATAATTCATCGATCCGTCAAACCATCTTGTACCGCCGTTACTACCCAACGGAACCCGCTGCCTGACCACCATATTTTCAGGAAGACTTTCGACACAAGACACACCACGGATCTGATCACGGGCTCCATCTCTGAATCAGGCTCTGATATCACTTGTTGGACCCTCCGGAGCCGCTCCCCCAACTCTCACATTAGTATGATATTGTCTGCTTTGGGTCAGGGTCGAGCCCGCACGGATTTGTTCTTAGGTACCACCACCCAAAAGGCCTCATACTAATGGAGTTCTCTGGATGCTTTATATACAAGTCATTATCCTATTGTATTACCGATATGGTATTGAGTTTGACACCCCAACATCAATTTGGGGCCTTCATTAGCTTTTAAGAAGGGGAATTGCGAGCAAGATAAATTTCGAATACAACAGGATTCCAAAGACCGTGTTGCGCAGTTTCAGAACCCAAATTCCATTGTTTTGAGTCAAATTTGACTTTATATATATATATATATATTGTTAGTTTTAAGGTTTTTTTTTTCCAACAGGATTTCTTTTTATTTTTATTTATTTATTTTTTTTCACTATAAGACTATCTCCAATGGAAGTCTCTACTTCGGTTAAAAACATATTATGTTATTCTAAATGTTAGTAAGTAATATTATTATAATTTTCTCCTAGCTTGAGATTCGACTTTATCATTAGGATTTATCAAACGTCTCTGTCAAACGAAATTGATACTAAAAACTCGTGATCGAGTCTAAAAAGTCTTTTCTATTACTTTCGTTCTGCGTTAGTAGGTTAGTGAGTTTCCGGAAATTTATCTATTGATTTAAAGGCGGTTTAACTTGACTTTTTTATTTTAATTTTTAAAATAATAAACATCAATTATGTTACTTTGAATTTAAAAAAATTCAAATAAAATTAAATTTATTTTTTAAATGTTTTTAATCAAATAATAAATTTAAGTTAGATTACTCACCATAAAATTTTTTAAACTAAAATTAAGTTGAAATAAATATAAATTTATTTTTATTTGAATTTTTGAACTAGATAATAAAGTTCTTATGTTATTTTAATTATAAAAAATCAGTAAAAATATTTATTTATTTTAAATTTCTATTCAAATAATACATCTTATTTATGTTTTTAGATATATATATATATATGTAATAGTAAGAATAATTTTACCTTTATATTATTTTTATTTTAATTTTTAATTATGCTTCTGTTACCAATAAATAAATAAATATAATATAAATCATTTAATTTAATTTTTTCCATAAAAAGTAAAATAAATAAATTAACATATTATTTGAATAAAAATTATTTTTTTTAATTTACCATTAAAAATAAATTAAAATAGTTAAAAATATATTTGTTTTTATTTTTTTAGTTGTTAAACTAAAATGATGCTTACTTTAATTTTCCCTTTAAATAATATTACATTAACAAATTTATAAAATCATACATAAAGTCTTATATTACTAATAATAAAAATAAGAAGGAATATTTACTATTAGTAAAAATAGAGAATGGAAGGAGTAGTGTAAAACCACATAAACCACTTTGATTTTAAAAATGGATTTTTTTTTAAAAAAAAAATTATTATTAATTTTTAGAAATATTTTATAAATATGATGAAAAATAATCATATACTTTAAATTTTATATTAAAATATTTATATATAAATTGCAGTTATAAAACTGCAGAATATAGGAATGTGAATTTATTGAAAAATATATATTTGTATATTTATTTATTTAAACGAAGCACAGAAGACCTAACTTCCATAGGGTGCATGTATAAAAGGTACATTTTGGTTAGAAATGCATGGTCTTTCCCTTCGCAAGAAAGTTGTTGTCTTTGATTCAATTTTTAGGTATTTGTCACCCCTTCCTTTTTAGGGTTATGGTAACGTGACATGATTTTCACCTGCTCTAATAAAATATCTTTCAATATCAAACTATTCTCATTTCATAATATCTATATTTCTACTTTTAAAAATAGAGAACATACCAATTTATTTTTCATTTTAATTTTTTATGTACTCTTATTTTTTAAAATAATTTCAATTTATCTCACTCATATAAAAAATAACTCTCACCATCATCCAAAACAAAACCGAATTTAAATAATAATTTCCACCTTTATCCAAACAAAACGGAATTTGAATAGTATTTTTAAAAATATAGTAAATTAACAAATTCTTTTAAAACTAAAAATAAAATTAAAATTATTTTAGAAATAATTTCAAGATTTATGACCATCATAAATAAAAATATGATTATTTTATTTTTCTATTTTAATTTCAATAAAGGTTATTTTCATTTTTAAATACTTTCCATTTTATTTCTATTTCTAAAATTATTATTCAAATTATCTAATTATACATACAAATTGGACATATTTTTTTTATTTGGATATGCACTTTAAAAAAAATGTAAATTAAAATTAGTTTTCTCTTTAAATAAAAAATAAAATAAAATTAGTTGTTTGTTTGAAATCCGTTATAATTTTTAAAAAATAAAAATAAAAATTAAAAAAAAACCCAAAAGATGGACAACTTTCAAAATAGTGAAAGGCCTGACAACCGGAGTCCTTAACAAAAAAGAAAAACTTGAATTCCATAATGTTAAAATAATTTTTTTTTATTTTTATTTTGATACCTTTTAGAGTTTTGGTAGATATTTAAAAAATCATTATTTCTATTTTATATTGCGTCTTTTCAACTTAAGACATTTAAAAACATTATCTGATATTCATTGTTAATCGTTTGTATGAGGGTGTACATGATCCTACTGAATAAAATTGACTACCGAAAAATTCCGAACTACAAAAATATATATATATATATATAATATATGATAAAAAAAATGATAAAAAAGACTAACCACAAATTGAAAAGCCGACTCAAAGCAAAACTTTTCCAACACCACTCTACCATCCAGAATAAGAAAAGTGGATAAAATGGATAACATTTAAACAAGCCAGATAGTCTCTTTAGGCAAAGTTCTCCTTGCACACACCTCCATTTGAAATGCTTTAGGTATAAAGGCTTTAAATTAGAAGCCCCAAACTTAACTATATTTTTCAAGTTAATCTTTAAATTTCATAAAGATCGATTTAAACCTTAAACTTTCAAATGGTGGATCAATTAAACTATTTTCACTATTTTCGCGGGTGTGAAAGTTGATTTAAAAAAAAAAAAATTAACTTGAAAATGTCAATTAAATCCTTCATTCAATAAAAAAAGACTAATTGATCTAAAAAAAATTTGAAAACTAAGAGATTAAATTGAAAATTAACCCTTTTAAACTTTAAAAAGATCAATTTATCATTCAACTTTCAATTAAACTATTTTTATTAATATAGAGATTAATTTGACGAAAACAAATTGTTAATTTGAAAATGTGAATTAAGCATTCTACATTAGCAAAATAGTTTAACTATCTTAAAATTTTAAAATTAATTTTTTGTGAAATTAAAAAATTAATTTAAAAAAATATAGTTAAATTTAAATGTTCTTGAAACCCTTATCATGCAATAAACCTAATCTCGATTAAAATGAAAGATAATGGTTTAATCAGTCATAATTTTATTTATTTATGTCAAGATGGTCTTCTAATGAGTCAATGTTAAGCTAATTTAAAGATTTGATTGGATAAACCGACCAAAGAAAAAGCAAGCACTGTATAGATATTTATATGACTGAAATGGAAAGTCTAGCTTTAATGTCTTCAAAGGCAAGAGATTGATGAAGTTTGTCCCAATAAAATAGTTTCCAATCCACTTTATATACATGATTAGCAAAATTTCTTGTTTTCAAATAGAGAAGAAAGAAAAGCTTTATTATATTGTGAAAAAAAATTTAAATGGACGTTTTAAAGTTCAAAAATCTATTTCGAAAAACATAAAAAAAAAAAAAAAAAATCTTTTAAAAGTTAAATCTTCACTCCATAGGTTAAGTTTTCCAAAATACTTTTGAAACTTTACCATTCATATATACTGAGAATTATGCTCACAGCTGTGAATGACCTATGAAGTGAAAATCAAACTTTAATTTTACAAACTCTTTAAAAGTGATCTATGATTGTATAATAAATTTTGCATGGCATATCAAAAAATTCCCTTATTTATTTATTAAAAGATGAAAAAAACAGTATGGGCATATATTTTGTTTGGTTAAAAATAATGAAACCTTAGACTTGTATTGTAGGTTTACATTGATTAAAACACTTGATACAAAAGGGAAACAATGGGTGCTTCCACTAATTTTTGTTGGGTGATTTTCTACTCTACCAATCAAGGGTTTAACCTATGCTATTATAGCAGCTAGTTTCAATCTCCAAAATCTTCACAAATCTTTTTAAAGATAGCTGTGGAAGTTTGTTTCCTTCCTATAACTTTTTTTTTTTTATATTTATTTAATTTATTGAAAAATATAATTTATTTATTTAAAAGCCTCCTAAAAACTGATAATTTTAGATTAAAATTGAATGGACTTTTTTTAATAATAATTAATTCTGTTTTAATTAAGGTATTCGATAATTATTTTTTGAAAAAATAAATATTTTAAAATTAATAATATATTAAAAATATTACTAAAAATGGAATATAATATGTTTATACTATATATACGCATTAGTATGAATAGAATATGTTTCAAAATTTAGAAAAAACATATCCCATTAACTTTGCTTGTAAGAAAGTTGTGTGGATGAACATGCCGGCCAATATGAGAATCAAATTCCATGCAAAATTTGTGGCCATTTTGACTTTTCGGGATTGAGTAACAATAAATTTACAAACAGGTATTTGTTAGGTGGGGTGGTTTTTTTTTTATGAAATAATAAATAAAAATTAAATGGAAATATTAAAAGAAATATTTTTAAAATTTTAAAAATATTTATAAAATCTGTATTAAATTTTAATAAATATTTATTACTTTACAAAAATTTGTCAAACTTTATGAATCACTTTAGAAATAAAGTTTTAAAATAAAAAATAATACCGTTAAACTACATTTAAACATATAAAATATATATAAATTAAATTTAAAAGAAATTGTTAATTAAATTTATTTTATAAATAATAAAGAAGGTTATTTGCTTTTATCTTCTAGAAAAGTATTAATAGAGATTGGATTGGGATTTGTGTATAAACTTTACGGAGCAATTCTGTTCATTGAAGGATCTAATTTATATTATTACTCAAACACAATCATTTTCTTGTTGATAACATGCATGTATTGAACCATGACTAATAAAGAAAACCCGTACATGTCGTGTGCTTTGTTTTCATTAGTAGTACAAACCCGAAACCGGCTGCTCTGAGAATATATATATAAATATAATCATAAAATCATTAATTATGTTTGCTGCTGCCGATACTCGTAAGCATATATCCTCAAAAATTAAAGACAAAACATAAAGTGGGTCATGTTAAGTTGGTCACATTAACCCTAACCATTAATAACACACCACACTTGAGGATTAACGTGTTACATGCAATGCAATGCAATGCAAACATTATTATTATTATTAAGAAAAAAAATAATAATAAGAGAAGTGAAGAGGAATATGTGCCCGTGAAAACTGTGTCGAAGCCCTAACCATCGAAATTGCTTTGCTTTGCTTTGTTGGTGTTGTGCTTTTTGTGTAGCCACTGCCATTGGCTAAATTATGGAAAAGGAGCCAATACCCTTTTTTAGACCAAGTAAAAGAACCTCTTTGTATCATCAACTTTCCAATACATACCTTAAAGCTATTTTCTTTATTATATTATTAGTCTAGTCTCCTCACACACTTTACTAGATGGAATCTAATTCATGCCTTCTCAAACTACTCACCTTTTGACCACATCATTATCATCAACGTGTCGACATTTAACTGCTCCTCATTACTTGCCGGCATTAACAATCATATCCAATCCAATGTTTGTTTATCAGCCTCTCAAGTATGTTTAGCATATCTTAACTCGACAACAAACAAAGTCAATTCTTTGTTTATTAGCCTCCACTATACAAGAACGAAACTTTGTCAAAGGCACAGAATCAGTTCAAATCCTAGCTTACAGACAACGTCATAAAACAAATCAGATAATATTTGTTAGTCACCACAATCATATTCTCCCTGTAAAAATACTAACATAATCTATAGATTTGTCTTAGCTTCAGGTACACATAATCATCATTAAAGCTAAGTTATTTGGAAGTGTTTCTATTCATATACAGATAGATAGATACAGTCGACCGGAAGCGATTAAAATATGGAAATGCAGATATAACACACTTACTTTCTTGTCATGTTCGTGTGACTGAAGATGATACATGAAGATTTTGAATTTCGATTTGGAGTAATTGAAGTTTTTTCTGAACATTTGATACTTCATTCTGAATCTCTAATAGTTTGTCCAGTTCGTATTGTGCTGCATCTTGATAGGGTTTACCGATGATTTTTACAAAGTTTTCGAGATGACTCACATTTTTTGAAACATCCTTTCGCATGGCCTCCTCTAGTTCCCTTCCTAAGCTATCGGCGAATTTATTCACTTTATCTATGATCTTTCGTCTACGGACTGGAAAATTTGCAACTGCTATATACCTGCACACCACAGTAAGGCAAAATTGGCATCTAAATAGAATATGAGATTCATGAAAGAGAAAGAGATTATGTACCCTCCAGCAGAACAAAGCCCCAATGCTAGAAGATCTTCTAAAGTGGTTGGGAGCACAGATGTCAAAAGCGAGGCTGATAAACCAGCCGCTCCCAGTCCACCAAAAGTTTCTACTACCTGAGATCAAAATAAATTATGGCTCAGATATGCAGATCTTGTTCCGATTCTGTCAGTGCTTCTCAGTTTGTCTGTCCAGATCTTATTGGTCTTTTGTAAACCTGAATGATGTTAAGCTAACAGAAGACTCTAATAGAATATATAATAATGAACTTGCAACAGATAAGAATAAGATAACGTGTGTGCAGTAGTAATGCATATCAGGGTTAACAGATGAGTTTATTATACAACTCTTATTGGTCAATGGCAACTTATAGCATTAACATTAAAGGATGACTCTATGTATTAAACTGAACTAGTCTGAACTCGTTTGTTTGGATATTATCAATTAATTAGAGTGATTTCCAGTACTAATTGCAGAAAGAAATTATGAGACTCACTGCTTCTCGTATTTCTTGGTCAACCAGTTTGGACGTAGCACTGGCATTCAAATCTTCAATCAGTCTCAAGCTGAACTCATCAACTTTTAGGACCAATTCCTGAGAGTCCAGATGCACCTGAGTTTTTGGATATACTAGTGATGGCCATCTATTTTCAAATGCTTCCTTGTATAGTCTCCTTTCATGAGTGTTATTTGATTTCAACCACGTCAAATATTCTCGAAGTAATTTCTGTTTGCCAAGTAAACATTAACAGTTGTCAATGCAGCACGAACAGAAGAGAATACATCCCAAAACAGAAAAGGGCCACTAGCAGCTCAAGGAGAGCCATGAAATTTGTTGGGAAAAAAGACAGAAGACAAGGATCAGTTAGTATTCTCCTTTGCAATTATTTGGAATATTTAATGTATACATATGATAATCTGAAGTTTGGAGTCAAACAAAAGAGAAATTGAATCTCAAGGAAAATGAAAAAAAGTAACAAAAAAATAAATACACATTTTAAACCAGTTAGAGACACAGACTTACCTGTGCATCTGAGAGAGCAGGACCAATTACATCAAATTGGATCCGCGAAGTAGCGGGCACCTTAACAGAATTCTCTCCTCTAAGGAGGTATGAGGCAACAAGGTCAAAATTTGTCAGTTGCAGAGTAGATTCTATAAGCTCCACAACACGCGATTTCGTGGCATCAATCTGCAATTCGTGCATAAAGGCAAAGGATAAATACACACATTGCAGGAAGAAGAAAAAATATCTATGGTTATAATCCAAAAAACCTATATTCTGGATAATTATACCAGTGATAGACTTTGTCTTCTCCAAGTGATGCTCTCACTTGCAATCTTCAAATCATATTCTTTTACACTATCAACCATTTTATTTGCTAAGGTTAAATCCTGCTTTGCTTTGTTGCAATCTTGTCTAAGAAGAGTTTCACAGTTAGAAAGCAAACGTTCTGCAATTCTGATTGGCGTTTCAAGTTTAAGCTTCATTCTCTGCATTCCAGTATCTGATGACCCATCTAAGAAGCTATACAGGTAGTTTTCAAGTTTGTCAAAACTATTTGTTGCCTGGTGGGGATCATTGATAGATAGCTCTTTTCCAACACCCGAAACAGCTGAAAGTTTAGCTTCCAGGGCAGATCGGGCAGACACTGGATATACTGTCACATTCTCTATATTTAGCAACTTCTGTGTATTGTCTTTAACAAATGATATAGCTTCCTCGAGCTAAACCAAAACAAAGTCAAGGAAACCAAACTGTCAGACAATGATTGAGATGCAGGAATAGAGAGAACCACTAAATCGTGAACATGTTAACTATAAAAGTGTACCTCCAACATACTTCGATAAAGGTCTGATTTGTTCAATACAAATACTACTTTCTTCTTCCATTGTTGAGTATATCGAAGAAATGCAACCTGGAGAACACACAAGTGAATCTAAATTTTTCAGCTTCTAACTGACATCAATACAGAAAGATGTGCTCTCAGGAGCAAAAGTAATCTGAGAGCACATATCTACAATTCATAGAATATCCAAAGACTAAGAGACAAAGCATATCAAGTGAGAGATCACTTGATGTTTTACACATTTGTGACAAGAGGCTACTAAGTTTAATCAAAGGTCTTTCTAGAATTAAGAAGTTCTAGTCCAAGGAGGAACAATTTGCAATTTGCTTAATATTTGTAATTACTATTAATGGGTAGAAGTAAACTACAAATCATAATCCAAAAAGAAGATACACATGAAGCAAAAGACCAAGGGATCATAACAACTGTCACAACTTCATCATGGTTAGAAAGGCGACAATGGGTATGAAATGTACAGCTAACAGCTCATACCTCACTCTCAGTCAATGGGCGATCAGCAGAAATGACAAAGAGCACCAAGTCTGCACGAGGCACAAATTCCTCAGTAAGCCGTTGTTGCCTTTGCAGAATCACATTAGTTCCCGGAGTATCAACAATACTCATCTGCTTTCAGAAGGACTAAAATGAATCAATAATCCCATGTAAAGTAATAATTACCATCAAAAAAGGCTCAGAGACCTATTTTAAGTAAGCTAGAATGAACAAATTGACCAAAAAATGTGGTAATCTAATGACTTCCTGGACTCATTACATTCTGGCACCTTTATTTGATCTATGTGTTTCCTCACTGTCTCATGTTATTAATATATGTACTGGATCATACAAAAATGAAAGATTGTGGAAAGAAATTAATCCATTTCTTTCCTGTTTCCTGAATCATGCTAAAATGGAAATCTTTGGACCTAAATGACCCACATCTCCATGTTTTCTCATTTCCTCACGGCATCAATTTATATCCAGGACCATGCTAAAATGGAAACCTGTGGACATAATTGAATCATTCTTCTTTCTTTAGAACTGGCTCTTCTCAGTAAGGGCAAACTTAGAAAGTGATTAAATAAATCTTATCAAGTTTCAAAGAGATTGTGACCATAACAAATACTGACGTGATTAACCTATTATTAACAAATCCACAAACTCTGCATCTATAGAACATCTGATCACAATGTTAGCAGACATGAGAACTACAAAGGTCGACCACTTTACTAGCATAAATAGATGCAAAGGAAAACTGAAAATTTCAATATAAAAGCAGTCATGTAAAGAAGAAACAAAACTTAATACTAGTATAAACCATTTAATCCATCTGCTCTACTTTTTATTCAATTTTTTAATTTTTTTTAATTTACAAACAGGAAGTTGTAACACCATAAAAACTAAATCAACAACACAGGCATAGAAATGAGATGATAGTATTAATGAAGTTGCAAACTCACTTCTTTGAGAATAGGCAAAGGAATGTAACAGATATATTGACCATCAGGATGCCTTTCACAACGTTGTTGCTCTCCAGAATACACATCAGAATATCGCAAGAAAGTAATCTCATTAGTTGTAGGTACAACACCCTCTTTGAGATACCTGTCTCCAAGAAGAGCATTAATAACAGAAGATTTACCAGAGTTAAATTCACCCTGCCATAAAACAGAGAGATTTAGAGACAATAGGAGATTATTTGCAATCAGACAACGGTAACAAATTGTAGAGCCGAACAATTAGCAAACAACTCTAACAAATTAAAGAGATGGACATTGAACAATCTGTTCATTGATTAATACGCTTTGTCTTTCTTCTTTCTTAAAAAGGTAAGAAAAAATTGCAAAATACACCAAGTCATAAAGCCACTGGGGTTTACTGTTAGTAGGAAAATATATCGAATGAATAAGATTGGAAAAACATTCCAACAAAAGAATAATGTCCATTCATAAAAGAAAAATACAAAGGACTACCAAATTAGGCGAAAAAACAATTCATTTCATAAAAGAAATTAGCTACATAAACGAAAGTGAGGCAAAGGCAGGTTGTCTGACAACATATGATGAAAGGACAGAACTAAGTTAATCAAGTTAAGCTTTCATTGACTTTAACTGCTGCTTGCTATATGCATATAGAAGCTGCTGTATATATGAGTTACATGAAAATGACTTGCACAAAAACAAAACAAGCCAAGCCAATCACGCGAGAATAAGAACCAAAAGGTAATACTTTTACTCTTAATTTTAATTACTACCCTTTATCTACTACAAAAAAAAAATAAAAAATCATTTAAAATTCCCGTCAAATTAAAGATTAAAAAAAAATCATTTAAAATTCAGAGCTAATACCAATGTATATCCCTGGAACCACAATTTGTTGAAGTTCAGCACACAATTACCACTATAACCAGTAAAAATGGCTCATCAAGTTGAGAAACAGCATCCACGAGAAGTGAAACCTCCTCCATCTGTCATTCAAAATCATATTCATCTATTCAAAATCAAGTCAATGATAAATAGGGCATACCAAATTTATAATCATTTGAAAGAATAACTTCAGCTACCGAATATTATAATTAAAAGATCACCAGTGGAGCAGCTTTCTGGATAACATTTACAGCTTCAACCAACACCGATCTCTCTGTTTCTATGAGCTGTTTTTCCCTATCCTCCACATTAACAAAACCTGCCATCCTTCCTCCACCAAGCAAACTATTATCAGATTCCAACAATGTAAGTTGATTCACATCATCACGGAGTGCTCCATTATTTGCATAAGCAACATCAAGCAATTGGCTCAAGACATCATCAGTTAACAATTTCAACTCAGCCAATGAAACAACCAAACCACTGGCGCCTGATTTGAGAAGTTTAGTCATCTCATCAAGCATTGCAGCCTCTCCACTTGGAGCATTCACAACAAAAATGGGTATCTTTACATCGTCAAATAAAGAGCTGTTGATCACATCAACACCTTGACCCTCTGAGGAACTACATATAAGAAAATCAGCACCTTCAGAACTAGATGCAATTAAGGCAGCAGTTGAAGTTTGCACAGTCCGACCCACCAATGGTAAAACTACTGATTCAGATTTCGAGTCAATCATCGTGTTCCTAGCCACAATTGCTGGAATGCCTTCAAGATAAGCAACACAAAAACATCATTCACACAAAACAATTAAAAACTAAAAAAAGAACAAAATTAACCTAATAAAAACCTAGCAATGCAGTTACATAAAATGAAGAATTAAAGACCTTGATCAGAGAGTACAACTCCACTAGCATTAACAGCAGCAGCAATGTCGACACGCTCAGAGATCAAAACATAAGCACGATCTTTAACAACAGAGTTCAACAAGCAAGCAGCTTCATAGACGCTCTTGCCACTGGCTTCAGCGCCATCGAGAACAACAATACCGACAAATTTTGCAACAGCTTGATCGATCAAATGGAGGACATTAGAATTAGTAGCAGGGGCTAGCAAATCTTCAGGGTCCAATTGCAGGAGGACATTTGGCACCTTGATTTCGGGTCTCTTGTAACCGCCAGGGTATGGCGTTCTGGGTCGGTCGGGAGGGGGAGGAGCGGGGTTGGTGGAGCGGAAGGAAGCGTCGTTGTAGATGCAACTGATGGGGTAATGAGGTGAGTTTTTGAAGCGAGGAATGGGAAGAGATGGAGATGGAGATGGAGATGGAGATGGAGTGAAGAAGAAGAGAGGAGCTACTGGCGTGGTTACTGGAGCGTTGAGGGTGAAGAGGGGTTTCATGGATGCGGGTAGGGTTTGTCTTCTGTAGAGTAGACCTCTGGTGGTGAGAGTTGGAAGAAAACCTTATCTTTTGTTGAGAGCAGTCATGGTATACGGATTCTGTGTTCGTCTGTTATCTTCTTATCCGTTGGAGAATCCATTTTCAACCTCCGATGTTTATACAACTTATTACCAAACCATGCATGTTTTTATTTTTCTTTAACCATAAATAATACTAGCAATAATAATAAATTTATAAATTTGAATTAAGTTTTAGAGTCTATTGGATTTCTAGGCCATAAAAAATTCACTTGTATAATTATAGGCCACTTTTGAAAAGTTTGCAAAACTAAACTTTGATTTTCACTTCATAGGCCAATTACAGCTGTGAGCGTAATTCACAGACTGTGAGCATAATCTGTAAATTGTAAAGTTTCAGAGGTATTTTGGGAAACTTGGCCTATGGAGTGAAAACTAAACTTTTAAAAACCTGTTTTTGTATGTTTTTCAAAACAGGCATATAATTGTATTTTAAACTTTAAAAAGCACATTTCTTGAAATTTTCACTAAGGTTTAACTCAAATTTAAAAGGTTCCCGTAAATAATTTGAAAATTTTTAAGTTTAATGAATAATATAATTAATATCATTCTATAATTATAAAGAAAATTAAATTCGCTTTTTCCACTTAAATTAATTTTTATATTTTTATAAAAATTTTAAAAAAATATTTGATTGCTAGAAATATTTCTTTTATTATATAAATAATATATATTGCATTGAAATGGGTGGAAAAGTAAAGTATTTGATTGGTGGAATGATTTAAAATCCACTCCTAAAGAGTGTTTCTATGACACTTTTTAAAAAACTCCAAAAACTAAATGTGCATTTAAAATCTCCACCAAACACTCTACGAATACGTGTTTTTGTTGCTTATCGGCGGTTACATTCATCTTCAACCATTACTTTATCTTCATCTATGGTTCTACAATTTCTTCCATTGAGCATTTGTTCTCCATTAGGTTTTTAGAGGTGACCACATTTAATTTGAACATAAAATTCAGCTTAGGGTTTGTGGTGAATCATATCTCATTTATTGTCGAATGGATTATGGTTTATCAATTGTTTGTTATTTTATGATTAGGACTTATGTAGAATTCATGCATTTTAATTGAATGAGCTTGTTGATGTAAGATGAAACTGGAATGGTGAATATAACTAGTTATGAATATATCTAAGCCCCTTCACAGTTTATGGTAGCTGCTTCACAAGCTCTTCACAAGTACTTGATCGATTTCAATAAGTAATAAAAGTAAAAAAAAAAAAATTACAAAAGCGTAAAGTAAAGCAAAATAACAGGGATGAATTCCTTCACAGATGATTGTGGCCTCATCTACTCCCCTTCACAAATATTTCTATTCCCTTCTCAAGTCCACCGATAAGGCATTTATGAGTTCGTTTTACGTTGGAATCTGAATCAGACTGATGTCATGCCATCAACGTGCAATGACTTATTATTCATTTAAAAAGGTCAATTTTCGTGACATTCAGTTTTGGGACACCTAAGCTTGTTCCCATGTTTAACCTTGATTCTGGGAGTTTACAACTCATGTTTTTTTTTTATGGAACAAGCTTGTCTGTGGAATGAAACCGGGATGGTGTACATATATGGATACAAATATCTAAATTGTTTGGAAGCCCTTCACGACTAGTAACAGACATGTCTAGGCCTCTTCACAAACCACAGTAGCTGATTCATAAGCGTTTGATCCCAGAGGCGGATCTAATGTATAAGGATCGAGGTCCTAACATTAATGCTTTGAAAAAAGTCCTTTATACCCCCTGAAAAATACAATTTATGACCCTAGCCATGGGTTATGATGAACCCCAATACCAGTTCAACATTTTTCATCTTATAACCCTAAACACAAGCAAGCAATTCTTTTCCTCTTTTCGCAAGAATGACACGCAACTTTCATCCCTCCGGCGGAACGGATTTCAACGAGTAAGTGTCATCTCGACTCTCAGTTAGCCTCTACTCAAATCTCTCAACGTGAGTGTTTGAATTCTCTATCTCTTTTTGTTCTTTTTTATTCTATGTTGATTTTGTTCGAGAAATGGAGGAACAATTTGAATAACGTGGGTGTTTGAATTCTCTATATCTTTTTGTTTGAATTCTTGAGTGAAAAGATTGGATTTTGTAATTATGTTTGATTAAGTTTGGATTTAGTATTTCAAGTGAAAGCATTGATTTGTTTAGGCCAGTGGCGTCCCCAGAAAATCGGAGGCCCTGTGCCAAATATTACGCATGGCGTAAGTTAAAGTACCAAAATAACAATATATCTCAATGTATTGTATTATAAATTATAACCGTATGGCCTAAATATTGAACGTAATACATAGTTTTCACTTGAAAAACGTCATTCTTTTAGTATTCTTCAATGATAGATTCATACTCAATCTTCTCTAGCATCCCTTATTGTTTTGGACTTCAACTTGGGCGTTGACAACTTGAGTATAAAAAGTAACCTACAATAATGCAAACTAATAAATTCTTTATATCTATGAGTTAAATTCTTTATTTCTATGGACTCTTCTTTTCAAACTATATATTATATAAAGTTATGGGCCAACAAATAATAATACTATGGACTTTAAAATCTATATTAATTTGGGGCCCTTCAATTTTGGGGACCCTGCGCAGTTGCCCAGCCCAAGGGACGAGCCTGGTTTAGGCTTGTTATTTGAGGATATTGTGACTGTTTGAATAACTGAATATACTTGTAGAATTTTTAATTACTATTACACACTGTGAGTGATAGCTTATGATTATTCACGGTTGTCTTTTCACGGTTGATAGCTTTGGGATACATTTATGATAGCTTTATGCTTTATAATAACAGTTAGTTTACATGATTAATGAGTCAAGTGTTATAATCTTAAAAAAAAGTAATGATGTTTCCGGGACACAATAGTTTCTAACCCTTCCTCTCAGAGGATTTCATCATTTTAGAAATTTAATTGCCTCATTAAAATCTTATCATAAAAATTTAGTGGGATAAAAACTAGAAAAAAAAAAGAAAAAGAAAAAATATATATATATATATATATATATATATAGTCGATGAAACCCACTATTATAAAAACTCTCCATGCAACACTCGTAATCCTAAATTTCTAATCAGAAAAATTTTTGCATTTTGATATTGTGAACCAGTTTCTCGAATTTTAACATCAGTAAAGATTTCGTTAACAGAACGGCTAAATTATTTGAATATCGGATTTTCTTTACATCGATTTGACCAATACTTTGAAGCTTCTAGGTGTAAAATAATTTGAGAAAAATATGTTTGGTTCAGTTTCATCCTTTGATGTATCCTCCTCGAACATCGGCCATACAAGTAGCATTATCTTCAAATATCACAATTGGTCAATTTATAATTTGGGAGATACTACATGAATTCTGAATATATGGCATAAAACGAGAATTACAAACCTTGTTTTTAAGCCTCCCGAAGCTAGGTCTCCTCCTATCCAATGTTGCCCTCTAGTTGTTGCCTGAAACCAATCAACAGTAACAAAATCAACACAAGACCAAATCAATTTCACAACTACCATTTCCAAAATACAAGGCATCATAATAATATAGCACTAGGTTTTTAGCATCTAGAATTAATTGGAAGCTATAATCACTTGATTTAATATCAAAATTAACTCAATGACAACCTAAAATCATTTTACAACTAAAATTAAAGATCATTTTCTAATTCATGAAATTGCAGAGTGAGAAGAGATTTTACATTGGTGTTTTGAGTTTAAAAATACCTCTAGAAATTGTAGAGTGTGAAGATACTTTCTCATGGTTTTGATGCAAGCTTAGGTGGGAAAAATTTTGATGAAATTCTATTATGTTATTCTACCACACAATTCAAAGAGTAATAAAATATAGATGTGTACACTACCACGAAGGCATTTGTTAGGCTAAGGATTGCTTGTGAGAAATTGAAGAAGGTGTTAAGTGAAAATGTAGGGGCACCATTAGATATATGGTAGAAGTTTTGTTAAAAAAGAAGAGCTTGAAATACAAGCGATGTAATTCGTAAATAGAATTACTATTTCAACTAACTTAAAGTAGTTTCATAATTTCCCTTTTAAAATTTATCATTTAAATAACTTAAAATTTTCATATCACTCAAGATCTTTGAAACAACCAAAATCCATATAACCGTCAAGAAAGAAAACTTTTTGTATTTTAAAAATAAAATAATGCAAAAACTATCCTACTTTCTCAGAAACTTTAGTGGTTTTGAAATAGAGGCGATTTGATTGACCTTAGCAAAATCAACAGATCAAAGAGAAAATTTAAAATTAGAAAGATTTTTAAAAAAGAAAAAAAATCTACATAAAACCTTATTTCTTTTATATATATATATATATATATATGGTTAATTACAAAAAACCCCACTTTTTCAAACTTTTTGCATTAGTCCACCTGTTTCAAACGTTCGTTACAAAAAACCCAGGTCATGCAAACTTTTTGCATTTACCCACTGGTTTTAAACATTTTTTCTATTAAAAAGTACTGTTCCAAAACCAGAAATGGATTTTTTGTAAGTAACGTTTGAAACCAGTGGGTTAATGCGAAAAGTTTGGGAAAGTGAGGGTTTTTTGTAATTTACCCTATAAATATATATATATATTGTAATTATCAAAACTCATCTCCATATCTAATGAGCCGCCAATTTTCCCAAAAAGTGGTATTAGAGCTAGTTGATTTTCCAACAAATAAGAATTAGAAAGAAATGAAGAATGAGAAAATTTCGGATTTTAATAAGTTAAGTTACTTTCATCCTCGCAAACTTCGCTCCTGCAGACAAATGAAGCTAGAGACAGAGGTAGGGGGACTTGTAGGTTTGGAACTACTCAATCTTAGTACAACTTTGGAACCTCATAATGGTTGTGAATTGTTCAGAATTGATGATAGCAGTCAAAATTTATCCAGATGATTTCATTGATTATGAGAAGTTGCAATTAAAGATGCAACTTAGTCATTATGAACTCAACATAGTTCAAACTGATGCATTCAGATAATTATCAACTATTTCAAAACTGTGTGAATGGTTAGTAAAGATAGGAAAATCATATATTTACCCAATTGTCTACAGAATTATTGTGTTTGTGCTTACTCTCCCTGTGTCAACTACTACAGTCGAAAGATCCTTTTCAGCTATGCGAATTGTTAAGACACGGCTTCGCAATAAGATGGAAGATGACTTCTTAACAAATTCTTTGATAGTATATATAGAGGGAAATCGTTGAGAATTTTAGTGCAGACTCAATTATGAAAGAGACACGTGTTCCGTTTTAATTTATACGGTTATTATTGATCTTTTTAATAATATATTAAATTTATGTAATATTTCTATTTATAAATATAATTTTATTTTTTAACAGCATGTTTAACTCGGCCCCCTAATAGAAAATTGTTGGTTGCGTCCTTAGAGTGAAGCAGATCATAATTCATTCACAAATGCCAATACAATAGAGAACTCATAACTAATTAATGAAAAATAGAAACCACAAGAACAATAAAAGAAATAACATTAAAATAGAACTCCATAAGAAAAATACAACTTTAAAAATAAAAATTTAAACTCCCATTTTTAAATACCCAAATAGTGATCACATTGAAGAGCGAAATACAATTTTTTTTTCTTAAATATAATTTTCTAACTTAAACGAATTCAATGAATTTTAACACAGGTGACAAGTTACAAAAAGGTGAAGGTCAAATATTTAAAGATTCTAAATATTTTACTTTGGGAAACTTTCACAAATAGCATAAAAGAAGATTGAATTAAGTTAATAGGCCCATGAAAGTTTGTTTTGTATTTGTAAACTTTGCAAAAGTTTCTTTTCACCAAATGATCCTTTTGGACATTTTTACCCTTCCCAATTTAAAAAATTGATATAATGAAATGAAAATTGAAAAACTAATTGAAAACCCAACATTGCCCTTACTTTAAAAAATAAAATTACTAATATGCCCATATAAATATAAATTCATTCACAATGCCTCACTCACCCCACCACCATTCATTTACGTAGATTGCTTCTTTACTCTCAAGCTCCGACTTCCAACTTCCGATGGTGGTGGTGAGCTATTTCAATTTATTGGCGTAGAGTTCATAAATGTGAGGTAAGAAGAACTTCCACCATCATCATCTTCAATTATCAAGGGTATTTATATTTGGGGTTATGTTATTTGGTTTCTAGGGTTCATGGTTAATTTAGGGGATGATGATTTTGGGTAAAGTGGATGTTTGAAGTATCAAAATAGGTTGGAAGTGAAGTGTTTGTGGTGACATTTATTGGGTGTAGCTGATTTTGTTTGGAATTTTGGTATTTGGTTTCAATTGTTTGTTTTTCTATTTGGTGGAAATAGTTTGTTTGTGGTTTTAGTTGAAATTGGAGAAATTGAACTTCATTGCTAGTATTGGTATTGATCATAAGGGATTTGCATTTGGTGGATATTAATAGGCGTAGATTGATTTTTATTAGGTTTAAGAGTGGTTAGAAGTAATGAATTTAATTGGTGTTGTGTTTATTTATAATGTTATTTTTGATGGGGTTAATTATAAGGGGAGTCAAGGAATTATTTTCATACTTCCCAAGGATGTTACATATTATCAATTAGTAGATAAGGCTCATGTGAAGAGGTCTACTAATAGGAATAAGTTTAAGTTGAGGTTGTTTTATTTTCTTAGTACTCAGGATGGTGGGAAGATGAGGATTGAAATGATAGATGAAGATTATGTAAACTATGTGATGTGTCAGCAACCAATACGAATAATAAAATGTCCGCCGATGTTGATTTTTTCGATAGGGATTGATATGCATTAAATGAAACCATTGTTTTAGATGTGTTTGATTATGTTGCAACAGATTTTGATGATGATGGAGGCGATAATGATGATGACAACGAAGTTTATGCTGATGATATTGACACCAATGGTGGTAATGGAACTGGAAATGGCTCATATATCGAAAATATAGCATGTCGGGCCATTCGATTGAAACATGTGAAATTCAATAGGTACCATTTCCTTAAGCAGCACTAGTGCAGTACAAAGCGGGGCTCCAAAGTATCAAAGAGACATCGAGTCATGCATTGCCGACGTTACGGTGGAGGAGGTCATAACAACCGAACATGTCCGTAACTGCAACAAACTCTGAGTCTTAAGAAATTTAGGATCCAAATGAATGCTCACAGAATAATTTTGATGGATTATGAACTGAATGTTGTTTGAACTTATTTGGTGTTGTTGGTTCTTTAAATTTTTTGGTATGAACTGTTTTCCTTGATATTTATAGTTCAGTATGGATCGGTGAATATTTAGATCTTTAAAAAATATATTGATTAATTTTCGTTAAATATTAAGGTTATTTTAAGTTGGATAATGTTAATTTTAAGTGAACTATATTAATTATGTGTCTCAGATGGCTGGTGGTTTCTGAAGGCCACCTGAGATGTATTTAGCATCTGCCAATTTTAATTCAAGGGTAGTAGAAATGCATCTCAGGTGGTCACTGTTTTTGGTGGCCACCTGAGTGGCATTTGGCTACTGCCAAAACTTAGTAGAAAATTGTAATAGAAATGCGTCTCAGGTGGCCACTATTTTTGGTGGCCACCTGAGAGGCATTTGGCTACTGCCAAACTTTATTTATGTGTTAATATATATGCTTCTTAGATGACTACTGTTTTTGGTGGCCACCTGAGAGGCATTTAGCCACTGTCAAATTATTATCAAGTGTGGTAGAAATACTTCTCAGGTAGCAACTATTTGTGGTGGCCACCTGAAAGGCATTTGCCTACTGCTAAAATTTATTTAAGTATTAACGGAAATGCTTCTCAGGTGGCCACTGTTTTTTGGTGGCCACCCGAGAGGCATTTGCCTATTGCCAAAATTATTATTAACCAAGTTGTAGCTTCACATTAAAAGTTACATTCATCACAGGAGTCTTTGTATTACATCACATACATTCTCTTGTTGTTGACAAAAAGGACCATAGAATTCAACACTTGATAATTATGATATGAAAGGCTTTAATTTATATTTTATTAAGATTTAGTATACATTAGTTCATAAAAAATGGTGAGCCAACAATTTTATTGAAGTATTTAATCCATCATAGATAGTTTAAATTTGTATCACATATTATATTATAACCTTCACATGGGTTCGTTTTAACTCAGAATTGGTTAGTTCTTCCTTCTTTGTGGATTATCTGTTGTATTGTATTTATTTAACTAAGTTATAAGAGAGTGCTCCACTAAATTAATTTGGGTCCAATTAGAGATATGAAACAAGGGTATAAATTATTATGATGAGAAGTACTTCCCATGATATTTCATTCTCTATATGTATGTACATAATTTTTTAAGGTTGAAGTGGTTAAAACAACTAAAGAGAGATTATCCCTTTGTCATATTAAAGTTTTTGTTTATGAGACAATAATTTTATTGAAGTTCATAATCCGCCATAGATGGTTTAAATCGATATCACATAGTATATTTATAACCTTCACATGGGTTCGTTTAAAATCAGAAATGGTTAGTTCTCCCTTCTTCGTGGATTATTGAGTATATTGAACTTATTTAACTAATCTATATGAGAGTACTCCACTAAATTAATTTGGGTCTAATTAGAATTTTGAAAAGTATAAAGCCCAACAATGACAAGTACTTAGCAAGAGATTTCATTCACTATATGTATGTATTTAATGGGTTAAAATAAGTTCAAATTTAAATTGATTACTTATTCATTCATGTGTAGGAATTGGATAAACAATTTATTTTACTTTTGATTTTTGATTTTTATTCTCATATCAATAAATAAAGACAAAAAATAATAAACTAGAGAAGAATAAAACACGATTGAGTAAAATTTAAAATAAATGATTTTTTTAATTATAATCAAAGAAAAAAAAATTAATATAATAAAAATTAAAAACAATAAATGTTATTTTAAATTCACATAAATAAAATTGAAATAAATTTATCACTTTTTGGTTGTAAGAATATGTAATTTAAATTAAAATTTGTATTATTTTCTTTAAAATAATATATTTACTAAAATTAATAATAAATCAAGATGTGATTTCATTGATTGGTTTTTTAGTTGAAAAATATTTATTAGTCATTTAAAGGTATAGTTTTGAATATATGTTTATTTCTCTACAAATTTATCAAATTTAAGAATATTAGTTTTTCTTTACAAAATTAAACTATCAATGAAAATATGAAGTAAAAATGATTTATTTATAAATAATAATTTTTTTTTAATTTATAATAGAAATGTGTCTCAGGTGGCCACTGTTTTTTGTGGCCACCTGAGAGGCATTTGACTACTGCCAAAGTTTATTAAAGTGTTAATGGAAATGCTCCTCAGGTGACCACTGTTTTTGGTGGCCACCTGAGAGGCATTTAGCTACTGCCAAAATTTAGTTAAGTGTTAATGGAAATGCTTCTCAGGTGGCAACTGTTTACAGTGGCCACCCGAGAGGCATTTGCCTACTGCCAATTTTTTTTAAGTTATAATAGAAATGTGTCTCAGGTGGCCACTATTTTTGGTGGCCACCTGAAAGGCCTTTGCCTACTGCTAAAATTTATTTAAGTATTAACGGAAATGCTTCTCAGGTGGCCACTATTTTTTTGTGGCCACCCGAGATGATGCACCGGGCTTTCGGCATTGATTTTGGGTATGGAATTTAGGGCCCAAATTTGACTGGTTGATGCATTTCGGTGTTTCAGGATCGTTTAGAGGGGTTTTTTTAACTTTTATTATTTTAAGGGTTTTTTTTCGTAATTTTGGAATTATTTTGTTAGGGTTAAGAGTAACGCCTTATAAAATGGGTGTTTAGGGTTTCTAAGAGGTAGACTTGATATTATATTTTTCAGTAAATCAATTGAGCGAACGAATTGTTCCTCTTATTCAATTCGCAATACTCTTTCAGCCAATTCACACACGTTTCCGGCATCACGAGAGGCATTTGCCAACTGCTAAATTTTTTTTAAAGTTATAGTAGAAATGTGTCTCAGGTAGCCACTGTTTTTGGTGGCCACATGAGAGGCATTCGCCTATTGCCAAAATTATTATCAAGTGAAACATGAAAAAATTGCACAATACATTAGCAAAAGGGAGATTCAAAACAAATTCGAAATATGGCAAATTTAGGGTATTACATAATAGTAGTATTAACACAAATCATAGTAATATATTCAATGAACAAAATATGTCTCAAACCAAAATTAAAGTAGAACATAATATGACAAATTCTAGTCGTAGTCTTCACTTCAAGCTGCAACCTTGTTCATGCCTTCACCATCATCCTGGGCGTTGGATTGTCTTCATTACCTTCATTACCTTGTTCAAGCTGCAAATTTAGAAATCGCATTTGATGCTTCAGATGACCATCTATTTTCACTGGTCACCTAAGAAGTAATTTGACATCGTGAACATTCTTTTCAATTTAAATCTGGTTAGCCTCAAGTGGCCACCAGTTTCCAACTGAACACTTGAGGTGCAAAATGTCATTGTAAACATTTTAAATCAATGAGAAAGCTTACACGTCTCAGGTGACCAATGATATTCACTATCCAATTGAGAAGCAAATAACCAGACGTTATTCTATTTTAAGATGTTTGTGTCGTGCATATTTATTTTGGTTATTAGCAGCTTCACCAACTGATTCATCATCATATTTATCCTAATCAATGTGATTCTTCATCTATAATATCTGATTTGAAATCTCTCTTGGAGCCTCCCATATATAGTCCGTATTACAAACAACCTGACAACAAAGAATTAGGAACCAATCAATAAACGAATAATTGTAAGCAATGAAAAAATTAACACTCATATTTAGTTGAATCTTACTAAATCTCTAGCCATGTTAATAATATCAAATGTGAGTTCCGATATTGCCTGCACACAAACAAAATTAAACCGAATAAAGTTACAAACTAAACAATATACATACTTTTATAATAACAACATGAAATAAGTAACAAGCATAAAACTACTATAATTAATAATTAAAAAACTGCGTCTCAGCTGACCACAACTAACTGGTGGCCACCTGACATGAAACCAAAACAACATATAAGTCGTTTCAAGTGACCATAACTACTTGGTGGCCGCTTAAGACGAAATACTCATAAGTAGTATTTTAGGACACAAAAACTAAATGGCACCTACCAAAAGCGTGTTCACAATAACTGGTTTATACAGAGCTGATACAAGAAAAACTCACTTCATGTTGCCTTAACTAGATTGTATCCACATCACACGCTTTACAAATTAACTCATGATTTGATGATAAAAACAATACCCAGATACATTTTGTGTACTTGGTGAGGTTAGACATTAGACAATGATCAAATCAACACTTTGTCTACTTCAATCTGAGAAAACAACTGTTTTCAAACATATGATATCCATCAAATGCAAGATTCTCATATTAAACAAAATTCCAACTTACCAACGTTAAGTCAGAAATACAAAATCAACATACTCAATTCAATTATCTAACAAAACACCGGGTTTCAAACACAAATAATCTAGCAAATACAAGACTCTGAGTTTCAAGAAAACCACCGGTTGCCAATGATTACTTAGTGTTCGAGAATCTATTTGGGAACAATTTACCAGTAAACAAAACCCTAAATTGAAAACCCTCAGAGCATTGGAAATCATACCTTATCACAGATTGCCGACGAACTTCGATAGGGACAAATCGAAAAATAACGACTAAAGCCGATGAACATGATCAGAGAATAGCAAAACGAGGATTGTAAAGTATGGTGAAGTGATTGTGATGTTGGGAACTCGTTGAGATGGTTTATGAAGGTGATGATACGTTACCATAACCCCCAGGTCAATTTTGTCATTTCAATTGATAATTCAAATGATTAGATTTAGATAAATAATTTTGTAAATATAAATTAATATCAAGGACATATTAGGAATGTTGGCTCATTTTGTAAAATGAATCTTTGAGTTGGTGTAAAAACTTAAAAAAACTATTCTTGGTCCATAAACTTAAATTGGAGTTTGAAATGCTCACTTTTCACATTTTTTTTTAGACTTTTTTTTTCAATGAAGTGAAAACTATTTGGGAGTGAGATTTAAGGATTGTTTGAAAATATTTCAAAAATTGAGAGTTAACAAAGAATTATTTGAAAAATGAAGTGAAAAATGTAATTTCCGGAAAATCATGCATTCAATTTTTTTTACTTGATTTGGTGTTGAGAATCTACGTTCGATTGTGGCGTGTGGAGCAAAGAAAAGGAAAACAGTGTCGCGGCGTCATCTCGGAAATAGCTTGACTTTGACTCGTGTCGTCAATCGTAACACTCCATATATACACAACGTCTCGTGTTACCCATATCGCTGCGCCTCTCTCTCTCTCATCTCTCTTTGAAGAAACGATGGGCAGAAAACCTGCTGCTGCAAAGAGCAAGCAGAAATCTCCACTGGTAAGTTTCAACTTCACTTCTCACACGTTTAAGTCTTTCAATGTTACTGTTCACTCTCTACATTGTTCGGTTTCATGCTCTGTTCCATAAGTAGTTTTTGTTTCGATGATATCTGCTGCACCGTTGGGTTTAGGTTTTCTTATCTTCTTTTAAAGCGCTGAGTTAATGCTCTTTCCGCGGCTATTGGTTTCCTTTTTCGTTCTTGTTAGTGGTCTATGGTACATTCGATTTGCTAATTAGGGTATGCGGTTCATGCATGTTGGATTTTTCGTCGATCGAGGAACAGTTCTGGTAGGATAATGTGATATTTGATCTGACTTGAATCATCGCAGGAGGGTAAGGTGTGGTTTTTATGCTTGATTGTGGTGGTGATGCATGTTAGATATATGGTTGTGAGACACAATTTTAGGCATTGTTCTGGCTCTGTTTTGATTGTGTTTTTTGTTGATATGTGGACTCTGCATAGTAGTGCTGTGAATTGTGGTAGTAATGAATTTTAGTTTTTGGTTCTAACCTGTAAGTAAATATCTTAACTGAAGCTTGAAAGTGTCAATCCATTGAATGTCAATCCATTGAAAGAGGGATCTGAAAAGCCACTTGAAGATGCTAATCCTTTGTCGGGACAAGCTGAACTGGAGATTAAAAACTCTACTCATACACTTGAGGGAGAAGAAGCAGAGCCTAAGACACAGCTGAACTCTGGTAATGTGTCTTTGAAAAGGAAGGGAAGATATAATTCTGGTGTTGCAGTCAGGCGGTCTGCCCGGTTGCAAGATGTAGTTCCTGTACACAACCAGGAAATTGAACGTCTCATTGAAGAGGTAGCTATTAGTGATGATAGTGAAAAAGAAGAGGAACCACCTGCTAATGAGGAGACTGAGACAAATCCAACTGATTCTAATATGGAAGATGTGAATTTGGGAGAGAGAATTGATTACCTTTTTCGGCTGCTTAACGAACAGCAAAAAACCATTGAAATATTGAAATCACTGGTATTCATGATTGCTACATTTGAAATTACTAGCGATTATTTTTCTTATTCCGTGTTTTATATCAATTTGACTTTTATCTGTTGGAATGGCTGCAGACTGCTAAGAGATCTGACTCATATGAGATTCCAGGTTCTACTCAGAACAGATATAAAAGTCTGTATGTGAAGTCCCAAAAGAAGGTATTTGTATAGCTTTTCTTTTCATCTGACTTTTTACTACTTGAATTTATCAAATTGTCATTTTCTTGTCTCACAGGTTGAAGCTTTGGTAGAGGAAAATCACCAGCTAACTACTAAGCTTGAAGTCGCAGTGGCCAAACTTGATGCAGTATGTTCTTTTCGCACTTTACTTTATCAAGATTGTTTTCCATGGCTTCTTAATTTAGATTTTTCTTCTGTAATTTGATATATCAATGCCCACGAGTTCAATTATTATCTTATTCTTCATAAACTTGCCTATTTTACATCAAATGATTGGAGAGAAAAGAAATATATCATGTAATATTTGCTCGAGGCCTCTTCTCTGCCTAACCACAAAATGCTTAAGTGAATATAACTTTTAGAATATAAGCATTGTTTGGCCATTTACATACCTGATGCTGCGTAGTTCTATTGGATATGTCTCGAATTCTAAGTTTTTATCTGGTCTATTTTGCTAAAATACTGTTGTGCCTTTGTGATATAGGTCTTCACATCAGAAAATCAATGCTTATGAATTGTTTATGCATTTGTTAATCAGATAATATTATGCATGATTACCGGAGTACTGAAGCCTTTAAAGTTTGTGTATTATTTTTTTAAATAAAGTTGCACTGCATACATGAACTTATTTTCTTCAATTTCTAATCATGTACCTCATTATGTTAGGTGAACTCCATAAATTTTAAACCTGCTTTTGAAACCTGTGCTTCACTGTATATTTACCATCATTCTTTTTTCTGTATGTTCAGGTTAATGTTATCTGTGTGTTGTTAAATTGATCTGTTACTATATGTGATAAAATAAGTAATCAACTTCTATTAGAGGAATATAATTCACGTAAAAATTATGTTTTTTATGCCCCGAACAGAACTCTGAATATGAGCTTGTTGAAGAAAAACCATAAAGTTATATATGCTTAGGAAAAATATACTTCAGGGATTCATCATAATTTCTCTATAACTTGTTACTTGTTTTCTTTGTGTGTAGTATGAGAAAGGGACCATTGCATTTTCAGAGGTAGTGGATAAACTAAAGGATGTGATAACACTCACAAATGGAATGCAAGCTACCCCGGCTCCAAAGAAGAAAGCAACCAAGTCAAGGAAACTTGATAATAAGAAATGATATCACCTCAGGGCAAAAGTTTCTTTTAGAGGGGTCTGCTTTCTTAGAATTCTCAATGTTATTTAGTTGTAGTATGAATTTAGTATCTAATCAAAGATTGCTGGTTTAAACTTGTATCTGAATTCTACTAGATATTCTAAGTTATGTTTATGCATCTAGTTCTTAAAACTGAATGGAATGAATGGATATCTATGAGTTGATGTAGATTGAAAAAGAAAAAAAGGGTCTATTGGATGATGCTTGGAAACGTACAGGGAAAATGTAGCATCAAATTTTACATTTCAAGTTAACCAATTGATACAACATAAACCTATTGTTCTTCTTGAAAGCTGTGGCTGAGTGAAGATGACAGACCCAAAATACTTTTCTTGGGTGTTAGTAAGGATTCTTCATCAGGCTCTTCTTCTTCTGCTATAGGAGATGAAAAGTCTAAGCACATTCCTCGAATGACTTCCTCATATGATGCAGAGAGATCATCAGAGGTCATTTGGTGGTACTCTACCAGTTGATGAAGGCATTGGTTTTCGCGTACCAGGTTCGCATTCTCGTTAGCTAGTCGAGATTTCTCTGCAAGCAGTGCTTCTAATTGAAGCCTCACCTGCATTTATTTATAGTTAAGTGTATATCTTAGTTGCATAATACTACACATGTGACAGATTATGAAGTTTGATCCGTAGACTTGAGAAAAAAAACAACCTACCAGATCATCTTCCTCAGGCCTAATCCCTTTGTCAAATCCATCTCTAAGCCTACTGTTTTCTTCCTCAAGTAAAGTACATCTCTCTTGCATAAAGCATAAGTCCGATTTCAGTGACTTGAGTTCTCTAGCTAGTGAAGCTGCTTTTGTCGCCATGGAAATCGCAAGCTGCAATAAGCAGAAACTCAGCAAGAAGTGCAGATGCTAAAGTACAATACTTTGAAGTTAAGGAGAGAACTAACGTTTTTAGCTTTCTTAGTCAATTTCTTATCTTGTGGAGTTGGGTCTTTTTCATCAGAACTCTCATCAGACTCAAACTTCCTCTTCTGTCCTCCTTTCTTCTTCTCATCTTGCAGATTCTCTTTACCTTCAGACTTCCTCCCCAGTTGGGTCTGTAATATTTCAGTAAATGTAGGGGGGTTTGCTAGATCTCTAGCTCCCTGCAATAAGAAAAAGGATTATGAGCCATCAACAAATGTATGTAATAGTGGTGGATTGAAGATAGATTCACCTGAAGGGCATTGTCAAGGTTGTTAGAAAGCAGAGACAGTGTATGCGATACAGAATCAAATCCTCTTAACAAAAGCAGCGAATCCTCCTTCAATCGCTTAGATCTCTCCTGCTTCCTTAAATTCTGTTCAAATAAAAACAAAACCCAACCCAGTTGCAGCTCACTTCAAATAAAAACATTGATCTCAAATTCAAACCATAGTAAAAGCCAGGTACCTCTTGCGTGAGAGAAGAAGAGGGATCGGAGACTCTATTATTCCTTTCCTCCAGAATGGAGTCTATACGGCCTCGCAGATTGCTCCAGAACAGCTTATCTGAAGATGGAGAAGCTTTTGGAGAATCCTGCCATGAACATACCATAGCTCCTCCTGAGTAAAAGAAGAAGAAGAAGAAAGTAAAGTGATAAAAGTGAAGAGAATACCTGATGGGGTTGGGGGGCCGGCGAGTGAGTATCCACCGAAGTAGCCATGAGAAAGAGAAATTGAGTGACAGAGAGAATAAAGAAGAGGAAAAGTGTTAACGGCTAGTTTTTGAGAGAAGGCAATAAAGAGGAGAATTTAAATAGATCCGCGGACACTTCACTTGGGTAACGTTATAAAACACTGTGTGCGCGCGTGCATGAACTGAATTGAATTGAAGTGGTCGTTGTACTTGTTTGTTTGTTTTAGTCCACTCGCACCCCTCTCACCGCAAACTTTCCGTTTCACCTTTCTATATTTTTAATATTTCCTTTGAGGGCTTCATTTTCATTGAACACTTAACTATTCAATAATATCATATCGCCCCATGTGAAAAAGAATTAATAATAATGGCTCAGTTGAGGTCAAATTTAAATCATTACTTATAGTTGGGGTCTTTAATGAATAATTTTTATTTTGACTTAACCACATAAAAAGTGGATAAATAAAAAATATAAAGTGAGTTATAAGTAAAAATTTATATAATATAAAATTAAGATATAAAAATAGATTTAATATTTAATTTTAAATATTTATAATACCTTGTTCGGAATTTGTACTTGGTTTTAAATTTTCAATTTGTCGAAAGTGATTTTTCAATTTTGAAATATTTGTGTTGATTATCAATCATCGACATTGCAAAAGATTGTTTTCGGGTGAATGGTAGTTATATAACTTGGTAAAACATTTTGGAATTTTGTTTTGATGGGAGACTAAAAACTCTCAAATGATTGATTCTTAGTCACAGTTGGATCTTGAGATATATTAAGATATATGTGACGTAAAATTTGGTATTCCTTAATTGTATAAAAAAAAGCTGTTGGAAAAATTTGATTAACTCTTATACCACTTATTGAAAAAATCGGTGATCCATTGCATTAGAGATAAGTATTGACGACCATAAAGTAAAATAAACACACAAAAGTAAGAAAATACAAATGATAAATAAGACACGAGGTTTGATGTAGAATCCAAAATGATGAAAGGAAAAAAAGATATGGCCTCTAGAACGTTGAGAGGCTAATTCACTATGTAACAATAAAAACAACAATTACAAACAGAATATCACTCTCTCACTGCCCAACTCAAATATATTAGTCACAGTCTTAGACACAAGTTTTCCCTATTGTTCTCTCATAAACTCTCGGGTTTCTAAAGTTTTCCCTATATGACTCTCAAAAAATATCAGGACTTGATCATAAACTCACGATCTCCATGGTCTTCATAGTTCCTAGGTCTTATCGGGCACCTCTCAAACCTAACCAACCATATCTATATTGTTCTCTCAGGATATCTAATAATAGGTACAAGCATCATATTTATATTATTATTTTATCACAAACTAATCCTAAACCACTAAGAAACATTTTCATATTTAGAATTATCTAGAATCACTCTCCTAATTAGAATCCACTTTAGAAAATACAATTCATAATCAGATATGACGTTTCCAATAGTCTTTAAGTCTTTTCCAAATTACCAAATCAATTCTAAATACTAGTATATACTCGAATTCTCATTACAATTTTAACAGAAACTTTCAACATTTTGAATTATGAAACCATTTTTTTTCCTAAAGAGTTATTATTATTATTATTATTATTATTATTATTATTATTATTATTTTGGGTTAATTTATGGTGCTTTGTCAAATAATGTCCCCTATTTATTAGGGATGTCAAAATGGATCATGACTCAATGGATAAAATAAACACGAATCCGTAAAAAATAAGCGTGTTGGATTTAAAATAAATAGATTTTGTCTTGTTTATGACACGACACATATAACCTGCTTATAAACGAGTAGAGTCAGGTTTGACTAACAGGTTAACGTGTCGACCCGCATAACTAGGATCAAAATAAAATTTACATAATTTCGGAGAATTAAATAATAATTTATTTTATATATAGGAGAGTTATAGGCAAACTTAATTCTACCCCTCTACCACCAGGCTGCAAACTTAATTCTACAAATGAAGTCACCTTTCAAAATTCTAAAAATGTATAGGAGAGTTGTAGGCCGACTCCTATATTTAGGTTTCACAAGACCTGATCTTACATATGCTACTCAAATGCTAAGCCAGTTCATGAATAATCCTTCCGCTACACATTGGAAAGCTGCTCTTCAATCACTCAAGTACTTAAAGGGCACTTCATCTATTGGCCTATTTTACAGAACAAATGAAGACATAAAATTTACGGTCTATAGCGATGCTGACTGGACAAGTTGTACAAATTCAAGATGATTTCTCATAGGGTTTTACATCTTCATTGGATTATCATTAATCTCATGGTAAACTAAGAAACAGACGATTGTATCTAGAAGCTCAACTTAGGCGGAATATAAGAGCTTGACCATTACAACTTGTGAGGTACAATAGATTTAACTATGAAAAAAATATTTCATGAAATTAAGAATTATGAATAAGATAAACTCATGATGTCAACCAAAAAAACCTTAAATTTTAGTAGAAAAAAAATCTATAATTTAAAAAAAAAAAAAAAAAACTAAAATGATTGTCTAATAAAATGAAAATAAAAAATTAAGTGTAAAATAAACTTAAAAGTAAATGGTACCTCTCCAAATTAATGACCATCAAATAAACTGCAAGCTAGATTTATTTTAATTATCAAATTCTGGATAGTGATTCACAGGTATACTAGTATTACTTTTTAAAAATATCAGATATTTATTAATGTGAAAATTCTAAGAAATGAGCTTTTTAAAATTTAAAATACAATTATAGGCCTGCTTTGAAAAACATACAAAAACAGGCTTTTAAAAGTTTAGTTTTCATTCCATAAACCAAGTTTTCCAAAATATCCCTGAAAACTTTACAGTTCACAGTCTGTGAATTACGGTCACAGTTTGTGAATTACAGTCACAGTCTATGAATGCCTATAGAGTGAAAATCAAACTTTAATTTTGCAAACTTTTCAAAAGTGGCCTATAATTATATAGTAAACTTTTTATGACCTATAAAAAAAATTTCCCTTTATTAATTAAATATTGAGCATAAAAAATAAATTAAATTTCAATTATTAAGTAAATCTATATTATAATATTTATTTTTAACCCCATTTATTTTTAATTTACTTTTATATTCATGTATATTTATTATATATTACCGCACCAAAAGGATTGAAATGTTAGTAATGTACTCCCTCTTATTAAAAATAAAAGTCGTTTTACAAAAGTTTCAAATATCCAAAATAAGTGTCGTGTTGGAATTTCAATGTACATTTTTAATAAAGGCAATTTATCTGACACTATCTCAGGTCTTTATCATTACAAGTTATCTTTTCATACACTCCATTGTATTTTCACTGTATTTGCTTCAAAACCTTTCAACTTCTCAACTATATTCATTTATTTATTTAAAAATTAAAATTGTACTATATATATTCTACATGATATAAACAACTTTTTTTTTATAAACAAAGAAACAGATTAGAATTGGAAAATGGATGAGAAAGAAACTCTTCCGGTGTCACATGTTGATGAAATAGAGAAAAAGACACAAAAGTTAACAGAGAGTGATTTACAAATGAAGAAACAGCATCAGTTATCTCAATTTAATCATGTACAGAAAATAGAAGTAAAGGTGGAAGACAATGGTTTTGAAATGAATTTATCTCAAGATAATCACATGGAAAAAGAAGTAAAGGTCGAAGAAGACAGCAGGGTTGAGAAGAAAGTTTTGGATTTCGATCTCAATAAATTTTACGTTGAAGAAGGAGAACTCCATCCGGATAAAGAAATACAAAAAAACAATATTAGAGATGTTGAGAATTTATCTCCCAGATTTTACTAAGTAGTTTAATTTCAGTTTTAATTTAGATGAGTAGTTTTAGATTTTTTTTTTCTATTTGTGTTTTTATATTATTATGTCTCATCTTTATTATCTATCCATATTTCTTTATTTTTGTGTTTACCTTAAGTAATTGTGTAGTAGAAACAAAAATATTTTCTTACTTTAAATTTGGTTGTACTGATTTTTTTTTTTTAAATTAATATTAAATTTATTACATTTTTAAGACAATGGATTTCAAAAGACAAAACTTCATTCCAATATAAAGACTAAAAAAATCAATACTCGAGATGTTAAGAATTATCTCCCATATTTTATTATTTATTTTTTAAAAAATAAAATTAACAAAAATAAAAATTAAATTAAATTAAAATTACTAAAATTAAATCAGAATGAAATTTCTTGTAAAATTAAATTAATTACATTTTAATGACTTGAGAATGAGAAACTACATTTGGTATAATTTTTTATAAAATAAAAAATTACTGAAAATATTAAGAATTTATCTCTGAGATTTTCACTATATGGTTTTAATTCAATGTTAATACCAAAATAAGTAGTTTTAGATTTTTTTTTTTCCTTTGTTGTATTTTGTTTTCAATAATATTATAATTTGATGATGTCATGTCTCATTTCTATTATATTTTCATCTTTGTTTATTTTTTAGTTACCGGTAAGTAAAAATTAATTGTAACGGAACAAAAGAAAGATTATTTTCATGGTTCAATTTTATTTTATTGATTTTTTTGCTTTCTTCCCGTTTTCGTAAATAACATTAACAAAAATAAAATAAAAAATTAAAATTGATGCAAAATGAAATCTCTTGTAACTTACTCATGTTAACAAGTTCATTACATTTTGTATTATAGTATAATCACAACTAATTTGTTTAGGAAGGCTATCCTCTGATTCTAGTGCAGCTTTATTCATGTGAGGTATTTTGTAATTGTTGGATCTTTCAACTCTCATAATTTCATGCATACATAACTGTAAAGTCAAGAAAATTCGATTTATCATTTTTGGCGGATATTCATCAAAAGATTTTTTAACTGCATGGATAAGTTCCTCCACGGTCCTTGGACATTCTTTATGCTGCAAGGCTTGAATGGCACTAAAAAATTCGAGATCCAAAATATTTAAATCTGGAGAGTTTGGAGGTTGACACACTAATCGGATATCAAAACCATGTTGTGAAGCAGCTTTTTGAAATTCCTTGTCACTTGGATCAACATGTGTTCTCGCGTTGTCTTGTTGAATAAATATGGTTTTTTGTAAATCTTCTTTCGGCCACTTACGTTGAATTGCCGGTACAACCTGTTCAATCAAAAATATCTTTATTGTTTCTCTTATAACTGAAGTCATCGGTTTAATCTCTAATGTTCCAGCATCTCTATTTCGACTTCTTCTTTGAGCTGGTTGTGAAGTGACAAATGGAAACACTCCTATTTTTCCCGAGAATACTTCATTTCCTTCATTATCAAATCTTGGATGGGCCATAACAACTAAAAACATTACCTTTTCAATATAATTCTTACTTTGACATGTGCGCAAAGGTTCCTCTTCGATTGGAAGTAGATAATATTTTTCCGACTTCCTAGTCATATAGAACCACTTTTCATCAATATGCACAACGTTAAACATATCAACGAATTTTGGCTCATAAGGCAAGCTATTTTGATCCAACATAGATAAGCAAAATTGTAAACGCACATTTTTATTTTCTTCTCTTAAGTACGGCTTAATGGCGTTTGAATGACGTCGAATATGACGTGCTTTTATATGTCTATGTAGTGATGTGTAGCTAATATTTGTACCCTTGGCCTTCAAAGATTCAGTAAGTGACATTATTGTCTTACGTCGATGTAAAAGAATTTGAAGAACTTGATTTAAGTCAACTTGAATTTTTTTCCGCCCACAATTTTTTGTTTTCTTATGGGATACATCAACTACTTCACCATTTGGAGTATCTTTAGCCTGCTTCCAAATCCTTTGCACTGTTCTTACTTGAACTGAAAACAAATCTGCAACCTCTTTAATTGTGTCTCTTTTTTAATTTTCCATTTGCACTTTTTTCCAATAAACTGTGGTATATTGTCAATCTCTGCTCATTTGTTAAATTTTTCCTTGTCTTCCTTGCTATTTCTCCTTCCATCAATGTATCTGTTTTTAAGGAGAAAAAATACATTATATTTATATAACAACCAATACACTGAAATGGGAACACAATCAACATATTCCATAAAATTGATAAAATTGCATAATTAACTTTACATACCGTGAAACATAAATTGAAATACTACATATAAATAAATACTTTATAATCTGTTAGTACTAGAAAAGATTAGTAATTAAAGAATTAAAAAAATCATTTTAAATATTCAACTACTGGTACACATTGAAATTTAAAATAAACACATATTTGTAAAAGATTAAAAATAAATAAAACAAAAATTTACATATAACTTGAAATACTAAAAACAACTAATACTCTGTAAGATTGAATATTATTATCTCCTAATATTATGAAAAAAAATCAATACTGTAAATTTCTATTACTAATGCAGTGTGAGAAATTTAAAATGAACATGTATATATAAAAGTTTTTTTTAATAATAACCCATTAAATTAAATTTTATGTATGAGTTATAATGATACAAATAACTCATCTAACTATTTAACTATCACTACGATGTAATACTGCTAAAAATGCATTTAAAAATTACAATAATTTCACTTCAATATAATATGAATAAATATAAAAATATAAATGGAAATTTCTATGTTCAAAAATAACCTGGATTATCTGATGAGATGGATCCATCTTCCATGAATACACAATTAGAATCTTCAACTGCTAATGGTGGCTCAAACTCTTGATCGGGATCCAAGTTTAGATCAAACATCATGGTAGCTCTCGCTGTGCTTTCATCAGAAACCGGAATAATATTCAAATCAATAGTTACTTCCCTCTCATCGCATGTTGCTTGAACATTTAAATCTATATTTTGTTCTTCTAAATTGGAAGCCATATTGTTTATAAACTTCCTTCAACACACACACATATATAGAACCCTACAAGTTTTTGTTTTGGTTTCTTTACAAATTGTTTTGAATTGTTTGTAAAAAAATTTGGCTCTAAATTTTCAAATGTTATTGTGTTTGGCTCCAATTTTGAATCAATTCATTTTCAAAAATTTGAGATCAATTTACCAAGTTGAAATGGATAGATGTATAAATATTGAGAAGTAATGATAAGACTGAAGAGTGTGTTTAGATAAATTTATTTATTTATTTATTTTTATCTTTAGTTAGAGTGTGTTTGGAATATACAATTAAATAGACATAAAAAAATGACTAGATATGAAAATAAAGAGAAAGATTCCTGTGCGCGTAACAATAATATTTTAAATAAACTAAATAAAAAATTTATAAATTGAGTATATAGCGGTGGTGTATTTGAAAACATCGGTATATTTCTTCAAATGCAAAAAAGAAATAGTATATATATATATATATATATATATATATATATATATATATATATATATATACTCAAAAGAGAACAGCTTTCCCACATCGAATAGAAATTGGGCTAATGGGCTGAAGAAGATGCAAACCCAAGTATATTCTGCAATTCAACTTGAAATCTGACACAGACACAGTGTGGACTGGATCCAACAAATGAACACTAGCACAGCACAATCCCAGAACATTTTTACATATTTGATTTCAATTCAAATTATTAAACACCTTATACATTTGAGTTTCTTTAAACATTGTGCCTCCAATAGAGCCAAGATATAATAGATGAAAAAGTAGTATGTTACGTTTCCCACACCGAATAGAAATGAACAACAAAGCTACTATAATTAATTCGAAACAAAGAATTGAAAATCAAGCGCCAGGGATGAGGGCGGGAGTTCTTCAAACCCTAAACGGTTACGGTTTGAAGGAGGGTCTTTAGCCGGCGTTTCCCCTAGTGGCTCAAAAAAGAAACGCCGATGCCACGCGCAACTCCCCTGTTGGCCCGATGAGAGGCTCGACGGTGGTGCTCCACCTGCAGGCCTCGTGCCTGCTTCGTGGCACCTGTTCTCCTCGCCTCTCTAGCATCCCCTTTTTGATTGTTGTTACTCAAAAGAAATATAACACTTGGTTTGTGGTTTTGTATTTACCTCTGCCTGGATATTACTATTTCTGTGTACCGTACACTATTTTCAACCTCTCCACGTATGTGTTTTGATTACATTAATTTTGGTACATAATTAATAAAAATAAAAGAAAATGAGCAGCTTATATTAAAAGCTGGAAACATGTTATGTTATGTTTGGACACCGACACTTTGACAGTTGTAAAGCATGTGAAGTGTCAACCTGTCCATGACGTGGACTTTCTAACTCACTCTTTCTTTTTATACTCAAATCTCATCACTTCTCTTCACATCTTTTATAATTTGTTTTAAACTACATTGATGCTTCACTAAATTTATAAATGTAGCAGTTGATCCGGACTGATTGGACCGGATGGTTCAGTACTTGTTTGGGACCGGATGGTTCAGTACTTGTTTGGGACCGGATGGTTCAGTACTTGTTTGGGACCGGATGGTTCAGTACTTGTTTGGGACCGGATGGTTCAGTACTTGTTTGGGACCGATTCCAAAAGTAAGGGTATCTTGCAAAAGAATAATTAACGTTCGAGCGGACTTTGGACACCGGTGTAGCGTCTGCCGTAGGCACTCCGACGCTCAAGTCAGTTCTGAATTGAAGAATGAGTAAAGAAGAAAACAAACAGAATGAATAATTAACTCCCTGTTATCGATGATTTCTTTCGGAACTATAGCCTCGGAAGATCATCGTCAGAACTGGTATGAGCCCTGAGCTCAGTTGATTATGACCGGTAAATTAATCAGGGATGCTAATGAGCTACCGGAGATTGATCGAAGAAGATGATAGTGTGAGTAGCAATTTCGGCAGAGTTTCAGTAAGTAAAAAGTGTCCCTTTGTGAGGTTTAAATCCTCTATTTATAGAGGCTCGGGAGGTTGTTGCTTGATCCTAGCGGGATTCTCGCGGAACGATCTCCGCAGAATCCGGGATCTCATCAACAACTCGCTTACCCAGCTGACTGGCCTCGGAAGGAATGGGCCGTCTCGGAATTATTGGACCTGGGCCTTCGTAATTATTGGGTCTGGGCTTCTCAGGATCAGCGGGCCTGGGTCTGAGCTCTGATTCCGAACCTGGGTTGAATTTCTAGCCCACTACAGATTCCCCCATCCTTCCGTATGGATGGTTCTGAGCGGAAGGATGAATACAAAACGGTTGGAAACCCACTAGTTCTCTCCAGCTGTCAACAGACGTCACATCAGAGGTAAACTCTCCACTGGGGCAGCGACACGTGAGCAAGCTTATCCGAGAAGACTCACCTTTTCACCTACCCTCTTTTGCCTATAAATAGGTCAGAGATAACCCTCTTTTCCTATTCTACTCTCTCCGATTCCTTTTAACTCTATAGAACTCCTTTCAATCTGCAACCGAGAAACCGTCGGCTCTCCCCTTCTTGCCAATCTGATGCCGGAAACGTGTGTGAATTGGCTGAAAGAGTATTGCGAATTGAATAAGAGGAACAATTCGGCATTGATTTTGGGTATGGAATTTAGGGCCCAAATTTGACTGGTTGAAGCGAAACGGCGATCTGAATCAAACTCATCGCCTTTGGCTATGATCTACGATGCATTTCGGTGTTTCAGGATCGTTTAGAGGGGTTTTTTGAACTTTTATTATTTTAAGGGTTTTTTCGTAATTTTGGAATTATTTTGTTAGGGTTAAGAGTAACGCCTTATAAAAGGGGTGTTTAGAGTTTCTAAGAGGCAGACTTGATATTATATTTTTCAGTAAATAAATTGAGCGAACGAATTGTTCCTCTTATTCAATTCGCAATACTCTTTCAGCTAATTCACACATGTTTCCGGCATCACACATTGGTCACCGGTCTATTCTTAAGATAATCTACCGAGTCAAATCATCTTGTACTGTCATTACTATCCAACGGGACCCGCCGCTTGACCACCATATTATCAAGAAGACTTTCAACACAAGGCACACCACGAATCCAATCACGGACTCCATCTCTATACCAGGATCTGATACGACTTGTTGAACCATCCGGAGCCGCTCGTCAACTCCCACATTAGTATGATATTGTCCGCTTTGCATCAGGGTCGAACCAAGACAGATTTGTTATTTGGTACCGCCACCAAAAGGCCTCAAACTAATGGAGTTCTCTTAAAGTTTTATACACAAGTCATTATCATCTTGTATTACCTTCGTGGTATTGGGTTTGATGTCTAACAACATTGTCAAACCTCTAAATATTTTAAAGTAGTTAGTTTGTTAATATCAATTTAATTAGCTAATTTCTAAAATGCTAATAGTAGGAGCAATTGAGAGATTTTAAAATTAGAAGTCTGTTAAAAAGACCAAATTACCATACTTTTAATTAGAATTATATTAATTATATGCTAATGAAATTGGTGAAACTTATTATAATAAGTGATAATTCTTTTAAGTAAGCATTTTAAACATCAAAATATAATTATAGGTGTAGTTTTAAAAGATTTAATATAAAAAAAAAAAAAAAAAAAACCTTTAAAAGTTTGGTTTTCATTCCAAAAGTTTAGTTTTCCAAACATACCCCTGAAAACCACGTTGTTAATAAGTCTGTGAATTATGCTCATAGTTTATAAATGACTTATAGAGTAAAATTCAAACTTTAAAAATTTATTTTTGCAAATTTTTTAAAATAAACTTATAATTATATATTTAAACTTTTTGTGGTCGTAAAAAAAATTCCCTTACAATAATATTTAATACTACTACCTCCACTGTCAAATTATAAAAAGAAAATTATAGTAGTAGAAGGCTTCTATGCAATACAAATTATTTAATGATGAATATATAGATTGAGATGCATGTCTGAAATGATGAAACTGCAAACTACGCTCTAGTGAGCTACTCGTGATTTATTCGAGATCGACTCGCTGTTCACGAGCTCGAGTCGAGTTTTTTTCCGAAATAAATCGAGTTTTTTTCTTGAAACGAATCGTTCTCGAGCTCTATATTACTCGACTCATAAAGCTCATGAACCTTATCAAACTCTAGCGTAGTAACACTAATAAGTCGAGTCGAATTCGAGTATATTAAAATCAAGTCAAAAATAAATATATAAAATTAAAAAATTATTAATAAAAAAATTAATAAATTTTAACGAATGAAATTCATGTAGCTCGATCATCATTCGAGCTCGAGCTTGATTTTTGAAAGCTCAACGAATTCAAACTCGAGTTCGATGTTAATACAATCTTTCACGAGTGGATCTCGTTTACACCACAGTGTGAAAGAAAATGCGAAGTAGGACCCACTCAGTCACTAAAAAGAAAAAGAAAGATTAGCCCATCCAAATCCACACCCACTTCCACTTTTTTTTACATCTTCGTCTCATCTACTCTAATCTAATAAAAAAGAAAGAAGCAGCCTCCTTCACTTTACTTTCCATTAAAGAGAAGAAGAACATAGAGCAACTCGTGAAAATGAGGTGGAGGAGGACTTGAGGTTTCATACATCGACATGCCAGAGAATGTGTATGCTTCATGAACCCACACCAATCTAAATCTCCTTCCTCATCTTCTTCTATCCACTCTCTGTAAGTCTCCTGTTTCGATTTCGATTAATGGGTTTTGCTTTGTTAAATCAGTCCTCTTTTTCCCAGGAAAAAAATTATGGAATGTATGTAGAGGTCCAGATTTGGAAAGTGAATAAGAAATCCTAGTTATAGGATCTATATGACCCATTTTTGACTAGAGAGCAATTTGGAAAAATCTTGTATAATTGGAAATTGAGATAGAAATCATTTTTGCAATGTTCTTTTGTCCTTTTACACTCTCTGTTGGGTTTAATTGATGCACACACCTACGTTTGTTTCGTGTTTGTCAATGTCATACTTACTGTTGATAGTGATGGATCTCCCTACATTGTTTAAGAAGTTATGTTGACATTCTTCCTATAAACTAATGACAGATTGTTCTTATTGATGATTTGTGGGAGTTTTTTATTTTTATTTTTTCTCATTTATTTGATGATCTTGGCTGCAGAATCTGAATATGGGAACTCTGCCACTCAACACTGAGAATCTTGACCTGGATATATACCACAAGTTGGGAATTAGAGGATCTGGGAAAGGAGTGGCAAAAACTCCCAAAATTTTGTCAATTGTTTCCAAAATTCTTGAGAAATCTGTTCAGAAAAATGAGATTGTGTTACAAGCAATGCAGATTAAAGATCTTACGGTTTTTCATGGGTTGAGACAGCCTGCTATATCTATTCAGCAATATGTGGATCGAATATTTAAGTATGCAGCTTGTAGCCCCTCTTGCTTTGTCGTCGCGCAAATCTACATGGACAGATACGTACATCAAGCTGATGTTCATTTAACATCCCTTAATGTTCACAGACTTCTTATTACAAGTGTTATGTTAGCTGCAAAATTTATGGATGATGCGTAAGTACTAAACTTTGAAGCTTGTGGCATTTAGCATATTTATTGATGATTAGATTTGTGGTTAAAACACACATTAACTTGTTGTTCACTGATATTTAACCTCTAGTTCCTGGTTTAAAACAGTGTCTGAATTATGCTGATTAGGAAGTTGTTGACTTCATGTATTGTTGGGTGCTCTGAACTGGGAGGGTTAGATACCTCTTGGGGAAGATGTCGATTCCTAGATACATGTTATAGGGCTGTTGATAATGCATTGATTAATAAGTTACTGCTAGTTGTGATAAAATGTCTTTTTCTACTCGTACTAGTTCATTAAGAGTGATATTGCACCCTGTTTCGCAGATATTTTAACAACGCATACTATGCCAGAGTTGGAGGCATAAGTACTGCAGAGTTGAACAGCATGGAGATGAAATTTTTGTTTAGTCTGGATTTCAGGCTTCAAGTGAATGTCCAGACATTTCAAAATTCTTGTTTTAAGTTGGAAAAGGAGGCTGCAGGAGTGCACAAAATCGAACGGCCTATCAAAGTCTGCAAAATCAAGGAGAAATGGTCGAACAAAAGTGATTCATCTTGTGTTCCTGCCATTGCTCAATGATTGTACAGAGCATTGCTATATATCATTATAACAGTTTTCTCATTCTCAAGTATGTTTGAAAGCACTGGTTGTCCATTTAGATACCATAGGTACACTTATCTAATGATCATTGCGTAGGCAGCTCTTTCTTCTTTCTTCCGTTATTTTTGTATAACACAGCTTGTTACGGGTTGTGTTATCTTTGCCGTATTCTTCATGTGTTTTCTTATTCATACTGTCATCGGTTGTGTATGCTTAAGATTAGCAAACTCTTTAGCTTAGTTAAATAGATTATTTCCATTCATTGAAATCCTTTTCTTTTCCAGCACAGCAGGCTAGTATTGATATATAAGTAGACATTTTAAAGCCCCATCGCAATGACTCAAAAAAAACAACTCCAATTCTAATATCAGAAGCCACTTTCACTAGGGATAAAGAAAAGACAGGTTGTATCTCTTAAGTTTTAAGGGATTTTCAGTCTCAGATAATTTCGTATGGAGTGTGAAGACTCATAAACGTGTTATTTTTCACTAAGAAATGTAATGTTTTGTTATATTTTACAAAATTGCTATACATGATCAGTACTACAAAATTACACACCAGCTTACCAGCTTGCTGGAGTGAAGTAAATTAAGAGGGAACTGATATGCATTAACGTTACAGAAAATGTCTTGTATCAATCTCCAGCTTTCCAAGTAGTAGCTGAGCTCCTTGACCATGTCAGTCTGGCAAAATGGAGCTTTTGCTTCTTTTGAACCCTCAAACAATTCTCAGGAAGGTTTCATATTATATTTTCTTCCTAGAAGGTATCAGCAACCTCAGATGATAATCAGCTTTCTGATGGAAGAAGTTTTGCATTTTACAGCACTACCTAGGAGGCCTCTCCAAAGAAACCCAACCAAACTTTCCTTTCCTGAAATCTGACAAGATCCGAAATGCTGCTTGATGGGCATCCCCGTTAAACAAGTTAACAGCAACCTTCTGTACAAATCTGTATCATAATGGATAGACAGAATTCACATCAGTTGATCTACTGGAATGAAATAACGTCCAGTAACTAAACATTTTGTCCACTGCATAGCTAAGCCTTCAAAGAATAAAGGAGAACATACATTTTACCAGAGTTACCATCTACATCGATCTTATAGCGGTTTTGAAGAGCAGTAATACCTGGCAAGGACAGTATATGGAGTTACAAACTGAAATTTTTGAAGTGAAAGAGAACTGCAACATATTAACAATCTTCTGCATTCATTTCAATTAGTTGCATATGACTTCATGGGAATCACAGTGACAATTAATCTTCCTTTTAACCAAAAATAGAGTTAGATATAATATCTTCTCTCTTCCTTGCTTCTTCGGTTATCAATGCACACATAGTACAATGCACACACAGTACAATTTCCAGTCACTTTTCAGTTAGATAATAATAATCATTGTGCTTCAAAGAAATTTAAACCTAATCAATCACTTATACAAGTACATTAATTGACAGCTTAAAGAAAAGGCCCCATAATAAGCAAAAATGCAAACCAGATAATGTAGTTGGCAACCTTTTACTACTTACCGATGCTGAACGGTACTACATTCACTAAATAGACAGGATAATGTGCTGGAACAATTACCTTTGCCTTTTTGTTCTCCAAAGACCAAAACTTTCATACGCGGATCATTTTCAATAATTTGAGTTAGAACTTTTTCAATAGGAAATATTTCTTCGGGAAGTTGGAATAAATTAACAACAATGTCTAGTGATGAAGAGACAAAATGTTTACCTACAGTTGGAAGCTTTGCTAACATTTGTACAAGAATTGCGGCAACATCGGTAGCATCATAGGATCTCTCTCCAATATCATCACATATAGCAAGCTTTATGGCAGCAGCTTGATCACTAATTCGCATTGGAATTATTCCAGGAGAATCTAGCAACTCAAGATCTTTTCCAAATCGAACCCATCTTAAGAAATAACAAAAAAACAAAATGTATAGTCAGAAATTTGAAAAATGATTTCATAATTCTTTAGCTGTTGGTACAGAATATGAATGTACAAGTCTAAGCAATGGGTTCATAATCATTTCAATTTCATATGATTCCCTGAAACCAAACCCTCTGAATCATCAAATTTCTAACAGATACAAAAATGAACAGATATTCACCTTAGATATCACAATATTTTATAGAGCTACGTACTAGAAGTTTTGACTTCACAGTAATGAATGAAACATGTTACAACCTCCATGCCATTTTGAGTTCAGTTTGTGCAAAATCCATATAGCAGTACAAAACCACAACAAAATGACAACGGCCTGAACTTCTTATTAACAGACTAACAAAATTCTCATCAAATTTTCCAATAGTTCAATGCATGAAGGAAAATATCAGTGCTTATTCCTTTTTCCCCTCCTTATCGTTGACCATATTTTAGGATTACATATAACTGAAAAAGTAAGATAAATATTTACATACTTTAACTCTCTCGTAACACCTGGTCTGGGAGCTGCTGCACACATTCGACGCTTTAGCAATCGATTGATCAAAGATGATTTCCCAACATTAGGATATCCAACTATTCCAGCTCGAACCTGTATATTAACAAAGAATTGAAATTCATATACAATAACATAAGCAGATCATTAACAAATTGCTTTTATACTGTTCTAAATAACTCCACCAATCCATCTACCAAAAAGCCAGACATAGCAATTAATAAGTTTCATCAGTAGAGGTGGAAACTAGAACATATTTTCTGCAACAGTTATCAACAAAACCAATACATTAAAATAAAGACTATCAAAAACGCAAGCCTACCGCCCGAGGGAGAAGCCCTTTTGCCCGGCGTTTGACATTTACACCAGTTGCCATCGCCTTTGCTAGCCGACTTAGCTTCATAGTACCCTGAAATCAATGCAGGCATTACTCACAGAAACTGCTTATCCAGCTAAATAAAAATAAAATAAATCACCAGTTTTCAATATACCATGCCATGTTGTCCATTAGAGAAGATAACTTTAGTACCCTGGTTCGCAAAATAAGTAGCCCAAGCATTCCGATCAGCAGTGGATATCATATCTTCTCTATTCAATACTAAAATTCTCTTCCTATTACCCAGCCATGCGTCCATCTGCAGATGAAACACAAATGAAAATTTAGATCACAAAATAGGAGCTGGAATTTCTAGCAATTGAATTGATGTCCAAACCAAAGCATAACCTGTGGATGGGTTGTGGACAAAGGAATTCTAGCGTCTCGGACTTCAATGACAACGTCCATCAGCTTAAGCTGCTCATTGAGTTCTTTCTCAGTTTTAGCTATATGACCAGGATACCACTGTAGAATTATCGACACACTGTAAACAAATTACATGTTACGAAAATTAGGGATTCATTTAGGTCAATTAAGCACCTGAACTGGACGGAGCTGTTTAGTCCAATAGTGAAGATCAGCTTCTATATCGACCCAATCAGTGTCTTCTTCGTAACTCTCGAAACCGCCATGCCAACTGGAATTTCTACCGCCAACAATCTGCGATAAGAGGAATCTACATTCAACTCAAACTGTCGGTGTGAGCAGATAACAACATTTGAAATAGGAGAGAAAATGAAAGTTATGTTGCCTGAATAGTGGAGGTAGGAGAAGATGAGGAAGAAGAAACTGCAGATAGAGCTGTGGCGAATGGTTTCGTTTTGGTTCGGCAATCATGAGAGTGAAGAAAGACTGAAGGAGACCGAAAACAGAGATGATTGTAGAGCTGCAAAGCCATTGAGTGCCGTTTGGAAGATAATTTTGCAGCTGAATATTATTTTTATTATTATTAGTATTTTAATTTTGTCGGATATTTTATATTGGTCTCATGGACCAAGGCCTATAAGCCCATATAATGCGATCTGGGTTTTGAGAAGATATGGAACTCTACTTTCATTAAATTTCGTAAACAAAATTTAAGTCATGAATGACAAATGTGATCGATGACTAATTACATTGGACTCTTTCGCGTCTTTACAAATGACTCGTCAGTGATCAACTATTAGAACTACCTACAAATTGCCATCTACAAGTGCTTTGAGTGGTCTTCAGCTTTGGTGGGCTTATCAAATGCTTTAGTAAAGTAATTCCTCATCTCTGGTATTATGCGTTTGATCAAAGGATAAGTCCTGCATGTTTTAAGTTATCAAGCACTTCAGTTGGAACGTTGAACAACAGAATCGATAATCATGTGACTCTGAAAGTGAATAGGCAAAGAGTTTAATCATACCATGTCTTTTTTCTCAGTTTGCTGAATTTGTCCAAAACAAAAATAATGCATGCTTGCTTTAAGGTTGTGGCGTTATATGCTTCTGACAACTCGTACATGAGGGGGACATTTTCCACTGTAATATCCTACAGAAGCAGATAACCAATAATTAAGCCAGCCAATATAATTACTACTAGTATAGAGATATAGATGCATATACAACTAACCTTAGCAATGGCGAACTCACAGAGACGTTTAAGTCCCTCCAATAGATACTGATCTGCAGCTATGAGAAGTTCTTGAGCAATCTCTTTACGAATATCCACAGATCCTGTATATATGAATCTACAAGGAAGCATATACCAGCACACAGTACAATCTGATAAGTTAGTTAATGTATGGCACAACACAACAGTTCCATATTAATTTTAGACAGAAAAGGGGAACATATTACCTCATCATCAACTCAAAGACATCCCATCGGATATTTGGAATTTCCACATCATTAGCATCTCTCTCCTACAACATTTAGTAAGTGAAAAATCAGTATAAATAAACGTTCATCTGTTTAACTCCACCTTTAATTCAAAAGGTAGTTAGATGCTTACCTTATAACCACCACCGAACATTGCACGAAAAGCATCAGAAGAAGCAAGCAAGCACATTCTATGTGCATAGAACCGTTTACCTTCATAGTAAAGAAGAATGCATTATGTAAAGGGAAAAGGTGCAATGATATTCAACAAATTAGTTAAATAGGGGATGGACGGGATTAGTCTATACCTTCAACCAAGAAGATTATATCAGACAAAGTCTGATTGTTTACATACTGCTCACCTAAATATACCTGAAAAAAAAACGGGCAATTATGATCACCACTAATATTAACAGGAAGAAACACTTCTCTATTTTCTTTTTATTTTTGCTTTTCTTTTCAATTAAATAATTCGACAAATAATTCATATCGACTCTTGAACTATGACATTACTAAATGGTAAATGTGTATAGTTTGCATACGACGCAATTATCCTGATATACAAACTAGTAGTCAAGCACTAAAAGAAGCAGGAACAAGTACAAAAGAAAATAAACCTGCAGGATTGGTGATGGAGGAGCAGCGTCCATAGGACATGGTGAACTAGCCTTGGTTGCTAATTTATGCAATGCAATTGAACTATCCTCTTGTTGCTTCAGAGTAGCTGACTCAAGAAGATCCAGCAACATCTCTAAACCTGCAAGAACAAGATTCATACAACTGAGCAACTAAAGCATTGGAGACTTAAAACCAATAGAATTGCTAGTGTAAAATATTTTCATTTAAGTAACGAACAATGATAAGAAATTTGGCAGCTCCAATCCCAGTACTTACCATTGTTATCAATGAAAATAGTTTTGCACTGATCAGGTGAACAAAGATGAGCAAGAGCCAAAGCAACTCGTCTTTGAACAACCTTGTCTGCACTCCGCATCAAATACAATAGATGGTTCAATATCTGTCAAGAAAAAATATTGATGAAATTAGTCATCATTCAACCAATTAATGGTTAAGAAAATAAGGTGAAAACTTACTCGTCCATGAATCTTCTCCTCCAGTCTTTTCAATGTCTTTCCCACGCAATCTTTAGTTGGCTACAAACACACAAATGATTAACATTATAATAAAATACAAATATTAAAAACATTACATTCAATCCCGATATAAACGTTTTGAAACCTAATAACTTTTCAAGACATTTGAAATAAAAATATAACCATTTATTTCAGTTTACTTAATATTTTCAGAAAAAAACTTTATAATTGGAACCCCATTTACTCATTTCATTCTGTTCCACTCAAACTAAACTTTACTACCACCTAACAGAGTGAATATCATGTCCATCTCTTGCCATGGCTCTCTTAGTTTTAGCTTTTGGGTATTAAGATGTTAAATGCTCTCCAAGCATACACCGGCGCAAATTGCATGTTACCCTAGTGGATAAAATTCTTAAAGAGTAATGGATATAATTCTTAAATTATCATATTAAAGAAGATGTGGTGGTAAATATAACCTAAAAATGCTTAACTTAGGTAATTTGAAATGGTAAATGACAATATAACGAATTAATTCGGATAAAAAGAATTCCTAAAACCAAATTTTAAAATCTATTATAATTAAAAAGCTTACTTGTATAGTGATTTCTCCGTCTTGGAGCTTTATGACACCTCCGAGTCTGATTATATCAGCAACGTTATCCTGCCAAAAAAAATTCACGTAAGCCTATCTAGATGCCTAACCAATGTCAGGTATGATTTGATATTAAAAAAAAAAATCACAAAAAAACCCTAGTAAAGCAATATGGACAAAGAAAATTAAGTGATGGACTGCACCTCATTATCTGCAAGCCCATAGAGAGCAAACGCAGCGTTATGTTGCAAACATATATTTTCAGAATCAAGAAGCTTGAGCAATGGCAAAACGCCACCACTATGAGCAATGCCAGCTTGGCTATGAGTGTCCTACAGTGTAAAAAACCGTTTCAGCACATCTATAATGAAGAATTCTTGCCTTCCAGCAGAAACTATCATACACTTGATTAAGAACATGATGTCACATAAAATATGGCAAAATAATTGGGTACAAAAACAAGCGGGAAAAAGAGTACAACACTTCAACAACAGGAAGTATTGTCGTAATTGAATAGACGTGAGAGTAGATAGCTATCATCGATCTTTTAAAGTGTCTGGCTTATACTTCTTTTAAACTCAAAAGTATTAGAACCAATTAAGTATGAAGTGAAATCAATAGCTAAATGCATAAAGCTGTCATGTAGTATCTTTGTAGTTAATGGATTCATCAAAAGAATATAAAAAAACCTGTGCCAATCTCCCAAGCGCAAAAGCTGCCATTTCTTTAAGCTGTGAATCTGTTGATTGAAGCATATCAATTAGTGGTCTAACAGCTCCTCTCTGAACAATGTGCACCTGCAACAAGTTTGAAGCATAAAGCATTTGATGGACGGGCCTATTTCACTGGTAACTAACTATCACAAACATATTTCAGAATTCAATTCTTCGAGGAAGCCTTAGATTAATGTACCTTGCAATCTGAATCAGCCGTGGCAAATTGGCCAATTAACAAGGCTGCTTCTCTTTGGCTTTCAGAACAGGGAGAACTGCCACCACAGGTATGGATGATTAAGATATTAGTAAGCAGTTAAATAGAGCAGGAATATATATAAAGAAAGCACAAAAATAAGACATTAAATTACTGCAGTGAAATAAGAAATCATGATTTTTCTAGCACAGCGAAATTAAGGAAAATTGAACATTACCTGAGCAATCCAATGACCGGCTGCAAAGCCCCAGACTGAAGAACTTCTTTCTTTATGGATGGGGAAGAGTGAACTAGATTACCAATGACACCAACCTGACAAACCCAGTTTAAGTAAGCTAATGCTGCTAAATATATAAATTAAAAAACATCACTTTTAAATGCAGTAGGAATTCAGAGCCAACCGCTTCGTAGTGTATAGTTGTGTCTTCTGATTGCAGCATTAGTACAAGGACAGGAAGACCGTTGCAATCCACAATCTGTAATTTAAAAGTCAAATGAATAAACGCACTAGAGAGCCTGTGAAATATCAGAGCACTGTAGAGCTTAACCTGTCGTTTATTCTCCTCATTTTTAAAGGCAAGAGTCCTCAAAGCTCCTGCAGCTGCTCTCTGTACCTTCACGTCTAAAATTCCAAGTAGATCGACAAGCAGCGGAATTGCTCCTTCCATTCTGCATATTGTACTAAAATATTAGAAAGTGAATAAACAAACACTGTTCAGAGACAAACAAGCGTTCATAAACATGTTAACCTGACACGAATTTTAATATTGGCATTCTCGTGAGCAAGATTAGTGATTGCATCAGCGGCTCTCCTCATAACACCATTAGCTCCTCGAGAGTTAATACCACATTTGTGCAGCTTTAACAAGGTCACAAGTTGAGATAAACCTCCAAGCTCAACTATGCGTTCTTGATACTCAGGCTGTAAACAACACAAGCAAGCAGCAACCGTCAGGGGCATTAACACTTAGTATAATGCACAAGAAGAAACTCATAACAGCGCCACGTAATATTCTTGTGAAGTGAACCAATAGAGGACCCAAAAACATGCAAAGGAAATTAGGTACAAATAAAGTCATCTAAAATTAACTTGGAGTAAAATATAAGAAAAGATAGGATGCTAGTTACTTGAATAGCTAGAAGTCCGAGAGCAAATGCACTTCCTTTCTCCACTTCATACTCATATGCTAATTGTGCATCTTCTAATGGTGGAGATGCCAGTAAACGTTTCACCAAGACAGGCAGAGCCCCGTTCTCCACAATTACACTCACCATTGTCTCTGTAAAACACAATTCAATCATAAAAATGAAAAACCAGGGAACAACAAACTTTGCAAATTCTATAATACACAATTATTCAATCAATAGACCCTCATCAAGTATGCTATTAACTTAATTGTGTATACAATACGCAGTTTTAACAAACGAACCAGCACAATCATCGATCCAGCCAATCAATTACACTCTAAGCAAAACGAATTAAGACGTTTCAGATAAACAAAACAGCGAGATGACAAGACATTTTAATCAAAAATCGCGTACGGATACAGAATCATCTACAGGGAATAAAAATATACCATTCTTAGCAAGTTCCGCGAGAGCCTGAGCAGCTTGTTTGGCATCTTCGGAGAGAGAGCATGAGGAGTCGAGAGCAGCGACGTGAGCTCGGATCTGTCGCTCCAGATTTTGATCAGTTTTAGACTTACGCAACTTAAGATCTGGTTTCTGCTCTTCGAAATCTTGCTCGAGCTTTCGCTTCAAGCTTCTGCGAGTAGTGACGGATTTGCGCTTTTGACGATTCATGGCGAATTGGACGAAGTGTAAAATCGCAGGGAGAGAGAGAGAGAGTGGAGGTGAGATCTGTTTGTGAAGCCGGAGAAAAAGGTTCTACGTTTAAACCATTTTGGTCGTGGTAGTGGAGGGAAGTACGAAATTTTAGAGGGAAAATCAATTACTCTTACCCGCCATTTTAATTCTTCCCGCTTTATATATGGTTGCTTATAGTAATTCTTTTTGGGTAAAATTTAAAATAAACCCACTAAGTTCTCAATTTTTACATAAATGATTCGAAATTCTTCATTTTTATTATTTTTGAAAAGAATATTAAATAACCACAGTACGCATGACAATTGATTGGAGTAAAACAGTAATAATTCACATTTAATTAATAAAATAAATTAAAATCATCAATAAACAGCTTGAGCTGAGATTCACGATCAAATTTTGAACATGAAGAAGAAAAGCAAAAGGCAAAAGGCACATTGGGAAGAAATAAAAATATAGAAAAATAAGAGGATGGACAGCATGATAAAGGTAAGGTTACTATGTTAACACCATTTGTTTCGTTAAAAAAAGAGATTTTTAGGGTGTATTTGAGTCGTTGTACAGGGTCAGACTCGATTTGTTTACCATAAGTCGAGCTTAATTTTGGTTTAAAACTTGCCAAAATTCTAATATTTAATATTTAATATGGGGTTCGAGCTCGACTCGTTAAAATATATTAAATAAAATATTATTTTAATATAATTTTATTAAAAAAATATAAATATATATAATATAATATGCTCGTTTAGATTTGTCCAACTCGTGAGTTTTTAATCTTAAGACTCGAGTCTTGTGGTTCAACACTCGACTAGTTCAAATTCAGACTTAGACTTAACTCGTCAAAAATTTGTTTAAATCCAAATTTAAGTTGATTCCTAACTGTTGCGAGCCGACTTGACTTATTTTCAGCTTTAAAAAAATGTGTGTACAAAAGAATTAAAAGAAATTTAATAAAAATAAAATAGGAAGAGATAAAATAATACGTGTCAAATGAAGTTATTATGGTTTATTTGAATCATACAACAAAGTTCTTTAAATTATACCAATGTTGGTACGGTGCGGATAATAAATATAGCATGTGTGTTGGGACTGCTTGTCATTATGAAATGATTATTGGGTAGTAGAATTTCAACCATATCCTCTCTTCATTCTAAATTTATATATAGAATAATAATAATGTATTGTTGTAAACTAAAGATAGAGGGAAAATATATTTGAAATTTCAACACCCAATAAGTGATTATTTAATAATTACAAGTAGCCTGAAACTTATAAATAGTTACCATTTTCATGAGTTTAGTAAAATATTTTATCTCAATATTAAAATTAACAGTGGAAGCTTACAGTAGAGGTCAAAATAAAGCTTTAGTAAAATCCCTCGTTGCCTATAGTGCTCGCTAGTAGCATGAGACAATCACGATAAATGTGCCAACCTTCAATATTTGAATTTACATGTAAAGTATTGGATGAATATTGGTACGTCGTCAGCAGTTCAATCAACTAAAATGAAATTACATATAAAAGCGGGCTAAATAAATTTATCCAAACTCATAAGGTTGAAGAGCACTCCTCTGAAATTTCTAAATAACTATATAATGTAAGAAATTATTAAAAAATGTCAACACCCAATAAGATATTTTAATTTTCAAATTATCACTATTGCATTTCGTTACAAAACTTTCGATACAAAAAGAGTGTAACTTGAATGAAAAGACAGTAATTATGATGTCAAACTATTCTCTTTTACTCTAAACTTATATTTTTTCTCTCGTCCGGAAAATTCATTTTCCTTCTAATATTCAAAATCCAGCTGACTCGGATCAACTATCATAGTACTTCCCTTGTTATTTATAATGGTAGAAAGTTCACAATTTGCACGGGTCAATGAAGCTATCAATCGCATCACTGCCACTCAAGAGACACGGGTAATCTAATCACCTCACATATTACAAACATAGAGATACTTCTTAATTCTGTGCAAGATCTCAGGATGGGTATACAAACACTAGAGACTCGAGTTAATCTACAACTTTATCGTCTTCCAATACCATATCTAAATCTTCAGAACCAATAAAATTCTCTATTAATCCAATGGACCATGAAAATATTACGGTTGGACGTACCTCATTTCTCTGATGATAATCTAGTTGCTTGGATCTCCAGAATTCAAAGGTGTTTTGACTATTATAGTATTTTGATAGACCAAGCCTTGATTAGTTTGATTGAATGCATAAATCCAACTTATTGTTGTTGACCAAAGATTTGGTGCTTTTGAATATGAAGATCATTTTGGCAAGTCAAGTAAATTGTGATGAGAATCACACCGACGTATAAAATTACTACCCACACCTTATATTACTGAACCTTTGACAAGTACAATCATACCAACGTATCCCATAAAGAAAATATCCAGCGCTGAAATGTGCGAGAAAGGCTTTTATTATAATTGTGATGAGAATTTCCCAGTTGGCTATAAATGCAAAAGAAAACTATCCTTGGTGTGATTGATTATTATACCGTGAATATTAATTCACTTACTAATGATACTCAATTATCTTCATTAGATCTTCTGTAGACAGATGATCCTCCAAAGATAAGCTTAGAGCATCTCTAATGGAATGTGAATTTATTAGTTTGCACATCTACGTGGACATTCTGGATTTTTTATTTAAAAAATCAACTTCAATGACAATGTGAATTTACAATGTGCAAGTGACGTGGCAGAAAAAATAATAGAGGGTGTGGAGTAGAGTTTCTATTTTTCACGTCCTAGTTGACGGTGTCAATCATCAATTTTAATATTTTAAAATTATAATTACCATATTTTTATTTAAATTATAAATTAAAAAGAAAATAAAAACTTAATTCTAATGGATTATAAATTAGGGAAATCTGAATAGACAATAAACACTGTGGACGATTTTTAATTTTTTTTCTCCAAAAATATTATTTTCGATACATCATTATTCACACCATCTATTTATTATGCCACATTTGTCTTAATTCACTAAACCCTGGAGATACACTTATAGATCAACTTTGCCCAATAACATAAAAATTAGAAGGGTTTATTGCAGGGTTTCAAGTCCAGACTTTAATAGACGACGATGGTACACACAATTATATTCAAGAACGCGTTGCTCGCTTTTTGAAACTTCCAATTATTACTTCTCCATATTTTAATGTCATGATTGAGAATGGACAATCCTTAATCTATAAAAGATATTTTCCACGTGTTCAACTACATTTGGATTTTGAACTATTTCAAATTGATTTTTGTATTTTCCAGTTCAAGACTCGGATGTTGTCCTTGGTGTCCAATAGTTACAACTGAATAACACTAAAGTAACTTTTATTCCAATTTCTTTGGATTCCTTACTTAAATTGAATAAGGATGTATCCATGGAACTAAACACTCTTCCTCCACATCGAACCACTGATCATAAAATTTACATATGTCCTGCTACTAAACAAATTAATGTGAAGCTCAATAAATACCCTTATTCTAACAAAAAAAAATGGAAAAACTTGTGACTGAAATGCTTGATAGTGGTATAATCCGACATAGTCAAAATCCAGTCTCTTATCCAACTGTATTTGTGAAAATAAAAATATAAAAATATGGCATGTGGTATTTTTGTGTGGGTTATAAAGCCCTTAACCAAGTTTTTTTTTTTGTGAGAGATCAATCTCCAATTCCTATAGTAAAATTACAACGAGCTACCCTATTTTCCAAACTAGATCTACGAGTAAGGTATCACCAAAACAGGGTCAATCTACGTGATATTCCAGAAACTACATTTAGAACCCATGATGACCATTTTTAATTTTTCGTCCTACCATTTGGCTTGACAAATGCCATTTTCACGTTTCAAGTCGTAACGAATATTCTATTCAAGTCTTAGTTCAGACGATTCATCACAATTTTGTGTGATATCATTGTCTACTGTAGAAACCCAGAAGATCACCTAAAACATATGACAATTGATGTCAATTGTTTAAGACAATATTCATTTTGTGCAAAGAAAATAAAGTGTAGCTTTGAACAATCCAAAATTGTATACATTGGATATTTTGTGTATGCCTCAGGAGTTGTGGTAGATGTTATGGATGTTAACAATTGTGGTATCAACCTCACATGATAAATATATAGTAACATTATAATCATACTGATGACATGGTCATTCAAATAGAAAAATACACAACAGCATTGGAGATGCTCTAAGACACCTGCATTTGTCTATCATTTACCTACGTAACCATAACTAGACCACAATCATTACATCACAAGCGTATTATTATCACATATCATACAACAATAACTTCAAATGTCAAGAATTACAACATAACTAGTTCCATCATTAGTACCAATCATGTTATCATCGACAATAATATCAAGTTCATTATTACTATTATGAATGAGTCAAATCATCAATGTCAATTCTTATCATCAACATCATCAATGAAATTCATCAACACAGTTATGTCCGATTTCATTAACCATTACCCATAAACAAACTTTAGAATAATCAAGATTTAAGATGGACCTTAATCCCAATATGAACTGAAGTTTCAATATGTATTAAAGTCCCAATACAATATGGACTGAAGTTCTAATATAGCCCCGTACCTAAACACATTATACATTTATGCCAAAGTCCTTCTCATCCATAAGCATTACTTATCTCTTTTCGTCTATAGCAAGTCTAAGGTTGTACGTTATTATTACCCAATAGTCATTGGGTCAATTTATTCAATGCAATTAGACCAATAATTTGAGTTATTCATTACCAAAAATCATCAATTCAATCATGGCAAATCATTATTAGGTCATAAATCACCAAAATGGTTATCAACTTAACACTGGCAATTATCTTCACTTATACCAAATCCAACTTTATTTAGCGATGTCATTACTGACATGGCATTTGGAACCAAAATGCATCAATTTCCCAACATTTCACAATATCGAAATCAATAACCAAGTTGTCCACTATATAGCAGACAAATATCATCTCCACCATTCATGCACCAATCTTCATCCATATCACCAATTATCACCGATATCACCGATATGCATCAATCTTCATTAATTATTAGCAATTTAATATTTTCATGAACAAATACTCTTATGAGGCCATACAAAGTTGTAGAATAGTTTTAATACAAATTCTTATCATTTATCATATAACATAAAGTAATCAACAAACAAGTAATGAGGGCTTAAAAGGAATTTTATGGACCTTTTATCCATCCAACAACAATTATGGTTTTTTTTTTTCCACAAGACCCTCCTTATTGGTTTCCTAAAGCGACTAACCAGTATACAGTCAACACTAACAATCACAATACCAATTTATAAAACCCATAACAATTTCTTGAGACCACATTTTAATTTAAATATCTTTTATATAATTTGAAATTTAAATAATAAATTAGTCTAATTTATTAACATATTTATCTTCTTTTTTAAAAAATTTATATTATCTTTTATTATTTTTATTTTGATTTTTTTAATATTTATATTTTATTCCATTGTTCTTGTATTAGAATTTTATTCTCTATATTTGATTATCTTTTCACTTAAAATTTTAATTTACTTTTATTATTTATTCACATTAATTTGATTTCCTTTTTGAATTAGAATTTTGATTTAGGATTTAAATAGATGGCTATAAATAGAATAACAAATTTATATGGGAAACTTTCATAAATAGCATAAAAGAAGATTGGATTAAGTTAATAGGCCCATGAAAGTTTGTTTTGCATTTATAAACTTTGCAAAAGTTTCTTTTCACCAAATGATTCTTTTGGACATTTTTACCCTTTTCAATTTAAAAAAGTGATATAATAAAATGAAAATTAAAAAACCAATTGAAAGCCCAACATTGCCCTCACTTAAGAAAAACAAAATTACTAATATGCTCATATAAATACAAATTCATTCAGAATGTCCTACTCATCCCACCACCATTCATTTACATAAATTGCTTCTTCACTCTCAAGCTCCAACTTTCAACTTCCAATGGTGGTGAGCTATATAAATTAATTGGCATAGAGTTCATGAAGGTGAGGTAAGAAGAAACTTCCACTATCATCCTTCTTCAATTATCAAGTGTATTTGTATTTGGGGTTATGTTATTTGATTTCTAGGGTTTATAGTTAATTTAGGGGATGGTGATTTTGGGTGAAGTAGATGTTTGAAGTATCAAAATAGGTTGAAAGTGAAGTGTTTGATGCGACATTTATTGGGTGTAGCTGATTTTGTTTGAAATTTTGGTATTTGGTTTCAATTGTTTGTTGTTTTAGTTGGTGGCAATAGTTTGTTCGTGGGTTTTAGTTGAAATTGGGGAAATTGAAGTTCATTGCTAGTATTGGTATTGATCTTAAGGGATTTGCATTTGGTGGGTATTATTGGGCGTAGGTTGATTTTTATTAGGTTTAAGCGTGATTAGAAGTAATGAATTTAATTGGTGTTGTGTTTATTTATAATGGTTTTTTTTATAGGGTTAGTTATAAAGGGAATCAAGGAATTGTTTCCATGCTTCCTAAGGATGTTATATTTAATCAATTAGTAGATAAGGCTAATATGAAGAGGTCTATTGATAGGAATAAGTTTAAGTTGAGGTTGTTTTATTTTTTTTTTAATATTCCGGATGGTGGGAAGCTGAGGATTGAAATGATAGATGAAGATGATATAGGTTATATGATGTGTCAAGAACATAAGTTTGTCTATGTAGAAGAAGTGGAGATCAACGTGGATGTACCGGCAACCAATACGAACAATAGAATACCCGCCGATGTCGATTTTTGCGATGAGGATTTACATGCATTAAATAAAATCGGTATTTTAGATGCATTTGATTATGTTTGCAACGAATTTTGATGATGATGGATGTGAAATGGAAATGGAAATGGCTCATATGTCGAAAATGTGACATGTCCGGCCATTCGGTTGAAACGTGTGAAATTCAATCGGTAGCATCTTCCTTAGGCAGCATCAGTGCAGTACAAAGTGTGGCTCTAGGATCATTAAAGAGACACCGAGTCATGCATTGCCAACGTTGCGGTGGGGCTGGTCATAACAACCGAACATTTTCGCAACTGCATCAAACTCTTGTAGAGTCTTAAGCAATTTCGGATCCAAATGAATGCTCACAGAATAATGTTGATGAATTATGAACTAAATTTTGTTTGAACTTATTTGGTGTCATGGGTTCTTTAAATTTTTTGGTATGAACTGTTTTCCTTGATATTTATAGTTCAGTATGGATTGGTGAATATTTGGATATTTCAAAAACATATTGATGTAATTTTAACTAAATATTAATGTTATTTCAGTTGGATAGTGTTAATTTTAAGTGAACTATATTAAATATGCGTCTTAGGTGGCCAGTGGTTTCTGAAGGCCATTTAAGATATATTTGGCATCTGTCAATATTTGTTAAATAGTAGTAGAAATGTGTCTAAGGTGGCCACTGTTTTTTGGTGGCCATCTGAGAGGCATTTGACTACTGCCAAAATTAGTATCAATGGTGGTAGAAATGCTTCTCAGGTGGTCACTATTTTTCGTGGCCACCCGAGTGGCATTTGCCTACTGCCAAAATTTAGAGATATTGTAATAGAAATGCATCTCAGGTGGCCACTGTTTCTGTGGTCACCCGAGAGACATTTAGCCACTGTTAAATTATTATCAAGTGTGGTAAAAATGCTTCTCAGGTGGCCACCATTTTTGGTGGCCACTTGAGTGGCATTTGGCTACTGCCAAACTTTATTTATGTGTTAATAGAGATGCTTCTCAAGTGACCACTATTTTTGGTGGCCACCTAATAGGCATTTGGCTACTGCCAAACTTTATTTAAGTGTTAATGGAAATGCTTCTCAGGTGGTCACTGTTTTTAGTGATCACCTGAGAGGCATTTGGCTACTGTCAAATTATTATCCTGAGTTGGAGCTTCACATTAAAAAAGTTACATTCGTCACGGGAATGTTTGTATTACATCACATACATTCTCGTGTTGGTGACAAAAATGACCATAGAATTAAACACTTTATAATTATATGATATGAAAGACTTTAATCTATATTATATTAAGATTTAATATACATTAGTTGATAAAAATCGATGAGACAACAATTTTATTGAAGTATTTAATCCATCATAAATGGTTTAAATCTGTATCACATATTATATTTATAACCTTCACACGGGTTCATTTAAACTTAGAATTGGTCAATTCTTCATTCTCTGTGGATTATTTACTGTATGTACTTAAATAACTACGCTATATGGAAGTGCTTCACTAAATTAATTTGAGTCCAATTAGAGATATGAAATAAGGGTATAAAGTATTACAATGGGAAGTACTTAGCATGAGATTTCATTCTCAATATGTATGTACTTAATTTTTTAAGGTTGAAGTGGTTAAATATAACTAATGAGATATTATCCCTTAAGTTTTTGTTGATGAGACAATAATTTTATTGAAGTTCATAATCCGTCATAGATGTTTTAAATCTATATCACATAGTATATTTATAACCTTCACACGGGTTCGTTTAAAGTCAGAAATGGTTAGTTCTTCCTTCTTTGTAGATTATTGGTTGTATTGAACTTATTTAACTAATTTATATAAAAGTACTCCACTAAATTAATTTGGGTCTAATTAGAAATTTGAAACTAGAATATAAAGTCCAATAATGACAAGTACTTAGCATGAGATTTCATTCACTACATGTATGTATTTAATGGGTTAAAATAAATTCAAATTTAGATGGGTTGCTTGTTCCTTCATGTGTAGGAATCGGATAAACAATTAATTTCATTTTTTATTTTTAATTTTTATTCTCATATCAATAAATAAAGACAAAAAATAATAAAAGAAGAATAAAACAATGATGAGTAAAATTTAAAATAAATGAAAAATATCTTTTAATTATAATCAAAGAAAAGAAAAGAAAATTAATATAATAAAAAAATAAAAGTAATAAATGTTATTTTAAATTCACATAAACAAAATTGAAATAATTTTATCACTTTTTTTATTGTAAGAATATGTGATTTAAATTAAATTTTGTGTTATTTTCTTTAAAATAATATGTTTACTAGAATTAATAATAAATATTTCGTTGATTGGTTTTTTAGTTGAAAATTTTTTATTAGTCATTTAAATGTATAATTTTGAATATATTAATGATTGGCTAATTGTGATGAATGTTATGATATATTAATAATTGGCACCTCAGGTGGCCATCCTGAAAACATGGTCACCTCAACAGCCTTTATGCACTGGAATGTCAGATTTAGTTGGATCATTTAGAATGCTCTTCAGGTGGCCACAACTATTTATGGCCACCTGAGAAGCGTTCAGGTACTAGAATCGTTGGATTGATTATGTTGGATAATGCGCCTAAGATGGCATCTCTGAGCGAGCTTCACTACAAAAGCATTGACACACTGTAATTTCTTAAATTTAAAGTGGAACTGTGCGACTCAAGTAGCCAGCTCGAAGTAATGGTCTCCTGAGAAACACATTCAACCTATAGTCATGTACAACCATATGAATATTTGCCACTCAGGCAGTAAGACATAAATCATGACCACTTGAGAAGCAAATAGGATCTGTGCTACTCAAATCATTTAATTTCGTCATTGCCAATCAGCTGACCACTTTAAAATGATGGCCACTTATGAAGCATTTTAAATCTGTAATCTGAAATTCACATCATTAACACATTGCCACTCAGATTAACCTGAAATAAAAACCATTCTTGCATACAAAAGTTTAATTGAATTTAAACACAGTCTTACATAAAAGGCAAAAATTGGTGATATACTAAAGGTTCATAACTTATACACCTAAAATCCATTCAAAACAAATCTTCTTCTTTCATACTTTGGTCGTTCTCCTCAACAACAACTTTCTTACAGTCCACTACCATTACGAACATCTCTTGAAAACATAACCCATCCTCACTCTGATTAAAAATCCTAATCTCCCTAGCTAAAACCTTCAATATAAGCTTCTCATAAAATACTTGATCTTTTCCAATACTATGCTCTATCAACTAAAAAAAATTAGCGAAATGGACAACGGTGAATAAACTTACTCAGATTATACTTGTGGATAGGGCCATTTAGGAGATTTGCTAGGACATTAAGTTTACACTTGTTGTTAACCTGCCGCTGCATAATTTTCCTAAGAGCATCCCACCTAAAATTCGGAATGCAATCAACTTAGTCATCATTTAACAAATTTTCATTTTGTTAAATTCAATAGATCGCTATCCCTAGAATAATACAAAACTTGCAAAAATACTTCAGCTTACCAGTTCTCTAGCCATGTAGATTTCACAATGATACACCAGTTAAGCCTTTATATACCGATTATACCTGCATACAAAAAATATTTAACATTATTAATCTTCTCTGAAACATCAAACAATATGCATTTTCAGGTTGCGTTAACTATATGGTGACCACTTAATATTTTAAAAATAAACCTTTCGGATGACCTTAACAATGGTGTCCACATGAATGGTATTCATCACTAAATCACCATAAATGTTTCATGTGAACTAAACAGCTTGGTGGTAACTACAAACGTGTAATACAACACATACTTTGAACTCAAGAAAACATAACCAAATCAAGATTGCAATATTATACAAAGAAATACACAATTAGAAGCAGTCTTTCAACCAAAATGAAAAATCAAACAGCATAATAGGAAATAGAACCAGTATTTCAACCAAATACAAAACTCACACAATATAATAGGAATTTGACGCATATCACACACCAATAACAACAATTATACTACAATATACCCCAACATACATGTTTCATGTGACCTTAACATTTTGGTGGCCACATGAAACGTGTAATACCAAAGACTTCTGCTACTGGCATTTTTTACAGATTGAGTCTCAAGTAGGTTCATTCACTCCATTGATTCAATATATATTTTATATTTCTTCTACCCCTTTATTTATTTATTTAACTAGACATGTCTTAATATAAGTTCTACATTAAGGACATGTATGATACAAGAATATGGTGAATGGATGGAAAAGAAACAACAACGGATGGGTTGGGGAGTAAGGTTTATATGCTGGGTTTGGGTTCGAAAGGAATCCGCATGTGGGCTTTTAGCCCATTAAACTCTTAGGATCTTTTTGGTACCTATTGGATTCATTAAAAAAAAATTAATTAATTTATTCCATTTATCATTTTTCAAAACAAAAACTATATGAATTTGAATGTTTATCAACCTATTCTATTAATACCGAATATTATAAATTTATTATATCTTATCTTATTTTATGTTTACCCACCAAATTTTATCATTAGATCTCATCCAATCCTCCATCACATAAAAGAGTTTCTCTGTCACTACGTTTTACTCGTTCTAAGTTTGACTATCAATTGCCATATGTGTCTGATAGCGAAGCGAAATCAATTATCTGTAACAGGATATTAATGTCGCCTCTTGTACTGTACTAGTGGTGTTGGTGATGTGATGGGCCCTCACAGATCTTTGTGGGCTACAACCAAAACCCATTACAAGGCCCATCTCCACCCTCTACAACAAATCAAAAAGTCATATCAAATCAAATCCGAATCTCATCCTACCCTACCCTACCCTATAATTTAAATTACAATTTTTTTTTTTTGTTATATTAAAAACAAAAACTAATTTATCTTACGTATAATTATTTGATCCACTGCCTATTTGTAATGTCAAATAACAAGTTTTAGAACATTTATTTTTAATTTAATATATGAGTTCTTTACAACTATACTATAAATTTGTGCTACTAAATATTTCTACGACAATAAAAAAGAATAAAAATTGCAGAATTAATTCCAAATTGCATCTAGTAACTAATAAGCAAGCATCAAGAATTGCAAATTGTAGTTTAGAAGGTTCCTTGGGGTTTCTTATATATTCCCAAAGCACCGTCCTTAGTTTTACACTCTATTCTGTTTTACTTGATTCCCTTCTTCAATTTATTTTATTTTATTTTAATTTTTAGTATTTATATCACTCTCACAAATAAACGACAAAGAAACAAAAATAAATAATAAGTGAATCACATTTCACATCTATACAAGTGCTTCCTAGTGCTTGTCTTCAACTTCGTCTTCTACTCTTACATATCACTCCCTCACTCTTCAATTAGATTAATCTCCACTTGCTGACTTACTTCCACCTTAAATAGACAACATGAAAATGTAGTCAATGCTAATTATACGGCAATAATGTTGCATCACTTACTCAGGTTTGCCAGTTAGGTTCTATCTGTCCCTTCCTATACAATATTTTTATTTTTATTTTTTTTTTAAATCCAATAATAACAATAAATATTACTAAGATTCATCTGACGAAACACTCACGAGAAGGATCCGACCCAGTTCAGTGTTGTGTGTGGTTTATTTAAAACATAATTTTGCATGTATGCCAAGTGTGTTAGTAGTAGCAAAATGAGGACCACCAGATACATTTGCTCTTGTGTTTTGTTGCCATCGATCAATTAATTATGCAGCAGATGGTATTGAGAAAACCGGTGGGTGTATTTGACAGACGAAATCAGATGCAGAGGTTAAGAGAGATTCTCTCTCGAAGGTGGAGTCCGTGATATAATTTGTCTTATGTTGCAGTGAATGAATGAAAGAAGAAACAATTCAACAATCAAATCAAATCAAACAAGAGGAGACAATATCTCATCACAATCGATGCATACAAAATACGCACGTGTCTGCACCCTTCATCAGATCTCAATTGCTTTTTTCCTTTTTTAATTGTAAAAATTGGCGATATTATACTTTACCAACTTTTTTATTTTAGTTTTAGAGTAACTTTAAAATTTTTTCGCTTTTAAACTTTTTTTATAAAATAATTATAAAAATAAACTTTTCGAAAAAAAATTTAAACATAAACTTCCCGAGCAGACAAAATTTTGTTAACTTCCCCGTGTGTAATACCAGAAAATGATTTTTCATTTCCTGTTATTACACACTAGGAAACTGACTTTGATTTTTGTCTGTTTCTTGGTCTGTAATACCAGAAAATAATTTTTTACTTTTCGGTATTATACACCGGGAAACGAAACTTCAATTTTGCCTATTTTTCAATATCTAATACCGGAAAACTGCTGTGTATATTTTTTTTTAATATTGAAGGGTAGGATGATCATTTTGGTCTATTTTTGTAAAAATAAAAATTTTTAAATTTAATTTTATAAAAATTGTAGTATTAATCTAAAAATATAAATTTTTTTAATAAGAACTTCACAAGTGCAGATGACCATTTTTAATTAATTAGTACTAATTAATTACTAGAAATAAGTGAGAAAGTTGACTTTAAAATCTCGTGTATGATCTTTCATGTAGTCAATTTATTTGGACTACTTATAGTCAACTCGCTTTTTAGAATCTCAAGCTACTATTGCATTAAAATTAAAATTAAAGTCCATTTTCATACCTCTCACGTTTATCCCCATTTTTAAAGTAATATATATTATAACGTGGAATATAATTTATTTTTAAAAAATTTATAAAATAACTTTTTAAATTTTATATCTAAATCAATAATCAAAAATTAATTTTGAATTTATAAATTTTAAAAATTAATTAAAATAACCAGTCATTTTATAAATTTTAATATAATTATAAAGATATTTATATCTACCAAAGTTGGTAAAATATTATGAAAAAATATTCGTGAAGTCATTAATGATGAATATATAAATTAATTTTTATTATATTTTAAATTTTATAAATTTGAATTTTTATTAATTTATTAAATTAATTTAAAATTAAAAATTAAAATTTTATTTTTTTTAATTTAATATATATTTATTCATCTCTTAAAAAATTATTAATATTTTATTATTATTCCAGCTGGATAAATTTGAGGAATGGTGTAATAAATTGAAGTTGGTTGAATCCTATGGCATATATACATCATGTATGACGTTTGAAACAACACATTAACCATGCACAAGAATGACAACCTACTCCTTATAATTTACTAAGTACATAAGTAAAAGCCGACATAAACATTAAAGACCTTACTTGTCCAATTTATTTCAATGAAAAAAGAAAAGACATATCTTGACTAATTGAACATTTAAGTTTGTCTCGCCAATTACATATCCCATAAAGTCATTGAATGATATTTAATGGTGTGACTGAATTAAGTGAATAATGAAATAGTTTCAACTCAAAAATGTAACTAGAAAAAAATCACAAACAAAAATCATCAAGGAAGAGGAGATAATGTGAATTTATTGCTAACGATACTGTTGTTGTGGTTGGTAGCTGATGCAGTACCTCTTATTTGTACAAATATTTTTATGTATTTTATTTTTCTGATTTGTATTGCAGTGATATAATGGAGACATTTTTGGCTGCATGTACAAGTGGTCTTTTTGCCTCACCTGGTTTGTGAAATTGAAAGTAAGTACTTTAAAAATATATGGAAAAATAAATTTAAAAAATTAAATAAATAAAAAAATTAGTATAAAATAAAATTTTAAAAGATAATTTATATTTTCTTTATTCTTAACCAAATATCTCCTATATAATTTACTATTAAATTTTTTATCTTAATATGTAAAGAAAATTATTCACCTTAAATACATATTTAGTATATACAGAATAGAATAGGATGAGATGATATTATTTATTATTAGGTGTTTAGAGTGTGTTGAGATAACATATTTAAAATTACTTCAAATAGTAAAATTTTGAATGAAAAAAAAAATACTTTTAATAATTTAAAATCAAATTAAATTAGTATTAGTGTATAAAATAAAAGAAGAATATAGTAATCAAATTAAATAAATTATAGTCTTTTGAACTATTGTATTCTACTATTATATCATTTACTCTTTTTATATTTTTCACACACTACTTCTAGTGTAAAATTCCTTATGTAAAACGGTTTGGATTCTATTAATAAAAAATTTGAACATAAATTTTGATAAAATTTTCTTAAACTAATCTAGGTAAACCGTTTGAATGACTCTCTAAACTAACATAGATTGCATTAGTAACAAGAAAATATTTATGGTTATAAGTAAATAATCAGTATAATAGTTCATGAATTATGATTATGAAATTTCATCCCTATTCAAGTCAAATTAGTTATGAATTATTTGACGTATCACATATTAACCTATTCAATTAACTAATTGCACATTAGTCAAATAATATTAATATGAAAACGTTTAACGGCGGGTATAAAGATCACACAAACATTAAATAAATAAAAATAGTAATAAAAAAATAAAATTTTAAAACACCCAATAATTAAATAAACTGCTTAGTTATGGTAATCTTATGGTTATCTTGTAATTGAATGTGAGAGAATTTTATTTTATTATTTCAAATTAAAACTCCAAAAGAAAAAAAATACCTCGAATAACTTTTCTTTTTTTATATATAAATTATTTCGAAAAATATAATATATTTCTAAAATATATCTAAAATCTTTAATCTAAAATTTTCAATTTATAATTTTAAAATCAAATAAAATAAAATAAGTTGCAAATATTAAATAAATTTTATTGAGATTTGACTTTGACCATCACTTAGACTTAGGTTTGGTAAATTATATTTTCAACCCATAAATATTTAAATTTACATAATTATCTCCAAACAATTTACAATCACAAAATAAATCAAATTAATAATACAACTTCAAAAAAGTTCTAAAATAATAAATAAAATAGTGTAAAAAGAATATATATTTCAATCACAAAAAATTGTTGATGATGATTGAATTGATTGACTATATTGACTAAATTCTTTTAATTAAATTTAATTCTTCAATATATTTATAGCCTGATTAACCTCAAACGATTTAATTTTCAAATTCTCATCCTTCTAAATACTTCGCAACCATTACCATGAGTCACAACTGCACCAGACAGATTTCTAATCTCTTCAACATCTATAAACAATTCTTCATATGAAAAGGTCTTTAAGAGTCCAATTATAGACAATCCACTGTAACTGAATTGTACCAAATTTATAACACCTTCAACGATACCAGATAGACGAATAATATATATTACCTCCGTCCTATTATAATAATCAGAAATTGTGATTAAAATTTTTTTTTTAAATATTATTTGTCACGTTAGATTCCAATACAATAAATTTTCTGGTTTTTATTTATTTCTTTCTTCATGTATTTAACACTTTAATATAATAAACAAATTAATGATTGTTTTTAGAGTTAAATAAATAAAAGATATATTAATGTTTGTTTTTTTTTTTTTTAATTATGTGTTTTTTCCTATTGTAACTATTAATATGGAACGGAGGTAGTAGTACCTAAAGAAAATCTCCACTATTCTCTCTCACTCCCGTGTGAACAGTCATTTCGTAATTAAACTGCCAATTATTACGAAGATTAGAGAGCTTAATTTGATCACATTGTTTCACACCGTTCAACATCCGATTCAGATGCCTTTCGTAAAATGAATATGAAAAATGATGGTTTCCGACGTGAATACAATGGCAGAATCGTGTGAAGTTTCAAATACTAACCAACTTTGGAGACTAAATTGAAAGAAAAAAATCTCCTGAATGTTTAAGCTAAAATGATATCCATTTTTAAATAGATAAATTCGTATTTCTAAACGGTCAAAATAGTTTTCGCTGAAATTCTATTACCTCACGAGATTTATTTGACAATATTTTAAATTATATATATATATATATACACTATCATGTACCTGTCTAATTATTAGACAAAATTTTGGAACCCAAGATTGGAGCACGTATAATCAAAGATGACACGTATATGCTAAATACCTTAGACCTAATTAAATGAATTAATATTAAAAGTAACTTCGATCACACTACTCTCCATCCGTAACTTTGGTCTTAATCAAATCGATTTATTAAATCTACGTAGTCATAATCAATTCAACGAAACCGATTGCCCACCAACAAATATTAACACAAACAAACACCTCTTGCTTCCAATAGAAACCATTCAATCAATATTTAATCAAGCTTAAATTCTAACCAACCTTCCTAATCATGATCCAAAAATCAAACCAATTAATAGATTTAGAGTAGTAATAATACCCCGTAACTACCTTCGCTGAACCACTTCGATTATCTTCAAACAAAGTTTAGTTCTATCGAATCTGCTTTACTAAAAGAAGACACACTCACTGTGTCTGATTGATTATTAAGAAACCATTAAATTAGGCAAAAAGCCTATCTATCTAAAACACAACAGACCCTACCACCACCACTACTACTTTTGATCTTAATTTGTTAATGTTGATTGATTTTGGAGCTTAATATAATCTGATAGAGGACAAATCTCTGTTGACAATGTTGGGCTTAATATATTTGAATAGTCCCACCACTAGTGGTGTATATTATAGTTTAATAAGTCACGAGTACTATAACTACAAAGAGAAGAGTGTTGGTTTTTCTTTTGGGACAAAAGTATGTGTAAGGAAGCAAGCAATAGCTAGTGATATTAATAAGATTGGAGGAGTGCACGAATTGATATAAAATAAATATATACGTGTATTTATGTATTTATAACTGAATTTGCTTTGAAGAAACATATTGAAATAAAATACTAAAATATAAAGATAGACACGTAAAAAAGTTGATAATTAAATAAGCAATTAATTTTTTTATTTATTTATTTTTTATTTATTTATTTATTTTTTTTTTTGTGTTAGTGTAGTGTGGCTTGACTTGCAAAGAAGCATACAGTAATATACTAATAATATCAGAACATTGAGCCACGTATTGAGATTGAGGGGTTAAAAGTTGGGTTATTTATTTGATTGAGGGGTTAAAAGTTGGGTTATTTATTTATGAGTTTATTGGATTTTTAGATCATAAAAAGTTTACTATACAATTATAGGCCACTTTTGAAAAGTTTATAAAATTAAATTTTGATTTTCACTCCATAGGCCAATCACAGCTGTGAGCGTAATTCACAGACTGTGAACATAATTCACCGCATCTGTGAATTGTAAAGTTTCAAGAGTATTTTGAAAAACTTAACTTATGTAGTGAAAACTATAAATTTTTAAAAGTCTGTTTTTAATATTTATTATTAAAAGTACGGGAGAGAGTAAATATTAATAGCATTTTATATATGTATTGTAATGTATGGTATGGTATGGGTTGATGGATGAGGTGGGGCCAAGCGTGAGGGTATGTTTGTAATTAGACGGCTTCAGGTGAGCGTGAGCCGATCGGGAGTCGGACATCATGCAGTTTTTAGTCGAAGGAAGAGGGCGTGCCGTACAATATTCAGAAAAATTACGTGAATGAAGTAGTTTTAAAGATTATAAAAGTAAAAAGTAAAAATGATAGAAAAAAATTAAGTAAAAATATAAATGAATTAAAATAGATTACGACATTAGAGTTTTAATTCTTAAAATTAATAATTTTTATTAATAAATGGTGAATTATATATATATATATATTTATATTTGTATACGATAATATAATTAAATATAAAATTTATAATAATTGTATATTTATTGATTTTATTTAATCAACTTTTGCTATATAAAAAGAGACGAGAAATTAGCCCTAAAAGTAGTCTATAATTCATAAATGGAGATTGAGAAAACAACCATTTTCTCATTATCTCTCATGGATATATAAATCTAAAATTAGTTTGAAACGTGTGATGAGTGAATTACAATTAAGTACACCGTAGTCATTTGCTCAATGAATTTGCTCTTAATATGTTTAATGAGAAGATTGATAGTTTAATCCATCTTGTAACACAGTGGTGGATGAAAACTTTTATCCGGAAAAGGAAAAAAATAGTCCAGTTAAAACTCTTCATAGTGATAGTATTCATAATTAAGTAAATTTTTGCATTTGAACTCCATAATAGATCGACTAAATTATTTGGACTTTGTATTTGCTTCATGTCATTTGACTATTATTTTTAATCTCAATCTCGTAAGTATAGAAGAATTTGAGGGAAATATATTTAGTCCGGTCTTCTATGATATATCCTCCCAAACTTGAGGATGCAATCACATTATCTTCAAATATCACAATTGGCCTATTTGTAGTTCGAGAGACACCACACAAATTTTGGATATACTGGATAATTGATCATAACTAAATATATTAGCGTTCGGTTTTATGTAATGCAAAAATCTCAGCATGATTAGAGAATGTACCTACCAAAATTTGTTTCGCGGATCTCCAAGAGATCACAGTACCATTATATGTAAAAATGTAGTCAGTTTGAAAACGTCCTTTATGGTATATTTGAAAGGTGTCCAACACCAGCATAAATAGTCAAACCCATAGATTTATCTAAATTCGTAATAGAAATCTCAGATCTTTCGTTCCCTTTACGTAACGTAAAATATGTTTGATTCTATTGCAATGCTTACGAGTTAATGCGAAATTATATCTCGTAAGTAAATTCATAGCAAACGAGATATCTGATTTCGTAAATTGGGTCATATATAGTAGTGCACCACTTGCATTCATATATACTTCATGATTGAATATCTGTTCATCGTATTCTTTCAGATTGAATGAATCTTCCTTGAGATAAATTGTTCTAACAACCATAGGTGTACTTAATGGATGGACATTATTCATATAGAATCTTTTAAAAGTTTTTTTCACGTACTCGATTGATAAACCAATGTGCCATTTGGTTTATGTTTAATTTCCAGAACAAGATAATATTTCATTTTTCATAAGTCGTTCATCTCTAACTCTGTTTTCAAATATTCAACAGTTTGTTTGATCTCTTTAGAAGTACCAAACGTGATTTTTATATATATACAGTCAAAATCTTTATAACGGCACTATTTGTTTGACAATTTTTTGGTTGTTATAACGAATGGTTGTTATTCGCATATAACGACCATATGAAGGACATAGATCTCACTTGACTGTTATAAATCCATAATATTTTTTTTTAAAAAAAAAAACATAAGCTCTAGATAAAATATGGATAATTTAGAATATTTTTAAAGTTCAATTTATTCAAATACGATGGAAAAAGTCTACAATAATAGCTTGTTTGGAAGATTTCAATCGCTTACTAGTAATATAACGCTTGAATTGAGAAAGATTTTGGTCCAAACTTTCAGCAAAAAGAGTAGTCAATTGCCTTTCCTTGAAAGCAATCCAATGCAGAAAAACCATGCAGAGTCTCTTTTGTCAGACGAGAGACTCCCTCATAGATCAGCGTTTCGGATGTTCTAAGTTTTAACGTCTCAAATTGTTTTCATGAATTATTTATAGTTATGAAATTTTTCAAATTCAATCATATTCATTATTATTACTTATGCAATATTTTTCTTCCTCGTTTTTAGTTATTACACATTAACAAATTCTTTTATCGGTTGAGGTTAATTATAACAGTTATTTAAATTTTAAAATTTTATATTATTTTATTAAAAAATAATGTATTATATTTAAGTATGCCATTATTGAGGATGAGTTTTATACAGAGTATTCTATTCAAATAACGGTTGTTGTTGTTATAGAGGATTAAAATAACATATAAAAAATCTGTTTTAAAAGAAATTCAGCTGTTATAGAGAATGACAGTTATAGAGGGATCTAACTGTATGTATATATATATATATATATATATATCAGAAATTCATTTTTTTCATTTCGTTTTTGAATGAAAATCCATTTGTAACGAACTAGTTGAACACATTATGATGTTTGAATTATAAGTGTAAAAATATTTCGTTTATTTATAGAGTTCAATTATGTTTGGGTTGCTTATTCCCAATTTTCAATCATGTTTGTTTCTACTTTCTTCCGTACTATGTGACTCATGATCATCATATCAAATATTTACTACTGTGTATGGAAATAGAGCATCAATTATATTTTAAGTTCTATTCCATTGATGCGCGTTTTATCCACGCGCGAGTGCACACGGTCCAATCAAGTAGTAACAATCCATGAGGATCAATGACCAATGCTATTCACTATTTTTAAATTGGTTAAATAAAGTAAAGTGATTAATATAAATATCTATTTCACATTTTATTAAGTAAACTAATTAAAAAGTAATAAACTGGTGTACACGCCAATTAAGAGTGTAAAGGTTCTTGAGTAATCTCGTTTTTAATTATAGCAAATTAAACCACAATGAAATTTTAGAGTTCATAAGAGATGAACAGAAGATAGTCAATTAATACATGAGATTGAGAAGTGAACGAAAAGGAAGCAAATGAGTGAAGTGAAGTGGAATGGCTAATGGAGGAGGCGGCCGAAGTTGCAGTTATGAAGATGGAAGCGACGAAAGAGGAGGATGGGGTGAGATAGAGGTGGAGGCAGAGACGGTTGCAGCAGAGATGAAGACGAAGACGAATATGATGAAGACGGATGAGACGAAGGAGGAAGATGAACGATGGTGTCAGCAAGATTAAGGAATGATCGATGGTCATTCCAAGGAGCGATGAATGCGATTTTAAAATTTGTTGTGTTTTTTAATTTTAAAATTATTTTAATAGTTTATTATATTTAGGGATAAGAAAGTCATTTCACATTTAAATATAATATGAAATATATCTGGGCGGTATTTTTGTTACTATTTTTATTATTTTTTTTAAAAATAAAAATATCAATACAATCTAAATATAAATAAACTTTTAAAATTATTAGTTTTTTAAAAATTTCAAAATAAATTTATATTCCGGACTCATGATATTATGGAATTTTTCCTAATAATAATAATGGCACTTTTGTTATAAAACTTTACTGATACTAACATCTCAACCCCAATCCCCAACCTCTACATCCAAACTCCTTCCCTGATCCATTGTAACTTGTTTGATCCAAAATTTATTATCCCATTCTGGAAAAATATAAGCAAAAGTTTTCTCCACAATATTAGCAAAGATGTAAATCTTGTCTTAACCTACGTCTCCATCATAATCCGCTATAAAGATAAGACTGGTATATTCTACCTAACTAATAAAGTATTATATCTCACAAAGCTCAGAATTTGGGGGCAATTAAAAATGCAAAAGGCTTAGAAGATTGGCCTCTCCTTCCCACCTACCAAAAGTGGACGACGAAGACACTCGGAGCTGCTTGCTATAAATGATCATTCATAAAGAACAAAGTGCTTTCCTTTTTCTTAACTTTTTTATTTTTATTTTTATTTTTCTCAATTCATGAAAAGGCACATAACTATGGATTTTCACTCAAGGGAAGGGGCCCTTCATGTTGTTTTTTTCCTTGGTTAACATTATTCACTGTCACATATGCCAACACTACTACAGTTGGATCTCATAATTCAATTCACTTCAATCACAAAGTTGATGGATGAGAGGAGAGCAACCTATACCAAAATAATTATATATGGTAACTATATGATATGGACAAACGATAAGGACAACTCTCAGATTTAGGGAATAACAGGCCGTCAATCGCTTATTATGAAGTGAAATTAGATGTGTACGTTTGTCTGCACCTTTGTGAAACTAGATCGAAATGTAAATTAAAAGCAAAACGCCATCACTTCACTTATGATGAGTTGTCAAAATGTCTATCTAATTTACTTCTTCCAATAACTTGCCAATTCTTATAATTAAAATTACCGGAGTGGACCACATCATTAATTAGATTGTTTTGCTCGATGATATCACACCACACCCACTCTTTCATGCATTGACTATATCTAATTTTATAGATTAATCTGAAAAACATGGATAATGGAATAAAATTATTATTAGCTACAGCTACTATTACTTTACTAAAACCAGAGGTTGGTTATCATCACTTACAAAAGGCTTGGCTTGGTTAACAAATGAACAAAAAAAAAACAAAAGAAACTAAAAATAAAGGAAAGTTAACGGCCGTTAGCAAGAGGGCTAACGGAGGATTCCTTACAAGGACTAGGTGGCAAGCTGGTTTTCCCGGAAACGACAAGGCGATCCACGAAGCACTCAATTCTCTCGCCGTTTGTCTCCGTCAGTAACCGTTTCCCGCCAAACGGTAACGACTCGACACCTCTTTCTTTTAACACTTCTTCCTCCAATCTCGGGCCCACCATTCCCTCACTCAGCAGACCGTTTGCCTGCAACCAAAACTCACGCCGTAAATCACTCCCCCATTGGATTAATGATTTTTATTTTTTCTTGCGTTTTCCAGGCAACCAAACAATATGAGATTTAAGAATTAAATGTACCTGAATTCTGACGTAGTCAGTGCGGTTCCAACAAAAAGCGTTGCCTAGCATCTGGTCTACGGTTTCCGAGACTCCATCGAGGACAATGTCAACCACTGATGACGTGGAACACTCGCCGTTATGACTTCGTTTTCTCCCACTCGTCATGCCGTTACCTAGAGAAAGAACCAGGAGGTCCTCCACGCCGTTAACAGACGGGAAATCGCGCTTGTTGTGCAAGACGTGAGTCACCGCTGCTGCCGTCGGATTATTCATCACCAAGCCGCCGTCAATGGCCGAGCAACTAGTTTTTCCGTCGACGGAAGTAAGAAAGAACGGCTTGAAAAGGCTAGGCGTGGCGGAGGTGGCGTGGCAGACCTTCCAGAGGTCGAAGTTGAAGCTCGGAGATTCGGAAGCGTCGGCGCGGGAGAACACAAAGGGAGCCGAACTCTTCAAGTCGAAACAAGGCACCAGCAGTGGCTTACACGTGTCTTTCAGAGTCAGCACTTTACCATCATCTCTCCTGAAAATTTCCTTCAAAACCTTGTCCATACTCTTACCGGAGAATCTCCTTCGCTGGCGAAAAACTCCGGAGAAACAAGTCTTAAAAAGTTGAGAGTTTCTTTCAGCGATCAAATCCACAGCTTCTCTAGCAGTAAAAAGCGGCCGACCGGCGCCATCATCGGAAGAGATCATGGCGGCAAGGATAGCTCCGATGCCGGTTCCAGCAATAACATCGAAGAAATCAACGATTCTAGCAAGCGGATCGCCGGTTTTGAGGCGGATCTGGTCCTCGAGATGGATCAAAGCAGCACCGGCAACAATGCCGGTAGTTCCACCGCCATCGATGGTGAGAAGACGAGTCTTCCTGGTATTGTCATAGTGAGAGAGCCATTTCTGCTCGAGTTTGTTGAAGATCTCGAGAGTAACCTTACTGAGCTCCATGTCAGTGACACAGAGCGAGGGAGAGAGTAGAAGAAGAAGATATGAGTCCGTGAGAGGTGAGAAGAGGAGAGGAAGGGAGGGTTCACGCTTTGTAGATGAAAGGCAATAAATGAGAAGGAAGCAACATAAAACGCTCTTCACAGACACAGTGGTGTGTCTTTTGAGTTAAAACCGCAAGTGAAGTCTGGAGGAGGAGTTGGTTATATTATATAGTAGAAGTAGTACCACTGATAGTACTAGGCAGGCTCTTTTAATTAATTAATTAATTATTTTTAAATTTAAATAATATATTAATAATAATAATATTAATATTTTTCACTGTTGGTTTGGTTTGGTTTTGCTTGTTTCCGTGATGAGTCATACTCATACGTGAATTGACTGTCCTTGCACGTGCAACTGCGCGTGTCGTTATCGATAGACGAGACTAGAGAAGCGCGAACCTCGGCTCGGCTTATGATGCCTTTAAATAAGCTGTCTGTTTAATCTCTCATTCTGTCGTCTAAGGAACCACCCTCGAAATTGCAATTAAATAAAATATGAATAGTAAATAAGAAAAGTCATTTCATGATTTGACATTTCCTTTCAGAATTTGGTAACTGTGGTTAACACTTGAGAAGGTTGAAAATTGATGATGGAGCATAAATAGAATATCAAGTACCCATTTCAGTGTCAATTATTATAGAAGGTACATAGAGGTGCTGCCAAATTACATTATTAAAAAAAAGGCCAAAATAAAAAATATAAGATAATTATTATTATAATTATAAAAATAAATGATAATAATTAATAATTAATAAGATTATTATTTATATTATAATAGTTTAGAAACCACTTAATTTAATGTACCAACTTTTTTCATTTCCAACTAATAAATTAATCATCTCATATTTCTTTTCAATCTATTTTTTAATTTACTAAATAATTATATTTAATAAATTAATACAATAATGGTCAAAAAGCTTAAAGCCTGTGGGGTGCACAGTTGTGAGAGTAAGGAAAATTTTTGTAATTTCAAATAATATAATTGAACTAGATTAATTAAATTATTATATAGTAATTTTTGGGGATTGAATTATTTTTAAAAATTTTGATTATATTTTTAAGTAAAATTATAATTAATATATATATATTTTTGGTAGTCCATAATTTTTGGTGGCACCATGGTTTCTTATGGTTGCCTATAGTATCTCGTGATTTTTGATGGTAACACCTAATTTTCTATGATGTCCTTATAGTTTCTCGTGTAACTTATCGAAATATATGATTTTTCTTTTTCTAGTGGTATCACATAGTTTCTTGTGTATACCATTAGGATCTACGTATCTCGTATTTTCAATGATTTTCCGTAGTATTCCCGTTTATTTAAAATGATTTAGGAAAAAATGAGAAATTTAATAAGTTAATAACCAAGATTAATTTTAAAATTAATAAAAAAATATTTAAAATGTCTATTTTGATTAGCATAATTAACACATTCAACAAATCTTTTTAAATTAAAAAATAGATAAAGATAATAAGAATGGAAAATAAAAATCACTTCAAATAAATAATCAATACTAATATATTTTATTATCAGAAAAATAAACTATGAGAACATATTTTGGTTGGATAATAATAATAATAATAATAATAATAATAATAATAATAATAATAATAATAATAATAATAATAATAATAGGATAGGATAAAAATGTATAGAATGAAAATTTAGTGAGGAGGTAATCTCATCAATTTTTTTGAGATTATATAATCTTATTAACTAAAGACTATGTTTTCAAGTGAGATTATTTAGTTGAGTGAAATGATCAAATGATCTCTTTTAGAAAAAATAAATATTAAGTAGATGACCTTTCAAGAGTAAAATATTTGTGAGAGAGAGATATGAATCAATATTCTTTTTATAAGGGTCCTTATTATTAGCTAATAAGTAACACAAATTTTAAAACATATTTCATATTAATAAGTAACACAAATCCTAATTTATGTGAGAATATTTCATCTAATAATAATAAAAAGTATAGAATTTATAATAAAATTCCACTTAATTTGTATGGTAGTATCTCATTTAAATAAATAAATAAAAAAATTCTAAAACTTATGATAAAATCTTAACTAAATTAAGAAGTTTTTTCTGGACCTTATTTCGCATAATATTTCATTTTTTTTCTCTTTATTTTTTAGTATAAGACTTAATAAATTGTTACCTTAACTCAGAATCTATCAAAATTTCTTGTTTTTTTTCTTTATAAATATGAAGTATGATTTTTTTGATTTCTAGACATATGAGAAGTTGTTTTTGGTAAGAATTCTCTTCAAACCTCCACTAGTTGCATCCTTATTCAATCTTCAATTTTTTCTACAAACTTCTTCCTAAGTTACATGTTTAGGAATTTGGAAGATTCGACCAAATTGTCTTTCATATTTATATTCATTACTAATCTTTTTCCACCATAGTATGCTAATTTCAAGTGCGCTCAAACTTGGGTTCAGCTCAAGACTTGCTAACCTTTTGGTAATAAAGCTTGAGGTTGGACTTGTTTGCTGGGAATTTTCTTTTTATAGGCCATAAAAAGTTTACTATACAATTATAGACAACTTTTGAAAAGTTTGCAAAACTAATGTTTGATTTTCACTCCATAGCCCATTCACAGCTGTGAGTGTAATTCACAGACTGTGAGCGTAATTCACAGCATCTATAAATTGTAAAGTTTTAGGGGTATTTTGGGAAACTTGGCATATGAAGTGAAAACTAAACTTTTAAAAGTTTGTTTTTGTATGTTTTTCAAAACAGGCCTATAATTGTATTTTGAACTTTAAAAAGCCCATTTAAAAAATTTTCACAATTATTTATTTCAAAGTTTGGATTTGAAAAATTATTTATTTCTAACTCTGAATCCCTATTTTCTTATATTAGAAAAATCACTTACTCGAAAGTGTGAATACTAGAACTCATTTTATTATTATACTCACCTTGACCAAGGATTTTAGAATAAGGTTTCTAACAAGAAACACTGGGATATCTCTCTCATCATTAGAAGTGACAAATCTTTGCTGGTCACTCACTTATCCTCGAGTAGTTTGTGTTGTACTCAATAATCACCATATAATTAAACTGTTTAGTCTACAATGATCTCAAAATACAGGATCCGATGCTTAAGATACTTTACAGACCTCAAATCTAAAGATACTTGCATACATTGGTATTATGAGATTTAATATTGATATTCAGGTGATTTATTTATGAGTAATATCATTGTAAGTCATCCAATGAACTTATTCAAAATAAACATTCACATGTCTACTTTATATATTATAACATTCACATGTCTACTTTATATATTATACATATGTATAGTTTAATAGTTTAATGAGAACTACTTTTTAAGCCGTGAAGAAGTATAATACATGCTTAGTCTTGCAACATTAGTGATATCATGTCTGTGTTACATTTTCAACTCAGGCTCAAAACTCTCTAGTACCACATATGCTCCGAGAGAATACTAAAAGCTTAAAAAGAAAACAATTGAAACAACTAGTAATGAACTGATTGCATAGCAAAGCACTACACCTTGGCTGCATGTCAAAGAGAAAATTAGTGTAACTAGAATATAAGTAATGTTAGAGTATATTAATAATTGTAGTAAGGTTTAATGTATCAAATGTCCAACACCTAAAATTGTGTACATTATTAATCAAGTAGCTTAGAGTAGACACTGCCATTATTGTTTTTATCAGCCCATCATTATTATCAAATCAAACCAAGATTCCATTCTTAAACCCTCACCTGCTCCAGAATTTCTTCATTACATTCTTCTGTTTTTCCTCATCTAACAGACTTTTCAACTTCACCTACCAAGATCAAATTCCAACACACTGCTTTTTCATTATCACCCTTACTTGCCTCTACTTTTAGACTTGTTTTATGTTGCAACTGTGTTACTTTACAGTCAGCATAGCTAAACACAGGTAACAAAGCACCAGCCTCTTAGCCACAATCATTAAACAAATTAACAAATTCAAACACCTCAGAAGATTTAAATGTCATTCACATTACACTAAAGAGATTAAATTGTTCCGTCCAAATAGTTTCAAAAACAATTCAACATATGCCATGGCGTACATGGCGATATTAATAGTTTCATCATAAGGTGAAGGTTCCATCTACTAAGACGGCACAGAAATTATAAGCAAAACCAGACGCTAAACAATGCAAACATAGACCTATCTATGAGCTTGAACCATAGATGACTATTGTTTCTGAAATCAAGGCATGACAATATGGACACCTGCATACTGCACTTCTGCAATGATTCTTATTGCAACCGGCACATAGAACTTGATGCGTGCAAGGCAGGACAACAACAGAGGCTTCTTTCTCCTTACAAGTCCAACAAATTCGACCACCAGCTTCCTTAGAATTACCCTGCTCTGATTTAGGCATTAATGAAGATAGCAGATTATGGAGCTCTGCGGATTCTGAAGACAGCTGAACAGAAATTTCTTGCTCAAGTTTTCGCACAATGTTTTTGTGACGCTGACATTCTATCCCCCTTTCCTGCCACATCTGCTCTTGTTTCATTCTGAAGTTGACCTCATCTTTACCCTTTAATCTTAGTTCTTCTTTCACACGGCTGATGGCTACTTCTTTTTCTTGCATTTGGCATCTCAACCTCACCTGTTATACATAAATCCTTTCTATATTAACATTTTTGGGATCAGCACTAGTGAAAGGATCTCACTCGACAATGCTTATGGAGATTGATGTGCCACTTGATAAAAGTCAAAATTTACCTAGAATATTGCCACTTGATTCTTCTCATGAAAGATTGTATGTTATAGTAACAAATATAAACCGTTTACGTGATAATCTTTTACCACACCAGTAAATAGACCAACTGTTACTATTATAAAACACAGCTAGAACTTGCCTGCAGCATATTTAAAATTTTCAACATAGATTAGATATCATAGATCTGTGCATTAAGATTGGCCATAGGAAAGGTAAAAGTGATATCCTTTGTACTTGTTGGTGGCTTTTGAAGGGAGCAAAGCAATTAAGTGTTAAGGATATGTAGGAGATTCAGATGTCATATGGGATGTGCTATGACAAATTGCATCCATAAGGTGGCAAAGGAAGTGCTACGGAAATCTAGGGGTAGACCTCCCTGAAAAGAAACTTGGTGGTGGAATGATGAAGTTCAAAAAGTAATTAGAAGTAAGAAGTAAGAGAGATGTATGATAAGGTGGCTACAAGTGTGAGGACAATTGAAGGATCTACTAAGGAATTCCATATAAGATTGGTCTTCATCAAGGCTTTACTCTTAGTCCTTATCCATTTCACAATTGTGATGGATGAGTTGACTAAAGAAATTCAAAGGAGAGTCCCACCCTGATATAGTTCTGGTTGATGAAAGTCGAGGTAGTATATCATAAACTAGAACTATGGAGGCAAACTCTAGAGTTGAAAGGTTTTAAGTTAAGTAGAACGAAAACTGATTATATACATTGCACATTTAATGATCTGAGAGGAGGAGCAATAAGGGTTCTTAAGTTAAGAAGAATGAAAACTGTGTATACACATTGCACGTTTAGTGATCTGAGAGGAGGGAGCAATAAGGGTTCTTTGGATGCAATAGATATAGAAGCTTCTAGAAATTTTTGATATATTGGCTTGATAATGCAGGGGAGGTGATATAGATGAAGATGGATCATAGGATTAAAGCATGCTGGCTAAAGTGCGAGAATACAGAAGTACTTTCTGATGCTAAACTGCCACTAAATTAAAAGAGAAATTTTAGAGGGCTTCAATCTATCCAGCTGTGTAATATGATATGAGTGTTGACCCTTTAAGAGACAACATCTACACAAACTAAGCAAATATGTTGAGATGGATAAGTAGGCTTACAAGGATGGATCCTATTCGTAATTAAAAGATTCCGGATAAGGTAGGTGTAATACCAATAAATGAGAAGGTACGTGAAGGACATTAGAGATGATATGAGCATATTCATCATATGCCTTTAGAGGCTCCAGTGCGTGCATGAGAGGGTATTCAAATACCTCACACTAAGAGGGGAGACGTAGACCAAAATTGACCATGAATTTTAGAATTTAGGTCTCAAAGACAATCTATATAAAAATAGAGTAGAGTTGAAGCGGAGAATTCAACCCTAATTGAATCGAGACAAAGGCCACTATTGGTGGTTGTATTGTTTTGAAAGTTATTGGGCTATCACAAGAGCTGTTTAAATATTTAACAGCCAGTTAACTCAAGTGATGATATAATTTAGAAATCAAGATATGAATCTACTATATAAAAAAGATAAGAAATAACAGACCTCTATATCTTCTTGAGCCTTGTTGAGGCTAGTGATCTGTTGCTTCAATTGCAAGGTTGTATTTTTCATTTCAGCGGTCTCTTCTTGTAACTTGTTATTCTGTTTCTCCAAGGCCATAATCTTCTTGAGGTGTTTTTTTTCCTTCTTCCTAGTTTCCAAGCATAATCTATCAGACTCAGAGGCATTCAACTTGTGAGCCTCAATCTCTGCTCTTATTTTCGCATTTCCTCCTACCAGTTGAACAACAAACACATCTAGACGATCAGCTTCAGTTTTGGCATCTCTAAGAGACTTCTCCATCTCATTCAGCTTCTTTATTCTTTCTTCTTTACTAGCTAATTTCTGATCCTTGGTCTGATGGCCGTGTACCCTCTCCATTATCAACTCATTGATTTCGATGAAAACGCTACTTATCTTCTCAGCTGCTTGAATCACTTTCCTTTGCGCCCATTCTTTCCGTTCCTTCTCCTCTTTCCCCACCTCTTCTATTTGATCAACTAAACTAAAAATAATTGCAGTCTTAGAGTCAGCCAGATCATCCTCCTGACAACTGTAATCATCAAACACATCGTCAATCAAACAACATTCATCCCATTTAACCCCATTTATTGTAGGCTGAGAATTACTCTGACTCGCTACTGGTGGTTCAATACTGGCCTTCATGCTTGTGCGATAAACAGTTGCATAATCTGCAACATTCCTTTTCAATTGACAGGCTAAAGAAGGTGTTAGGTTGAACCTTTTCAAAGACTTCAAATCCTTGTGCAAAGAACCATTTTTGCTGGAGCTAGAGCCCTGCGCAACCTCACTGGAATCCAGTGGCAGAGTTTTGGCTCCAGCCACACCAAGATTGAAATTGCTCAAGAAGAGACACCCAAGGGCCTGCCTTTTAGTCAGCTCCGGCCGACCTTGGCGAAGCCAATTGATCATCTTTGTGAGAGAATAGTCGATCATTAATCTCATATCAGCAAAATTCTGCGTAGCACCATCAAGAACCTGACGAGTATCAATATAATTGATCGAGTTCTGCACAATGTTATCCAAAACATCGTCTCCCCCAAACACATGGCCATTCATCAATATGGCACTCAGAGCTGTATCATGATCATAACCAAATGATAACAGCTTCGCATGGGCTTCCTTGTATAAATCCTCAAGTTTCTTCGCTACAAACTTTTCCATTTGGTTATCAGAAGCAAGAAAATCAGAATAGCTCTGACCTTGGTTTGATTCCGTTTTCAGTTTGTTGTTGGCATTGCAGCTGTGCTTGTGTGGTAGACGTCTTCCTCTAATTCTGAGCCGATGTCGACAACCAGCCATTTCCAGTACACGTATGTAATATCTATGAAATCAGGTTCAGCTGATTATGTTAAAAATGATATTAGATCGTTAAAAATTTCAGCATATTACCAGTATCATAAATAAAGAAAATCACTACACAATAACATGTTTAAGAAAGACAAAAAAAAAATATCAATACTCACCTAGAATTGATCCAGTGATATCACAAGAACTCAGATCTGGTTTTAGAGGAACAAGATTCTTCTATGAAAGATATGAGATAATACTAATTGATTGAAAAAATCTGAAGGGGAGAAAAACACTGCACATTGAGAATGTATCAGGATATTTAGCATTGTTAGACTAGATTACCATATACAACCTGCTAATAGCACCAAATTAATTAATCATATCATTAATACCTCATTATGTTTGTTACCAAAGAATCAATGTTAAATTACCATTTCAACCACAAATCACATATGCTAAATTGTCTGTTTCTTATAAATTTTGAATCTGGGTCCTATTCTTATCCAGACTTTCAAAGTCCCTCTCAAACCATCAATCACTAAAACTAAATCCATTACATCCACCCTTTTGTCGGGCAATAAAAAATTTATGGGTTTTCTTCGTCTTACATGATCAATTTGGACTCAAGACTCTGCAGACTATCTAGGTTCGTCCACTTCCGCATGGATTTGAACTCAAATTTTCAAAGTTCATTTTGATAGCAGACTTTAAAGTTTCCATCCACATTTAAATTACATTAAAAAAATTATAATTTTAAACCTAACAAAAACTCACCCACCGCAATTATTTATAATTTTAGAATTATTTTATATTATATAAGTAACTTTTTAAGATTATATTAATATTTTAAATTTATATGTAATAAGTGGTAAAAATAGTATTAAACATGAAAAAAATTATTTATTTTAATTGGTATGGACCGGTGAGGGTCCATCAGCAAATCTGAGTTGAGAGATCAGGTAAAAAAATATACGAACCCTCGGACATATCAGAGCGAACCGGATAATCCCTTTTGACTGTACTAGTTATCCTGTTTTGGATAATCCATTTTGACTGTACTAGTCCTTATCCTGTTTTGGTCCAACGTTCTGTCCTTGGACATATCAGACCTAACCGGATAATCCATTTTGACTGTACTAATCCTTATCCTAATCATTATTTGTGAACTACGACGCTAATCTCCGTAAAACCCATATTTTAACACTTAAAGAATTTATTTATGAATTGCCTAAATTAAAAAGGGCATCATCATTTTTATTCATTTGAAATTAGGAAAGAATCTAATCACAACAAATCAAATCAAACTAAAAGAGAAAAGCATGATTTAGAATAGAAAAGGGGATTCTCCCCAAACTCTATAAGTAAGGGTCCAAGATCACCCTTTTGCATTCAAAAAATACTCTGTGAATACGCCAGAAAAGCTTAGTTCCCGTCCAAGAAAAGATCTCCATAGAGATTGTTGGAGTTCTATTAGCGACTTTCATAGTATATTTCTTCAGCCCTACAATTTTACCTATTCACACTAGAGCCTTGGCAATTTCACTTGAAGCTTTTTATCACACACAAATGGAATCTGTTAGAAAAACTCGGCTAGCTCTAATAGCACTTGTTGAACAAATGTTCCGGACAGATAGAAAAACAACTATGCTAACCAGAAAAATGAAATTAATAAACAAAGAGTAGACATGGAGAAAAGGAGGAAAATGGAACTCACAGATAGGCAAGCCCTGTTCTTTTGCCACTCAGAAACCACCCTTCTTTTGTCCCACTGACCTTTCCACAAACTTCTCAGAGTACCACCAGCTCCCAACATGAGAACATCACTCACAAGCCTAAAAAAACATTAGGATGAAGCTTTCATTGACACCATAGAAAGAGGACCCGGTTGAAGCAATTGTGACAAGCTTTTTTTCAGAAGAACACGTGGAGAAGTAGGGTCCTATATGTTACCAATTCAGCCAGCTCTAGTAACAACAAGAAAAAAGAGAGGAAAAAAAAAAAAAATGCATCCTTTTAGAACAAAATTTTAAGCAAGCAAAAAGGCTAGCGATTGAATATATGAAACATAATTATAATCTTATCTATACGACAACAATGCCATAAGAAGAATAGACATTATGATCTAAGTTTAGAATCTGACTCATAATGGAAAATATATAAATAGAGAATTTAAGAAGGTAGATCTCCGAACTTATTTCACTTTATTCTATTATTGAAGGAGATGATTACATATTAAATATTTGAAATTTCACAACTACCATTTATAGTATCCCTGAAGAAAAATAATGATGAACAAGAAGCCACTATCATTTTTATCTATAGCTTGTTGATTTAACTCTATTTATCTCAAGTAACCATCCGATTCAAAATCTAGAAGTTGAAAGGAGCTGGGTCAATATTTAGAACACAGAGATTTGTAAAGAAAGCTCAAACAATATGTAATATTAAAGAGATAAAAGGTGATGCCAGTCACAATATGGAATAACAGTCAATACTATTACTACCCCAGATACTTCTCCAGTTTCTACAATTACAAAGAGGTGCCAATCGACATCACATCTCGTTGTTTACTAATGATGTAAAAGGAGGAAGGAAAAAAGAGTTATTCTCATCAAATTAATCCAAGGCAAGTGTGTAGGAAGAATAAAGACTCCAACAAAATCTCAACTGACTAATCACCACTAAAGAGAACTTTTTTGAAGTCCAAAAGTTTGAATAGAGAATGCAATATTGTCGAAGAAAAAACAATAATAGGAAGTCGAGATACAAAGTTAATTTCAGCAAGCAAGGGTGGTGCATTCAACATTGACAGGTCGTGGCCAGATTAGCTTAATAATAACTAATCCTATAGTCTATAGTAGCTACTGCCACAAGATTTCATGTTGGTAATTTGCAGTTCCATAGTACAATATTTGATTCGCAAGCATGGTGAACTTATATTATTGAACTGATTGAGGTCATTCCTATCAGCTGAACTTATGCACAAAGAGTTGAGAGAATACTTGATGAAGCTGCTTGAGTGCCAAGGGTTGAACTACAATTATGAGACAGATTGCCTAGCCACATAGTCTTCATGCTTTACCTCCTCCGCTACAAACCTCAAGAGGAAGAAAAAACGGAAAAAGAGAATTTTAAGCAACATATTTGTTATAAACTGGAAATAATTGGAGTAAATCTTAACTAAAAGTTACATATAATGCATGACATAAAAAATAAATGATTCTAGTCAATCATGCTTTGTTCCAGATAAAGCATCTTACAGATCCACAACTACTGCGCATCAGAACTAATAAGCAATATAAGGGTACCAGAAGTTTTTTCGATAAATTGCTTTCACACAAGTACATATACTTAATAATTTAATAATAAAATCCTATAAAAGCCCTAAATCTAAGATACAAAATACGACTTTTAATATTATCGAGCAACTATGACACCATGTTCATAACTTAGAGGCATTATGGTAGTACAGCAAAATAGGTAGGCCTAAGAAGTTATAGTACTGTATAAAAAAGAATTAGAACTTAATACAGAAGGATATATAACTTACTGTTAACTGGGCAAGCCACAAAGTAATGGCATGAAATATGAATCTACGAATTCATACCATAAACCTGAATTGATTTTGGTACCAAGGCCTGGCAGGACGGGCACCTACGTCCCACAGTCTTGCTGTGATCCTTATTGCAACTGGCACACATAATTTGATGAGCACAAGGCAGAAAGACAGTACAAGATTCTCTTTCCCCACACACTGTACACATTCTGCTGTAGGTTTTCGCAGAAATATTTGCTGACAGAGATGAATGCGGGAGTGAGGTTGCTGATAAATTCCTTTTTGATGTTTCAAGTTGTGATTCCGAGCTCGGTATAGATGGAAAATGGTTAGGAAAGGAAAATTCTGATTCAAGATTATGAATTTCTAGTTCAAGTCTTCGAACAATGCCTTTAAAATGCTGACAATCTACCTCCATCTTCTGTTGCATGGCTTTTCTTCTCCTACTAATCTTGATCTCGACTTCTTTCTTCAATCTCAGTTCATCCTGTACTTGATTGATGCTTAATTCTTTTTCCTGTAATTCCTGCCTCCACCTTGCCTATAATGAGAAGTCACATCACATAATAATTTTATATTTAAATTAAAACAAAAAAATTGTTAAATGCTGAAGGAAAAGAAAAAAGTGCACGTAACGTCTACTAGCAGGTAAACTATCAGTAGTCAATCAAGCCCTAATTTAGTAAAATCAAAGCAGAAAAGCTAATGGGTTCTAGTGCACATTAGAAGTAGTGGAGCAATTATAAATCCTTCAACTCAATGAAAGATGTGAGGTTCAAATTACAATTTGAAAACATTGCTTTTGAGAAGTCATCAGCATAAAATATGTTCGCATCATGTAGGCAAAACTGATTAGAATCAAAATACTACACTCAACTTGTTCACTATTGGCAACTTAAAGACCTATATGAGATTGAGGAATTCAACAATGTTGATGATCAAGCAGATCACATAGCCTTTGTCTAGAAGAAGAGGGAGTAAAAACTTATCATTTGGACTCTACCGTGGATTGGAAGAGGAGAGTGAAGGCAATGCAACCACGGCTCTAAATTACAAAGTGCATTTGCTGATATGCACAGAGAAGAAAGTTGTAAACAAGTGATGCTCGAATCTAACCAAGACTCCAGGGAGATCTTGGCAATGGTGGTCAAAGGAGGAGGTGGAAACCAACATCAAAGGAAACCTGGAAGGCTGTGGTGTGACTTCTGTAGGACTGGCCACAGCAAAGAGACATGGTGGAAAATGCATGGGAAACACATGGATTTGAAACCCAAATCAGCCCCCTTTAGGGAGTTTAAAGCCAATCAAGCTACTGCCAGTGAAGGAGAAATGGAGCTGTTTCAGTTGTTTCAAACATTCATGACAGAAAACAACAGGTAGCTACTGAATCTGTAACAAAAAAAGGTGCACACAAGCTAAATACTCATGCTAGTAAAAGAGAGACACCTGTACATATGACATTTTTGTTAAGATTGTTGATTGGTAAGTAACAAGAGTACGAGGTACAGGTACTGGTATTGGTGTTAAATGCCAGATAAGTTTACATGAGTCGGAACTGTTTGTCCAATACGGTATGTAATGTAATCCACTGTCAGTGGAAATTAATGTGAGATAAGAACTGTTGTGTCCAATTTGCTAATGGTTGTTGCATTTTACAGGACTTGATGACTGGCAGATGATTGGAATGCTAGAGGTGAGTTTGGGTTATTTCGTTGGAAATTGAACCAGTCGGCAGCAGTAGATTAGGTCAAAATAGTGGGTGAAATGGTTATTTAACTCTAAGGAAATTAGGAACAATAATGACGTCATCATCTTATGCCACTTTAGGTTAGGACACCAAGTATTATGTATCTTGAGAAATTATTTCCGGACTCTATTTTCACAATAAAATATCAGTTTCCATTCGATGTCATATTTCTCGATTTTCAAAGCATTCTAGAAACTCCTATCCATCTCAAACACCATAAGTTTTGCAAACTGTTTCCATTAATCCTTAGAATGTTAGGGACCATAATAGGCGACTAATATTACAGGATCAAAATGGTCTGCCTTGTTTATAGATGATCACCGTAGGTACACTTGGGTTTATGTTTTAAAATAAAAATATGAGGTAGCTAAACATTTTAAAATGTTTTACAAAACTATTGCAGTTCAGTTTGAAAGTGAAAATTCAAGCACTGAGAATAGATAATAGGAAGCAGTATTTTAACTTAGTTTTAAAAGATTTTTTTATTGATTGATGAAGTCTTATCAATGCTCCTATGTGGATACCCCACGACAGAGTCGAGTTTTGAAAAGGAGAAACACTAGTTACAGTAAAAAAGGGCATAAGTAGAAATTTTCTTAAAAATAACCCGTTTGGCGGGTGTTTTTTTAATAACTTAAAAGTTTGGAAATAACATCTATTAAAAATAAGAGCCGAAATAAATAATTTAAGGTTATTTGGAAAATTAAAATTAAAAACTCTCATTATCTTCTTTTCTTGGGGCCTAGTAAGTGGATGGATTTTGATATAGAAAAGAGGATCATAGGTTTTATTCATTAAAAAAATTAACACTTAGGTTATTCACTGTAAAGATAATTATTGTTTGGCAGCTCTTCTATTCCTAAGTAACTTATTAAAAAAAATTAATAATAATAATAATAATAATAATAATAATAATAATAATAATAATTTGTCAAACGGGCACCCCTGTTGGGGAGAGGTGTTAACTACATCTTATCTCGCTAATAGGTTACCCTGTATTTTGAAACACCTTACAATTTCATTAAAAATTGTGTTCTTGAAAATAGATCCTTCACAGAAATCTCACCTACGGTGTTCAGATGTGAAGATTTTGTGCATGTGCACTCCAAACCTAGAAGTAAACTCAATCCTAGATCAATCAAATGAATATTTATCGGTTATTCTTCCACTCAAAATGTTATAAATGTTATTCTCCTACTCTTAGGAAATTCTGTCTTTAGATGTAACTTTTCATGAAAACCGAGCATATTATCTGAGCGAGATCTCTGGTCATACCATAAACTTTATTGTTATTTTCAGACATTCTAACTGTCCTAATCAACTTGGAAACTGATCCATTAATATTTAGTTAAATTGTTCACTCTAAAACAGAACCTAAATCATGTAGCCCTATCAAAGACATAGGAACTGGACATAAGACAAACACCATTTGAAACTGAGAGAAACCTTATTGTGTACAAAAGAAAGAGAAGGCAAACATGGTAAAAATTAACCCGACCATCACTTAATAAGGTCAAGATTTGAGTTCTAGTAATCAGGTTTTCATTTGAAAGCTGAGAAGGAGATAGAAGATACCTCAAACACAGAAGAACAATTTTCAATGGAACATGATCTATCCATTCCAATTGCTCTCTGTAAGGGAATATGAACACTCAGTGAGAGACCACGAACCAATATCGGACTACCTCTCACACAAACGTCTCTGCGTCAAATAGGTCACTCGTTGAAAGATGGGAAGAAAATCAAATTCCTAGGAATATTTAGGAACCCCTACAATCATATTTGAGTTGCAAGCTCTTCAATTGAAGAAAACTTGTGAATTGTGGATAAGGAAGCTTTTTAATGAGTTACTGGAACTTCATAATCAAATGGTACTGTATTATGATAACTAGGCCACAGCCAGCATGACTAAGGACCCAATCTATCATGTGAGATCAAAACATGTTGATATAGATCAACATTGCATTAAGTTGATGGGCAACTACTACTGGAATTACAGTATACCAATGGCAAGTCAAACTGCTGATATTTTCACAAAAGGAATATGTAGACAATAGTTCAAAGTTTTGAACTCAAAGTAGGTTGATCAATTCTACAGCCTAAGTTGAGGGGCGTTGAAGATTATAATCGTCTCTGTTATTCTAGAAGTTTATTTTCACTTTATCTTTCTTTATCTTTGTTTAAAAGATGTATTATCAGTTGATAATAAGAGTTATTTATTAGTAGGTTCTTATCCAGAAAACTAGTGATTGAGATTAATAAGGTGTCTATCCATAAGGCTCTTAGTTAGTTTAGGATGTATTATAAATTCAAAGGCTTCTGAATATTAAATAGTACACAGGCTACAACTATTACTATATTTATTGGTACATAACTTCCTAGTAATCCCAAAGACAAAAGTCTCATATCCCTAATAGTGCTTCTACTTATAACAAAAGCGCAGAAGTTTTTCAAGCATAGAAACTTGAAAACATTCTCAGAACTCTTCATAGGATGTTTTTTCTAAAACAGAATCCAACATAGTAGGTCCCCTATGTCAGTTTACTTTCTTTTCAACCAACCAAATTCAGCAGATCATCAAATTTTAAAGAGTGCATCACCTGAAATTTTCAGCATAGCCAAATAATTGATAACTTACACATCCACACTTATCTGAACTTAACAATGTGTTGCTACAAGATAATGCACGTCTGATCGAAATCGAATAGAGACAAAAGTGTACCTAATGATTAAGTTCTACTCCTGCTTTGTTTGAATAAACTAAAATTGCTACAGTTGATTACCAAAAAGTTGAGTTTACATATAAATGATATGTTATATCACACATTTACCAATGGTTTTCTTTAATAGAAAAAAAAAAGAAAAGGATTATATGCATAAATAAACAGAAAACATAGTTTCATCATAATAAATGATAACCCGAGTTATCTATAACGACATCTTAGACTTAATAACCTCAGGTTAAAAATGAATTTTGTAATAAAAATACCATTTTACTTACCATTTTACCAAGCATCCGTCTTAATTCCAAAATAAGGCAACATCAAACAAATCTAATTGACAATCAATCAACTAAATAGCATAATCTTGCAGCTGGATGAGTCAACTAAAATTTCAATAAGATGTCAATTTTCCATGTAAGATAATCATATAGTCAACGCACCTCAATATCTTCTTGAGCCTTCCTGAAGTTGATCAGTTTTTGCTCCAACTGTGAGGTCTGAGTTTTGTTCTCTGTTATTTCCTCATGCACTTTGTAACATTGTTTCTCCACGCTCGTAATCTTCTTTCGGAGTTTCTTCTCCTTCTTTCTAGATTCCAAACATAACCTATCAGACTCAGATGCATCCAACTTCAAAGCTTCAGTCTTTGCCTTGATATCAGCATTTTTTACCTCTAAAGATACGAGGGATGCCAGATTGAGATCAGCTAGAGCACCAACCTTCCTCAGAGCACTCTTCTTCTCTGATTTCTTCTTCAATCTTGCTTCCTCAGCCTCCCGCATTCTCATTGTTTCTACTCTCCTCTTCCTGAGTTCAACCCGCTGATTGTGAAGCTTTGCAGCAGCTTGAAGCACTTTCCTTTGAGCCCATTCTTGCCGTTCCTTCAAATCACCCTCGGCTTCCATGATCTGACGGACTAAACCAAAGATCTTTCTAACCTTGGGGTCCAAGTACTTACGCTCCAGCCTCTCCTGATTCCCATTACAAAGAATATTCAGCAGTTCATCAACCGTACAATCTTCACATTCAAGCCCAACAAGTGAATCTTTAGTTGACTGTAACTTGTTTCCTGTCTGTGGTGGTTGACTGGACTCCTCCACACTGGCACGGGTGGCTGGAACATTCTCCATTGATGGAAGCGCCAAAGGAGGTATCAGGCTGAACTTTGTCTGTGGTTCAGAATATACTTTGTGATCTCCATCACAATCCTTCGCAGAAAGACTTTTTCCATTGTCACCAGAGCTATGTTCCCTCTTATTCCCATTCTCATTAGAATCAGATGGGAAATTTTTGTTGCTAGCTGCAGGAAGAACGGAATCAGTCAAGAATATACGCTGCATGACTTGCCATTTAGTCAAGTTTGGTTCAGGTTGGAGATGCAAATCAAGGATTCGAATGAGTGAGTAGTCAATCATTGATGTCATATCACCACCAGCAACCTCAGGAGGTGCATCAAGCACCTTTCCAGTTCTGATATTATCAATTGCATTTTGCACAATATTGGCAACCGCATTGCTACCACCGCAGGTTCGACCGTTTTTTAAAATGGCATGGAGAGCCACGTCTTGTTCATAACCTAATTGTGTCAGCTTCAGAAAGGCAGCCTTAAACATGGTTTCACAATTCTTTAGGACTAGATCTTCCATTTTTTTATCATCATCAGTCAACTGAGAATTTGGATTACTCTCACATTGATCAACATTTTCAGCAGGTGAATCATTGATGATACTAATGCAATTAAGGTGATCTCCAGAGCCAGACATTCCTTCAAGCCTCTAAAACACAAACAGGAACAGAGTAAATATATAAAATTTGATCAACTCCATTTCAATATCAATACAGAACGGCGAGACGATCATAAAAAATAGGTAAATAAAGGAAAAAAAATAATATTATACAAATATGATCAACAAACCAAAACAGAGCCAACACAATCCAAATTAAGACAACGAATCCGAAAAAATAAATCTGAATGGAATTGACCTATTGGTTGCTTGATATTTCAAGCCTCTTTTACCGTTGCTCGTAGGAAAAGATGGACACCAATTTCTCTTAATCGGACGCTGACAAGAGAATAAACTTAGCTAGACAACCGTATAAACCTGCAACATTCAACATGAGAGAGATCTGTAACACTACTGTAAGTATCGGTTAGGAGAAAGGTGCAAGAAAGAACAAATGATGTGGCCCGCCATTTCAGCATAAAGAAAGACGAACCTTAAAGATCAGGCGTTCCTCCCTGCGTCATCTGCCACCGTCAATAGTGTCAGCGATTTCCAAATTACCCTAAATTTCAGCTGTGATCTCAAAACAGGATTGCAGAGGAAGCTTACATACAGACCCCTGATTTGGTACACCACTATTTCTCAACTCCGTAGATGGTTTCCACTGCCGAACGTCTATTTCCCTCTCACTCCCATAACTCCTAACTAATCCAAACCTTATATATAGGGGTTGCTTTCTAATGATAAAATAATCATCCATGATCGTAAAATTCCAAACATGTATCTATTCTATTCTAAGTTTATACATTCGTTTATAAATGTGGGATGAATAAATGATATATTTGATATTTAATTTTTTAATAAAAAATTATTTTATAATTATAAATTGTCTGAATATAATATTATTATTATTATAAAAAAAACTAGTTAGTTAGTCCACGCGTTGCGTAGTATATATATTTTATAATATAATATTTATATTATATTAAATTTATTATTATTATATTTTTAATTATATTTATTAATATATTAAAATTTAATTTGTTCAATTTTAAAATTTTGATTTTTTAAACATTTATAATAATAAAATAATTTTTGATTTCATTAAGAATTCTATTAGAAAATATTGATTGAAAAAAATCTAAATGATATCCCGAATACATATATTATTACTAAAAGGATTAATTACTTATTTTGTTACAATTATTATGATGTATACATTACTGTTTTATTGATTTTTTTATATATTAATAATCATCTATTTTCTTTAATGTACTATCAAAATATATGTATATTTTTTAAATTTTCAAATTAAAATTTATTATTCACACTAAATGCTTTTATCAAATTATAAAAATAGTATTTATGTATTTTTTTTTTAAAATCACATCAATTAATATATATATATATATTAAATTTTCAAACTTCATTTTGTTGGATAATGATGGATGATGATCATTTTTAAATATATATTTTTTGTTATTTATTTTTTTAAATATAATTCAAATATTGCTTAATATTTATTTTATTTACACTAACATCATTACGAAAATATTTTAACATAAATAAAAATGATTTAACTTTTTTCACTCTTGATTTAATGTTTTATCAATATATTATTTATCATCTATTTTATTCCTTTTATTATTAGTCATATTGAAATTTATTTTATTTGCACTCTCATTTAGAGTATTAAATTTTTAATTTTTTTTTATTCTTATCCTTATTAATGACATACTACATATTATTAGTTAATTATGGTAACACTTAGTGATCGTAAATAAATGGAGGGTATGAAAGAAAAAAATAATGTAAAATTTTAATAATAGATGACAAATATTGTTGAATGGCTACACAATAACTAATAAGGTAATTAATTAAGAAAGGGTGGAATTTCATATTCATAAAATTTAATTTTATAACATTAATTATTATACTCCCTCTGTTATAGAGAAAAATTCCTTTTGAGTGTTTTATTTATATAGAGAATATTATTTTACAAAGAAAACTTAAAACTTAAAATATTTAATATACCATTTATTTAACTTTACATACTTATTTTTCTAATACTGTACAATTATATTACAATCTATTAATGACAATGAGGAGTAACATTAGAAAGTAACTGTTTTTCATAATTCCCGTGCAAAATTAATTTTCTATATATAAATAGAATGGATGGAATATATAAATAAATAAGATGATTAAAAAATATATGCATTAAATACGATAGTAAACCATACATAAGATTAGTTATTAATTTTTAGAACTACTGAAGTCATAAATGACTCTTTTTTTTTAATCTTATTTATAAAATTAGATCAATAACTTATTTATATTTAATTTATAATATAACTTAAAATTTTAAATTATATAGAATGACACTCAAGCAAATATTAAAAAATAATATTAAAATGACGAACTTATAAATATCTAATAACTTTTATACTAATTGGAATCAACAATTTATTTTAATATTTATTTAAGTTGTAAAGTGACATTATGTAGTGGACTACTCCTTATAGTGCAGTGAGTGTCATCCCATATAATTTAAACTCATAAATTAAATAGTAATAAGCTCAGTTATTGCACTATTAGTAGTTAAATAATGAAACAATATATAAAAAATATTGATAAGAAGAATTACATACAAAAAGTGTGATAATCATGAATAATTGCCATGACAATTAAATAATTTTTATATATATATATTATAACATCTTCTATAATAATAATGATAATTAATGAAATATTTATTTATCACTTAAATTTCCCAAATTAAATATTAATATTTATTTTAATTATTTATAATTGATGTATAACAAATGGATATTAATAAATAAATGATAAAAATAAGAAATAAAATTATGTAATTGTTTAATCAATATCTGAAAATTTGGAATATGTGGATTACTATAATTAAATAATACTGGAAATAAAATCAACTAATTTAAAATAATAATAATAATAATAATAATGCTATAACAATAATTTTCCGAATTACATTATCAACACAAAAATATATAAACATAATAAAGAGAAAAATAATTAATGTTAATAATTTTTTAATTATTATTTAAATAAATATTTTTATTAATGGATTTCAGATCAATTATACTCTATTAGAGAAATATAGAATTATAAACAAATATAAATATTTTTAGCTATCATTTTGAATATAGAAAATGAGAATAGATAAAATCAATTTCGATTTAAGGATGATAATTATTTAGTTATCTATTTTTATAATAATAATTTTAAAATACATAATGTTAATAATTTTTAAAATTATTATTTAAAAAATTATTAAATAAATTAATAAAATAATAATTTTAAAAATTATTAACATTATGTATTTTTATTAATAATTATTATTATCAAATATTTATCAAATAATATTATTATATATTAAAAAATAAAAATTGTTAACTATATTAAATTCATATATAGACACCCACGGTTTGATCAATCAAAGGGACACTTGCTCAAACTTTATTACTGTGCTTCCTCCGAAGCAAATAGAGGTCATGAAAGTTTGTGTATATTATTACTCCTTTAATGAAAATCAATAAAATAACTACTAATTTACTATTATTATTAGTCTTTTCAAATGCTACGCGGCTTAATTATGAATTGAGAGTGTCTGTAACATCCATTATCTTTGTATTTACTATCTTTTTAAATTTTATAAGATTTAATTATTATTTTTATCTTTATTATATTAATATAAATTTTAAAATTTTAAAAATATTAATTAAAATATAAATTTAACATTTTAATAATAAAAAAAATGTCTGCATATCCACACAAACCGATCGATAATATGAGAATCAGAAGAATCGGCCCAACTGGATTTACTAATCGGATTCCCTAATAGATTACAAAAAAGTATTTATCTATAAATTTTTAAAAGGTAATAAAATATTTCAAATTTTTAATTATTTTGAATTTTTAGAATTGTAAAATCAATTGAATAAAGAATTTTGATAATAAAGTAATAAAAAAGTCAAAGACATAATTGTATATAAATATTTTTATTTTTATTTTAATTAGTATAAATTAGAAATATTAAATAATTATATATAGTAGTGGATATATATATATATATAGAGAGAGAGAGTAAATGTAAGGTGTTTTTATTTTGTGTAGAGTTGTATAATAAAATAATATATTAAAATAATAAAAGAATATTTAACTCAATTAAGTTTGTATAGTTTTATTCTTTTTTCTTAATTTTTTTTTTTAAATTTTTTAGAATATGGAATTCAACTTAACTTCAACAATTTTTTAAAATTTTTTTTACCATCTTATTTAATTATTATTCTCCTCATATTATATTATTTCTCATATTCTTTTTTTTAACTTTGTAAAATTAACTAAATATAATATTTATGTTAAATTAATTATTACCTTTTCATATTTTACAGTTACATATTAAAACTATAATTAATTTAAATAAAATAATAATAATAATAAAACAAAACAAAACACATGAGGTCTAAAATTCAATCTGCACATAAAATAATAAAAGTAGTACAATATTTGTCACTCATTGAAGCATTGATCTCAAATATATGCTTCAATGATCTCAAATATACAACTGGAACCCAAGAATTACATTGTTACGTGAAATTGACATAATAAAATATAGATAAAATAATTGTTAATTGCTCATAAACAACCATATTATTCCTTGGAGACATCCTCTCTCTCGTTCACATCACGCATTTAATCTCTCAGTTATTATAAAATAGTCATTAAATCTTCAAACAGTATTATGACCGTATAATCAGAACTACTCGAAAATTGTTGATTGTGAAGTAGTGAGCATTGTTGTTGCCGTGTTCCATTTCTTTAGTAATATCCTGCAACAGATTAAATCAAGTAAGCATCTAAAAACACCAAAAATTTCAATCTATAAACAAAAAATTTGGAAACTTACTTACTTTCCACATGTTGAGTTGATAGGAAAAAAAAATCACAAATAAAAAAATATTAAAAATAAAAAAATAAAGCATAAGCAAAACAAACTATTAGTAAAAAATAATTGGAGAAATAAAAAGAGATTACCTTTTAATTGTAGAGATATTTCAAAATTCAAAAATGTATGAAAAGAATAGTCGTGAATATGTTTTTTTATAGTATGAAAAGTTAATAAAATAAAAAAACAAATAAAAAGAGGTTACCTTTTGATTGGAGAGATATTTCAAAATTCAAGAAGGTAGGAAAAGAATGGTGTGAATATGTTTTTATAGTATGAAAAATTAATGAAAAAAACAAATCGATTAATATACCTTAACATAAGAAAACGTTACGTTTTAATGTATTTTCATTATATCGGTATATGAGAACGTTATATTTAATACGTTTAATGTTGGAATTGAAAACGTTATAAAAAAATAATTTATTTAGTATATTTAATGTATTTTTATTGGTGGTAAAAAGTATTTTTAACATATATTATAACATGAAAATAATTAAAAAAGAGAAAAAATGTGAAGAGAAAATTAATAAATGAATGAGACTGAGAGAGTGAGAAGACCTACACACATGGAGAAATACAATTGGTAAAATGTGATCGATTTTTAAAATTTGTTATTTTTGATGTTTTTCATCCCGAGTGTGAACTCTCAGCCATGTCACGTCAATTTTGTGGGGTGCATTGAGAGTTCCGCTCTATATATATATATATATATATAGATTTATGTGTTAAAATTTTCAGAAATATGTATACAGTCTACTCTTACGCGGCAATCAATGAGTGAGTGGATATAAATTTTATAATAATTAATTTATTAATTATTATTAAAAAAATTACACTCAATCAGCACTTGATACATAAGAATAGAAAAAAAAAAAAAAAAACAGTATCATTACTCTATAATTATAGGTGTATTTTTAAAAAAATTATAAAAACTTTAGGATATATTTGATAGCTACCATTTTCATTTTGGTTTTCCAAAAATTGATGTTTGAGATATATGTCTTTGGAAACATGTTTGGTAGATGTTTAATTTTCCAGTTTTAGAAAATGAGAAAAATAGTTTTTTTTTTAAAAACTCATGATTAATAATTCATATGATGAGAAAATAATTCAAATCCATTTTCTTTAAATGGCTGCCATTTTTATTTTTATAATAAAAAAAATGAAAACAGAAATGCCCTTATCATATGCAATCTAAATTTTTAAAAATTTGAAATTCAATTTATAGAATTGTGATGATTCGAATTTGGTCATTTTTTATTTCCATTTTTATTTTTATTTTAATAATTAAAAAAAATGGGAATGGAAATGCTCCTTACCAAATGCAATTTAAAAGTTTGAATTTCACTTTATAAGACTTTTTTGTTAAGAAAAATTTCACTTTATTATAAGATTGTGGACGTGATTTAAGGAATTTGTAAATAACGTTATTTCAAAAGTATTGAAAAATTAGGTCTATAGAATGAAAATAAAACTTTCCAAAGATTGTAAAACATATATACAATTATCTTTTAAAGTTTAAAATGCCAATTTAGAAGAATTATTACATATAATAAAAATAATAATTCTCAAACTATTTTAGTCAGGATAATAGTTTGAGAATTATTATTATTATTATTATTATTATTATTATTATTATATATAAATTTACTTGAGTGTATCTAATCATAACTTTTGATGACTTTTACAGATTTTAAATGTCGCTACTAATTTGTAAGTATCTAATCGTGACTTTTAAAGACTCTATAAGAGCATCACCAGTAGAAGAGGACAACTCTCGTCTCAATTTATCAGGTGATAAAAATATATAATTTAATAATTTAATTTATAAAAATATAATAAACTAAAATAATAATAAAGAATAGCAGTTTTAGGGAGAGAAGACAAACACAATATATTATATAACCCTTTTAGACAATTGACAAATTTAAAAGGACAATTAGAGTCCTCATCCCAGTTCAGATGGACGAGGAGAGAGAAATAAAATTTCAATTAAAAAAATCAACTAATTAGAGATGATTATGTCAGAGATTTTGCAGAACTAGGACTCTAATTGTCCCTTAGTCCATCTCCAATGGTCATGGGACTCGGGATCCCAACTCCTACCCCACTTACTGTTACAACATAAGAGATGGGCCTGAGGCTCTTCTTCTTCAGTGGTGGAGTTCCAACTTGGTCCCAACGACTTAACGTTGTGAATATCAACTCAGAAAAAGAAAAAAATAATAAAAAAATAATGATAAGACATGGGTTGGGACGTCCCTGCGCAGAGGTACGTCCCACGTAATTGGCACAATGAGGCGATCCTGATGATGGGACGCCACGTAAGGAAATTGATGGGTCTGGAACGATTTTTTTTAACCGTTGGAGATGCTCTTAGGGTATCTCCAACGAGACGAAAATTGTGTTTCAGGCCCATCAATTTGCTGACATGGTGATCCAAGTGCAGTCCACCACACTGTGTGAAATTGGTGGGACGTGGGTCGTCCCTCTGCGCAGGGACGACCCACGCACTTGTTTCATTATTATTATTTTTTATTTTTTTAAAAAGTTGACAAAGTCAACTTACTTGGTGGTTTTGTTTTTTTATTTGGTCGTTTTGTATAATAAGTGTTGAATGGTAACAATATATATTATTTGTCGTTTTGTTTTTGTTTTATTATATTATATGTTATTTTTAATTGTTATATAATATAGAGTAATATCCATATTTATTATGTTATAGTTGGTAACTATATATATATATATATATATATATATATATATATATATATATATATATATAACGAATGGTATTTATATAGTTTGTTTTGTGTGTGTAATGTTTATTTGATTTGTGTAATGAGTTTTATTTTCTTTGGGTTGTATTTGATCAACTTTTTAATTTAATAAATTCCATATTTTGAAAAATAAAAACCCTACAAATTGTGTTGTTATTGAATAATATTTAAAATAATTATCTATTTTTCAAAATAATAAAATATAATTATATTTTTTGAAAAAATAATTTAATTTTTTTTTAAAAATACTTCCTCCGCTTTTTTTTATTCACTACACTTGCATAGTGATTACTATTCATTCATCAATCTTGTTTCGTATGTTATTACTTACGTATAAAGAAAAATATAGTCAAGTGGGATCTTGTTTTATTCGTCTTAATGTCTACTTTCTAAATATAAAATTATTATAATTTTTAGTTGTATATAATTAAAAATATTTACCGTTAAAATTAAGTCTCGAATACTGTGCAAACAGAAAGTGTAGTGAATAAAAAAAAGCAGAGGAAGTATATAATTATAATTCTATAATTTTAAATTTAAAATGAAAAATATTGTTATTTTATAAATTTGTTATTAAAATTTGCAGTTGGGACCAAGGTTGTGACTCCACCACCGGAGAAGAAAAGGCCTAGGCCCACCCTTTATGATGTGGCAATAAATAGGGTAGGAGTTGAGATCATGAGTCCCATGACCATTGGAGATGGTCTTATTGGAGAACATCTCCAAGTCATGAGATATTTAATTATGACTTTTACTCCTTCCTATTCAAAATAAAAGTCGTTTTATAAAGGTTTAAAATATCCAAAATAAGTGTCGCGTTGGAATTTCAATGTATATTTTTAATAAAGTGCATGCAATTTATCTGACAATATCTCACGTCTTCATCATTACACATTATCTTTTCATACACTCCATTGTGTTTTCATTGTATTTGCTTCAAAACCTTTCAACTTCTCAACTATATTCATTTATTTATTTAAAAATTAAAATTGTACTATAATATTCTATACTGTATAAACAATTTTTTTTCCAAAAAAAAAAATAGAATTGAAAAATAGATGAAAAAAAAACTCTTTTAGTGTCACACGTTGGTGAAATAGAAAAAAAAGGCACAAAAGTTAACAGAGAGTGATTTACAAATGAAGAAAGAGAATCAATTATCTCAATATAATTATGTACAGAAAATAGAAGTAAAGGTTGAAGTCAATGGTTTTGAAATGAACTTATCTCAAGATAAATTAATTTATTTATTTTTATTTATCTTTAGTTAGAGTGTGTTTGGAGTACAACAAAATGCAATTAAAGAGACATAAACATGATAAAATTTTATTTGAAATGAGGAGACAACAGAAATGACGAGATATGGAAATGAGGAGAAAGATTCGTATGCGTAAAAATAATATTTTAAATAAACTAAATAAAAAAATGTATATAATGGTGGTATACTTGAAAACATCTGTATATCAGTCTGCATGCTAATGATGGTGGAGTTGCACTCTCAATAAATTTATTTTAAAAAATGATTATTAAGCAGTTTTTGTTATCTTTCTTAATAAGTGTGCATTCCTCTCCAACGACTTATATTTTGTATAGGAGGGAGTATAATTTTTTAAAACGTTTTCAAAAGTCATGGAGTATTTAATTATAACTTTTATAGACTTTTAAAAAGTCTTTAAAAGTTTTGGATTATCTAATAATGACTTTTATAGAGTCTATAAAAAATTTAGGGTATTGTAATTTTTATGAATTTTGAAGACTTTAAAATATTAACAAGTGAAAACTTAATTTCATCCCCATTAGTTATTTCTTTAATTAATTTATTTATTAATTAAATTATAATTATGAAATATTTTGGAATTATCTATATGTACTTTTTTTAATTTTTTTTTTTACTTTTATCAAGTGTCAAAATTTTTGTTTTATTGAAATAATGAGTTATTTCTATCATATATTTATATTAAAAAAATAAATAAATTGTCTCATTTTATCAATTACATTCAACAAATAACTAAATATTAGATAAAAAGGTGTAGACATAATAATAATTTATTCGGTCAATTTGTAGAGTGAAAAAAATACACAACAATTGGAAGGAAAATGAAGGAAAAGGAAAGGGGAGGAAAAAATTATAAAATATGAATATTAGAAGAAAGTAATGATTACTATAAGTTACAGTTAACACCACCAATTTTGAATGATTGAAAAAAATAGTTTTTGCTCTTAAATAATATATTTATATATAATTGATGCTAAAAGACATTTTATTTTCAATATCAATGAACTTTCATCAATTCTTAAAGGGTAATTTGCACTTTTAGACTTTTTAATTAAAAAAATTATATTTTTAGACCAACATTAAAGTTTTTATAAAACTAAACTATTTGAAATTTTTTTTTACAAAAAATAGACCAAAATGACCATTTTACCTTTTAATACCGAGAAAAAACATATCCAGTAGTTTCCCTGTGTGTAACACACCGGGAAGCTGATTGAAATTTGCTTGCTTCCCGGTAGTAATACCGGGAAGCTCATTTTTTGCAATTTTTTTTAAAAAGTTTAGTTTTGTAATTTTTTTATAAAAAAGTTTAAAAGTGTAAAAAAATTTAGGGCTGGTAAAAAAAAAAAAAAAGTTGAAAAAGTCTAATTTTGCTTATTATCACATTCTTAAAAGGTATTTGAAAGTTCTATCAAAATTAACTGATTGATATATGAAAGTCACTAAAAGTCTATCAAAGTTATTAAAGTTTTTCTAAGTCATTTATAAAACTCTATCCAAGTCTATAAATATCATGAAAACTATATTTTAGAAGTTTATGAAAGTCATGAAAGTCATGGTTAGATTTATAAAGTCTATGAAATCTTATTTACAAGAGGAATGTAGCTGAGATGATGAACTTTTCCCGCCTATTTTATATGTCTTATTTACAAAAGGAATGTAGCTGAGAGGATGAGCTTTTCTCGCCTATTTTGTATATAATAAAATAATATTAAATTAAAAATTAATAAATGATTATATTAATTACTATTAAATCCTATTTCCACTATTAATAAATATATACATGCATCTAGAGAGAGATAAAAAAAATTCTATTCATCAAATTGGACCGAACATCGGTCCGAACGATTCCAATTCGGTTCAAAAAGTTGGACTGACGGCGTTAAACAGTTCGATTCGATTCCATACTTTCACAGACCTGACCAGACCGATTAATAATTTAAAAATAAATATATTTATTAAATAAATATAAAATATAAGTAAACAAAATAAAAATACAAATTAAATATATAAAATAAAAATAATTACATATTCTTATTTTGTAATGATGTTGGAACTTAATTCATACTAAAAATTTTAATATTTAATTGATTTAATTTTATTTGTATTAAATATAATTTATATAGATTTTTTAATTTTAAAAATGATTCTTAATTTGTTAAAAAATCAAAAACTCATTAAAGTCTCTACCAAATTGACTCAGGTTCAATTGGAACCGGACTGATCGGTCTAATCTTTTAATCAATCCGATCCGATTTAAGTTTTTAAAACCGATTATATAAATCAATTCGATTTGAATTCCGATACGACCAAACCCGATTGATTTATATCATAAATCGTTTATTTGATATAAGATTTAAATGTACACACTAGACCAATTACATCAATGTAATTGGCTTAAACTAATTATATAAAAATCTATAAAAAATTTTTAAAAATCATTCACTTTTTAAAATTTATAAAAATCTAAAAAATTCGACATAAAATACCAAACCTTAATCATTTAATCCCTCCATAATAATTTTTATTTTTTATTTCTAAAAGAATAACTAATCGGATTTGATCTCATTTAATAATGAGTGGAAGTTCAAAAATTAGGTTTGATAAAATATTGGACTGGGCTTATAGTGTGGCCATCCATCAATCGTCATGAAACATACATGAGTATACATGATAAAGAAGGGATGAAAGCAAGTCCACAATAGTTGCATTTAGGTGTTGGGTAGGTACAAAATATATACCAACAATATTCAATCAAACTAATCCCCTCACAACATATTCATGCTCGTGGACAATTGATAATCTCGGCCGATCATTAGAATAGTCCATTAATACTTGTTATAAAATCAGGAACGTATATTATTTTCTCACCGTCACTCTCCTCTCTAATTATGTCTCCTCTCTAATTATGTCTCCTCTTCAGATAACGATGGTTTACTTGAAGATGTCGATGATTCTGTGTGGGCTTTCCGCTGCAGCCGTTTACAGCGTGGGGGATTCTATTGGATGGACCATAGGCCACGTGGATTACCACAAATGGGCCAATTCCAAGATTTTCCATGCCGGTGACACTCTAGGTAAGGGCACCACCGTTAACCTTGAGTTGAGTTAATTGTTTAATTAATTCGATGTCGATATAAATTAATTAACGTGCAGTGTTCAAGTACAACAATACAAGACACAACGTGATGCTACTAAACCACCGAGATTTCAACTCATGCAACACTTCGTCCCCAATCGTAGTCTTTACCTCCGGCTCCGATAGCATTACTCTCAATCAGCCTGGTCACCACTATTACTTCATCTGTGGTTTCCCCGGCCATTGCAGTGCCGGTCAAAAGCTTAACGTCAAAGTAGCATAATAAAAATACAAATGTACTCAACTTGATTCAAGTGTAATAAAAATACAAATGTCTTCCTACCAGCTAATTGATTATATAATAATTTAAAGCAATAACAGCTATAATGTGTGAATTAACTGACTAAGATAATAAGGAAGCAACAATAGTTGCTAAAAGGGAGAGGAGAGTGGAGAAAGTGATGAGAGGAGGAGCAGTGCTTTTGGGAGGGTGAGGTATGGTTTGTGAAGGTGAAGGTGAAGGTGAAGGTGATGGCGAATGATGAGAAACGCCACCGTCTGAAACCAAGATGTGCAGCTTTTGGCCGGCTTCACAGTGTCCAGGGAATCCACACAAGTAATAGTAGTGACCAGGTCTTTTCAACACAATAGAGTCCGATCCGGTTGTGTATTCACTTATCGATGATGTCGCATTGCACGATTCGTAATCCTCTCGTGTCACTCGTACCACGTTGTGAAATTGCTTGTTGTACTCGAACGCTGTGCAATACAAACCACAACACGGTTCATTTAAACTTGACTTATTATTTATATAGCTTAAATTAATTAGTGTTTTATTGTGTGTACCTATAATGTCTCCGACGTGGAATTTGTTAGCCGAAGCCCACTTATTGTAGTCGACATTGCCGATGGTGGTCCACCCAGAGGAGTCGCCAACCTTGTGAACTGCGCCAAGTGACAAACTTAACTCAGACAGAGCTACTGTTATTACTACCAGCAAAGATTTCATTTCTTAGGCTAATTAATTAAGCAAGGAATTAATAATGGAATTTGAGGTGAGGGAAGACAGGTGCCTAGGCTTGAATTTATAGTGGATATGGAAAATTTTATGATTATTTTAGCGGGATTTGGGATGTTAATAAGGAGACAAGGTCTATCATTCTGTTGAATTAGTGGAGCATTGTTTCGTTAACATCGTTGATTAATTGAAATTCAGGGGAAGTGCACAAGTGTTTGTATGTTTGATTAGATATCGCATGCGTTCATTGATTGGGTTTCGCCACGATTTAGTATGTAGTGATGCTCAGGTCCCACTCATGTAAACTCTAGCTAAACTACTTATAGCGATTTTCATAATTTCTAGATTTACAGTATTATATATATATATATATATATTCAAATATTTCTGTAAAAATATTTGTTTTTATAGGATAATATAATGTCAAATTATAATTATAATTTTAATGTGTGTAATTTAAATAATAAAAAGTATTATTATAAACCAATATAGTAATGATCCATTATATAAAATTAAAAAATAAAATAAAATAAAATTATCAAAACTATAGTAATAATATGGTTAAAAGTTAAAAAAGACCATTTTAATTTTCAATTTTAGATTGGTTTGATCCCCAGAATATTAAGCTCTCAAAATTAGAGGCTTCATTTCTTGTTTCGTAAAATTTTTATTGCGTCGACCCCATTTCAATCGAGACTGCAGCGAAATATTTGGATAGTGACGTACAATAACCAAATAAATATAAGTGCAATACAATTCATGATCAAAATATTTTTGAATTTCCTCCTTTCAATAAGCATGTCAATTAACTATTAGTAGTCCATTTACATGCATATAATATTAAATACAATACTCAATAGCTTTTGATGTTATCACAATTGAAAACAAGTTTAAATTAGGATACTGGGAAAGTTCTATTTAAATTTTAACTCTTCCAAATATAGTTTAGAAAAGTTGACAAAATAATAATCATTCTACAAATATTAAATACGATGAAAATAGACAACAATATTCCAAAAATGAATAAATGGTGTATGCCATCACGAATCTCCTCGAGAGTCACCATAACTTTCCATAACTATACTTGATCATTTGTGGTTACAGTTTAGGTAGATAAGAGAAACAAACAAAAATAAAAAAAGAAAAAAAATAAATTAGGCTATCAAATGTCTAGTTCGCAATTTCATACCTTAACAAAGACACATGATATGCTTTTAACATTAATAAATTAGGATGGACAAGAAATGCATATTAAGGACTTGTCAAAGTCCTAATTTCAATCAAATCATCCATTAATCAAGTATATCATTCAATCAAGCAAGCCACTAATCAAGTTCAAACAATATAATTAATTTTTCAAAAGTTGCCGAGATATATTAGGATACTTACCGGGATAGGATCTTGACATCACCCTGATAAATTGACATCCGAGACACTTACTGAGATATCGTCGAGATATCTGTCGAGATAGGAGCTTGGTATCTCACCAAATGAGACCTGAAAGAAGTACTTACCAAGTTGTATACCAAGATACATATCTGAATGTAGCTTGGCATCTAAGGAAAAATACTAATTTTAGGCTACTTGTCGAGATGACACCGAGATAGTTATCGAGTTACTATCTCAACATTTTCTTGAAAATTTACTCCAAAAGGCTTATTATTGTTGACAAGGATCTGCTGAGACGGTTGCTGAGAAGTCATCTCAACAACTTTCCAAAAATTTTTAATAGAAGGCTAACCCTACTACTGATGAGAATAAGTCGAGATAATTGTTGAGATGCCATCTCGGTAACGTTCTAAAAATTTTAACAAAATGCAGACTTAACACTTGATGAGATCATGCCAAGGTGGTTGTCGAGTTCCATCTCGTCAACTCACAAAAAATGTGACTCCACCAGGCAATTTTTGAAAACATGCCGAAATAGTTGTGGAGATGCTATCTCGACAACTTCTAAAAAAATTTCTCCGAAATGCAACATTTATTATTCCCGAGGAGATACCGAGCTTCATCTTGACAACTCACCAAAAATCAGTTTTAGAATGTAGGTTTTTAAATATTTAGCGAGACAATTGTCGATATGTCATTTTGGCAACTCACGAAATTTACCCTGTTTTGGGCAAAAGCTGACCTAAAACTCCAAAACACAATTCAAATAATATCTGAAACTTTAAATTAATTTAAAACATCAAGAGGGCATCCAAAACAGTAAAAAAAAAGAAGAAGTAATAAATAAAAATCTAACAATGGCTAATATTCCACATGATTCGTTGTAGCTAATTTAACCATTTCATTTATTTTAATCCAACACTTACTAAGTGTTACCAATCATTAGTAAGTTTGGTTTCAAATGGTTTTCATATTATTTTTAGACATCAGTAAGAACAATTACAATAGTGCATAAGTTCCTTAGTTAATTTTCATAATTCAATAGTACTCAATATCGCATATATGTCAAGTACCACTTTGTTTGAGATGTGATTTCTGAATGCAATAATATGGTTCAGAAAATTGGTACTAAAACTAATCCTACTGATATAATGACCAAGTCCCTATATACAATTAAGTTCAAGTTTTGCTTGAGCTTAGTTGGAATTTGTGATCGTTAAGGTTCCCTTAGGGGAAGGAAGAGGAAGATAATTTCAAGTTAAATTAAAATGATAGTGAATAAAAAAAAGAAAATTCAGAAAAGTTGAGGTGATTCAAGTTAAGGTGGAGAATTATTGGGATATAAGAAATCTTAATTACTTTATTCATTGGGAATAATTTTGTAGAAGGATTTCCTATTTTGGGTTTGGATTTATTTTCTACATACTTATTTTTCTTATTCAAGAGTTTTTATTTTATTTTATTTTATTTTATTTTAAAATTATTAGAAAAATAGGAAGACAATATTCAATCTCATGGAGAATTATGCATTATGAGGAAATACATTTATGAGCTAGAGTTTTAGTTTGGGTGTTTTGAGTCGTGAGATTTGAAGTAGCTGTTTGTGACTATTTTATGTGACATCTTGTAATCGATTTGATCATTACAATGGATTGTTGTTTTTTTTATATGGAGTGAAACATCACTGAAACCAGGTTAAATCTCTTGTATTATTTTTTTTTTTTTTTTTATAATTTTTATAATTTATTATTCTATTTTTACTCTAGTTGATGTTATTATATTTCTTTTATTCCCAACACATATCACAATAATAATGTGGTAAAAAAAAAATAAAAATTTCTATCTTTAAAATATTAATTAAACTTAAATCCAATAACATTCGTAAAAAAAAAAAAAAATCAGTGAAAGAAAAGAACCAATCAAAACCTCTATATTAAGAATGAGATATGATAAATATTTGATTAACAAACTATCCAAATTAACATATATGCATCTTCCTATTTTTAATTCTAGTCTAATAATAAATGAATGCTTACATCCAAACAAATTTATTTCACTTTCAATACCAAAATAAACTTGCCAACATTAAAGTTTGCATATACATTGATAATTCTATTCAAACACAGGAATCAACCCATCTCAACATTTTAGGGAAACTTATGTTAGAAATGAATGTTATTATTATTATTTTTTTATTATTTATTTTTTTTTTTAAATTTGTGTTTATTGGTATTATAGTTATGTCAGTGAATGAGTTTTTGAAAAATTTTAGTTAATTTAGATCGGTTAATTTATTTTTTATATTGAAAAAAAAATATTCCACCACAATTTAATATTATATTTTTATTTTTTGAAACTAATATAATACTTTTAATTATATTAAAATATGTTAAAAATAATCTCTTACTTAGAATGATAAAAAAGAAAATAATAAGAAAATGCAAAAAGTAAAAAAGAAAAAAAAAGTAAATATAAATTATTTACTTGTAATAATGAAATAAAAAATTTAAAATATAATATAAATATTTTTTAGTGATAAAAAAGAAAATAATAAGAAAATGCAAAAAGTAAAAAAGAAAAAAAAAATAAATATAAATTATTTACTTGTAATAGTGAAATAAAATTTTTTAAATATAATTAAATATTTTTTAGTTTGAAGGAAAAAACAGCTAACTGATTTTTCTTGAACATTATTATTATTATTTTAAAAAATAAAAAATAAAAAAATTCCAGGGTAAATATACCAAAACATAATTTACACTAACGGTAATTTTTCAATTTATTATTTTTTTAAAAAATTATTTTTCTTTTAAGTATAACCCATACACCTTCAACCAAATTATGCCCATTTAAGCCTAAGCATAAACGATTGGCTTCTCTTCACAATACCATCAAAGAGTCACGACCTTTCAACAACAAAACACCACGTTTGATTATCAAAGCAGCCTTTAAATATCACACATCTCTGACTTTCCATATTGCACCGTTACATTACATTCCATAACCTTTTCTATCTCTTCATCACTATCACCCTTCCATTTCATACCAAACCAAAACATGAAAAGAGACATAATCTCTACTCTACCAAATGAAGTAATCTGTGAAATATTTTCCTTCTTACCATTGAAAGAGGCCGGAAGAACCACCATTCTCTCCTCTAGATATCGCAACATTTTTCGCAATATCAAAAACATACATTTTCAAGAAAGCGATTTTGTTTCTCAAGATGATCAAAGGAAATCATTTATTGAATTCGCTTCTCATTGGGTGAAAAGCTACCCTGGAACTGATCTACATGCCTTTTCATTAACCTTCTCAAACCCTACTGATTTTCCCAACCATGTCCAAGACTTGATCATGTTGGCCTTGTCATATAGAGCCACAAAACTAGCCCTGGATTTTCACAACCCAAATTGGAAAACCGAAGAGAACCATGAAGGGGTATTTGATCTACCAATGCATGTTTATGATTACAAGGGTATCGAGTCATTGAAACTTTTCTCTTGCAAGTTTTCAGTCCTGGGGTTTCAAGGCTTCCAATCATTGAAGGAATTGTCTTTAGGTTGGGTTGAATTGAGAGGGGATTGTTTGAAAACCCTTTTGATGTGTTGTCCAATGTTGAAGAGTTTTAGCATGGAGAAGTGTTGGAGTCTTGATTCTCAACTTGATTTAACTATCCCTGGAGTCAATTTTTTGGTACTTGGTAAGTGTAGTTTTGCACCAGGGTTGGTTTATATAGATGCTCCTAATTTGATGGTGTTTGGATTCAAAGGAAAAGTTGATAATTTTTACTTTGAGAGTAGACTTTCTTGCTTGCAAGAGGCAGATATCAAGATTGATTTTGGAGTTAATCCTCAGTTTGAAGAGTGTGGTCAACTTCTGTATGATCTCATGGAACATCTCTGCTTTGCCAAGGTTGTCACAGTCAACAGTCATTTGCTTCAGGTTTGTGTCTTTTCGTTATTTTTTCTTTTATATAAATTATATTTATCTTTACTTTAAATTAAATATTTTATTATAGGTGATTCCAAGTGGGGAAGAGCCACTAGGTTTGAGAAACCATTTAAATGTGAGGCATCTTACCATGGAGATCTCATTACATCCGTTTGAATTTTATGGAATCAGATTTTTCCTCAAAAGCTCTCCTTTTCTTCACACTCTAACTATCAACATTGGTTCGGATACACTTCTCAATGTAGGTATCGTGCAGTGCAAGCATATTCATTTGGATTCATATTTTTATTTGATTTTATTTTGAAATACACACAGGACTATTCGCCTCCATTTAAGCTAGAGCCGGCGGATTTCTGGTTAAAGAACCTGGTGATGTACAAGTGCTTGAAGAAGAGTCTGAAAGTGGTTGAGATTAAAGGTTTCAAAGGAGAAAAGGTTTATGAGTTTATGTTTATTCAATATCTATGCTGTTTAGGACGTGTTTTGGAACAAATGAAGATATATGTATGTGATGGTGGTGAAGATGAAGCGAAGAGACAATCCTACATTCAAAGAGCTCGGTGGTTGCAGAGTAACGTCAAGACTCTCTCTCCTGTCGTAAATATTTCTATCTACTGAGCATATGGACAGAGGAAGAGCTACATTTATGTACTACTAAAAATAATTAAAAATTGAAACGGTTCAAAAATAAAAAAAAATATGTAAAATAATAATATAAAGATTCTTATACTATTTTTTCTATTGGTTAATTATATAACCATATTTTTATTATTTTTTAATTTGAATATTTATTTAATTCATTTTTATTTTATATTTATATTTTTTTTAATAAAATCTTTTAAAAATACATAAAATTGAAATCGTGTTAGAAATTAAAAGGCCCACCACATCAAAATGGATCAAACTGAACCGGACCGGCCTAGCCCAGTAAAAACCGTACTGGCCGGTCCCCTGTATCAAAACATGTCGGTTCCTTGGTTAGAGAACCGTGATATTCGATTTTGGGTCGGTTTGGGTACCGGGCCGGCTCCCGTGCCATCCTAACAGTTGCACCCAGCCCAGTAGGTGACTAGAGCGCGCCAGTTCGAGAAGCCAAACAGTCCCACTGTGAAGTTCTTATCCACAAAAACACTCGCTAGTCACTCCATCTTTTTCAGTTTGTTTACAAAATCGGACCGAGGTCGCTTCCTGCCAGGATACAAGAACTGTAACCACCATTTCAGTCCACATTCATGGCCACGCACTTCTGTTCTATTAAACCTCTGCGTTCCAATCTCCATTCCAACCTCAATCCTCCGAAATCCCTCCTTTGCCTTCCAGGTATACCATCCCTACTCTCCCCTTCCCTATTCTATCCTCACATCCTTTTCTCTTACGACTGTTTCTTCCGCAGGTCGTTACCATAGAAGTCCAAACAGTGTTAATGTCTGCAAATTGAGCGCCGCGGCAAACTACGTTAGACTTGTGAACTTCTTTCCCAAACCTGCCTCTAGAAAGCATCTGTTGCGGAAGAAGTAAGCTTTTGCAGTTGAAGCTGTTTATTCTGTTTTAATTGTTTGCTGAATTGCCACTGTAATTTTCATTTCGTTGTGAATTCTGTAGAGCTGGATTTGTTAAGTGTGCTACTATAGAGGAAATTGAAGCGGAGAAATTGGCAATCGAGAAAGATGTCGTGAGTTGATGTCTAGTCTTAAGTCTGATTACAATTTTGTTTCGTGAAGTTATGTTATCCATGGTGCTAACTTATTTTTGTCTATGGTTTCTAGAAAGCTAGGATGGAAAAGACTATTGAAAATGTAAGAACCAATTTCAACTCCGTTCGTACAGGGCGAGCAAATCCAGCCATGTTAGATAAGATTGAGGTTTGACTCTTGCCTTGAATGTATTGGTATCTCAGACATCCGGAATATAAATGCAAAAATGTGGAGACGGCTATAATTTATAATTTATAATGGATGTTGAAGGCCACTGATTAGGATGGTAGTTCTTGTTTAGGATTGTAGTTCTTGTTTTTAGCTTAAGATGAATATGTTCTAATGCATGTAATTTAGATGGTTTCTTATTATGAAATAATCGCTTATGCTATGTTGAAATGCCAAGCATACACCACTTTTATCCTAAACGTAGGTGCATTTAATATTTTCGTATATGTAAAGTTAGGGTTTTAGGATGAAGGTGGGGCAGACTTGGGATTTTACGATACTATTACTAATTATTTAGTAAATAGAAGCCTCAAATGCAACAGCCAAACTGGAACATCACAATCATATTTTTAATCCGCCCGTGGAATCTACATTATTAACTGAAGATAATGTCAGGAAGAGAACACAGTACCCAGTAGAGCAAGTGTCCATCACAATGCTGTTTGAATTAGTAATTCTGTCTTATGCTTACAATTTTGCATACTTAGATTACATTTTAATGAATTTCTCTGATGGTATTATATCCAACTTCCTGTAAGCTCATGTTCTTGCTGTATTAGGGTTTACATTGTCTGTTTTCAATGTATTGATTAAGCTGGCTTTGAGATAATGTGAATTCATTTGCCTAAATATGTTCTTAGTTTGATATTCTGAATGAGATTACTTAGAAAGTTTACCATTATATTATTTTAGGTTGAATACTACGGTACTCCTGTTGGCTTGAAAACCATAGCTCAAATCAGTACTCCTGATGCAAGTTCTCTCTTGGTTCAGCCATATGACAAATCCAGGTATCATATATTTTGAAGGCAATAATTGAAAAATTAAATAAAATAGTTATCTTGCAAGTTGCAACACCATAACCATTCATTGCCTATGTATTAGCTATATCTATTAAAGAAGCACCTGGTGTTTGGAAAAACTTTCTGAAACTCTCTTCAGACAGTGAGTAAAGAAAATAAGTAAATATTCTTTGACCTGTGGATTGAATTTCTTTAACTAGAAATGAAAATGACCTTTAGGAATCAGTATTCAATTGGAAAGTGTATCATTTTTTAGAGTATGCTTGGCATGGTTTGTATATTTCATATCGTGTTTCTATCACCTTCTGATGTGCCATTACTCCTCTTTTTTTTTTTTTTTTTTTTTTTTTTTTTTTTTTTTTTTTTTTTTTTCAGCCTCAAGGCTATAGAGAAAGCCATTGTTGGTTCTGATATTGGTTTGACTCCTAACAATGATGGTGAAGTAATTCGTTTATCTGTTCCTCAACTGACTTCAGAAAGAAGGAAGGTGAATTTCTTCTTTCTTGGAAAATGTTGATTTAAATTATCATCATAAGAACTTTGAGATCTCTAGTATTTATTTGTTACAAATTGATGTATTGTTAATCGAGATATGTGATTTTTTTTAAAATTTTTTTTGGCATTTCTAAATATCTGCTGACTGTGAACTTTGAGATCTCTAGTATTTATTTGTTACAAATTGATGTATTGTTAATCGAGATATGTGATTTTTTTTTAAAATTTTTTTTGGCATTTCTAAATATCTGCTTACTGTTTGTTTTCTTATTGTATTTTTTCAACCTTTTCAAATGGTGGTGGCATTTATTATATAAGAGATAATGCCTTCTCTTGCGGCAAGAGACTTCCCTTCCCTTGTGTTAATCCTTGTTTCATGCCTTGTACATCACCCTGCTGTAAGAGTAGTCTGTGTAGTTAGTAAAATTAAGTATAAATTGCTTGGGATAGATGATATTGATGTTTTTAGGTTTAGCTGATGTGGAGTTTTGTTTGCAGTTCTTACTGATGTTTTTGTATTTTCATTCATATCTTTTCACGTGGTCACGGATCTTTTGGTGATAGGTAAAACAAGAAACTGAATAAATACATGGCTAGTTGTTCTGTGTAGTTAGTAAAATTAAGTATAAATTGCTTGGGATAGATGATATTGATGTTTTTAGGTTTAGCTGATGTGGAGTTTTGTTTGCAGTTCTTACTGATGTTTTTGTATTTTCATTCATATCTTTTCACGTGGTCACGGATCTTTTGGTGATAGGTAAAACAAGAAACTGAATAAATACATGGCTAGTTGTTCTGGTTCAATTTGACCAAAAAATTAAGTGCACTCTCGTGAGTACTTCCTGTCTATCTATTGTACACCTCCTGTAGATTAACAAGAGAAGTTTTATAACTTATATGAGGCCATTGTTCGAGGGCTTATGTTCTTCAGATATTGTTGTAGTAGGGAGAAAAGAACACACTTCTTTAATCCTTGATTCTGCAAAATTTTGCAAGATCTTATCATTTGGGATATTGCTTCTAAAATGTTTTGTGTGCTGATTATCTGTATATTGATGATGGCCTAATTAAAATTGCAGGAATTGTCAAAAGTTGTTGCCAAACAAGCAGAAGAAGGGAAGGTACTTTTGCTTTCCTAATTATTTGAGAACATACTTGGTTTGTAATAATTCATGACTAGAATTGTATTGAGCCTTTTCACATCCATTTAACACCAATGGTGTTCAGGTGTAAACATTAGCTCTAGGATGACCTTGAAAATTGAATTCGAAAAGTGCAATCTATCTTTTATGCAACTACGTTATTTTCTTAACACTATCCTATTTAATAATCTCCTCTGTTACAGGTGGCTATAAGGAATATTAGAAGAGATGCATTAAAAGCTTATGAAAAACTTGAAAAGGTCTGAATCATTTTTCAGATCTTTTTTCCTGGAAACTTCTCTATTTCCTTCTATTTTGCAATTCTTTTATGTGTAATAATTTATCTTGGCATCTTTACTTAGTTTTAATTTGCTTTACACAGGATAAGAAGCTCTCGGAAGATAATGTGAAAGACTTATCAAGTGATTTACAGGTAACTGATGATTACAGTTTTCCACTGCCCTGTTGACTTAAAACTGTTTGTAAAATCAGGGAATTACCATATTGAAGTAAGAATTTTACAGTATAATCTGCTCCTAAGTGGTAGTTATGTTATGTCTAAACTGCTGATCAAGTGCTAAGAATAAGCAGCACCCTATAAGAACAAGCAGGACCTATCCCCCCATCCTGAAGGTGTTTTTGAATCTCTCATTTTAAGGAGCATTGTGGCAAGACTCTTATTGTGCAATAACAAAACTCTTGATTGTCCTTTGCCTTGCCACAGCTGTATTTTCTCATAGACAACCGAAATTTAATCATCAAGTTTTTAATAACGGATACATTAACCCTAAGATGTTGGCAATTCTCCTACTTTTCATAAATTTCATGAATGGCATTTTCTTTTTTTGGTGAGCTTCATATTTTTAAATACTAAAGTTTGGTACTCACTTTATTTGTAATGCAGAAACTAACTGATGTGTACATGAAGAAGATTGATACTGTTTACAAGCAGAAAGAGAAGGTATGCTTCAGTTTTCATGGAGTTGATGACATACCATATATCTCTGATGGTTTTAATTTTGATTTGTTGAAGAACTGCAGTAGTCTGTGCTTGCTTTCAATTGAATTAAACTTGAATTCATTCTTGGCTTAACTATGCTCCCTAGAAGGTGTCATAGTGTGGGAGAAAAAAGTCTTCCACAATCTAAAGAGAAAAAAGATTAGGGTTTTCCGTTTTTAAAAAATAAATTTTTAATATGAATTAGTGTGGCCAGTAGGTCACTGGTTCCAGATCAAGTCACATTTGTAACTGAGAGATGTGCAATGGGGTTTGTTTTGTTCCCTTTAGTTATCTAGAGATGCACCACGGGCTTCCATGTTGACGTGCTTTGTAGGAAAAGTTATGCATTCTTTTAACACTGTTTAACCTGTCATGTACAATTATTCTCTGGATTCTGGTGTTCTTTTCCTTTATCATTACCTTGAAGATTTATCATAGATCAGTTGCTGATCCTCTTCATTTTGTTTCAGGAGTTGCTTACAGTCTAGTGAGAGTTAGCGCACAGATTTACATGAGTGAGCTTTCTTCCCATTTAAATGCACGTGTATACTGTTCTTTTTAGGTGAATTTATGGCGCATATCATGCCCTGAAAGTGGCATTTTTGATATTAATGTAAATTGGGTGGATAGTTTGTCTTCAAATGGAAGTTCTGAAGAAGTAATAATACACTGTTGTTGCAATGTCTGTTAGTTTGTAATTTGGAGCATTGAAGGGTGTCCTAGTTACAAGTAGGACCCTTGCAAATTCTGATGTCTCACACTAACACATCTGACCTTTACTTATACTGTTTGATGACAGGAAATACCACCCTCTATTATGTCTCCTGCAAGTATGGCCCCTCTTGATTTGGATTTCATCTCATGTTACCTCTGCTTGATTATATTGTAAAGTCTAAGCATAGCCAAACCCTAGTTCCACCTAGGAGCAGGACACAGTCAACTGACATTGAGAGTGGCTGAGCCGTAATTTTCTTGAATTTAATATCAATAAAAGACCACAAAGGTAGATATGGGTCACCCAACAATTCGCTCTGGTATTAGTATATGAATCTGAGTAGATAGAAAAACTATAAATTAAGGCATATTTGGGGTCCATTCTGCATAGTTGTGGATAGCAATGGTCATTTTCTTATTCCATTCCTACTGACATTATATTTATTCATTTTAATATTAGTATATTTCGAATCCATCGTGTTATATATAGTTGATTGACATGTACACAACTTCAAGGAAACTTCCAAGATATATTTGATGGAGAATTAAGAAAAGTAGTAGTAGTAGTAGTTGAGGTGAGGTGAGGACCACTATTTGCATGGACAGACTATAGGTGGGTTAGAGCTTAGAATATATATATGTTCCTTTGAAATGAAGCCATGTTTCGTTTGAATTTTATTGGACAGTTTTGTTTACTTTCAAAGGTGGATAATCATGAGCCTTTGTTTTGTCATGTTTCATGAAAAAAAGGAAATGGTATTGATTCGATTGGATTCTATTCTATCATCTGAGTCCTCTCATTCATTGCTTTATAAGTCATGTCATGTGAAAGAAGAGAAGATATTTAAGGTCCAAAGTGTCATAAGATTAGAGGTGTTCCTCCACCTCTTTCTATCATCTACCACACCTACTCTACAAACCAAATCCAACATGAATGTATCAATGTTTCCACATTTTCAAAATTTATGGCTCGTTTTGGAATTTGAAATTTTATTGTTTTCGTTTTTATGGGAGTCGGTTATCTACTCTGGTATCTTTTGCGAGCTTGATGAGGTTACGTGACTCTTTTCTTTTATCGATTGATGAGGTTGAGAGTATGGGAAACATTCAAGATGAATCTTTTAGTATATGAAAGACAATACTCACATCATATTAGTATTTAGTTACTGATTTAAAAGTTTCATATGGTCTACTTTGTTGTAAAATAAGTAAATAATGACGCAATTAGAAAGATGGGATGAAAGGGGAAAAAAAGTGTAGTTGATGGGATTGAGATGTTACAGAACTAGAACTCTGTTTGAAGATAACATTCATAATATTAACTATCCAGATAGTTTTTCTGATTTCGGACCAACTGCTCCAACGTAAATAAAGACTTTATTATTTATTTTTATTTTAATATAATTACTATTTAGAAAATACGTGGATAGAGAAGAATTTGGGAGAAAAAAATATATTGAAGAATTTGGGAGAAATTATTTTTGTTTCTATTTCTATTCGAGCTTGGGGGCAGAGTCTATAGAGGTAGAATTCAACTTAGAATTCAACTTAAGTTCTAAAATAAGGATTCAACGTAAAGATTTAACGGTGACACATTGTCACTATTGTAAATCGAGTTTTTAAAATTTTTAAATATCATATTTTCTTTCAAATCTAATGAACTTCAATATTTTTTTACGCTATGAATTTTTAATAATAGTTAATATATAGCGGAGTCTAGTGAGTTTCAAACTTGAGTATGAAATTTTGGTAAACAAATCACTCAAATCTGAGTATGAAATTTTAGTAAACAAGTTAAAACTCGAATCTATACGTATTTGGAGACTTAGTTGGAATAATACGTAGATTTAGTTCGAATTCGATTTTAATGGAATATGACTTTAATCACTAATTTGTCTATTTAGTTGAAACCTAAATATTAATTATATTAGAACGGTATGGTTATAAAATTATTCATCTAATAATATTAATTGAAGTCGTCAGATTATTTTAATGTTTTAAAATTTAAATTTTAAATTATTAAGAAAATTTTAATAAATAAACAACTCAAAATGTATATTTATTTTTATATTTATTAGAAGTTCATTTAAATACCGCACAAAAAGAATTTCTTAATACATGTCTCTAATCAAATCTTTTATAAAAATAAAATATGCTTAAATATTGAAATTAATTATAGTTATACACTAGGTGCCCACACATTAAGATTTAATAAGGTCAACATTATAAAAGCCAAGTCAATAGTTGCAAAAATACCTTAAATAAGGTTTGTTGGCATTTAAAATATTTCTTATCGATTATTTTATGGCTCATTCCATTGGCCAAGAAAATAAGCAACGAGATGGACATTATTTAAACAAGAAATTAATTAACAGTACACAAACTACATTATTTAATACCATTAATTAATCAATTCAGTACACATCACTTCATACATTCAAAGTTTAAATTATCTTTTAAAATTAATTAATTTTTAATTATAAAGTGACAAAAGCATGCTTCTTTCTTTAGCTTTCCAACTTTCCAAGTCTTGAGTATTAAAACAACAAAAGGAATCCATCCTCCCATCACCTTCCAATAAACTAATTAAAAAGAAATAAACCTAAACACCAAACAACATTTTTATATTGCTTATATTATCGTAATTTGACTTTTAGTTACTATTTTAAAGAATAATTTAATTAGGTGCTCATCTAAAACAATATAAATATTGTAGTGGGTTAAAGCCAACTTCATCTGTGAACAATAATTAATTAAGGAAAATCAAGATTTGGGATTATTTTAATCATTAGATGCAAGTTGATTAATTAAAGTGGAAAAACATTATAAAAATCATTAATTTAGATTGTTTTGAGACGGATTATTCAAAGCATATTGGAGCGGCCCCTTTGAAAGACAACTTTGTTAATTAATTATTAATTTAATATTATAATAGTGAAGTTGGAAATTGAATTATTTTATTTAATATTAATTTTTGATAGAATGAGAATATTATACATGTTTGCCAGCTGGGATAAGATGAGAGGGGTATTAAGGTAATTATACAAGAGAATACCAAATTGACTTTATTACTTAAAATGACATTTTGTAAATTATTATTTTTTATTAAAAAAAAATGAAAAAGTAGAGGCGGTGTGGGAATAACGAGATCCATAGTGTCAGTGATTGCTGCCTTGGATCCTGGCCTAGACTACACGTGGCATATCTATATCCACCTGGCTTACCTGGGACTGCCCGTATAGTATCATTTCCCGTGTCACAGTTTAACACCAGAAGCGCGAAGAAGAGGAGGCTTTGTTTTGTTTTGTTTTTATGTTGATGTCATCATCATCAAATTTAACAAAACACTAGTGGAGTAGGTTGTGAAGAAGAGACGCAACTGAAAAGAGAGAGAGAGAGAGAGAGAGAGAGAGAGAGGAGCAGGGAGAGAACGTGTTGTGTTGGTTGTTGTTCTTTGTTTGTGTTTTAGAGGTGGTGGATTCTACCATGGATAGAACCAGAGAAGCTAGAAGATTAAACTTCTCTTCGGCGGCTAATGGTCTGTCAAGACGCCGACAGAGAACGAGCAGTGTTAGAGATTCTCACGGTTTGTGTTTACTTCATTTTTCGATTGATTTTGCAATTTTTGTATGCGTGGTTTATTCGGTGGATGTTGTTTTAGGAGAAGATGGACAGACGGAGTCGCAAGAGACGGTGAAATCACGAGATCGAACGCAGAAACGAGATAGAGATAGAGATAGGTACCGAGATCGGGAGTTGTCTAAGATTCAAACCAAGCGTAAGAGAGGAGACAGTTCCACGGGCGGAGGAGAGAGCGGAGAAGGAAGTGCTGCTGATGAAGAGGAATATGATGTCGACGAACGGAGACCGGCTCATGTTAATTCTCAGAATACCTCGTCTTTCTCTTCGCTCTCATCAAATCACAATGCTAAGAAGCCTTTACCTTCGACTAAGCCGCTTAAACAAGCGCTTGTCGCCGTCAAGTCCACTGATGAGACGATTGGGGTTAGGGTCCCCAGGAAGGCTCGCTCAGGTATACATATTTCTTAACACTTTTTATTTTTAATTGTAGGTCGGAGTCGGAGTCGGAGTCGAGACCTGTTATGATATGATTGTTGTGTGTTGATTTGGCAGCATCGGTGAAAAGGTCACATGAGAATAGAATGTCTGGAAATGGTGGAATCTGGGAAGACCATAAAGCTTCTACTTCCGCTGACGCTAACTCACCTTCTTGTTCTAATGCTTCTGTTAAGAAGAAGATGGTAAGTTTTTGCTTTATGTGTAGATTTGTAAATGTTGTTAAGATTTTGGTGGAACTGAAAATATTGATTTTGTCTTCTCCTTTTGAGTTTTGTGATTCTGCAGAAACCTAATGGACCAAAGACTCGGATTCCCAAGCCATCCAAAGCTTCTGACTCAGTCCAACAAGATGATATCGAGATTGAGATCGCTGAAGTGTTGTTTGGGTTAAAGAAGCAATCTCAAAATTCCAAGGGTGAAAAAGATGTCAGCGTGGAGAAGCTTGAGTCTAAAGATTTGAAATCTATGGATCAGGAATTGGAACCAATTCAAAAGAACAGCGCTGTTGCAGATCCCTTGCCTGGTAATTGTGTCTACTGTTCTGTACTTCTGCTTTTCCTCTGGTTTTTGTCTTTAATTCTTTATCCCTGTGTTTGCAGAGACAAGGAAGAACAAATTTGAGGCTGATGATTGTTTAAATTCGTCTGAGAAGAGTATGATGGCGATGACCTCTCCAGCTGAGCTACCAACGGAAAAGCAAACTTCCTCTGCTACAGAATCAGAAATGAATAAAGATTCCTGTGTGACATCTAAAGTAGTGGATGCTGCTAAAGGGCCTGTGGAACCACATGAAGAGGATACCAATCAATGTGATATGAAGGCATCAAAGCAAGGATCTGTTTGCTCGGATGGTCCAGCTCAAAAAAGCACGATTTCAGATGAGAAAGAATCATCTCTTTGCACTAAAACTCCTGATGACTTTCAGGATTCCACTATGACTAAAGCGTGAGCATAATAATTGAATCTTAACCTTTTTTCTTTTCTTTTTCACTTTTGCTAATGAGATATTTGCTATTTGCAATTTATTTTACTAAGTTATTTTCTTGATTGATTATCAGTGAGAGGACTGCATCTGAGAACAAAGGCAGAAAAGAGGAGAGATTCAAGATTGATCTGATGGTGAGGTACCTTCTTGTCGCATTCTGGATTACATTTCCGTTACTATTTTGCGGTCAAAATTACAATTACTCAGAACAGTAGTTCGTGCTATTCAACAGGCTCCTCCTCCCCTTGCTTGGCCTCCCGACAAAGATGGCTTTAATGAATTCACATCCGATGCTGGCATCAATGTTAGTGTGGTATCTAGATTAATCTGCTTAATTCCCTTTCTTATCTGCAACGTTCATTACTCATTTTAAAGCTTTAAACAGAGTTTGTTTATGATATTGTCTTTACTTTGTATGTAGAAATCTGTTGTTAAAGATGGAAATGTGAAGGAGTCGGATGTAAAAGAAACTGAAGAGAAGAAACTGTCAATTAGAGAATGGCACAAAATGAAGTTTGATTTGGCAAACCCTGATAAAGATAATGAAAGAGAAACTGTTATTAAGTCACACAATTCTAGTCAGCAACAGTCACAACCACCATCTACAATGAAAGTAGAATCAAGTGGTAATTTGATGATTTCAGACTATATATTTGCTTGAATTTTATTTTAATTTTAATTTTTTAAATTTATGGTAATTCAATGTATATCTGAAGTTCACGTTTTCTTCTTCAGCTCAATGTAGTTCCGCTCCTTTGCAATTTGAAGTTGCTGGCTGGGCTAATGGTCTTCCTCAGCTGGGGTATGTTTGTGCGATCTAATCTTTGTTTTCCTCCTTTTTCTTCATAATTTGACTGGTTACTTACTGTCTTTGCTGAAATGTTTATTGGCAGATGTATGTCTCCATTTCAAACCATTGTACAAGCAGATGGAAGTTCCAGGTCTGCTGCAGCTCAACAGGTATGTGCATATTAGCTTAATAATTCAAGGTATATATATATATATATATATATATATATATATATATATATATATATATATATATTCTTTTTGTCATCTACTAATTTGGTTTCAAACTTGCAGCCTCCTCCATTTGTGCTTTCTCAACCTCGACCGAAGAAGTGTACTACCCACCATTACATTGCTCAGAATATATTCTTGAATCAGCAGTTAACCAAGACGAATCAATTCTGGCAAGCAGGAGCAAGTTCTGCATCTTTACTCGGGGCAAAAGCCAACAATCTTGATATTATGTCTTCTACTGAGAATCCAATGCAACAAAACAGGTTGCAAGGAAAACTCTCCATCATGAACCTGAAAGTTGGGCAGGATAAAGGGCAGATGTTGGCAAACTTTGCTGCTCCTAATCAGGAAGACAAAAGCTCTGAAAGTGTTACTGTCACTGACCCAGCTCAAAGAAAGCAGCCAGTGCCTCAACAAGTTTTACAGCCAGCCTCAACAGGGAGCTTCTTGGTATTCTCTTTGCTCCAAAATGCAATTTTATCTTGGTTTGATTGGTACAGATTGTCTGGCCATTTATTATGATTTTGATTTTCTCTGTGTACGAAGTTACTAATGCCATCTATGCTTGTGTAGCATGCTCCTGCTTTCATCTTCCCTGTAAACCAGCAACAAGTAGCTATAACAGGAGGAACAATAAATCATTCTGGGCCTTCGAAAACAGCTGCTTCAAGTAGAAGCACATCGATATCTGGTAATTCAACTGCTACACTTCCAGCGGGCTCTACAACTGTGCCTCCAGTTCCTGCAGCTGTGAGCTATGGTTACCCGAATGTGTCTGCCACTGAAACTCCATACATGACAGTACTGCACAACAATGGTTATTCCTATCCTGTTCCTGCTTCCATAGGAACTGCACCCACCATAAGAGGAACCCATCCGCAGGCATTGCCTTTCTTCAATGGATCCTTCTATTCATCTCAATTCTTCCATCCTTCTCAAATTCAGCAGCAGCAGTTACAAGCTTACTCAAGGACAAATGAATCTAGTGCTTCGTCATCATCTCACAAACAACCACCACAGTCCCAACAGCCCCGAGAGATGTCAGTTACCGGTAGTAATAATATGTTAAGTTCTGCAAATATGCAACAACAGCTATCACAAAAGCAGCATGCGCCCAAGCAAGAGTCAGAGATGACTAGAGATAATACACCATCTACTGGTGATACTCGGATCCTTACTAGCTCTCATAATAAAGCAAATGTGTACGGACAAAACTTCCCAACCCTTCAGCCCCTGAACTTCGCGTTGTTGCCATCTTCAGCAGTTTCTGGTGGCAGTCAAGGCGGGAAGGAGCAACAATCACAGCAAAAGAGTTTGAAGGGTGGAGTTGAGGTAGTACCTCCTCATGCATTTGCCATGTCGTTTTCCTCCTTCACTGGCAGCAACAATACACCTTCAAACCTCAGTTTCTCATCAGTACCACAAAATCATGCTATCTTCCAGAGCCAAGGATATCAAGTGGCATCTGTAGCTCAGGCCGCGGCTGCTCAGCAGAAAAATCACCAGGTAGCCGAGATGAAGAATGGAAGAGGTTCATCAAGTCATGAGGATGGTAAGAAAGCAGGTTACGGGAAGCCAGCAACATCAAATGGCCAGACGCTCGTGTTTGATAATCCAGCCAGAACTCTAAGCTTTGTTTCAAGCCCATTTGCTGGAAATTGGCCTTCTCATTCTCAATCAATCAGCAGTTGCCAGATTGCTTCTAATCCTCAAAATCAAATGCAACAGCATCAGAAGCAACATACATTGCAACAGTCACGAAGTAAAGCACAAGCTAATAATAGCCAGCCTTCAGCTTCTGTAACTTGCAAGCTTACAAGCAATGGCCCAATTTTTCCACCAAATCTTGTAGAAAGTAGCCGCGCACAATGGAAGAACACAAGAATCCCAACTAGTGAAGTCTCGCCGATTTCAATAGCATCATCAATTGCTTCAAATCTAAAAAGTGTCTCCCAGCAACAAGTGACGTCTTCACCAGGCCAAACACAGATATCTTTCGAGAGAAATGCCAAGTCAGGTCAGCAAATTCCCAGCAGCAACCAATCTCCATCTCCTCTGGCTGTGGGATCTCCATCGAACGCTGGTGGCAACTTGAGAACCAGTTCCACAGGAAGCAAAGCTGGCTCATCCATTCCTGCATTACAGCTGCAACAGACTGAGAACTCTTCATCAGCTAGCACTGGCCAGAAATCCTCCCCAGTTTGTGGAAGGAATGTACCATCCATCCTGAGCACATGTGCAGGGCAACTTTCCGAACTCAAGTATTAAAATATCTGAACCCAATAATGTTCCAAATGTCACCATTTATGGTTCCTCATTGAATGTCAGAGTCGAGGAGGTGGAATCAGCTGAAGAAAACGAGTGAAAATGTAATTGGGGTCTCACATATCGGAACTGTGGAGTTGAGAATGACGGGCACGTGGAATTGCGTTGCTACATCAAGTAGAATGCGAAGTTTGGGTTTGTTGGGACTGATTAAGCCTTAAATTCAGAAATTGATGTTAAGTGGGAACCTACCATGTTTTGTTGGGTTGTTATGGTTGGGACATTAAAAGGTTTAATGGGGTTAGAAACTAACTTAATTGGTCTAATGCGATGCACATATGTATATACGTATTTTCATAAATAGAAAGCACTGACACGTATTCATTAGGCACGTCGCAATGTGCTACGTGTGTCTCCTTTCGGGCTATTGATAAGATCTAATTTAAGTACAGTCGATGTCATGAAAAGAGACGATAGAAATGCATTGGAAGATGGGATGTGAAGAAAGTGACGGTGGATGATGTCTTCAAAGTCATTGGTTTTTATTTTACCTTATCTATATCAACCACCGATAGTTAGCAGAAGTCGACAGTGAATGGTGGTGTATGGTCATCAGTAATTAGAATATAAACACATACTCTTACTAATTAGGAAGCACATGGTCGGAGGGTTCTCGTCGGCAATTATACGTGGCACCTATTTCACACCCAAGGTTATGTTAAATGATAAATGGGTGTTTAATATTAGGATCGTGTTTCGATTCCCTCTTTAAAATTAAATTTTTTAAAAAAAGATTTAATTAGTTTAGTTTATATATTTTTAGAAGAGTGTAACACATTTTATATTTATATATATATATATATATATATATATAATATAACTTAGTATATTAAGCTATTTATATAATATGTTAAAATTGTTAATTAGATAAAATTTTCAGACAAGTAAACCTCTCAAAATCCCTTTCGAATAGAGAATAAATATTATATTATAAAATTTTAAACAATTCAAAAGGTTAAATGATTAATAAAAAAGGTTTGTACATATCAATTGAATTAAAATAAAATAAGTTTGCATTTAGAAGTACAAATGCAAATATAAAATGATTTTAAAATGAAAAGAAATAAAATTTGCAAAAATAAAATCTCCTATCAATATATAGTATTTTTTTTCTCCCTGCAACCGTTTTTATGTTCATAATAACAAACAACGATTTCATTACCTTTCAAGGTTCAGCTATAACAGTTTAATTGTATAAATATCAAATATCCATACAAAAAAGTAATGACTGGTGTTTGAATCCTCCCGAATATCTTTAGTACTATCAGATCACAAGAAACAAGTGACTTGCATATTGATACCTCATGCAGTTAGTGCTTGGGAGCAAGAGATGCCAAATTGAGCTCAATTTCTTCTTTGGCCTTCCTATCAAATGGATCCTCACCCATATATAGATCAAACACTGACCGACATAAGAGTTTGCTCTGCACCCTTCCTACCTCCTTTCCATCAACTGCGCAATTTGAATTAGCAAGCAAGTGCACAATTACATTAAACTCTTCCATTGACGATAATAAAGCAAATTACCAGAATTATTTCCAGTAGAAAAGGGATCAGCTCAATCATATAACAAAGTTTTTATTGAGCCAACAGAAAATTCACTCATTGAAATTTCTAATATCCCAGTTTCGGCGGTGATGACAGCCATAACCTCATGATAAACACAGTTTAATGATATTTTTCCCCCTTTCATAACAATTTAATGCAACATTCTACATGCAGCAAGCTATTTAAATTTATTTCATAAGTTCATTCTAGTTTAGCTCATAAGATGATCAAATCAAATCTAACTCGATATGGTTATAACATGAACAACCATGCTCCCAGTAAATTAGTTCACCATGCTCCCGGCAAATTAGTTCAAATCTAACTCGATACAGATACTTACTTGTTGTGTGAAGTACATGACCAGGTTCCCTTGAGAGAGTGATCACAGATCCCCTCGGGATTTTATACTCGTCTTTAAACAGAGAAGTGAATCTGCAATTCAACATCAAATGATCAAATCCATGAATATCAACAAGGCATAAGCAAACAAATCAGGAACACTAATGAAAGAGAAGAGTCACCTCTGAAGCAATTCTTGATTATCTGGACCTCCAAACTTCTGGAGTCTGCTTCCAACAGACTCTTCAAAAGCACTACGAACAGAGCCAATACTCAATCTACCATATATAATTTGAAGTCTAACAGTAATCCGCACATCAGAGTCCATGAGATCCTCATTGAAATGCTTGTTTTCCTTCAGTTCGGAAAGTGACAATTTTCCATAGTTCTCACTCAACAATTTCTTAACATCACTATTATCAGCATAAACACCTGTAATGTAATGTAACTTTCTAAGAATAGAAACAACTATCACAGCAATCGAGTCCTAAACATACATATAATAAAAATGATAGTTAAAGAAGTCAATAAGAATGTGCATTTATCCAAAAGCGGTTACCGAATGCATAGACATCGATCTTCTTCAACCCGAACACACTCTTTTGACGCAATCCGATTCCAAGCAGCTTGCGAGAGTCGCCGATAACGGAAGGAAAAGACACGCCGGTTTTGGAGTCAACGACATTATCTGTAGAATTGTCAGCTAAAGAGATTGAACCCCAAAGGTGAGAGGAGGGACGATTAGAGAGGAGAGACCTGAGAGCGTTCTTCAAAAGTGGATGCTCGAGGTTTTGGTAGGTGGAGACGCCGGCAGCAGCGGCAGCGGCAGCGGCGACGGCAAGAGTGATGCCAATTGGACGTGATGCTCCTCCTCGTGTTATGCGATGAGAGTGATTTGAGGGCTGAGAAAACGAGAATGGGAAGCCAAGTGAGCCCATTGTCCGATTGTTGTCTCGTGAGGGATTGATTTTGATGCATTTTCGATTTTTAATTGTCTGTTTCCTTGTGGAGTTTGAGACTCAATGCGCTGAGTGTAACACGCGAATTGAATGTGGGGGTGTTAGTTATGAAGTTTGTTGATGGGCTTGGATTGGGCTTGGCTTATTATGAATGATCTTTGATGTTCCCACATTAGTTACTGAATACACCCACTCACATGAACTACATGTTTGATTCATATTTGATGTTATCAAATAGTAAACAGCAGAAAATTGAATTTAGTCTTCAACAATTACTATAAACCACAACAATCAATTCATGATCAATAACTGATTGATTCAAGTTTTGGATATGCAGACAGTGCAAACATTAGCAAAAGCCAACAAAAAGAAGCCAGAGTAAGGAACTAATGGTTTTTAAATTCTCATATCAGTTTCCAGCAGATTCAATCAGAATTTGGCTCCAAGCAAGGTCAATAAGAAATTCTTATAGTCACTGGATGTGTCGCCAATCACTGATTTGTCAACATCACTGTTGTACATTTTGGCATACTCTTCCTTTATCCACTTCAGGTCAACTTCAGCTCGAGTCACTATTACTCTGCTTAGTGAATCCTCATCTGTCCCAAGTCCAATGATAGAGTTTCTGATCACCTGTAAGGACCCAAGCAATCAAAAGAATCATTCCCAAGTATTCCTAAACAGTTTTAAGACATGAAATCACTTCGCATTGCTGATTAATTACTATACATTACCTCTGCAAAGTGTTTTTCTGGTGTGTCTATGCAGCAGATGGCCTTTATCAGCAGGTTTTCCAGATCAGAATTCTCACAGTTCTTTATATCCTACAGCCAAAAATGGAAATACCAATCACAGAGTTTCACAATAAGAATTACAATTTGATTATGCAAGTTCTATAAACCGCATGAACTGAACCTGCTGTATAGTATTGCCATAGTTAGTCTCATAGCAGCGAAAAGTTTCTCTAAGCTGATGAACATTCCTTGTACCAAGAATGTACACAACATGATCATGGTCCAATTGGTTCAACTCAATGGCTTCATGTAACTTACCTGCCTCCAAGTTTGCAACATCCCCATCTACCATTTGTTTGTCGTACCTGAAGGAGCTCACTAAACCAAGAAGAATCTATACAACATACTAAGGCAAGTTAAACTTAAAACACAGATACAAAAACACAAATCTGTAAGTTATCAAATTCAGAGTCATCAATAACCTTGCTTATGGGGTAAGGAATATGAGTAAGAATGTCTTCTTCGGCTGAGCAATCGTAGAGAGAACAATAAGCCTCCCTGACGGCAATCAGATGATAAGGAGTCGACGCACAGGCTATCTCAACCACCACTAGTAATCGATTCACGTCCTCGCTGTGCGTTAAAGCTTTATTTATGAGTCTCGCATCTCTTTCTGCTGGATCATATGTCCACCAAATCACTGCTTTCTATCACACACATCAACAGCTTTCATTTACTTAATGTAAATCATAAAAAAACCACAACGATAACAAAATACTTGATTCACAGCATCAAATTAAATAAAATAAAAAATAAAAATCATTGTGACAAATTAAATATCACATGCCCAGATGACAGCGTCTTCATAATTTCAATCAAAATGACATTACAACGAGAGAGACATAGCAATCAAAACCCTGATAATAACAAAACAAACATACTCTAAAATCACCGGAGAGCTCAGAGTGAAGACGATCGATGAGACTCTGACCATAAAGTCTCATATACGCATCTCTAATCTCCCTTCTCTGAATCGCATCTCTCCTTCCCAAAACCCATGTCACCGCATCCTCATCAGTCCCAAATCCTGGAACACCAGAAAATACATATCACTTATCACACAACTCCAAACAAAAAATCCAGAACACAAAATCCAAAATTGAAAAAAAAAATTAAAAAAAAAAAATCCATGAAAGAAATAAACCATGAAAAGCTTTCTTCAGTCTCTCTGCATCCTGGTCTGCACTGAAAACACAGTCTGGTGTTTTGATAGTACTCATCAATGACCTCTACAAATTGTTCTTCCGATCCTTCTCTATTGTTTTCCCTTGACTTTTTGAGAATCGTTAAATTTGGTGAGTGCTCTGTTTTGGTTTCCTAGCTCTGTTTTCGTGCTGTGTTATTCATTTTCTGTTAGTTTGGACCTATGATCCCTTATTGGACTGTTTTGGCCCTGTAACGGTTTTGCAAAATTACTTCCATTCATTTATTGGCGTATTAATGAAGTTTATTTTCTGTTTCGGTTTTCTTGCATATTTGTCCCTCGTGTTTTGGTTTATAGGGTTTTTTTTTTTTTTTTTGTGTTTACCATGTCGTATTAAAAAATTTACATTTATTATTACTTTTTTTTTTATTTGTTTACCCTATTGTATTAAAAAATTTACATTTATTGTTATCTTGTTAAAACGTTATTAAAATTTAAATATATTACTCCTTTGTAAAAATATTATTAAAATATTGTTATTGTAAACCAGTAAATATCCGTCCAAAACAATCCAGGTTTGTTTGTGACCGTTCCACTTTTGTTTCGTTATATAGTGTTATGAATTATGTAAACCATAATCAAATCATTTTTCTGTCTCTTATTTTATTATTTTATTTATAACAATTGCCCCTGTTGGTGCCCGTTGGTGTTGGGCCTAATGGACAGTCCAATTTCTATAAACATGGTAGATATTTATAGGAGAGGGTAATGAGAGATATAATAAAACTAAACCTCTTCTATTCTGATTAGGATTATTCAAATGGTTACTGATAAAAAGTTAGAAGTTCAGAAAGATATTAAATTTTGATAATATTTCTATTTCAATAAAATAATAATATCATACTACAGAATGTGATAAATGGCATTAAAAACGATTTATTATTATTATTATTATTTTATTATTATTATTATTTTTTTTTTAAGTTTTGACGATTCAACAATCCCGTTGAGACTTTTACCAAGTAAATTAGTAGACATGTAAATTAGTAGACATGGTTCGTATTTAAAATCCGTGATCGTACCTCCAACCGTGAACAACAATTGCAGTAATAGATTTTTAACCTAAAATCTTTAGATGACATGTTTTAGGTTATATATCTATGTTTATGTTTACATGGGTGATATCAAAGTCCAAGGTATCTCTATTTAATTGTTGTCCTAAAATTATTGTTTTTAGATAGATCATTGTTGTATGATAATATACTTCTCAATTATGACTCGCTGGAAATTGTATGGTTTTTTTTTTATGAAAAAACTCTGATTTTTATAAAATTTTGTACACTACTTTGATTATGTTTTTTCTCAATCGGTTTCAAAAAATTCTGAAATTTATAACATTAGATCTGTCTTGGAAAACTCTTCGATTTGATATGTGGATAAAAAAATTTGGACTCAAAGAAGGAAACTAATTTTGAATTTTTTAGAAAAAACTGAAATGGATCGAAAATGACTTTTTGTTTGAAGAACATGAAAAATAGTTTTAGAAAACGAAAAATAGCCGCAAAGGAGGAAAGTGAGCACCACTCTCCGTCTTCCAACGGGGGTTTCAATGAATCACCATCACCAACAAATTCGAGGTGTTGAGAGAAGTCGATAACAACCAATTTGACAGAAAAGCCATAAAAAAAACAAATGGGTCCTTTGCGTTAAATGGAAGTCAGATGGCTTGTAGAAAGATATAAGATGAGGTTAGTGACAAAAGGTTATACCCAACATGAGGATATTGATTATGAAGAGACATTTTCTCCCGTCGTGAGATTTGCATCGATTTTCCTCATCCTTGTCTTAGTCTCACATATGGATCTGGAGTTACATCAAATGGATGTAAAAACGACATTGCTTAATAGAGGACTAGAAGAAGATATTTACATGGAGCAACTTGAAAGTTTTATAAATGAAGGTAAAGAAAGTAAAGTTTGCAAACTCTTGACATCCATTTATGGACTCAAACAATTCTCTAGACAATTGTACCTCCATTTCACAAATCTATCTTGACTTATGATTTTCAAATGACAGAATAGGACCACCGTGTGTATGTCAAAAAGTCAAAGATAGATTTGCGTTTCTGTTTTTATATGGAGACGATATCTTATTGGTGAGTAACAATAAGATGTTTCTGTTAGAAATAAAGAACTGGTTGTCCACCATTTTTTAGATGAAAGATATGGGCGATGGTACCTATGTTCTTAGAGTAAAAAATTTCAAAAGATCGAAAAAGAAGGATCTTGACTTTATTGCAATAACCTTACATACAAAAGATCCTTGAAAATTTTGAAATGGCTGAGTGTAAGCTAGTGGAAACATCCATTGTAAAAGGTCAGACTTTGAGTATTGACATGTGTCCTAAGACTCTACAAGAAAAAGAAGGCATGAGAAATTTACCATATGCTAATGCCATCAGAAGTCTAATGTACGCGATGATGTGTACAAAACCAGATATTTGCTTTTCCATTGGGCTGGTAAACAGATATCAGTCAAATCCAGAAAAAAAAATATTGGATCTTGCTTATCTAACGGGAACATCAGACTATTCTTTGTGTTATCAGAGTGGTGATACATGCTTGATTTGGTACACGAAAACAGATTAGAGTGGTGATATGGATGAGAGAAAATCCACCTCAATATATGCTTTTATCCTTAGGCATGGTGTTATCTCATGGATTAGCAAAAAGCAGATTTGCATAATGTTATCCACTATGGAAGTGCAATTTATAGCTTGCTCGTCAACTGTATAGGAAACTACTGGTTTAAGCGTTTTTTTGGAGGATTTAAACTTGGAAAGTTATAAATTCGAACCAGTATCTAAGAAGGTTGTAAGAATTACATATATATATATATATATATCCACTCATGATATGATTGCAGAGAAACGTATTCTCTATACATGCAAAGTTGATAGGTCTGTGTAGGTTATGATATCTTCTGTAAGTCTTCATGCCTTATTCAATTGAATGCTTATTTATTACATGTCTGCCATGGATCTAGCATATTTGGGATTTTTTGTATCCGAGAAGTATGTCATCAGGTATTGGAGACTTGCACACTTGCACGTGCAGTCGCCTTGATTATCCTAAGAATAATAAAATATTAGATTTATATGCACACTTCCCATTGGTTAAAATTGGGAGGAACTTGAGGGGATGCATATAATTGTAGTCGCCTTAACATTTTTTTAAGATGAGATTCTCTCAAGATCTTAGCGGGATCACTCATGAATTGCCCCACCTTCATGAGACTTGATTTAGCTGGACTATATTTATAGGTTGTCATGAATTCATGGGACAATGAAACTGTCATTCATTCAGTGAAAACTATATAATATTAAAACATACGTGCTTGTGTTTATGGTAAATTTCACTGAAATGTATGTATTATACAATACATGCTTATTGTTGACCCATGGATAACAAGTTAATGGTCCTCGTTGCTTAGTTGTGAAATGATCCACAAATTTCATATCCTTAAGACAATCATCTCTTTTATCCAAGGCTTGATAGTAATGTTTATATTACTAGCATAACTTTCTATGGTCATGATAATGCGATCTATGAAGTATGTCTACAATGTTGGTTAATTTTCATTGACTATTGGAAAATAGTTGCTGGAAGGTTTTTGACTGATTTCACAAAATTAATCACATGCCAATAGACTGTGATTTTTTAGAACACAATCATGATTTGGAGTACTCTGGGGATATCAGATTGTTTGTAGATATGATGTGAAATCGTGTCAAACTTAGGATGTACCTGAAATGGATTTAGAGTACTCTCTCTTTGTTATAATGTGATGGAGAATCTGATTCATTTAGTCACACTCGTTATCTACCATATAACCATCGTTGATTGCTAAAATGAGAAGTTTTTACTTTTCAAATGCCAATTGTGGGACTAGACACATTAGTGTGAGTGGGAGAATGTATGTATTATTTTGGGTGGGCCACCCTAATGGCCCAGCCTAATTTCTGTATACATACATGGGAAATATATATAGGAGAGGATAATGAGAGGTTTAATAGAACTTAAACTCTCCTATCTTGATAACTATTATTCAAATAGTTATGGATAAGGAGTCAAAAATTCAAAAGGAGATTGAATTTTGATAATACTTATTATCTAAAAAAAAACAATATCATGGAAAGTTTTGACGATATCACTGGGGCTTTTACCAGGTGGACTAGCAGGCGTGGTTTATATTTTAAATCCATGATCGCACCTCCGGCCGTGAGCAACAATTGCAGTAACAGATTTTTAACCTAAAATCTTTAGATCACATGTTTTGGTTATATATATATATATATATGTATTTATATATATATATATATGTATATATATATGTATTTACCGTACTAGTATGTCCTATTCGCCTTGCATTAAAAAATGATAATAATATATGAAATTAAGACCATTTGAAAAGTTTCATTTGAGTTATTGAGCAAATTGAAATTTTAAATAGAAAATTACAGATTAATTGAAATAATGCATATGGAATATGGTGTCCTATTTCGTGTTTTATTATTATTTTTATTATTTTATTATTATTTTTATTATTTTAACCGAGTGATTTGGAATATTGAATCTGTGACTTAAAAATATAAAAAAATAAAAAATAAATCTAAAAAAATATTAAAATGATTTGTCCCAAATACATGGGAATTGAAATTAATATCTCTTAAAAAGTTACTCATTACTGACCTAAAATTCCCATGGAATGAATTTTGCCTGATTGAATTTATTATACTTATTGTTATTTATACATATTGTTTTAGTTTATGCTTATTATTTTTATTATTTCTTGATGATAATTTTATACATTATTGATTATGGTCATACGGTTGTATTTAGAAAGAAATACTATAAAAAGCCAAAATTTTAAAAATTAAAATTTCATATTTCGAATCTGCCTCTGAAAAAAATATATTATATGGATGATAAATATTAGAATAAATCGTCAAGAAATTCGCAATTTATGATTAAAGGAGAAAACTACTTCTTCTAAAGAGGAATTTAAAATATACAATTATCATGCACCATTTCCATACAAGTTTGAAAGGTGAATATTAATTCATTGAAAATTTGTAAACTCTATATATGCTTTTAAAAAAGATATGAGCATAAAAAAGATCCATAATTCTAGTTCGGTTAGTAAAACTTTGAACTCCATTGAATTATTGCTATATTTGAATTAGGTAGAGAAAAAAATAATCTATTTAGAAAAAATCGAAAAACTATTATTAACTTATGAAAATATTATGTATGTACTATTCTTCTTCAAGTCAACAAATTTTAATAAATATAATTATTTTTAAATTTTATATTTATCTTTACATATTATTTATAATATAAATAATTAAATAATTATATTTATATAAAAATATTATTATAAAATTAGTCAATAACAATGATGCCGGAAACGTGTGTGAATTGGCTGAAAGAGTATTGCGAATTAAATAAGAGGACCAATTCGTTCGCTCAATTGATTTATTGAAAAATATAATATCAAGTCTGTCTCTTAGAAACCCTAAACACCCCTTTTATAAGGCGTTACTCTTAACCCTAACAAAATAATTCCAAAATTACGAAAAAAACCCTTAAAATAATAAAAGTTCAAAAAACCCCTCTAAACCCATTTTTTAAAAAATATATAGTTTTAAGTTAGAATAAAAAATTATTACCGTGTACATTAATTTATTATTATTATACAAAAATAAATAAAATTAGAATATTCTCAAACTACATCACCTTTATTTTCAAATATGTATAATTATCTTTAGCTTTTATAGAATAATTTTATAATTCTTTTTACAACTTTTTATAAGCTAAAGGAAATTATATAGTTATATATTTAAAAAATTAATATGATGGAAATCACCAATTTAATCAACCATTAACAATCCATTGATGTTTTAATTTTTTTTTTTAATACTCACATATAATATTATCAAAACTTTAAAAAAATTCAAATTTAAAATTAATTAAAGAAAATTAAATTGAAAATATAATATTTTACTAGATATTTTTAAAAAATATTAATTAAATGTAAATAAATTTAAATTAAAAATAAATAATAAAATATGTTTAAATTATTTGAAATATATATTTGGATTTATTTATTTTATAAAAAAATATAATTATAATATTTTTATATAAATTAAATAAAAAACAAGAAAAAAAGTCAAATAAAAATTACAATTTTATAAAAGATAAGGAATATATATATATATATATATAAAGAAGAAAAAATTTGATAGACATTTAAACATTTCACGCTAACCTTAATATCTGTTTTTTTAGGTCATGTCACTAAATTGTAAGTTCAACTAATTTCATGATTAATATGAGTTCTAACTTCTCATATTATTTATATATATATTTATATATTACTAAATAGTAATAATATATCAAAATTTAAAATATATCGAGATAGATTTTAAATTATTACCATTCAAATATAATATTTTTTTTATATTCAAATTTATTAAATTGAAAATTAAAAAAAATTATATTCAATTTTATCTCAATTGTATAATAGAGTTGAATTTTATATATAACTTTTATATATTTTTTCATGTTTATTAGTTTAATATTTAATCTCGTAAATTTAATTATTATCATATAAATACAATTTCAAACATTATAAAATATAAAGTTAATTATATTAGAAAATCTTATATATATTATAAAAAATATATTATAAATTATTTCAATTTTAATGAAAAATAAATTGAAAACATCACATTTTACTAATTATATAAATATTTAAATAAATATAATCCCTATTATGATTATAACATCCTATATTAACTAAAATATCAATCATCCGCATTGTAGTAGATGATTACAATAATCGTAAGGATGACGTCATTCACATGTCAAAGTTGCACTTTAACTAAAATTCTCCACCAACTGTTTTTATTAGTAATTATATATCATTCATCTTTATTATTATATTTATTTTTCTTAAACCCTAATAATATTAGATAATTATCTTTTTAATAATTATAATTTATAGTTATAACCAATAATATTAATTTTAATTCAACTACTATAATAACTCATTACGTTATTATTTTATTTGTTTTTCTTAAACCATAATAATATTAGGCAATTATCATTTTAATAATTATAATTTATGATTATAACCAATAAAGTTAATTTTAATTTAATTACAACTATTATAATAACTCATTACGTTATTATTTTATTTATGTTTCTTAAACCATAATAATATTAAGTAATTATCTTTAATAATTATAATTTATAATTATAACCTATAAAGTTAAATCTAATTCAACTACAACTACTATAATAACTCATTACTTTATTATTTTATTTATTTTTTAAAACCATAATAATATTAGATAACTATATTTTTAATAATTATAACCAATAAAATTAATTCTAATTCAACTACAACTACTATAATAACTCATTACATTAATATTTTATTTGTTTTTCTTAAACCATAATAATATTAAGTAATTATCTTTTTAATAATTATAATTTATAATTATAACCTATAAAGTTAAATCTAATTCAACCACAACTACTATAATAACTCATTACATAATTATTTTATTTATTTATCTTAAATCATAATAATATTAGTATTGGGTTGAACTCGACATGACACAATTACACAATTTGCCATTAATAAATTTAATAATATTTTATTTCTATTTTGTATCTAAATGATTTTTTTACTATTATTTATCAAATTTATTATATTTATATATATAATTATATTTATATTTTATAATTATAATAATTTTAATATTTCAATATTTACTATTAAATTTATTAAATTTAAGGTGTGCAAGTACTATCTATTTTTTTTTACGAAAAGAAAAAAAAAGGTGATAAATTTATGTGAACGAGTAAAAATAATACTAATAGTAGGATACAACATGTACAAGAGAATCTCGTCTTTGATAATAATCCATAACAATGTAATTAAATTTTGAGAATATGCTATTTAAAAACTTGATGTGCAGTTAAGGGTATATTCATATATAAAAATGACTTCAAATTGAATAATAAAAGCATGGCAATAATTGCAGTCAATAAAATCAGACATTGGAAATTGGTGGTTAGGAAGAAAAAAGCATCAACGCCTGAGATACCATAGTGGAAACAAACACTGAATGAGCCAAAATATCTGAGCAAGTTGGTAGTGGTTGATGGGTTATTGTATTGTGTGAACTCAAGCTAATCAGTGTACAGTCATTAACTGAATCCACAAACTCTAAAACTAAAAGCACTCTGAACTTGAGCAAGTATCGTCAGCCCCATCATTTCACTAAGACCTTTTACCTGCAAGATCGACATCAAACAAGACCTAACTCTTTTGCTTGATTCAAATATTTAGATTAGACGGTGAAACCCTCCTGTCTGTCATATATATATATATATCACATTCTTTGAAATGATGATAGATACTTTGCCCAGTTATGTTCAACAGTTAGTTTCTTTTATGATTGGATTGTTTGCTTCTTCATGATACCGATTAGAAGATTGGTATTTGGAAAAAGATATTTGCAGTATAATCAAATCAAATATGTCCATCAATGGTGATGGAAAATTCTTAAGTGTATGTGTACAATATATGATGCAATATGAGATTAGTACCTTATCTTTATTAAGAGTTATTCCAAAGTGCAAGTATAGTTAATAAAGTCAATTTAGAAATGTCGTAATCCTAACTATTCACGTCATATAATTAAATTATTAAATTATTACAAGTACATATTGTTTTCTTTACAGATGGCCATAGGGTTGTTCGGGGTAAATCCTTAAAATATTGGATTGGGTTGTTCGGGGTAAATCCTTAAAATATTGGATTTGCCTTATCGGTAGGTCGATTTATATTGACCTGACCTACTCCATCCTACCTATGGTGTAAGGTAAAAGGTTTGGACCCATGACATGTCCAGTAAAAACCTTTCTTGCTTTGCAGAGACTTGCCTAACTATATTTTACCAAAATACATTTAAATTGTATTTTGGGTCCATTGCACTTTCAGACTTTTTACTAAAAAAAATATATTTTTGATCAACATTAAAATTTTTATAAAACTAAACTTTTTTCAAAAGTTTATACAAATATAGACCAATATGACTATAATATTCCGTCTTTCCGGTCTTGATTTACTTCTCGAGCCTACTGTCAAAGCTACAAACGAGGATTTCTGGATGATTTGAACTGTTTCTACTCATTTAACAAACAAATTGAAAAAGGGATTTCAAATTGAATAGTGATATTCTCTCAAAAGTTTGGGTAATTAAAGAAAACTCATTTCTTCTAGTGTCGTACTTTCGATTTTTGGATGAATTACCTTAAACCTTCTTATTAACTGTTCTTTTATACTAAAATGATCTAAATAAACCATTGATTTCAAGTCAAGTGTCGCCAGGCTGTGAAACAACAAATTAATTGAGGTAAACCCTTATTTTCATCGTTGCTTGATGAAGAGTTTTAATTTTCATTTGCAATTGATTTAGTCATGTCCACCTATGTCTTACAAGATTCTAATGATTACTTTGAGAAATTTCTAATTTACTACAAGCTGCCCTATTTTCGAAAAAGAGATTTATAATTTTAAAGATGTAATTATGTGCGTAAGTGTTAACTTAAAGCTGTAGTAAGTAGTGCATTTTCTTAACTGAATTGAGTTTTGTTTTGGGGTCTGAGATGACCTTCAAGCACAGTACAAGAACTAAAAAGAGAGACTGTTTTATTAAATTGAGTTTAGTGTTAAAGGTTGGTAGACCGGTTTAGCCCTTTACATTTTGTGTGTTTTGGGCCGTTGAAATATGATGACTTGAATTTGATGATTGGCTTTAGGAAATAGATTATAATGTGCCATTATAATGTTCATAATTAAACCTAGCTTAATTATTTGAATATTTCCTTTAGCTAAAAGTATAAGTATTTTCTAAAAATGGTATTTACTTCGATTGTGTAGTTTGAATGATTGTCAATGTATGGTGTATCATAACCTCTTATTAAATTGAACTTGATTAATGAAAAAGTGAAACTAGTGTAAAGGCCTATTTAGCTTCATAATTGTGGCGATGAAAAAGCACCTCATGGGTTCAGATGTACTTCGATACCATAGCGATATATTGGTGGAGAAAATGCTAATTAGGGTAGACTTCGGTAACAGTGAGACTTCGCTCTACAGTGAGACTTCGCTCCATAGTGCGATGTTGGTCCAATAGTGTTCCCGTTTCACCAAGTGGAATAGGCTAAGTGGACGAAAATGGTGTAAATGAGTGATGACAAGATAATGTTGTTACACTGAATTTATTTGGGCAAAGTATGCCATGAATGTGTGCGTTTTTGCTAGTTTTGTCGGAGATGGATCCCGGACTAAGTAATTAAGTGTTAGTTGTTGAAATTTATTTGTGTTGATAATAAATGGCTTAAACTGTTGTGCTTGATGAGTGCAGGTAAAAAGGAGCCTTGTGAGTGTCATAATCAGTCTCATATATAGGATGTCTGGAGTTGTATGTGGAAAATAAAACTAGTAGGGCAATATAATTTGATCATAAATGACTTATGTGTAACAAGGTTATGTTGCTCAGCTATCATAAATAAAGTGTTAAACTAGACTAATATAGAATGAGGATAAGTGTAGGTTGGTTAAGGAGTAGATTAGTTAAAGATGCACAGATGGTTAATTATTCTACAAGCAATTTAAAACGGGATAGATTAATGAATATTGAGGATATTAGTTTAATGTTAGCGTTCATTTGAACTATATAGAAATTTGTAGGTAATGTATAACATATGGTTTAATGGGTTGATAGTGCTACGGTAGACATTAGGAATTGCAAAGTTAGATATGTATCAGGCAAGTTTTGGTTATGTCTTTCTTAGGCATATAGCTCACTGTAAGAGTTATGTTGTGGGTATTCTATGTTTTAAATAGAGATTGGCCTTCGCAACTTGTCAAGTCACAAAGTCAAGTCACCTGATTGTAATTCGACCAACTTAAAAATTTCGCAACTTGTCAAGTTGTGAACCAAGTTGTCTGTCACTAAAATAAATTGAGTAATTAAAAATTTGTGATTTACTTTTCGACTTGTCAAGTTGTGAGCCAAGTCGTCTATGACTAAAACATTGTAATTTGATTGTTTTATTTAGGTTGAGTCCGTTGGTTCCATAAGCATGTGTTTTGATTTTTTTTTTTACCCTTTCTAAGCCTTCTAATTTTTTTCATGACTTTAATTAATGATTTATGCATCCTTAATTTAATAATTTGACTTTTTGATATATTATTTTCTTTAAAAATATCACTTCTAACACACCATTTCGGAGAGTTGAAAGTGATAAGAAGACAAAAGTTAATATAATAGTAAGTTTTGATGATTTCCAAAATCTACTTGTAGAAATTCAAGATTTCGCAAAATATTTCATCTATTACCAGCTTTAGTATTTTTAAGCTGTGAATCTAAATATTCCATGATAATTCCACATTTTAAGTATTCATTAGTTTCTAAATTTTAATTGAGCACCTTAAACTAATTTTAAAATCTTTTCAAATATTTTAGTTCGGAAATTCTGATTTAAAGATTTCAGAATGAACCTTATATTAGATTTGGACCTTTGAAGACCCAACCATGTAAGTCCCATAAAGAAATCAAGCCCAAATTCTTTACATCCCACACTCAACTCAACATTCACACACTCAATCTCGTGTTTGTACTTGATAGTTGACAGAAAAGAAAACTTCTCCTTACATGAAAAACTCGATTTAAACTCACTAGTTTATATTCTCTTCTAGCTCCCTCATTCTCTAATCTTAGCCACCATTTAGGGCTCATAAGAGGATCCTCGAGCACCTCATCTTGCGATTTTCAACTTGTAAATATATTTCTTCTTGAATCTCTAAAATTGAGAACTTCCTATGAGTAATATATAACTCTATCTAATTATTACACTAATTAGTATTCCTATCTTCAAATCTTGATCGTATTTGAACTATTAAATAAGTTTTATCTTTAATTCCTTCAAATCAATGATGAGCTTGTATTGTTTCCTAACTCTAGCGGTTGCTTCTTCGAACTAGGAGTACTCTTATTTAAATTTTCAACTTTTGAGAAGGGTAGCAAGAAGATCTCAAAATTGCTATCACACTTTCGAGCTATGGATAAGTTTTATAATTCATAGAAACTAGGTGCTTGGTGTTAGTATATTTCTTAGCATCTTAATCGGTGATATAGGATGTTATGATTTCCAATTTTAAGTCTGGACACCATAAAAAACTATTGCCCTATTTTCATTAAACACCATAAAAAACTATTGCCCTATTTTCATTAAATGAACTAGTGATTTGAAAATAGATTTTTAATAAATTCAAATGAGTGTTTATTTGTGATGTCTAAACCCTACCCCAAAAGACTCGAAGTGCGGAAGTCAAGGAACCACATTAAAAACTCTCTATCTCTATGTATATATCTATACTCTAATGTCTTATAGTAAGGGAAAATATAATATATTACTTGAATTGAAAGATAGAGAAACAAAAACATAGAACGAAAAACGTCAGATTATCAATGACCGGTTAATATTCTCATACTCCAACAACCACACATATTAACAGTTCTTTTACGTTTAACATGTATGAGCACACAAAATGCACTTTAAACATTCAACGCCAATCATATTTACATTTGCAAGTATTTTCAAACTTGAAATTGAAGTTTAAAGACTTAAAAGGGCACATAGAATCTTGGTCCATACCCTAGCAACCTTAACCAGGTCGTCAGAGATGTGATGAAGGTGCCAAAATCAATCTTGAGGCTTCTCAAAGTCTTTTCACACGTCTTAGTCACTTGGACAAAGACCCGACCAAGGCACCTAAAATGTTACATAAAATTTCTGACACACTGGTCACGTACTAAACCACTGGTCAACATGCCCAGAAACATACCGAGACTTTTTGGCGTTTTAGTCTGCTGATTTGTCAACTTGACCAAGCTGCCAACCAAATTGCCCTGAAATATACGCAGTGAACTTAGTGTCTTGTCCATCCTAAGCAAGTTATTCAAATGGTTCTAGCTGGATCCAAAACTAATTTATTTTAACTTTATACTCTTATAAAATCTCATATCTGAATAAATAATGGTAATTTAAAATTTGAATATAAGGATTTAGTGGCAACTAGATTAAATTGAAAGTTAGAGTCAGTTTTTTTTTTAAATCAGGAAAATTATCATTTTTATTTTAAATAATTTAAATAATTTTTTTTATATTTTACTATACTAAAATAAATTATTATATAGTTTTAATTTTTTAAAAATATTTGGTTAGTAATTTAATACTTTTTGTAGTTATAATTTTTAATTTACTAATTTAAAGCCAATACTTGGTTAAATAATTTTTAATAATTTTTAGTTGTAACTTTTATTTTTTAATTTTACTAAACTAAACCAATTATTATGGAGTTTTAATAATTTTAAAAATATTTTTAACAATTTTTTAGTTTTAATTTTTAAAAATTATAAAACCTACAACAAATAATTATTTAATTACAGGTATACTTAAAAATTAAAAAATTTCTTTAATTTTTTTATTATTGTAATTTTTTTAATAAATATCAAAATTAAAAATGTTTTAAATTAAAAAATAATAAAAGCAATACTACCCTATTGGTGATATCTACCAATTCACCATCAGTAAACCAACTCGACCTATCTGTACCAATTTTGAAAATGGACACGTTTGGTCCCTTTGTATTTAGCAAAATTATGAAGTACAACAAATTGGAGTGAAAATGTTTGTATAGAAAGCACTCCGAATAACTTTTTGATGTGTAATAGAAACTATTTTTCAATTATTCAAATTTTTATTAAAAAGATTATTTGTCTTTATAAATTAAACATTAATAATGTTACGTAATTATTATTTTTTATTTTAGAAAAAAAATCAATTTTTTTATTAAAAAGTATTTAAATAAATTTAATTATTAAATATAAAATAAAAATTTATTTAGACTATATAATGTTTGGTGGTATGTAATAAAATTAAAAACTAAAGATTAAAATTAAAAGTATTCAAATAATTAAAAAAATTAGTAAAATTAAAAATTAAAATAATAAGTTATTAAATTCTTTTAAAAAATATTAAACCAAAATTTTAAAACTTTTAAAATTGAGTAGTAATTTGTTTAGTTGATATAAATTTATTATTTAATAAAATATTTAAAACTCAGTAAAATTATTAAATAAAATTTTTAAAATTATTCAAACTACATAACACACAAAAACCACCCACAATACCCTACCAAAACCCCGAGTAGTTTCAGTTTTGGGGCGATTTATTAAAACTTTTTAAAAATTGAGTGGCTTTTGTAATATATATATATATATATATATATATAAACAACTTATGTTTTACGTCACATTTTTAAGTAACTATTAGATTAGCATTTCAAATAATTTTAAATTAACTATTAAGTTAGCTGTTAAATTGAATGTTTGATATTAATTTTAAGTTTTAAATTAATTATTTGATATATAATTACTAAAAATTTATTAAAATATAAATATGATTCAAAAAATAATAACGTAATTAATTAAGCGTAACTAAACCCACATTTTCTGTAATAGGTGATTTAGTGTGTGATTGAAAAAGATGTTCAATCAGCGAGTTTTTAGATTATAAATTAACTTTACAAATTATAAGTGTTTGGTAACCACGTCAGAATAACGTTTAACATTTCAATTAGCATTTAAGAAAATATTTGAAAAAATTATCAAAGATAGTTTTTATCCAAACGATAATAGTAATTTACTTTATTAATATTTCTTTTATAGTTAATTACATCATTATCTTTTCATTTATATTTATATCTATAGTAAATTTTAGTAATTTTAAATCTAACCGCTAATATAAAAACTAAAATTAATATCAAACATTCAATCAAACTGCTAACTTAACCTTTAATTTAAAGTCTAATATAACAGCTAACTACTACAACTATTTAAAATGTTAATCTAACCGCTCATTGAAAATTTAATCCCAAATATACTCTAGGGTAAAATATATATATATATATATATAACAATTTTACTATATCATCTGTCACATAGATGAAAATGACCAAATTGACCTCATATTGGATAGTTGATGAGCTAAATTAAAACACCGCATAGTTGGACAGTCAAATTAAAAGGTAAGCAAAGTTTAGGGACATCGATGATCATTACCTTTTTTTATTATTATTATTATTATTATTATTATTGAATTGGATATTTCGGTGTAAATTAGATTTTATGTTAATTGAAAATATGAGATGTACTCTATAATTTAAGGTATGATATTATTTAAAATCACTAAGGTTTTATGAGTTGAGCTATATATTCATCAATCGGTTTGATTTGATTTAATACAATTATTTTGCAAGCTTTTTGATTGAGAGATTTTTTGGATTATATATAAAATTGTTTCAAAGTAAAAAAGAAAATGATATCTTAACTAGATTAAAAATTTGCTAATTCTGATCTCTTTTACCTTTTCTATCGGCAAATTTATGTAAAAAAATCTTAACATATATCTTAAAGTTTGAAGGTATATTTCAGCGGACCCTTAAAAGTTCACCGAATACATCTCTTTATGCATCAGTCGTTCTAAATAATAAATTACATTTAAAATTCATTTATTATATAAATTATTCTAATTTTATATTTTATAATTATTATAATTTATTTTAATTGTTATGTTATCAATTCTACATTTAAAACTTATTAATTATATACAAATATATTTGTATATTATACTTCATTTCAATCTTTATCTTATCACCATATTATATTATATTAATTAAAAATATTAAAATTTATTATATAACATTAAAATAAAATATAAATTTATTACAAATTATCTTAAGTTACAAAATTTTTATATAATATAAAATTATTTTTATAATAATGTTTACCATGATTCGTAAAAGTGACTAATTATAAAAATTACGAAAGTTAAATTGTAAAATAAATATATACAAGTTAATGAAGTTATTATTTTTGGAAAATATTTATATGATCTAACATACTATATTATCCGTACATCCAACTAATAATATAAAGCCGCGGATGGTTTTATTTTATCAACATCTAATACTTACTAATAGATTCATTTTATAAACATTTAATACTTATTAATAGAGGATTATATAATTCTTCTTCTAATTATAATAAAATTTGAGTTATTTTTATTTGTATGTACCGAAAGTCACAATATATCAGACGAAATCTAATATATTTATCTATAAATAATAATATATAATAAAATTAAAATTAAAAATTAATATATATTTAAATAATAATAATAATTATTATTATTATTCTCAATTAAATAATAAATCTATTATTATTATTATTATTATTATTATTATTATTATTATTATTATTATACCTATCTCACCTGTATCCAATTTTATGTTGTAATGGATAAATAATTTGGGCCAAAATGATGGGAAAATTCAATTTACCGTAAAATCTTATCCTAGCACAGACACATTTTGGTTAGAAAATAATAGAAAAAAAATTGGATAAAGATGGGTATTAATATCAGTACTAAAATTGATTCTTTATATCCCATATTCTACTATAAAAGGTATATGTGATCCTCAATTACATTTAATTCATTCAGATCACATATCCTGATCATGATGCGAATCCATATACATATACATACATACATATAACCAAGGAAATCATTGCTCCTCACCACCACCCCCACAACCAATAGCATAGCATCACCCATCTCTCTCTCTCTCTGTCCCTGAGTCCCATCTCAAAGCCTTGGAGAGTTAACCTTTACAACGAAGTAATTAATTAATTTATTAAAAAAAAAAAAAAAAAGGAGTGAAGAAGAGAAAGGGACAGCAGCTGGTGATGAAATTTTGGATGGTCATCATCTAGTGATGATCCCATGCAAGAAATATTGAGAATCTATTGAGAGCTGATTCTGTCTTCTTCTTCTCCAACTCCCCTTTAAATACCCCCATTACCTTTTCCTTTTCTCCTCACAAAACAAAAAAAACATCAACATCACCATGTCTTCTCACTCAATCAACACCACTTCTCTCTTTTCCCTTCGCCGATCCTCCTTCAACCCTCAAACACCACCCCTCTCCTTCTCCTATTTCCCCAGTGAGCTTTCTTTTCCTCTGCTTTGCTTTATCTCTTTATTAAATGCAAATCATATCTCACTTATACAAATATGTGTTTATAGGCGCTGGCAGATTTTCTGGAAAACAACAGCTCAGATGCAGTGCTGTTTTAAAGCCAGTTCTCGGAGGTATTAAAATAAATAAATATTTTATTTTTATTATTTATTGCACAGTTGCTAATTCAAAACTGTGTATAGAGTACGCAAACGTGTTGCAAATGGGTTTGCCAGTGATAAAGCTAGATGACATCGCGGTGGAAGAATTACTAGATCAAGCTCTCAAGGTGAGGTGTTTTGCAACAGACAAAAGTCTTTTTCACTTTTTTAAATTTAAATCGAATGAAGTACTAATGATGGGTTCGATTTTGAAATTTTTTAACAGGAAAAGAAGCTGAATCAAATAAGAGAGCGTGTGACAAAGGCGAAAGCGATATTGAGTTCAATGGAGGATGGAAACATAACGATATCAGCGTATGACACAGCTTGGGTTGCTTTAATTGAAGATATCAATGGAGGTGGAGGTCCACAGTTCCCGTCATGTCTAGATTGGATCGCTAACAATCAGCTCTCAGATGGGTCATGGGGCGATGAGGCTCTTTTTTTAGCTCATGATCGACTGGTCAACACTTTGGCTTGTGTTGTGGCACTTAAAACATGGAATATTCATCATGACAAGTGTGATAAAGGTCTTCAAAAGCGACGTTTAATTTTTAATTTAATTTAGATGTAACATTAATTTTGATTAAATGACACTTATTATTATTATTATTATATGTTTATGTAGGGCTGTCGTTTGTTAATGAGAACATATCAAAGCTAGCGAACGAGAATGATGTCCACATGCCTATCGGTTTCGAAGTGGTTTTTCCTCAACTAATAGAACTTGCCAGAAGATTAGGCCTCCAAATCCCTTATGATTGTCCTGTGTTGCAAGGCATTTATGAAAAGCGAGATTTAAAACTCAAAAAATTAATTCATTATCCTCTTTATATCATTATTATATATAAATAAATAATGTATATACACAGGATACCAAAGGCGTTATTACATCAAGTCCCCACAACACTACTTCACAGCTTGGAAGGAATAACAGATTTGGACTGGGAAAAGCTTCTCAAATTCCAATTCGATGATGGGTCCTTCTTGTTCTCTCCTTCCTCCACAGCCTTTGCTCACATGCAAACCAAAAACGATAAGTGTTTGGACTATTTAACTAAAATAGTCAACAAATTCAACGGTGGAGGTACGGATCTTGCTTTTTATTTTTATCTCGCTTTACAAATATCTTGTCTGGTTAAATCTTTCTTACTTTTATAGCCCCGAATGTCTACCCGGTCGACATGTTCGAGCATATCTGGACCGTGGACCGTATCCAACGCCTAGGAATATCGAGATATTTCACTCAAGAGATTAAAGATTGCATGGATTACATTCACCAGTACTGGAGAGACGAAGAGGGGATTTGTTGGGCGAGAAACACTAGAGTCCAAGACATGGATGACACGGCTATGGGTTTTAGACTTTTAAGACTTCATGGCTACGAAGTGAGTGCTGACGTGTTCAAAAATTTCAGAACCGAAGATGGTGAATTCTTCGGCTTTCTCGGTCAGTCAACGGAAGCAGTGACCGGAATCTACAATCTGTATCGAGCTTCACAGATAGCTTTTCCCGGAGAGACAATTCTCCACTCGGCTAATGAATTTTCTTCCAAAATTTTAAGAGAAAAACAAGCTGCCAATCAGCTTCTTGATAAATGGATCATAATCAAAGACTTGCCTGGGGAGGTGGGTGGGACCAAATCACTTCTTTTTGCTTTTTATTAGATCTAATTATTATTTTTAATTGAATCAATAAAAATCACAGGTGCGATTCGCTTTGGATGTTCCATGGTACGCTAACTTGCCCAGAGTGGAAACACGACTCTACATCGAACAATATGGCGGCAAAGATGACGTATGGATTGGCAAGACACTTTACAGGTAATCTTCTTTTGTTTCATATCTTGTCCTACTAATTAATATTAATAGAGACAGGAGACATAGTTAGATCAAGTGATTAATAATAAAATATTATTATTTGTACTTAGCTAGGGTTATAGTTAACGGTAGCTTAGGTTGAGGTTGATGAGATATTCCTTTTCAACTTGTTGGTACAATAAGGACAGCTAGTTTTTTCGGCCACCTATCTTGTCCTTTTGTGGAATTCTCTCTCTCAACTCAAATACACACTGTAGAATCTTATTTTGTTGTTATCTAATTTGAAGAATCTTTTTCCATTTCTAAGGATGCCTACTGTGAACAACAACGATTATCTCGACCTGGCGAAATTGGACTTCAATTTTTGTCAGTCTCTACATCAGATCGAGCTCAACACTATGCTAAAGTAAGCGATTTTTTCTTTCTTGTCCTAATAGTGTATAAATTTTTTTTTTTAATGTAATTAATAATAATTATGTGTTAATCGCAGGTGGTACACTGACTATCAGCTTGGGAAATTTGGTGCAACGAAGCGAACCCTACTTGTATCATATTTCCTTGCAGCGGCCAGTATATTCGAGCCGGAGAGGGAACACGAGCGGCTCGCGTGGGCCCAGACCGCGGTGCTTATGGAGACCATCGTTGGATATTACAAAAGGAAGTGCAAGAAGCTTGATCATGAATCTGCGATGAACAAAAGAGCCGCTTTGTTCGGTGCATTTAGTCGTGGATGGTAATTACTTTGATTTTATTATTATTATTATTAATATCAAGTTTGGATTTAATTTGTGAGTCAGTGGATGTTGATGTCAGGTAATAAAGTTCACAGTGGCTTCAAATCTTAGCACGGTTCTTTGGATTTTTCGTTAATCTTATATCATAATGACATACGGTCCGCGTGTACTCCTCATTTAGGTCTTTTTGTCTCATGCAATGGAAAAATTAGCTTCATAGCATATCAGATCTTAGTAACATTACAAATGCTACATTACAATTCAATGCATTGCATTTATATATATAGTGAAAAGAATGACGACAATTGAAGTGATTTTTTTGTTGACTGTGTGCAGGGAACTTGAGAAAGTGCACTTATCACATCATGAATTAGCTAAGATCTTGTTTGATACCATCAACAATCTTGCCCTTGACACAATTGTCGACAGGGGTAAAGACATCACTCCTCATTTGTACAGGGCTGTAAGTACCTTCATCGTTACACAACTCCTTTTAACTGCATTATTAATTACCAAACCGATTAATTAACGTTATCTGGTTACAGTGGCAAAAATGGCTGATGAAATGGCAGATAAAAGGAGATAAACATGGAGGAGAAGCAGAATTACTGGTGCAAACAGTCAATTTAGCTTCAGGATTCGTGGCCTCTAAGTATGATGATTTCTTCCCTGAATACACTAGACTCATGCAACTCACCAATGCTATATCTCACCGTCTACTTGCTAAGTCTCGTACTCGAAAGGTTAGCCTATTTTTCTTATGTGAAAACTTAGTAATTAAGCAATCTTCTACTGATTATATTATCTTGTATTGCAAAAGGTGTTATTAACTACTATTTATTAAAGTGTGTATGTATATATCTCCCTAGAGTAAAAGACAAGATCCCTTTAGGAGTATTGTTTTGAATGGTTGCTTTTAGTAGCATATACCCACCATATTTGAGGTCAGGTGACTCATCAGTGACTCATTTAGTTTTCATGCCATTTTTCAAGCTTGATTTTGATGTTCAACATACCCCCTACATACAATTTGACATTATACAGGAGAAATCAAATGTTTCCTTTTCATGTTTGTGATAGAGTCTACCACTAGGTTGGTTACTGGGTCTACTCCATTTAGATTTAATGTAGCAGCTTCCTTTATTCAAATTACAATTGCTTGATTGTTTTTGGGTTTGATACATTGTGGCTCACACCGTTGCCTAAGTCTTTTTCTTTATACTGTTTAAATGGATTCAATAACTTATAAAGATAATTTATTTGGGTCTACCTCATCCATTATCTATAGTTGAATATATTTCTTTTTCCTTTTCTGTAGGTATCTCGCTTCGATGGTCATATTAATGGAATCAAAACATTTTCCTTCGATGCTGATATGGAAGAATTCGTGCAATCAGTGCTTCAAAATGGCTCAAATGAAATTTATTCGGATGCAAAACAAACATTTCTGGCTGTGATCAAGAGTTTTTATTATATAATCTGCTGCAGACCTGGAATGGTTAACTTTCACATCTCTCGAGTTCTGTTCGAAAAAGTTTACTGAAATTTCTTTTATTTTTCTTTAGCCATTTAATTTTAGTCAGAAGTACTCTTTTAGCGTTTTCTTTTTATTCCTACATGGATAGCATCCATGTTCATTGTACATATTTGCAGCAACTATAGTGAGAAATAAAAATACTAGAGCTTATTTTCATTATCTTAATTTATCTTCTATATTCCCATTGATTTCATATCTGATATTAAAGATCAGATAAGTGTGAAGCATCATTTTGCAGAATGTAAAGAAGTCCAAAATAAAGATAGTGGTCCTGTAGCTGAATGTTTAGACTATTAGTGCTAGATACAATAACACAATATGGCCTCATCAGCATGAGTTTTGATATATATTATTCTCTTATTAAAAGTCCAATGTAAGCAAAGATTGAAGTCAAAGAGAGCACTTGGAACAGCTGCTTTGTAGTGTTAAAAAAGACCAGACCCATCCAAACAGGGGTTTGCACAAACTTAGTATCTAGTAAGTGGACATATATAGTAAAACCCCATTAACTTGTTCGGTTAAGAATATCCACCCTTCTTTTAAAAGGTGTTTCTTTTAATAGTTTGCTCCCAAGTGTACAGAGTATACCCAATGAAAAAATGGCAGACAACGTATCATAATAACACGTGCCAAAGTAAGCTATATATGCTTATGTTCTAACCTGAGGTGGAGATGCACCAACTCCTTATCTACAAATTTCATGTCCCAAACTTACTACACTTTTTGAGTTTTTTCTCACCTACAACTTGAGTTTGTGTTGTTTATAGACGCACCTTCATCATGATATGACCATTGTCTTAGATAGGTGGGATCAACTCACCAAAACAAAGTCACTAACTTTTATTTAAGTAAGATAATAGGTAGAAATACCGCCCATCATTCCAATAGTATTTTTAAAAAGTAATAATTCTTTTGAATAGTTCTTTTAAACGGAAAAATATAATTATAAAATTATTTTAAAAATTACATAAATAAATTTTTTTAATTTTAATTTTAAATGATAAATTTAATTTTTTAAAATATTTTTGAAATCGCATTATTCACAAAATTTATAAATTATATTTGCAGAACTAATGAACTACGCTTATAGTTTTATATTTTATGAAATGAAATTTAAATATTTAAAAATTTATTTTTTTTAACTTTTCAAATTATAATTATATATTTAAATTTTTTATGGTATTGAAAATAAAATTTTTTAAAAAATTTCCATCTAATTTTTATTTTAACAATTTTAAAAATTATAAAATGTTACCTAAATTTAGTTGAAATTGCAATTATATTTTATCTATTTTTTTTCCGTGACTCGATTTAAATTTTTTATTTTTAAATAATAAATAATAATAAATTTTAAAATATTTATTTTCTATTTTAATTATATCTATATAAATCGTTATTATACATTAATATTGATATATTTAATTTTTATAATTAATTCTATTTGTATAAGGTATAGTATAACCCTGAGTTATTATTACTATTATTATTATAAATAATAATAATAATAATAATAATAATAACTACCTTAGAAATCTTCAAAATTTTATGAATGTACTAATAAGGAAGGATATAATTTTTCAATACAAAAATCATTATAGTCCCATTCTTTCCGAATGGAACAACTGATTTTTCATGGTTAATCTTAGTTAAATTTAATTTCTTTGGTTATTTTTTTTTTCTTTTAAATTCTTTTTAGTGAGTTTTGACAAGTCAAATTTTAACTCTATATTACTTCACGCATAAGACTCATGACTTTTATTGAATTTTATTATAAAATTTATGAACATAAATGAGTCGACTCGAGTTTAATTATATCTAAATCAACGGGTCGATTCAAACTTGGCCGAATCAGAAATAACTAATAAAATTAAAAAATTATTAATGAAAAATTAATAAATTTTAACAAGTCCAGTTAGTAGCTCGATTATCATCGAGCCCGATTTCATAACTCAATAAGTTCGAGTTCGAGTACTCGATTATCATTCGAGTTCGATTTCATAAATCGAGAAGTTCAAGTACTCAATTATCATTCGAGTTCGATTTTATAACTCGACAAGTTCGAATTCGAATTCGAATCTCAGGTAATCATTCACCAATTTATATATATTATAAAGCGGAACTCTCAACGGGACCCACGAAGATGACGTGGCGCGTTGAGAGTTTGGCTTTGGGTGGAAAAATAGTCATTTTAGCTATTTTTGAATCTGTATGATATTTTGATGAGATTTTGACCATAATGCATTATTTTGACGAGATTTTAATTTATCTTAATTTTCATCTTTTCATTTAGTGATTTATAACCCCATAAATATAGAAAAATTAATAATAATATAATAATAAATTATGAGTATTCCATATCTCTCTTTCTCTTCCAACGGAAAATTGATTACTTTTAAAATTAATGAATTTAACTAACCATTTTCTCTCCTTTAGGTACATATCTATTTCTCTTCCACTTCCTCACCTTCAATTAACCACTGAATTTAATTGTGTCATTTTCTCTCCTTTATGTACATATATCTATTTCTCTTCCACTTCCTCACGGTCAATTAACCACTGAATTAAAATTGTATAAATAGAGACCACTGTCATACAATTTTCTCATTACATTTTTATTCATCAAGTTCAACAAATTCAATTTTAAATAGCGATATCTTCTACATCTTCTTGGGAGAAAGCTGAGAGAACCAATCTTAGTAGCGAGAGGATCGGCAGCTTCGATTTCACCACTGGTGACGCTCAATAAAACATCGACAATTTGAGTTGGTTCGAAATTTAACCACATCTTAATGAATGGTTGGAATGATGGAATACGAACGCGAGTTCGAGAGAGTATGATTTGGAAGTTTAAGTGTGATGTCGCACCAAAATGAAGGAGATTGTCTAAGTTACTTGTATAAATATACTCTAACTCGAGTTTACTCATTTATACTTCTAGCTACCACATCAAAATTTCTCTCTTCAATTATTTAATTGGTACTCTCCCTCTTTCACCCCCTTTTTCTTTTCTCTTTTATAATTTTCTTTTTCTTTTAATTAAATTTTGGTGATCTCAATTTCCTTTTTATCTTTCTTTTTTAAATTAAAATTTTAATTTCTTAAATTTTGTTACCAACTTTTCATATTTTTTATTTTAAAATTATATTAAAGTCGCTATAAAAATATATAAATAAAAAATTTTATTATATGATTTAAAAAATTCACATGTTACTAATATTAATAAATTAAAATTTATAAATAAAGTGATTGAAAATATTAAGTAATTTTTAAAATGAAAATAAATGAATAATAAATTAACTATTTTTAAGAAAATTAATAACTAGTCCTTAGATTTATATTAAAACTTTTCAATCATTTTTATATTAATTTTAATATAATTTATTAAAATTATATGTTTAGAATTAAAAATAAAATGAAATATGAGAAGATATGAATTTTTATAATATTAAAAGAGAATGAGTATTTAATAAATGAAATAAAGAAAGGGAAGACTTAGAAGATAGATTACCAATTTAGTGACAGTAGAGAAAGAAAAGCTGTTTTTCTTTTTGGTTTTTATTTTTATTTTTTGGATTTTTGAAAACATGTTTGGTAGGCATTTTCATTTTTCAAAATTAAAAAATATAAAAATCATTTTTTGAAAACATACTATCAAAAATGTCAAATTTTGAGAAACAATTAAAACTTGTTTTCTAGTACCATTTTTTTAAATTTATTTTTCCAGAATGATATACAACTAAATGCATTTTCAGAATTTAGCAGAAATACGGTTTTTATTTTTATTTTTCTAATAAAAAATTTAAAAATGAAAACGAAATCGCTTTTCACCAAACGCACCCTTAATATCCATTAAATTAGAAAGTGGACACATGTCAAACACTCATTAAATTTAGCATATCAGATAATTTCATAATTTTCATATTTATTTTGGAAATTATCTTTAACAATATTCCACCTTTCGAAAGTCTACATGTTAAAACAATATATGTCACATATCAACATAAACAAACTAGTAACACATGTCTAATAAAGATATTTTGCGGTTCAATATTTATTTAGTGAAATATAATTTTTATTATTTTTAATACAAAATTTGTAAAAACAATTAAACTTTCATACCTTGCTAATTAATAAGATTTATTTTATACATGATTTCTATTATATATTTTTATATAATAATGTTTTCTCGATATGTACTTTTTATTGAAGTGGTATTATTTATAATTCAACTAAATAAACCTTTATTGTAGTTTTATAAATAGAATCACCATCAAAATCTGTCCAGATTACATAATTCAATTTACTAAAATATGTTGTATATTATGCACTACCTAACTTTCAAAATGGTTAAGTATTTTATATTTTCTCTAAAAATGTCATTTTTCATCAAATTTGAAACTATACATTATATTAAAGCTCAGGATGAAGTTTCACCATCTATAAATTGAATTTATTATTTAGTTAATTAATTTAATTTAATTATTTTTAATTTATACTTATTAAAAGCTTCTTTTTAATTTTTCTACTAGGTTACTTTTTTAATATCTGTATATTTATTTTATTAAGTTTTTTTTTAATTCTCTTTAAATTTAAGAAAAATTACATATACATATATTTTAAACAGTTGTCAGTGAAATTATTTTCTCAAATTTAAATATAATTTAATCATTTCATTCCACTTTTATATTATTGATTTTATAAATTATTAGATATTTAATCTATAAAAATTAAATTTATTTTATTTTATTATTAATAAAAACAATGAAAAATTAACCGATTCAAAAATTGAATGAAGAAATTGGTGGTGTCATCAATTTAAGTGATTAATCTATATGTCTAAAATAAATTATCATGATCATTTCAAAATCCAAAATAAACAATCCATAATGTAGTATGGATTTTTTTTCTTCAAAATTTTAAATCTACCATTGTTTACTATTTTCAACCTCCATTACCATTAATTTTAATCATTTAAAATTCAAAATGACAACTTCTACTACCTTAAACTCTTTTAAATTGAAAGTCCAATCACCCTAAACTTAGTATCTAATAGCAATTAACTAAAATCAATTTGTAAATAACTAATTTTGATTTTACCAATTGGATAGTGTACATCTGGAATGTACCAATAAAATCGGGCAATTCAATCTAAAAGTTTTAAGAAATATAAATATTAAAAAAAGAAAAATAATAATAATAAATAAATAAATAATAGAAAGCTCACGACACTTGCCATGAATACATGGTATCAATCTGGAGATAGGGACGATAACACTAGTCAACGATGATAACCTATCCATTTTGGTTTTGGAATGATGTTTCACTAGTAAGTTTGTATTTTTTTTTCTATTCATTTTCATTAAACATAATTTTGTTTTTGAAAAAAAATATATCTAATAGAAAATAGAAAATAATGGTAAAATGTCTAATTAAAAACAATAATGGTAAAAATTATACATATTCATTTGTTAATTTATACAAATCCCCTATTTAAATTTTATTATCATATCATCAAATAAATTCTTATTACTTATATTTGTATTAGTTCACTTGACTTAAGAAAAACATAATTGTGAATAACAATATAATAGACCAAATTTCAAATATTTATTAAAATATATTTTATTATCTATTTTCCTAATAATAAAATAGATATGTGTATTAATGTGCTGATATATATTTTCTTCAATAATAAATAAAAATAATTACATATTAAATAAAAATTAAATATATAAATTTAACTTTTACTTATTATTGTTTAACATCTCAATAAATATATAATTTAAATTATTTAAATAAAATTTATTAAATTTAAAATATGTTAACAATTTTTTTATACGATGATAAGTTTTTATTGAACTAAAAAATTATAATATTTTTTATGTCCATGTTAATGTATAACAATAAATAATAAGTAATAACAATAATTTTTTAAATTCGTACTACCTTAATAATATTTAGTTACATATATTTTACTAATATCAGTTTAATAATAATATGGACCCACATCTGATGGCCGATATAGTGATAGTGTTGATATCATGATGAGACTATTATAATAAACTTTTATTAAATTGAAACACCCAGTTAGCATCATGATGGTATATGATCAAATGATGAGAAGAATCACGAGAATGGTAAGACGATACACAAAGAAACAACACATATATAGAAGCCAAATAACAATATTTAATATGGGAAGAGAATCACCAAAAGGAAAAGGAAAAAGAAAAAGCAGAGACGCTTTGATAATAAATCTATTCTGGAAAGCCACCCAGCTCTCCACCACTAATCTGTTCGGCTACTTTGGGATTGGGTAATGTTTCATTGAAGTCCATGTGACGCTTGCCTGTTTGTTTGCTCTGCAAGCGGCGAACATGTAAAAATAAGCATGATGGGCCACTACATTACATTTTGCATTTGCGATTTTTCCTTTTGTTCGCTCTCAAACAAAATTGTGTTCCTACAGTCAAGCCTCGGAATCACTCCACAGAATTACTTGCGTCCCACCTTGCGTGACTGAATGGCCAAACTTTCCCTTCGGTATATTATATAATTTCGCTTCAATTATTTGGATTGCAAATTTTGTCCGATGTTTATAGAAACTATCAACGTCTCTCTCTGCTTAGATGCTCTCTGGTGGATGATTCAATCCTTGTGAATCTGGTCTGTTATGGGAAAGAGACGGGACAAAACACTATCTATTCTGTTTTTTATTTGGTTCAGTTCATGAAAAAGCCACGACAACACACCGTTTTTAAATTGTAAAAAATATATATTTGTTTTAATTTAAATCGTATTTCGTGACAAAGGTGGCAGGGTTAAAACGGCCCGCCCATCCCACTTTGTCTAAATATTTTTGTGGGCTTGAAAGGTTCATAAGTTTGTTAAAGTGTCATTCATATTTAGATAAGAACAAATTATTTTATGTTTTGTGTTTTATTTTTATATAGTACAAAATATATTGTATGTATATTTATTTTATATTTTATTTATATGATTATTATATATATATATGGTGTATTATTGTAATATTCCTCCGTTTTTTTTTTATACACTACACTTATATACATAGTGTTTATTATTCATTCATCAATCTTATTTTCTATATTGTTACTTACGTATAAAGAAAAATATATTCAAGTGGGATCTTGTTTTATTCGTCTTAATGTCTACTTTCTAAATATAAATTTTTTATAATTTTTAGTTGTATATAATTGAAGATATTTACTGTTAAAATTAAGTCTCGAATAGTGTGCAAACAGAAAGTGTAGTGAATAAAAAAAAAACAGAGCAGTATATTTTAAATTTTGGGTTATTTCCAAAACCCCCCTATTTTTTCAAATGTTTCACTTTGAATCTCCGGTTTTGAAAAATTTGAAAAACCACCCCCAAAATCAAAACCACTAATGGTTTTCGTATTTTTTTAGTGGTTTTGGTATTTTATGAGGGATTTTGAAATTCTATATGCTTTAATTTGGAGATTCAGAAATTTCTAAAATCAAAACCACTCATAAAATACCAAAACCACTAGTGGTTTTGATTTTGGGGTAATTTTCCAAACTTTTCAAAACCGGGATTCAAAGTGAAACGTTTGAAAAAGTGGGGTTTTTTTGGAAATAACCCTTTAAATTTTTGGGATTCTTTTGGTTATTTGAGGTATTGTCCATTATCATAGATGCAAAATCACATATAAATCGGACATTGAAATTAAAAGTTTAATGTTATCAATTTTATTGTTAGAAGACAAAAACAAACAAAATTATTGATCATGGACTATCATAAATCAAGCATAGTTTCTTTTATAGTACTAGATCATTTAATAGGACTATATAAATGTAGTTTAATAATGAATATTATTTTTTATATAATATACATATTCATCTTTTTATAAATTTTAAAATATTTAAAATTTAATTTAAAACTTAACTCGCCTTTAAAATTAAAAATTAAAAAAATTGGTAGATTGGTCCAAACTTTTAGTGGTACTAATCCCCTTATTAAATACCAACTCATATTTCGTCATTTAGTTAAATAAATGGGCATAAAATCCATCCAACCGTCAAACAATTTATACACATGAGCTCAATGTCTTTTTTCAACTTAATTATTTTCGTCCATAAATAAATAAACTTAATTTTTTTTTTTTAATTCCACTCTGGATTCAAGTTGAGTCCATCTTTTAAAATATAAACAGAATTTGCGCTTTATTTTATATTTTAAAATAAATATCTTTAAAAATATTAATTGTTAAGGTTAAAATTATTTTATAATTCATCTTTTAACAAATTATTAACAAATTTAAAAACTTAATCAACTTTAAAGTGCTCCGATCTGGTTAACCTGTAAATGGGACATATTTATTTTAACCTACTATATCATGCTCCGCATGCAATACATGATGACGAATCCAAGTTTGATTCCGCCTGTCTACCTAATCTTGCGCCCGTCATATTAATTTTTTCTTATTCTTATTATTTTATTTATTAATTTTTTAAAAATAATTTCAATATTTTTACATATTGAAAATAATATTTATATTTAAAATAATTTCAAATATTTTTAATTGCTAAATAATATTAATAAGAGATATTTTCAGTTTACCACTGCATATTTACAATATTAGTAAAAGAAATTTTTTTATTTAAAAAAAACACTTTAATATTTTTTATTAATTTTATCATTTTTCTAATTTTTAATTTTTAAAAAAAAATCATTTTTTATTTTAAAATTATTTTTTAAAAAGTAAATTTTAAATTATCAAAATATTTCTAAGTAATATTCATCCACACCTAATAAATAATAATATAAATTGGATATTATATATCTTTATATTATTTATATGAATTTATTTTTCATAAATAAATTAAATAAATTACATATAAATATAAAATTTTAAATAAAAATAAAATATATTATTTATTATATAAATATATTTAACTAAAAAGAAACCACCAAAATTTTGGCGAATAATTTAGTAGTTGAAACTTAAACTATGTTTGGGGCTGCTTGTGATGGTAAAATAATCACTTTTGATGTAATGAAATTTCAACTATGCCCTTCTTCCATTTTAAATTTACATTCCTATATTATTATTTTATATATAAATTTAGGATGAAAGAGGGACATGCTTGAAATTTCACCACCCAAAAATAATTATTTTACAATTACAAATAGTCCCAAATATATACTTAACTAGTAATGAAACTCGCGCGTTGCGCATGGTATTGGTATCAAAATATTATATATTGTTTTATACTTTTATTTAAAAATGTTCATAAAAAAAATATATTGAGTTTTTTTTAAGAAAAATAAAAAATTCTACTCACATTAAATTATTTTACTTCTATAATTATTTATTTAAATATCATTTATTTTAATTTTTTAAAATTTATCTATATCACTATATTATCGTGACATCATCATATAAATTTATTTTAATTTAATTAAATATATTATTAATATATTTATAATAAAATTATATAATTAATTTATGCATTAATTAAATATATTTATTCAATTTATATATATATTTTATTTTTAGATTATTTTTTTAATATGTGATTTGAATAGTCCTTATTTATATTTATATGTTTAAATTATTTATTAATTTTATTTACCTAAAGATACTTACGATGGCAGATTCTCGAATTATAAAATACGGAGCATGATAAATTTGATTTAATCTAATTACAATCCGATATCTAATTTTAAAGTGTAAAAAAATAATTTAATTTTTATTTTAATAGATTATATTTAAAATTTAATAGAATGATAAAAAAAAAATGCTAATTTACTTTTTTTAAAATATTTTTTAGCATTTAATATAAAAAATATAATTATATATTTAATATATTTAATAATATTTTAATGACTAATGGTGTAAATAGTTTTACAAATTTTATGCATAATTTTATTTTATCTAATTTATAATTTAAATTATAATTTAAATAATATGAAAAATGTTTTTTTTTAATAATATAGTGTTATAGAAATATTATTTTAAATTTGATTCTATTAATTAAATTTATTTATTTTTACAAATTGAATAAATAGCATTGAAATTTAAAATGATAGTGATAGGTAGAACAATTAAAATCCAACATTAAATAATCATTAGTTTTTTAAAATACTCAAATAAATATATTATTTTTATAATTACTGATTTTGGTTCTACTCACATGTGAATAGGAAGATCACCCTTTTATTTTTTTCTCAAGGACTTTTACTTATTTATTGATGGATTTTACTTTTTTAATAATTATGTGGGAATTTCAAATTTTAAACGTGATTAATTTTGGCCGATATAAATTATTGTATCTCATTATTAATTTAATTTAATTCGAGTTTTATTTTAAATAGTATTATTATTTTTTAATTAATTTATAACCATTTTCTTTATTATTAATGTCATCTTTGTTGTTTAATGTTTTTATTTTTTTAGTTAAAAAATTACAATAAATATTTAATTAATAGGATATCGAGGGCTAATTACTACCTTACTTAGCTTATAGTATGCTTTTTTTATTTATATATTCAATTTTAATTAAGTCTATTATTAAATAATTTATTTAAGGTAATAACCATTATTAAATTATAATATTAAAATTTTTCTTTTTTCAGTGCATTAATTTCCATTTTACTAATGAAAAAGTAAATTATTCAAAAAAAAAATCTATATTCTTAAAATTAAATATCAAATTTTAATAGTTTCTAAGATTTTACATATATATAAATCATGTCATAAAAATAAGAGAAATGTTAAACACCATTAACTAGTATTCATTATGAATTTTTAAAATTTTAAAAGTCAATTGTGATTATTATTCATCTTATTTATTCAAGTATGAATAATTACCTAATTAAAAAAGGTAAATACAAAGAATGAAGCATATTTCACATGTTTAAACAAATTATTTTATATTTAAATTTGATATACAATTATAAAAATAGAATAAATAATAAAAAAATCAAAATTGTTGTGACGTACAACAAAAATATCTCTCACAAAATAATAACATAAATGAAATCAAACAAAACAAAACTATTAAATCAAAAAGAGAAAGAAAGAGATGTCCCTCACAATATCAAGAATTAAATTCATAAAGACTATAATGAAATTAAAAAAAAATAAAAATAAATAAACTTATTAAAAAATTATAGAAAAATCATCGGATCATAGGATAGAATAATTAATTATTAATTTTTTTTTAAAAAAAGTCTTACCTTAGAAAGTGGCTTGACACCAATATTTTGCGCAACAAAAATACATATCACAATAATCAAATTGAAAACCTAAATCACCTGCAATACTCGAACAAATCAAACCTGAAAAAAAGTGAATTACATGTACCAACAAACACTGCTGAGTCGAAATAAAATCAAAATTATTGTGTTAAAGTGAAAAATATAATAAAATAATCTCTTACAACAACTAATAAAAATAGGAATGGAATTCGAATTATGAATAGCAACATCAAAAAATTGAATAAATATAAATAGTTTTTTAAGAATGTCAAAAGTTAAATTCTGATTATGGAAACAACAAAATAAAATTGAGATAAAGAATCTACCATAGATGCAACAAAAATAATTTGATTTACTTACGACGCAATTGAAAATATTATCGGAGTAGAGAAGTAGAAATTGCTCCGATGAAAGAGACATCGTGGAGAGAAATGAAACAATATTGAGATTCATTATAAATCGATTAGTTAAGTATAGAAGGGGAAAAGACATAACATTTAATAACATCAATATGAATAGTAACTTACCATATTAATAGTAAGAAGTTGAAGAGTGGGAAGTTAAAACAACTTATTAGTTTTTCAATTATAAATTATTTTTTAAATGAATATATTCATTTCCACATGTCAACTTTTACTCTCATTTTTTTATGTTTTTTAACCAAAAGCTGAACTCTCAATGCGCCACGTCAGTTTTATGGAGTGGTTTGAGAGTTCCCCTTTATATATATAGATTAGCTTCTTGTAGGCGATCCGTACGACATGACTCATCTCTTAATACAAGAATAACACACCTGGCATAATATATATGGTTGGGAATCTATTAAATCTGGCTGGATTGCAACACTTAATACATACTTCGTATATTAGTTTATGAAGTTTTTGTTTTTATTTTTTTTCAGCTTCTGAAATTTAGTTTCTACTTTCTTAAATCCGGAATTTTCATATTTTATTTCTCATCAGCTCATAAAATTTAATTTTGATATTTCAAAATTTTGAGTCTTTTAAGTTTTATTAATTATTAAAATTTGAAATTAATTTTAATTTCATAATATTTTGAATTTTCAAAATTCTTAATTTTACCAGTAATTATTATCTTTTAATTAAAGTTCATAAATATTTGCATAATATATTTTTTAATTTATTTTTTACATATTATTTCTTTTTTTAAATGTATTTTGTTAATTTATTAATTATTTTTAATTCCAAATGAAAATACTATTTTTCTAATGAATTTTCCTAATGTATACAGGAAAAAATGGATGTTTGTTCCAAATTTTTTAATATAAAAAGTATTTTTATTTTGTAATAAGTAATTAAACAGTCCTATATTTTATTCACTGAGTAGAATAAATAATAATTTAATTTAGATAGATTTTAAAATAAAACAAATAATAAAATATGAAAAATGGTATTTTTTTATATTAAAATATTAAATAATAATAAAATAAATATTATATATTATAATTTTTTATGAATATTAAACATGATTTTGATTTGAGATTAAAATATAAATAAATAATATATTTGATAAAAATATTTTTTAAAAAAAAGAAACAAATTAATAACTATATTCTACTTTAATTAAAAAATTACGTTAACATGTAAGAACTACAAAGATCTTCTATAAAAATTGAGCAGTAAAATTAATTTTGAAAATTGATGATAAATAAAATATGAAAACTTAAAAGTATGGGAGTTAAAAGGAATGGGCTATCCTGGCTCGGCTTCGAGATCTTCCGGACCATGCCAGAGACATCAGACCCACTGTGAGCCGGCCAAAGCTAGACTCCTGGAGTTCAAAATTAAATTAATTTTGAAAAAAAAAAAATCAAATCAAACCCATTTTTAAAATAAGTTTTGTTTTAGTTAATAAATTGTACTAAATACGTTAAAAAATAATCGTAGCTTACTTTGGCATGTGTTAATATGATATGTTGTCTGCCATTTTTTCATTGGGTATACTTTGTACAATTAGGAGGAAACTATTAAAAGAAACACCTTTTTAAAAGAAGGGTGCATATTCTTAACAGAACAAGTTAATGGGGTTTTACTATATATGTCCACTTACTAGATACTAAGTTTGTGCAAACCCCTGTTTGGATGGGTCTGGTCTTTTTGAACACTACAAAGCAGTTGTTCCAAGTGCTCTCTTTGACTTCAATTAATCCTTGCTTACATTGGACTTTTAAGAAGAGAATAATATATATATATATATATATATATATATATATATATATATATCAAAACTCATGCTGATGAGGCCATATTGTGTTATTGTATCTAGCACTAATAGTCTAAACACTCTGCTACAGGACCACTGTCTTTATTCTGGACTTCTTTACATTCTGCATAATGATGCTTCGCACTTATCTGATCTTTAATATAAGATTTGAAATCAATACAAGATAACTTTAAGGTAATGAAAATAAGCTCTAGTATTTTATTTCTCCCTATAGTTGATGCAAATATGTACAATGAACATGGATGTCATCCATGTAGGAAGAAAAAGAAAACACTAAAAAAGTACTTCGGACTAAAATTAAATGGCAAAGAAAAACAGAAGAAATTTCAGTAAACATTTTCGAACAGAACTCGAGAGATACGAAAATTAACCATTTCAGGTCTGCAGCAGACTACACAATAAAAACTCTTGATCACAGTCAGAAATGTTCGTTTTGCTTCTGAATAAATTCCTTTTGAGTCATTTTGAAGTACTGTTTGCACGAATTCTTCCATATCAGCCTGGATGGAAAGGTTTTGATTCCATTAATATGACCATTGAAGTGAGATACCTATAGAAAGAAAAAATAAATATACTTAACTATAGGTAATAGATGGTGTAGACGGGAACAAACTAATTACCCTTACAAGCTATTGAATTCATTTAAACAGTCTAAAGAAGAAAAGGACTTAGACAGGGTGTGAGCCAAAATGTATGAACCCAAAAACAATCAAGCAATTGTAATTTGAATAAAGGAAGCTGCCACATTTAATCTAAATGGAGTAGACCCAGTAACCAACCTAGTGGTAGGCTCTATCATAAACATGAAAAGGAAACATTTGATTTCTCCTATAGAGTGTCAAATTGTATGTAGGGGGTATGTTGAACATCAAAATCAAGCTTGAAAAAATGGCATGAAAACTAAATGAGTCACTGATGAGTCACCTGACCTCAAACATGGTGGGTATATGCTACTAAAAGCAACCATTCAAAACAATACTTCTAAAGGGATCTTGTCTTTTACTCTAGGGAGATATATACATACACACTTTAATAAATAGTAGTTAATAACACCTTTTGCAGTACAAGATAATATAATCTGTAGAAGCTTACTTAATTAAGCTTTTTGCAGATTCATGATCAAGCTTCTTGCACTTCCTTTTGAAATATTCAACGATGGTCTCCACCAGCACAGCGGGAGCGAGTGTGTGTCCGGCTAAATACTGGCTGCTGCTAGAAATATGAAGAGTAGGGTGCACAAAGTAGGGGTACCAAAAGCGAAGTAAGAGCTGGCTTATACTTATGTAAGAAAGTAAACATTAAGAATTAGATAGAGCTAAATATCAATTGTCTGAGATAAGACGATGCTGGTAAAAATGAAAAAGGTAAATTTAAGAAGTATTGCGCGTAGCAGGGAATTAGGTTGACATCAGGATTTGTTGAGAAGATGAACATCACTCTTAATCAAAAAGCTCCAAGTATGGATTTTCTTAGACACTATAAGCAAGCAGATGCGGTCAACACTTTAGGATTTAAAGAAACTATCTGTTCGGTATGTAATGTCTTTCTCATTCTTGTACTTGAAGGATAAGAAAAGGATAGGCATACAATTCTAAAATAATTTAGTCATGGGTTACGCCCAGTTTCTCCGCAACAAGATTCCCGCTGACAAATAGTTCCTCCGCCAAATGTGTTATTAACTTAAAATTTTAAGTTTATATATTTTAAAATAATAATATTTATATGTAAAATAAATAAAATAAAATAAAAAAAATTTTATATTTTTTTTTGAAAAAATTATAAAATTGTATTTAAATAAACTTCAAATTTATACCTGTTTCACTAGTTGATTTTTTTTTTTAAATCTTTTTAAAAACTAAACAACAAAATAATAAAAAATATATAAAAATAATAATAATTTAAAAAAAGAAAGAAAAAAAAAAGCGTTTTGAGTTTAGAATCAAACGGTGAGTTAGTGGAGTAGCACATGGGCTTTGGGCTGGGCTAAAACATCATACGGGTTTAAGTAACGGGCCTGTTCTTAAAAAGCCCGTCAGTATAATGAAATTAGTTTTATATAATTAAATCCGTTGAATTCTTAACTTATTTGGTTTACCTAGGTGAGGAGAGGCTTTGGTAACCTGGGATTGGATAATCGCACCACTTCCATCTGCGATTATCAGACTCCGATTTACTGAAAAAGAAAAGCAAACCCTAGACATGGATCTGCTCAAACAAGAGCTCCTCAGAAAACGGCAAGCGCTGGCTGAAGAAACGGGCGGAAGGCGCGTTTTCAAGCGTTCTGAGATCGAGCAAAAGAAAATCCAAAAGATACGTGAAGAAGAGAAACGCGAACTCGAAGCCAAGCTCAAACGTCAAAGTGCCACGGTTGCCGCCGCCTCCACCACCTCCGCTGTCCAATCTAACTCTCAATCAACCAACGCTCCGACCACCTCCGCCACCACTACGACCACTTCCGCCGCAACCACCTCCAAATCCCTAACCAACGAGCAAAACATCGACAACCTAGTTCTTCCCAAGCAGGAAGTCATTCGCAGACTCAGATTACTGAAACAGCCTATCACTCTCTTTGGCGAAGACGATGACGCACGACTCGATCGATTAAAGTATGTGTTGAAAGCGGGATTGTTCGAGGTGGATAGCGATATGACTGAAGGACAGACCAACGATTTTCTCCGTGATATAGCGGAGTTGAGGAAGCGACAGAAGAGTGGGATTTTAAGCGACAGGAAAAGAAAAGATAGGGAAGAAGGCGGAGGAGAAGATGGTGAAGGTGGTGGTGGAGATGAGGAATTGAGTGCGGATGGAGGGTCTAGTGGTGTAGATATGGATAAGGATTTAAAGAGAATGAAAGCTAATTTCGATGAGTTATGCGAGGAGGATAAGATCCTGGTGTTTTTCAAGAGATTGTTGAATGAATGGAATCAGGAGTTAGCTGAAATGCCGGAAGCTGAGAAAAGAACTGCTAGAGGGAAGTCCATGGTGGCCACGTTTAAGCAATGTGCCAGGTACTTGAATCCGTTGTTCAAGTTCTGTCGGAAGAAGGTATGTTTGCTAGCTATTGTATTTGCATTATTACGTTTTCTAGTTTAAATTCTAGTTGAATATCGATATTTTATTTTTCATATTTTTGTTAATCTGAATTGCAAACTGTGTGTTTTAACTTGTTATTATGCCATGTTCACATAAATACAGCTTAGGTAGGTGGACCAAGTAATTTGTGGTGAATTGCTGTAAATTATGTTGATTTAAGTAAAGTTTCTAGCCATTTTTTTTGTTATAATCCTGAGTCTTGAAAGAATTTATGCAAGGAGTTAGTTGTTTACTACAGCAATGAAATAATGTGGGTTTTAAGATACTAGTACTTGATTACTGCTTTGAGCTCTGGCTTTTCTAGGAGCAGTTGCTATGCTTTATCAGGTCATAAGGACATACCAAATAGCTGTTAGTTAGGTTTTACTTTCTCACTGAAGGACCTTGCTACTAAGTTTAGTACCAGGCCTGTGTATTAGATCTTTATTTTATTTGGAGTTTTAACTTAGTAGGAATGTAAACCTCTATTTATTCTGGTTATATTGAATAACTTATAAATTGCAGATAATTTAGACATAAGATCAGATGAAGCTCCTTTCATAAACATTTGGATAAGTTAACCATTAATAGGTTTATTTTAATTCCTGGATTTATGGAGCGGTGAATTTACCGGAAGAGAAAGAAATTGTTAAGTGGATTGGTAAGTGATAATCTGATTGACAAGAACTTTGAATCAAACTTTGAATCAATGTAGTAGAGTTATTTCCCAGCCAATAAGAATTTCCTAGGTCAGAAACCTGGTGGACTGGAGTTCACATATGCTGTTATACTTGCAGCTTAGAGCATCTATGATCATGCTCTTTGTTTTTTTAGTTCAAATGGTAGACAAGAATGAAAATAAAAAACTAGGTATATTTGGTGATATGACTCGAAGTGTGTACCTTGGTATATTTAAGATTAGGGGTATTAAGGAGAGTTCTATATTTGTTATAGTTTTATACAATGTTCTTTTTTCTGTAATAGCTCAGTTGAGTCCATTTTTTTTAATTATATTATTTTAGTTTAAGATTATAAGAAAGTAGTGATGGATCGAGATATAACATTAATTTGTTCGAGGGAACTTGTTTAGGTGACCTCCTCTGTTTATGGAATTGTTTGGATTTTAGTATATGTATGTACTGCTCCCTAAACAAACTGGGGCTGCTATTCCTAAGAGCATCTCTGAGAATGATATCCATTTTCTCAGCTAAAATGGAGCTAGATATGTTTTTTGGACAATCCCATCAAAGGCCCCATTTTAAGATTTGAACTTCAAATCTTCATCCTGGTTAGAGGTTTCTACATCCTATGTGAAAAATATAGCCGGAAGTTGGAAAATGATGCCAACAGCTGCTTATATACTTTCTCATTTGTAGTTAAGTTAACATCTCTATTCTCTACACATTTAATTACAAATGCTAGGTAATGTCATTGGAATATGATTGTGTCTAAATCATTAAAATTTGCCCCCATATTAGAAGTTGATTGGAGGTATCGTTTCAAAACTGAAACCTCAAATTTTGGAGGATTTTTTTTCCTCCCTATTGTCAAAAGGAAGGGTGAAATAGACAGTGTGGTGTGCAAAAATAAGTTACATCTGCAATCAAGTTTTTCTACTCTCTTTTTCTTGCTAAAGCGAACAGTATAGACACTTATTATTTTTTTGCACTACAACTAGGCTAGCAATCTTTTAAATTTTACAGATATGTTTCAGTGTTATGTTACAACTATAAATTCTAATCATTGTGATTTCTATGTGATGACAGGTTCTTCCAGATGACATTCGTCAAGCACTGATGGTGGTGGTTCAATGCTGCATGAAACGAGACTATCTAGCTGCAATGGATCACTACATCAAGATGGCCATCGGTAATGCACCCTGGCCTATCGGTGTCACTATGGTTGGTATCCATGAACGTTCAGCTCGTGAGAAAATTTACACCAACAGTGTTGCTCATATCATGAATGATGAGACAACTCGCAAGTACCTGCAATCTGTTAAGAGATTAATGACATTCTGCCAACGACGTTATCCAACCCTACCATCAAAAGCTGTGGAGTTCAATAGCTTAGCCAACGGCAGTGATTTACAGTCTCTCCTTGCTGAAGAAAGAGAGAAATCGTCTGGTGCTAATCCACATTCAGATGACATGCTACGTTTGATGCCTGCACCAAAGGACAACTAGGATTGTTGTTTCTGTTAATGGTGGTTTTTAATTTCATAATACAAATGTATTGTCTCGTATTTATGCTTCTGATCAGTATACATCTTCACACTCTTCCTGATCTGCGGTTCCAATTGATTTTGTGACTCAAGGAATGGCATCCTAGGGTAGACACAAGAGATGACAAACGTATGCATTTTAAGACGCCCAAATTCAATTTCCCAATCAAGTATATTTATATGAAATGAAAACATGGCATAAGAGAAATAATTGCAGGGCAAGATTAATACCATTGATAAAAATTCCCTAAAAATTAGCAACGAAAAATGAGTAGTATCTGATGCAGTGTAGTGTTCTCACACGTGGAGGGGGTGTTATGTTTGGGTAAGAGGAAGCATCAAAATCAAGCAGCTTATTGGTCCAAGCAATATCATCTTATCTACATATCCAAACCCAAACACTACCATCCATCTAAAATCCCAAACTTCCTCTCCACACAGTTTATCTCTATAATCTCCAACTACAATTCCTTTGGCAAAACACATCAATACCATGGCAGCCCAGGCAGGTCTCTTCACTCCAACAATCTCCACAACAGGCAAAACAAACAAGCTTCCATGGAAACCATCAACCTCATTTTCCTTATCCTTCAACAGCCCCAAGCCGCTCAGCTTCTCCGTGAGAGCTGCTGCTGAAGAGAAAACCGAAGCACCAACAAAGGAGGCTCCGGTCGGATTCACTCCACCCCAGCTGGACCCCAACACCCCATCACCCATCTTCGGTGGAAGCACTGGCGGTCTCTTGAGAAAAGCCCAAGTTGAAGAATTCTACGTCATCACTTGGGTCTCACCTAAAGAGCAAATCTTTGAGATGCCTACAGGTGGAGCTGCTATCATGAGGGAAGGACCAAATCTCCTCAAATTGGCTAGAAAAGAACAATGCTTGGCTCTTGGTACCAGGCTTAGATCCAAGTACAAGATCAATTACCAATTCTACAGGGTCTTCCCTAATGGTGAGGTCCAATATCTTCACCCAAAGGATGGTGTCTACCCTGAGAAGGTCAACCCTGGTCGCCAGGGTGTTGGTCAGAATTTCAGGTCCATTGGTAAGAATGTCAGTCCTATTGAAGTCAAGTTCACTGGAAAGCAAGTTTATGACTTGTAAGTCAGTTTAGAGTGTTTTTGCTTATGATGATGGTTTTATCAGTGATGTAATATTGTATTTTTATGTGATTATAATTTGCTACTGTAATTCTACTTCTTTATGTACCTTCTTCATTGTTCATCTTGTGCTTGTTTGTTTGCAATTTATACTTGATTACTGCTAACTAACCTAGTTCTAGTTCTCTTTATTCAACTTTAGACCTGAAAATGAGTCTGCAAAATACATAAGAATACCCTTGTCAGCCAAAGTTCGTAATACACCTGCAGTAATAAATTCTGCAACTTATGGGATGTATGGAAGGCATGGCACTTCTAAGAATTCAAATTAAATTAATTTGCTAATGATCTCAGATAGTGCTAACAGTTTCTATAGCTGCATCTTGTAATACATCAATTTAAAGAGGAAACCAAGAGCAGATTCAAGCTTCTCATTTTTAAAATATAAGCCTTCTGACTTCCGACAGAGAGTGCTTAGTTAATACCGATGTTTTAAAAACCGGACCGGTCGGTCGGACCGGTTAAAAAGGATAAAATAAAATAAAAAAATCGGTTTTTTTTTAAAAAATAAAAAAATTTAAAGTTTTAATTTATTTTTGTTATATTTGATTTTATTAGAGTAATTGTTTTATTTTTGAACCAATTTAAAAATCTAAAAATAATAATATAAATACTATTTTCATTTATTTTATTGATAATTAATTTATATAGATAGATTTATCTTTAAATATATTTAATTATAATTTTAATTAAAATTATATTTATTTTTTATAATATAATTTAATTTTACATTTTAGTTTTATATAATATATATAAATTAATTGTTTTTTCTTAAATTTTAAAAATTCGGTTCAATTCGATGAACTCTAAAATCCGTATTCTATTTTCGTGACCGTTCGGTCCGGTTTTTAAAACATTACTTCATAGCATCTGAGGTTGCGAGTCTCTACAATTTCACATGGATATTTTTGTCTTCAGGAAGATAACTACACTTTCCTGCTCATTATCTGATAATTATCAGCACTGTATTGAGCAAGTATCCAATAAGGAAATGTATACGAATGTTTAAATACATGATATGGGATGTTTAAATACATGATATGGGAGTACAGGTACCGTTAGAATTTACAGGCTAATATTCTGAAAACATAAAAATAGGAATATGTTACAAAAACCAAATCAGAACCAACAAGAATAACTTACATAAACACTAGAAAGATGATACTAGGGAGGGAGAGGAAATCTCAAAGAGTGAATTGGCAATTTTTACCCATGCCTTCTCCTTCTATTTATAGGCAATTTATGGGACACTTGTTACATACAAACATACATAACTCATGCAAATTGACACATATCTATGTTGGTGGAATCCAACTATATACCATTACATAATACTCCCCCTTGGATTTCACCATCGACTGCCTCGTTAAAAACCTTACCAGAAAAAACCCAGTGGGACAAAAACTGGATAAGGGAAAAAGAGTACAGTTGAACCCAGACATTTACAAAACTCCCCCTAATGAAAACACCCATAAATCAATCAACTAATTTGGAGAGTCTTCGCATTCCGATTCCGTGAAGCAACCTTTCGAATGTGGAAGTTGGTAATGTCTTTGTCAGTAAATCAGCCAAATTGTTTGAAGATCGAATCTGCTTCACGTTGATTTGTCTGGATTCTTGGAGCTCGTGGGTGTAGAAAAATTTGGGAGATATGTGCTTCGTTCTATCCCCTTTTATGTATCCACCTCTCACTTGGGCGATACAAGCAGCATTATCTTCATAAAGAATTGTTGGCTCATTTGATTGTGGGATACCACATGAACTCTGAATATGATGTATAACCGATCTCAACCAGACACATTCCCGGCTGGCTTCATGCAATGCCAAAATTTCAGCATGATTTGAAGAAGTAGCAACCAAAGTTTGCTTTATGGATCTCCAAGAGATAGCCGTGCCATTATATGTAAAAATATATCCAGATTGAGAACGAGCTTTGTGTGGATCCGAAAGATAACCGGCATCAGCATATCCAACCAACCCAGAAGGATTATCTGAATTTGAATAAAACAGTCCCAAATCAACAGTTCTCCGAAGATATCTTAGAATATGTTTAATCCCATTCCAGTGACGACGAGTCGGGACAGAACTGTATCTAGCCAATAAATTTACAGCAAAAGCAATATCTGGTCTCGTACATTGGGCTAGATATAAAAGGGCACCAATTGCGCTCAAGTATGGTGTTCCAGAATCCAAAACATTTTCATCATCATCTTTGGGTCTGAATGGATCCTTTTTGGGATCAAGAGAACGAACGACCATTGGGGTGCTTAATGGATGACATTTTTCCAAATTAAATCTTTTTAAGATCTTTTCTGTATAAGCTTTCTGATGGATCAGAATTCCATTATTTCTATGTTCAATTTCTAATCCCAGACAATATTTTGTTTTCCCCAGGTCTTTCATTTCAAATTCTCTTTTCAAATATTCAACAGTCTCTTGGACTTCATTTTGAGTTTCAATCAAGTTCATATCATCAACATAGACTGCTACTATTGCAAAACCAGATCCTGATTTTCTAATGAACACACATGGACAAATAGTATCATTAATGTACCCTTCCTTAATTAAGTATTCACTTAGACGATTATACCACATTCGTCCAGACTGTTTTAATCCATATAGTGACCTTTGTAATTTCACTGAGTATAACCCTCGAGGTTTATTAATTTCAGGGATTTTTAATCCTTCTGGAACTTTCATGAAGATTTCTGTATCCAAGGAACCGTATAGATATGCAGTTACCACATCCATTAACCTCATTTCCAGATTCCTTTCTTTCGCTAATCCAATCAAAAACCGGAAAGTAATTGTATCCATCACAGGTGAATACGTTTCATCAAAATCAATCCCAGGCCTTTGTGAGAAACCCTGAGCAACCAACCGGGCTTTATATCTCACAATTTCATTTTTCTCATTTCGCTTTCGAACGAATACCCATTTATAACCAACTGGATTAACACCTTTTGGTGTTTCAATAATGGGTCCAAAAACGTTCCGTTATTTAATGAACTTAATTCTGCCTGGATTGCTTCTTTCCATTTTGGCCAGTCATTTCGTTCCCTACAATCATTTATGGATTGAGGTTCATAATCATCATTCATCACATCAATAGCTACTGCATATGAAAACATATTATCAACAACAAAGTTTTCACGGTTCCAAATTTCTTTTGTATAATTAATGGATATTTCTTCATTCTTGGATACATTTACCTCCTCATAGGTCTTTTCCTCAGTTGGATTTCCGACTTCCACAATTTGTAAATTTTGATTAGTATCTTTCGGAGGTATCATATGAATAGTATTCTCGATTCTAACTTTTCGTTTTCGTGGTACAATATCTTTGGACCCAACAGGTCTACCACGTTTTCTCTGGATTTCAGATGCCTCACCAGTTACCATCTGTTTTGATTTCTCAGTAGGCACATCCAGTCGAGCTGGTGCATTACATGCTGGTATATGAGATTTCGTAACTTTAGTAGCATCAACAAAACTATCTGGTAAACGGTTTGCAACCATTTGTAAATGTATTATCCTACGTACTTCATTTTCACTTTGACCAGTACGTGGATCTAGATAATGCATCCTTTCACTTTTCCAAACGAGTTCATTTTTACCAGCATTAGAAGGTTCATCCTTTCCAAGTCGTGGGAATAATTCTTCATTAAAATGGCAATCTGCAAATCTTGCAGTAACATATCACCCGTCATGGGTTCCAGATATCTAATTATAGATGGTGAATTATATCCAACATAAATTCCCAAACGACGTTGTGGTCCCATTTTGGTTCTCTGAGGGGGTGCTATGGGAACATATATAGCACAACCAAAAGTTTTCAAATGAGATATATCTGGTTTATTTCCAGTTACCAACTGTAACGGAGAATATTCATGATATGCAGTGGGTCTCAGACGTATCAGTGTGGCTGCATGTAATATTGCATGACCCCAAGCGGAAATCGGTAATTGAGTTTGTAACAACAACGTTCGGGCAATCATTTGAAGCCTTTTAATAAAAGATTCCGCTAATCCATTCTGGGTATGAACGTGGGGTACTGAATGTTCAACATTTATACCAATTGACATGCAATAATCATTAAACGCCCTTGATGCAAATTCACCAGCATTATCCAAACGAATATTTTTAATCTGATAATCTGGAAATTGTGCCCTCAATCTTATTATCTGGGCAAGCAACTTAGCAAACGCCACATTCCGTGTTGATAATAAAGATACATGTGACCATCTCGCAGATGCGTCAATCAACACCATAAAGTACTTAAAATGGCCCACTTGGTGGATGAATTGGTCCACAAATATCCCCTTGAATTCTTTCTAAAAACGATGGACATTCAATATTTACTTTTAAGGGGGATGGTTTAACTATCAATTTCCCCTGAGTACAAGCAGTACAAAAATTATCTTTTGATATCAATATTTTTAAATCACTTAATGGATGTCCATTAGAATTCTTAACAATTCTACGCATCATTGTGGACCCAGGATGACCAAGTCTATCATGCCATAATTGAAAAACTTTAGGGTCAGTTATTTTCTTATTCATTACAGCGTAGGCTTCTATTGGAGATATTTTCGTAAAATATAAACCAGATGATAATGTATGAGTTTTTCCAGAACAATTTTTCAGTCCAAAAACAATAGATGTGATATACAAATACTCCATATTTTGTTCATTCACTGTCTCAATATGGTATCCATTTTTCCTGATATCTTTAAAACTCAACAAATTTCGTTTCGAATTGCTCGAATATAAAGCATTATGGATACATATTTTCGTTCCCTTTTCTAACAGCATTATAGCTTTTCCATATCCCTCAATTAAATCAGCAGAACCAGATATGGTATTTACTCGAGCCTTATATTCAGATATGTTCAGGAAATATTTTTTATCTCGAAGGATAGAATGAGTTGTAGCACTATCAATCAAACATATTTCTGAAATATTTCCTTGAATTTCCATATCTTTTCTGTTCAAATAAACACAATATTTACATTAGAAAAACATATCCATTGATATTTCTGACTTTAATTACAAAATGGATATATACAACAAAATTCAAAATATAGTCAGAAAATATTTACATAACTTCTATTTACATTTCCATATTTTTTCAGACATCACTTTTGTTTACATTTTCAGCACTATTCAGGAAATTTTCAATATCTAAATCATCGAAAAAATCCGAGGTATGAAAGCTTGAATATTTCCCTGAGATGTTCCTTCTCCACTCTCCACATTTGCAGCATTTATTTCAACAACTTTCAGTTTCCCTTTCTGGGAAGCTTGATACAAATCTACCAAATGTTGTGGAGTTCGACACTGGCGGAGAAAATGTTCAGTGCTCCCACATTTATAGCACACACTTCGGGAATCGTTATTTCTAAAATTCCATTTGGGTTCTGGGATCCATCTCTTGTCCAGACCAGATTTCCACGATTATATGGATGTGAACGATTTCCACCTCTCCTTTGGTTTCGGCCTCTACACGGCCCCCAGTATTGTTTTCATGGCTTTGTCCACGGGCCCCATTGTTGTTATTACGGCCACGACCCCGCCACGTCTAAAACCACAACCCCTACCACGATTCGGGTTTCCGTTACCCCGATACACATTATTGTTTACTTCTGGTGGTGCCATCGCACCAGGAGGTCGTAACTCATGGTTTCTTAACAATATTTGGGTTTTGTTCTTCCATTCTTGTCAGATCGGTAAGCAACTCACCAAAGGTATTAACTTTATTTTGCCTGATCGTTGATTGTAATGTTATTTGATCGGCATGGAAGGTGGATAATGTTTTTTCAATTTTCTCCCCTTCACTTTTCTTTTCTCCACAAAATTCTAATATCGCCGCAATTCGGTGGAGCTCAGAACTATATTCATGACTGTTTTAAAATCTTGGAACCTTAAATGGATCCATTCATGTTGAGCCTTTGGGAGATCTATATCTCTCATTCGTTCAAATCTATTTTTCAGGGATTTCCACAAAATCAGTGGATCCTCAACATTCATATACTCAGCTTTCAAATTCCCATTTATATGATGTCTGATAATTTCCATTGCTTGAGCCTTCTGTTTAATAGAAGTTGCATTATTTTCACATATAGTATCTTGCAATTCCCTGGCTTGCAAATGGACTTTCAGATCCGATGTCCATGTTATGTAATTTTTTCCAGAAAGTTCCAGGGCATGGAAATCCAATTTTTTCAGTTCTGACATTTTTCTTTTCTTGAATTTCTACAAAAATAATATATTCACAATCAATAATAAATAAAAATAAAATAAACATAACAAATAATAAAAATAAAAATAAAACAATTAATCAATATTTCCATTAAATAAATATATCATCCTCTTTTCAAATAATTATTCCTCTTTTCATCAATTGTTTTTCATTTTTCATTTCCTCTTTATACCAATCCCTTCATTTCCTCTTTTCTACAAAAATTTCCATTTTTCTCTTTTTATGGTTCCAGCCAATTTTCTATTTCCTCTTTTTATGGTTCCAGACCAATATCTCAATTTTCAATATAATTCCCGGCAGCATCTCAGTATAACCAAAACATCGTTACCATCACATTCTGATCTGGAGGATCCGTCTGGGCGGCAACCAGAGAGCATACTCGTGCTGATAACGTGTTACAAAAACCAAATCAGAACCAACAAGAATAACTTACATAAACACTAGAAAGATGATACTAGAGAGGGAGAGGAAATCTCAAAGAGTGAATTGGCAATTTTTACCCATGCCTTCTCCTTCTATTTATAGGCAATTTATGGGACACTTGTTACATACAAACATACATAACTCATGCAAATTGACACATATCTATGTTGGTGGAATCCAACTATATACCATTACATAATAGAATAAAATTTTTGAATATGTATGTATAATTGATTTTATTTTTTTTACAAATAAATTAAATTATTTTATAATGATTTTTCAATGCTAAAATTGGTGGTATGTGAATACAAATATAACCAATTGGTAAGTAATTAATATAAATTACAAATTATTAATCAAATTTATTAAATTTAATTACTTTTTTAAATAAGTTTACTGTTTTTAACACTCTAAATTTGATATTTCTCCGCACCAACTTCCGGAAAGTATCATAAATTAAAGGTTTTGAAAATACTAGCAACTTGATCAAGTAACTTCACATATTCAACCTCTACATGCATTTTTTTTTAATGTATTGATGAATAAAGCGATACTTTGTCTTAATATGCTTGTTTCGATCCTAAAATATTAGATTCTTCGGGAGAGCGATGATTAATTTATTATCCATTCTTATCTAGAGAGGCTCACTGTTCTTCAAAGTAAAGTTCCTTCAATAATATTTTCAGCCATATAATGACAAGTACAAAAGGTAGCATTAATATACTCAGTTTCACAAGTTGAAAGAGTAACTATTGGCCGCTTCTTTGAACACCAGGAAATTGCATTGTTTCCAAATAAGAATATGAATCCGGTAGTACTTTTTCTATAATCAATTTCTCTGTTGTAGTTGATATCACAATATTCCATCAACTTGAATTCTTCTGAAACTAAATAAAATATGTCATAATCAATAGAACCTTTAAGATATCGTAGAATCCTCTTAGCTGCTTTCATATGTGTTTCCGATGGATTCTCCATAAAATGACTCATAAGACCAACCGAAAATAAAATATCAGGTCTCGTGCATATAAGATATCTTAAACCTCCAATAAGACTTGTAGTGTTGGATTAACCTTTTGCTGTCATTTTTCTTTCTTCGGAAGTTTTACGTCACATTCCATTGAAGTAGTGACAGAGTTACAATCCAACATACCGAACTTCTCTAAAAACTTATTTATATATGCTTCTTGAGAGATAAATATGGCATCATCTCTCTATTTAACCTCAATTTCAAGATAATTGGACATAAGTCCCATATCATTCATCTTGAATTCCTCTGCCATAGTCTTCTTGAAATTATCAAACATTATTTTATTATTCCCTGTGAATATAAGATCATCCATATAGATACAACAAATAAAATATCTCAATTTCCCTTCTTCACATGGAGTGCATATTCGTAATTGCACCTAGTGAAATTATTCTTTTGTAAATATTGATCAAGATGACTATTCCAAACTCGTAGGGCTTGCTTTAATCCATATAAAGCCTTCTTCAATCTCAACATCGTGTTTTCATAATTTTTTTATGATGAATCCCTCAGCTTGTTCAATATCGACTTCTTCTTCAAGATATCCATTCAAAAAAGTAGATTTCACATCCATCTGATGGATTTTCCTCTTATTTTGAGCTGTTATTAATAATAACAAACGAAATATTTCCAAACAAGCAACAAGAGCAAATACCTTTTCATAATCAATACCATATTTTTACTTATATTCTTTTGCAACAAGTCTTACCTTATGTCTTTCCACTTTACCTTTAAAATTCATTTTAACCTTATACACCCATTTCACCCCAGCGAACTATGACCACTTGGTTGGTAATGGTGTAAGCTCCCATGTATTGGTTATCACAATAACATGAATTTCTTCCTCTATAGCTTGTACCCATTTGTGATCTTTCACGACTTCATAAAAACCGATGGCTCGTCATTTAAATTGGTATGGAAAACCCATATATTTAGTAAATATGAATATGGATCCGTGTACTCCATAAACTGGAAGTACAAGTAATAACTAATCAAATGCTAAAAGCATTCAAATACCCGAAGCATACTAGTTATACTTCTAAAATAATCATGTCATACATAGAAGTTGCTAATATACTAGTAAGGGTAATTGTTCCAATAGAACAATCAAAAAGGTCATAACAATGAAACTTTAATCTCACACCAGAAGCGTAGAGACAACCTAATAGAAAATTGGTTGAATTCTTAAACATATTTGATGAACAAGTTCAATTATTTTATTATTATTTTTTTTTATAGAATAATCTCCCGAATGAGAATATATCGAGAGATAATCTGATAAACTTTCAGAAAAATGTGATATTAGAAATAAATTATCATTAAATGATCAAATCCACGATGACAATTGATGTTTATAATCGTGAGCCACTTAATATGGAAGAATGCATGAAAAGATATGATTGGAAAAATGGTAAACATCAATCCATACATAGCTAAAACATCAGAAGTGTCCAATCGATTGGTTATAAATATATTCGTTTTAAACGAAATGAGAGAAATGAAGTTGTGAGATAAAAAAAAACTAACTTTATATCTAAGTTTCTTACAAAGATCTTGAATTGATTATGATGGAATTTTATTCCCCAGTGGATACCATTCTATTCCAATTTCTAATTTTAAGTTATGATCAATTTCATTTCTGAAAATCGAAAGTGTATCTAATAGATTTTATTACTGATATCTATATGGCCCTCTAGATTCTAAAAGTCCCAGAAGGATTAAACTTAATAGAATCACATCAATAAAAAATCTCGAGACTCGAAAAGTTACAAAAGTCTCTATATGGATTAAAATAATGGACAAGTGTGGTATAGTTATTTTAGTGAATATTCAATAAAAGATAGATATTTGAATAATACCATTGCCTATTTTTTTTTCGAAGTGAAGTTGAGATCGAATTTGCCATTGTAGCAGTTCATGTTAATAAATTTTGTACTCTAGAAGAAGTCAAACAAATTTTTGAATAAGAAAAAAATTTTGAAATCAAACTATTATCTTGGCCAAGAAATTGAACTATCATATATTGAAAAAAAACTTTTGAATTAATATGAGTATTATGCATCCCTTAAGCACGCCAATGATTGTTAAAACACTTGATCCCTGGAGAGATCTATCCCAGCCAATGAATGCGATAAAATATGTCTGGTCCTGATGTAACCATATCTAAATATACGAGTCAGATATCTCGTTTATCACTCCTATTAGTTTTTGGAATCTAGATAAATTGACTCTAATCTTCAAGAAATCCAGAAAATTTACTAATGAAGATATTATTAATGTTAAATCATTTTCACAAAATTGAAATACTAAACCCCAAAATTCGGAAATCAAGATTACAGATATTCTTATCGAGAGGAGTATAAAAATGTCTACTTCCAACTATTTTTTTTTCCTTCGTCCATGTGTTTATCCCAATTGATTTATTTTTTTTATATATAAAATTTTAACGAGACAGTTAAATTATCATACGGTAAAATTCAAAAGGAAATGTACAAAATTTGGTGGATTTCACCGCCATTTAACTTTTAATAGATGTCATATATGTATACTAAAAATTGACCGATGTTAAAATGGCCATCAACCTTATGGTATTTGGAGCATTTAAGGAATTAAAAAAAAATGGATCGGATCCATATATAATTATATTTGTAAGGTTATTTACTCAATGGGAGATTTTTTTTTTGGACTTTTTTTATTTTTATTTATATTCCTAATTTTAAAAACTGTAAAATAATCTTTCAAACTTTTACTTTTCAAAAATAGCCTACACAATCTGTGAAGGGACCCTTCACATACTTCACAGTATGTGATGAGTTACTTTTTAAAATTAAACTTTGAATGAATTAAAAATATAAATGACACCTTTTTGAATTAATTTTAAAAATTTAAACTTTATTTGGACTATATTATATAATTTTCCCTTACTCAATTCTTCTCTTTTCTACTTCCTATTCCTTTTTCACTTTTATGATATCATACCAAATTTTTATTTTACAATATATTATTCGAAATTTATCCATCCTCTACCAAATTTTTATATACAAAACATACATAGATGGATAGAGTACGGTAGAGACGGATATTCCGAATGCACACTCTACCGAAATTCTATCCACGGGCGAGAGGTTTTATCGTATGCCTAATTAATTATCTCTATACTATCTTATAAAAGAGGCTATAAGCTGCTCACAGTGTGGTCTGACATTTTATTTTCCTTTTTTATCCTTTTCTTTGCCACGATTTACGTAATTATCATTTTTATGGATGCAATAATCTATATCCATTTGGTTGAGGTCTGTGATAAGTGATTTGAGGGTAGTGTTGTTATTTCCTCTAAAGGGGTTTAAGATAATAAAAGCCAAGGTATATAATTGTAATTGGTCATGTATTGTGATGATATTGTGCTTCTTTTTTTTTTTTTTTTTTTTCCCCCTATGTTTCTGTCTTATTCTGGAACAAAGAAATGATGCTGCTTGATGATGCTGCTTGTGGCTCAAGCATGTTTGTTTAACACTTGACTCATGCAGAGTAAATTATTTTTAAATTTCAAATTATTAATAAATTATTTTTTAAAGACTAAATTGAATTAACCTTAAAATTTATATAAAAAATTTAAATATTATTAATTTTATCACACTATTTTTTTAAAATATATTTTCTCCGTATAAATTTAGTTGCAATATTTCTCCCCTATACGTTATCCAATATTTAATTTTAACGGTAAATATTTTTAATTATATACCACTAAAAATTATTACAATTACATATTTAGAAAATAGACATTAAGACGAATAAAATAATATCTCACTTGACTATATTTTTTCTTATACACAAAAAAAATAATATATAAAATAAGATTGATTGATGAACAGTATTTACTATACTAATGTTGATACGGAGGAAAAATATTTTTAAATATTTTTCAAAAAATAATTATTTTAAGATAATTTTGAAATAATTATTGAATTTCATTAAATTTTCTCTTTTTAAATTATTGGTAAATGATTTTTTTAATCTCGAACGAAATATTAAAATAACAATATTTTATTTTAATAAACACTTTAGAACATTTTCCTATTTATAAAAAAATATATAATAACAGAAAAGTAACACATAATTTAGGAGAAAAAAAATTACAATTTGAGGTGTGATTTGTTTATATTTAATGGATTTTTTTATTATTATTATTGATTTAGATGTTAGTCCATTAAATAGATTGATTTTTAATAATTTAAAGAATTTTAATATTATTATATTACAATTATTTGGACTTATAGCACTTTCAATAGCATGTTAATTAGAGATATTTTCATAATATCATTGTGAATAATTTTTATAAAAACTGATCTCAATAGTAAATTTTAGTTTTAATGTCCAAAAATAATATGTCATATTTTATTATCGACATTGCAGATTTGAACGGCTATTTCTAACCCATTCAAATAAATATTTTTATATTATTTTATAAAATTAATCTCATTCTCTTTTGGCCAACAACAAAAATTTAATTTATTTATAATAATAATAATAATAAATATAATAAATGGTTACTATTATTTCATTATTTTAAGTGGATACTATTTATTTTAAACATCCAGTCACGTCATTATTTATATTTTTTATTTTTGACGATCACTTTGTCTCACGTCTATTTGGATGTTCTTATATAGATGTTATAATTTCATTAATAGGTTAATTTTATTATCTTTTGAATGGTTTTTTAAAATTATTTTCTTTAAAGAATATACAAATTTTACATATTACCTCACATTAATTGAATATTTTTCATTTTTTTTTTATTTTTTTCCTAAACTTTTTTATCAGTTTTATAATTTTATTATATTCATTTTCATTATTAAAATGATGTATTTTACCATTTCATAATATTCAATTATTTTTCCATTTCTTCACAATATTCAACTTTTTTTTTTTACTTTTTTATTAAATTTTTTTTTATAAATATTTAATTGCAATATTTTACTTTTTATTTTTTATTGTAAAATTATTATATATATTTAGACATTAAAAAAATAATCTTAAATTTTCAACATTCAAATTAACTGGCAACAGTTACGGCCGTATAATAAATGATTCATAAACAACTTTAATTAAATTGTTTACATACCTAAGTCGAACTTGCAATTTATAATTAGCAACAATTTTCTTAAAACTTTACTTAAACTTATCTAAATTACCTACTTTTAGGATATTACAATTATTTACCGATGTTTCTGACATTCTAAAAGAAAATTAAATTTATTTAATTAAAATTTTAAATATAAATTTATGAGAAAAATTAAAAGATACAGAAAAACTTATTTAATTATAATATATTAAAATTTGAAATTTTATTTAAATTATAAAATTATGTTCAAAATAAAGTGAAACTAAAATAAATTAATGGATTAAATACTTTAAATTTCAATTGTATTTATAAATTTAGTTATATTAAATTTATTTGTATAAATATAAATATTTTTAATATTTTTAATTATTCATACAATTATACTTTATTAATTTTTTAAAATAAAATAAAATAAAAACTAAAGGTCACCTGCTTTGGCAGGTGGCTCAATCCTAGTATATCTAAAAGTAACATGGAGGAGCACAGATGCGGGCAACCTCGGTGAGCACCCAAAACCCAAATTGCTCCACGCAATCAGACACGTGTCGACCAAATAGTTTGTCCGTACTCCTCGCTCTCAAAAGCTCTAGAACCCAAATCTCTCGCGACCATCCACTATGGATGACGATACCCTCCTCCTCCTCCACTACCACCACCACCACCGCGCTCTCCACATCACTATCACCAGCTCAGAATAGCCATCCATCAATGGCCAAGCGCCCTTGCTTTTCTCTCTCCTCACAAAACCCTAGCCTCTCTTCTTCCATGGACGACCTCCTCGCTGCTTTCCTCGACATGGCCGACTCTCCCTCCCTCTCCTTCGACCTCTCCTTCGAGAGGCTCCTAGACTCCCTTCCTTGCGATGCTGACCAGTCGCTCCTCATCGATCGCGCTCACAATTTAGGCTCTCTCCTTCTACAAACCGCCAAGAACTCTGCCAGAAGACGCGCCTCAAAGCACAATTCCCTCGCCTGGGTTCTACCTCCTGATCTCACTATCAAAGTGCGGCCTCATCATCTCTCATTCGTTGTATTATCTTTATGTACAGATTATTTTTCTGAAACACAGCTGATTCCCAGGTTTTCTCAATGCTTGATACTACAAGCTTGTGTTATGCTGCTGCCACGTGTTCGATGTTCAACAAGTGCGCAATGGATCCTCTCTGCTATGCTAACATTGACTTGAGGACGGTCGTGCCAAAAGTTAACAACGCTGTTGTGTCTACGGTCATCCAACGAGCTGGGAAGTATCTCCAGTAAGATTTACTTTTTGTATTGAAAGAGATCTTCATTTTTATTGGATTTCCATGCGGGCACCATAAACTACTGCGTGCGTATTCTCTTGCATTTTATTACTTTTAAGATTACATGGCTGGTTGTCAGCAATAATTAGTTTTGATTTGCGAATTGCGATGATAGAGCCTCTTACATTTTCATTCATTCAACTGAGTGCATCGAAATAACCCTCGCCTCATAGAATTAAAATAAATAGCTGTTTTCTTATGTTTGATTTCCTGACTATGTGTTGTTTAATAATGTTTATAGATCGCTTAAGCTTGGTGTAGTACCAGGTCCAACTGCATCTCCTTGGTCTTGTCAGTCACTCGTTTACACTATTAGGAACTCGGTTGATGTATCAAGTTTCTCTTGGAATGATAAAAAGACCAGGCAAGGGAAAGAGTCATCAATTCTTACACGATCCTGTTTACACCCATTAAGTGTAGAAAGTGGTGCTACAGGGTATGTTTGAGAATATTTATTTGTTATCATTTTGGAATGTATCTTTACATTTCTGTACATTTTGTATTTTTGTTAGTATTAATATTCTGTTTTGTATTTCTTAAGGACACTATTGAGAAGATTGCACCTTTACAACATTGAAAGAATGGATAACACGTCACTCTGTATGGCATTATCAGCCTGCCCATCTCTCCTTGATCTAGAAATAGTTGGCCTGTAAGTTTTTTTTAACGAGGTTGCCTACTTTTCTTGGGTTAATGTTGCATTGTGGTTTGTTGGAACTGCTTTAAGTCACCTATGCTATTTGTTGTAGTACAAGAGATGTCCCTGTGAAAATATTTGTCATGGTAGTCCTCTTTTACTTATATGTGGCAAGTAGACATTTCTGTCTTCATTTGATTTAATATTATAATTGAAGATTTATATGATGTGGATATTCTTAGTGCCTCTTTAAATTTGCACAGCATTGTGTTTCAGTCTTTTAAATTTTCATGTGAGTGCATCTATTATACCTTTCTTTACCTTTCTTTTGGTAATATATATATTTTTTTGTTTTCTTAAATTTTGAGCAGTCATGTGGAGTTAAGACAAACACTGATGTCAGTGAGCTTAAATTGTCACTTGATTGAGCGTTTGTTCTTTGAATCTTCAAAAACAGGTGCTTGGGTTTCTTCACGTCTGTTTCCTATTTTGTGCTCTTGGATTGATCCTTACTATTATTGCATTCCATTTTAGGAAGAGATGACAGTCTGAAATCACCGACCTGTGTTGATCTAGTGAATAATTGTCCACATCTAACTTCTTTGGCGCTTAGAGGTTTTAAGCTGCCAGATTATAAAATTCGCATACTTGTCAAGGTAATGTTATTTACTTCATTATTACTTTCAGGTTTATAGAGCATAGACTTATTTCCATAAAGAAAACTATGCAGTTCTGGAAGAAATGTATGACTGAGCACCTTCATTTTGTTCACAGGGCAATAGTTTTTACTGGTTATGTATAACTTTTTGTGACTTGAAATAGCTATTTTCTATTATTGCCTGTGTATGAAAGTTGGCTAATACATGCATGACATGCTACTAAAGGAATGAGTATGACTTTGTCCCCCTATCAGTTCTTACTTATTCACTCTAGAGCATAGTTAAAATGGGAAGGTCAATGGGAGACCTTTAATCACTGTGGATTGACTCTGTGAATTGCAAATTGTAGTTCTTACTGCATGTACCCAATGAAGTGAATGATTTTGTAATTTTTGCTTGCACTTGTATCACCCCACAAGTGATCCAGGTGCATAGACTTTATCACATTAGATATAAATTAAACTCTTTCTATCCTAGTGAGAGTGAGATTGAACTCAAACCACAGGAGATATGTGTGTATTCTTTCTACTATCAGGGACTAGTAATGAAATTAATCTAATGCATTCTCTACTAAATTTAGTTTTCTTTCTTATCGCATACACCGGATGAAAAGCTCTGGTTGTCATGATAATAAAATATCATAATGTCAGTTGTAGATTACAAGCTCTTTATTGGATTGTTGGTTCACTTGCAGCCATGAATAAAATATTATTCTCCTACATATCAGAGAGAAAAGGGAACATCTGGCTAGTTTCTTATTTTCCAATCATTGCTTATATTTCAATGGTATTAAAAAAATATGTACATTTTCCACGAAATTGTCCAGAGTCTGTTAAATGGATTTATGATTAGAGTTGTAGCCTGTATTTTAGTGTCTGATAGTCAAGTTACTTGACCATGCATGGACGTGTTTGGTTTATCTGTTAACAAACCCATATGACATATCAACGATGACTGGTAGTTTTACAAAGTAAAATGTTGTCATATATTTGAACTACATCCATCATCAGATCATTTTTCCTTCCATACAACTGAGGTGTTGGCATAACTTGATTGGCTAGCAAGACCTTTGAAAGTAGCTTTCAATACATGTAACTTTTTTGTTACATCTTTATTTTACATTTCATTTTGATTTTGGTGTGATTAGGAGGTGCAGATGACTTGCTTAGAAATTTTTGTTTTGTGGTTTAGATACTTGACTATCTTTGCGACATAATTGCAGGGATTTCACAGGTTAAAGTATGTTGATTTTTCAACATCATATTCAATTACGGGAACCTTTCTGAGGTCAGTGTCATCTGGTTGCTGCATCTGTTGAGGCTTCTCATTTACAGTGACAAATGTATTGGAGTGTGTAAACATTTAATGTTCTACTGGTTTTCACTCTAGGAATCTTGGAAATGGGGCAGGGGGAAATCTCCTAGAGGTCTTGATCTTGCGAGACTGCATGCATCTTAAAGAGGTGAAAAGATCTTAATTGCCTGTAAAGTAAACAGTCTCATGTACTTGCTGTCCTCTGAACTCAGTGTTGAGTTATGGTTTTGTAGGTGGAAGTTGCTCTCTTTTTCAATGCACTCCTCCGACAAGATTTTAAAATTCTTCGTCACCTTGTGGGTAGATGATTTTTATTTTTATTTTATATGACAAGCAGTACTCATTTCTATTATTTCTAACTTGTTTACCCCATGATGTTTTGGTTAGGACATATCCAATAGGGAAGGTTTAGCTTCAGATAGTGACTGGTATGAGAGATGTTACCATTCCAGGTAATGGTTTTCTACCTGGATTGAAGCTGCGAGACAAATTTTTGTTTATTGAACTTTTTAAATTTATATATTAAAATGTTGGTATTTTTTTTTTGTTAGTATTATTCCTTTTAAAGAGGTAGCTGAAGTAAGGCGGGACATCTGTTTGCTTGCTGAGTTTCCATCAGAAGGAAGGTCGGTTTGCTCTTCAATTGTATATTGAACTTGAAATCCTGTTTCTTAAAATTTTTAAATACAAGCATATATATATATATATATATATATATATATATATATATATATATGGCTTGGAATAAGATTAAGGAATTGAATTCTCAATGTTGTTTCTTATTCTGGTTGCAGTTTCATTGACATTGATCAAATGGTTGATAGTGAATTCATTAGTGATATCAGTTTACCATCTCAGCTAAGTATTAGTAGTCATGCCTCAGATAGTTTCTTTCACCTGAGTTCATCAGAAAGTAGCTACAATAGCGATCAGGGTAGTGGCAATGAGGAGGGTCAAGATTCAGGTTATGTAATTTTTTAAGAGAGCTTGGATGAAGTGGATTTCCTGGCTAGGCATGCCAGTGCAGGCTATTCTTGGTAAGTCAGGTACCTTTCCTGTCTCTCTGCAAAAATAAGATGGAGTATGGTCTTCAATTACATCGCAAATTTGAAGCAAGTCACGTGGCAGCATGAGGCTATTTTTATGTCTACAAATCACATATTATCATCCTCCTACTCATGCTAGGTAACAAACCATTTGTTGCTGTGGTGGTGATGGCCTGTAAAACATTCATGAGATATGATCATAGCCTTTTTACTCCTTAATAAATGTGTTTATCACCTTACAAATAATAGGGAAAGAGGCTATTATAAAACCGGCAAGTACTTTGTTTTTTTCCTGTTTGCGCGAGCGCTACCATGGTGTTACTGTTGCAAGGTTCGGATAAGCAGATTTCATAGGACACAAAATTCTTCCCCCTTTATGAATTCCTCGAATTGTTGTACATACACGACCAGCAGGGAACCAGAGTAATGAATCACCAAAGCCTTGGAGTGGAAATCATAGTAATACATACGGCTCTGACAATAAGCTCTGAAGACTCTATCTATTCATCCATTATACTCCCAACAGATTTTATAAAAAAAATAATTATAATTTTATCTAAAAAAAAAACGAAAAATATTCATTCCATGATTTAATTATTTTATTTATTTATTAACAGATTAGGAAAATTCTAGTAGAAAAAGAAGGTAAATATTTTTAAGAGAGAAATAAAACAGAAGTAAACAAGATGAATATGCTCTCCCTCTTTATATTAATATTAAGATTGGCCACAAGAGGCGGCGTAACGCAATCTGGAGGTGGTTGCGGCAACATAAACAAAACAATATGGCCTCCTCCAACCAAACCACACCCCAGTATCGACCCTACCGTCACTTGAAAACCCTAACTGACCACTCACGCGCCGTCTCCTGCGTCAAATTTTCCAACGACGGAAACCTCCTCGCCTCCGCCTCTCTCGACAAGACTATAATCCTCTGGTCCACATCCACCTACTCTCTCCTCCACCGCCTAGTCGGCCATCTCAGTGGCGTCTCCGATGTCGCCTGGTCCTCCGACTCACACTACATCTCTTCCGCCTCCGACGACTGCACTATCCGCATCTGGGACGCCCGTGCCCCTTTCGAGTGCCTCAAAATCCTCCGCGGCCACACCGACTACGTCTTCTGCGTCAACTTCAACCCCCAGTCCAATCTCATCGTCTCTGGCTCCTTCGACGAAACTATCCGAATCTGGGAGGTGAAGACTGGCAAATGCACTCGCACGATTAATGCTCATTCAATGCCGGTGACATCTGTCCATTTCAACAGAGATGGATCGCTAATCGTGTCGGGAAGCCACGATGGGAGTTGCAAGATTTGGGACGCCAATGAAGGCGCTTGCTTGAAGACACTCATTGATGACAAAGATCCAGCTGTCTCCTTCACCAAATTCTCTCCCAACGGAAAATTCATCCTCGTCGCCACTCTAGACAGTACTCTTGTATGTATGTTGTTCTTCTTTTGTTTTGTTTTGTTTTTATTGCTTTGTTGGATTGTTAATTTTAAGTCTGATTTACTGAGCAGAAGCTATGGAATTACTCTTCGGGCAAGTTTTTGAAGATATATACGGGTCATACCAATAAGGCTTATTGTATAACATCCACATTCTCGGTGACGAATGGGAAATATATCGTAAGTGGATCAGAGGACAAATGTGTCTACTTGTGGGATTTACAGCAAAAAACAATGATTCAGAAGCTTGAGGGACATTCAGACACTGTTATATCTGTTAGTTGTCATCCTGCTGAGAATACAATTGCTTCTGCTGGACTTGATGGAGATAGAACCATCAGAATTTGGAGTCAATAGATAACCAATTGGCTTTTTTTTTTCCTTCTTCAAGGAGGATAATGAGTGCTTTTTATGATGATATGACAGCAGAAGTTGTAACAGCACCAATCCTTTTTACATGAGCAACAAACATACAGGTGGTTGATGAACTTATTTGGCATTTCAATATGGATGCTGTAAATGGAGGGATTGTCATTGTTGTTAACTCTACACAAGTTACATTTGAGCATATCTCACTTCCATACCACTTAATTTGGTAATTTAATCATATCCATATTTCAATTTTATTGTTTGTAATGTGATTGTCACAACCAACCTGAAAAATGAGTGTTAATGTTATGTCATTCAGTACTTGAAGAGAATGTTACTATGCATTATGTTTAATAAAGCCAAGTCGATGGAAAAATGCTGAGACAATTTATAACCCATTCCAAATCTATACCAAGAAGATAAAAACTGGATTATTGGTCTTTTTCTGCACCAAATGTGTCTTCAACACCATTTACCACCCTTTTCCTTCGGTCTGCTATCATATTTATATATTCCTGAACAAAGTGAAATCAATTCGCTGAGTATATGTATGAGATTTCTAACGTGAAAACATAAACCCTTTCACAACAAAAGATTCATAATAAGAATTAGTGTGCTCAACGGCAAATCTGTAATGGGAAGGAGTGGGAATATTGCAAACAAAATCTGAGGAATAGATGATGTTCATACCTTAGGATAGGCATATAAAAATATGTACCACCAAATGGAGACCAGCAAAAATACTAGTGATGTAAATACAATTGAACGCAAAATTAGCCAACTGCAGGCAGTCACTAATCCTCCTGTCAAAACTATTGTCCATGGCTGACACCTAACATCACAAAGATGCCAAAGTAAAGGTGAAAAGGAAGCATATCACACTAACAACTTCAAGAAGAAATTTAAACTCTGATTTAGATAAAAAAATTAAGGAGACTTAAGTATAACAATTACAAATGAAATAAGTTAAATATATCTCTTATCCAATCTCTTCTTCTACAGCAAATGTATATCAATATAAACATTTCACAAGAAATTTCTAAACAATCACTAGTTATGCTAATGAAGTAGATTGTAAAGAACTTTTCTCATGATTTGTCGAAACATATGATGAGAGAAACAGAATTAGCAGCCTCACAAAACAAGTTTCAATATCACTTGATCAACAGATACATAAAATTTACAATATTAACATTCCAACCGTTAACAATTTGAAGTTTGAACTTCAATACACCTCATAGATGAGCAAATAATTATGCCTCATGAACATTTTCATCAAATGTTTACAAAGAAACAAAAATGAAATGCTCTGTAAAGGAATTAACTTGAAAAGATGTTCATAACATGTAACAAATCAGCAACATTTTGATTGTTTTACTTGCATTCAGTCATCAACTTGATCTACTAAATATAGCAAGAGAATCCTTATCAAAAATTAAGATTAGGTAGATAAATCTAATCCAACACATTTTGTTTACCAGTCCTAGATACAAAACTTAAAGAATCAAATCCATTGTCAATTTATAACATCAACTAAGTGAATACTATGCAACAGATGCCATTTTGGACCTTGAAGAGCAGAAATAGTCACAAGTATGCGGAGTAATTCAAATCTAATTCAAGAAAAAAAAGGAGAAGAGGAAAAATGACTACGAACCATGAAGGTTTGGTGTCCCAAACAGAGTCATACTCGAGGGAGAGGTAGTTGAGATAGCCATCCATGTCATCAATTGCCCCATTTTCATCCATGAATAGGGACTCTTTTGGGTCCCTTGAATTCCCACGGTGTACTACAATTTTGCTTCTGAATTTTGGCTGTTTAGCGAGAAGAGGAGACCATGAAGGATTGTGGGATAGATGAGGGTGAGGGAGCTGATTGGGTGTATGAACATGAAGACAGGAGACTGAAAGAGGAAACACAGATATGCTTCCCATTTTTCAGAGCAATGTTCAATATAAATGATTACGTAATTTTGTTAAGGATCTTCGCATTTGGGCTTCATTCTTATTGGCTTTCGTTGTCCTTTTGAGAACTTATAGCAGCAGCAGAGCAGATGTACCGCTTCATTCTATTGGTTGAATTGAAAATGAAGATAACCCCATGAACACTGAAACTGGTACGACTAGAGATGGTTCGTGGGTTCGGTTCGGTTCGGGCCGTTTTGTTTGCCCCATCCGAATCCAATTTCATTCTTTTTTATTTTTTATTTTAAAAAATTCATATTCTATCCGTGATGAAAAATGTCGATCGGGATATGGATTTGATGTTAGAGTGAATTTAAGTGGATAAATTTAATTTTATAAATAAATTAATTAAAATTATATCAAAATATATAATTAGAGCATCTCCAGTGGAATGTGAATTTATTGATTTGCACATCCACGTGGACATTTTGGATTTTTTATTTAAAAAAATCACTCCAATGGCAATGTGAATTTACAATGTGCAGGTGATGTGGCAGAAAAATAATAGAGGGTGTGGAGTAGAGCTTCTATTTTCCACGTCCTAGTTGACGGTGTCAATCATCAATTTTAATATTTTAAAATTGTAATTACCATGTTTCTATTTAAATTATAAATTAAAAAGGAAATAGAAACTTAATTCTAATGGATTATAAATTAGGGAAATCCGAATAGACAATAACCACGGTAGACGATTTTTACTTTTTTTTCTCCAGAAATATTATTTTTGACACATCATTATTCACACCCTCTATTTACCATGCCACATCTACCTTAATTCACCAAACCATTGGAGATGCTCTTAGATGTAACTATTAAAAATAAATTATATTAAAATACTTTAGTTAAATTTAATGTATAATATTGTCTAAAATAGATTTATTTATTGTTTTTTTATTAATTAAATTATTAAAATTTGATTTTTAAATTTTTAAATATTTTATTCAGAATTATTTTATTAGACAAAATTAAAATGAGTGATATTAAATTAAAACTAGAAAATTAGAATAAAAGTTAATATTAAATCGAATTTGTGAGCTTTTTTCAAGAAAAATGAGTTCCATTCAATTTTCGGAACAGAATTTTTTTCGGAGGATGCAAGAGAAGGCAAAATTGATATAAATTTGTAAGTTGGACTTAGATTGATTGAGCCCTACTTAATTCAAAGCCCAAGCCCAAGCCCAAGCCCACCGCATGAGAGAAGGCCCCACATACCACATAATCAACCTTGTTTCTTTTATTCTTGTTCCTCCCAATATCAGATCATATCATATGAGCAGCAAAACTGTTGATCACAGTAATCAAACTGAAAGTGCTAGCTTTGCATCTCGATTCAACATAACTTTATATTTATATTTTGCTCAGTATTATCACAAGTAATCTCTTAACAAGTGGTGAAATTGTGGTGTACCTTTTCACAGAAACTATAAAATCATTTCTATGTTCTGCTACAAATACAGATTCATGAAAGCCAGTTCTTTTGACAATTTCAAATACGGATTCATGAATCCTTATGGATCTTAACGCTGCATTCTATTTGTTCCTACAAACTAAAGCCAGTTCACACCTTAAAACCTACAAATTCCACCATAAAAAGAAAAAAAAGATTATATAACTCAGTCTAATAATCACATCAAAAGATATCAACTGCTTAAGAACACATTTTGCACCTCTTGAACATAGTAATAGATTGTTTTTGTATTCTAACTACATCAACCTAATTTGTACTGTTAATTTTCCAAGAATTTCATCCAGAAAATATTCATAGTTCATAGACAAATTATATCTAGATGTGTATTGACACTAAGTACCGTGCTAAAGAACATCTATACCACACCTGTCAAACTGAAGATCTGGAATTCAGTAGTCCTGTATCTGCAAAATTCACAATGCACATCCCACTTCTTGAATTTAACCTGCAGCAGCAACGATTTCCTCTCAAACAAAGACAAAAACTATTAGAAAACTAAAAACACGAGTAATAGTTGGAGAAAGAGATCCTGCAATGTGTGGTAAGGACACTGCATTAGTACATTTGAAGGTGTAAGCAAATTCCAAAACTTTGCTTAATCACATTCTCCAAAACAGAAGAAAATGGAAAACTGTTGATTCGTAAAAATATCAAGACCATCATAGGATTATCAAAAATATACATTACTATAGGACTTACTCATAAGAGAAAGAACATGAAACAAATGTGTAAACTTATAATTTGCATATACTCTATCTCAATCACACCTTCAGAAAAAAAGAAACACAATGATAATATCCTCTGAAATATAATATATGCTAAGACTAAACATCTATTCGTTTTTCCAAGCATACAATAACATTGAGAAACCAAGTCCCTGCAATTGATAGTCTCTAAACCTCTGCGAACAAGACCAGGTCAATACAGAAGGATCGAAAATGGATTGACTTGCCCATAGCTTGTCAGCAGAGAGGCAAGTCTGGAACATGAAAACAGCATTGCCCATAGTATTACCAAATAGCCAGTTATAGACATCCCAAAACACTTCAACCGGTAGACCATCAACGAGAATGGTAAAGTTACCGCGAAACTTCCATTTAAGCCGCTTGACTTGCATGACAGTCTTAGCATCAATGCGGATCACAAGACAAGGATCTTTAACATCTACAGTATCACACTCAATTGTGACATCATGCATTTGGCCCTTGTCGCAAAACTGAACCTTAGCACCATAAAACTTCTTGCCAAAGATATGCTCTTTTTTAGCTATCAAAATGGCATTAGAACTAATGGGAGGAGTGTCAATCTTCTTATAAGCTTCTTTCTTCAAATCACCAAGAAGCAACACCATTTCTTGGTTGTAAGCAACAGCTAAGAAATAGCCTTCTAATGGTTCAGGTCCAGAACCAAATCTAGCGCTAGATAAGTCCCAATAGATGTCAATTTTATCAGAATCTACTTCTAAATTTTTGGAACCTTTTCTCTTGGAGAACAACCATGGCTTAATTTCAACTTTACAAAGACACTGATTGGTTGCATCATCTATAGCAACACTAAGACCCTGACCCATGAGATTTTTTGTCCAAGTGACAGTAATCAAGCATGAATGACCATGTAATTTAGATTGATAAACACAAGTAACCAAATTTTGAGCAGCTTTTGAACTACTAGATGAAGATGAATCCGCAACTTGAACTCCATTTTCACCAAAACAAGAAGGAAAGTCTCTCATCATAGACCAAAACTCAAATTTCGCTCTCTAAACTAACAAAAGTCTGTTGCTTTCTTCCTATCTAGATTTTAAAAGAAAGAAAACTGAGAAAAGTATGAATCTTCTACCTCAGCTGCTGATGAACAAACGAACTCAGATAGAACCCATCATCCAAAATGCTTCGAGAAAGAGACTAAACTCGATCTGGGTGTCTGGTTTTGTACATGAAAGAGAAGACTTACTAGATTTGATTCACTGTCAATGTCGGAACAATGTCCATGTAATGCAAAAAACACCCAAAAGACAACATTTGATGGTTTGATTCAAGAAAAGAAAAAAGAAACAAGCTTGAGTTGAATTAAAGAGAAAAAAGAGCTACAGAGAGAGAAAGAGGCCCAGTCACATGGGATGCGATGGCAAGACAAAATAACAGGTTTTTGCTTCAAAAAGAAAGCTTCTTTAAACCATAATGTTAAATCCACACAAAAATAAAATAAATAAATAAAATAAAAAGTAAGATTTTCAATTCAATTGATTGAATTGTATAATCTTAATTAATTATTTTCACTGTTTGTCCATATTCCATAATCTAAATAATCATTCAAGTGACCCTCTCAACACTTGTATTTATTTTCTTCACACATAACCCCACTTTACCAGCCTCACTTCCCTCGCCTTGTATTTTAAACTTTCCCTTTACCTTTTCATTTTTCTTCTCTGCCTTTAGGGAGTGAGACAAAATATTATTGTGTTGTTCTGTCATGTTCATTGCTTTCTAGTTCTACTTATTGTTCATAATTTTCTCTACCATCTGAAGATTTCATTATCTGACATGATTATAATTATACAAATAACAATCATAACTGGATTTGAATAGAATTTAGGTTACGTGAATACTGTAGATAGAGGAGTGGAGTGTTGTGGTTTGTCAGATGTATATTTTTGTTTCAATCTACTCCTGTAAGAGATTCTCTTGAAACTGAAATGGAAGAAAAAACAGACATGTTAGGTGTCTGGCATTTTAGTATTCACGAGCTTGTCATGTTTTGGTATGTAACTGCACGTTCGCATACACTTTTGACTTCTGTCAAAAGTGTAATCAAATTCAGAATTTGATTTGATGTTTGGTTTTATTTGTTGTGATACGGGACATGAACTTCAAATGGACCAGGTATATAGAACACATACGTGGTGTTTACTGGTGTGTTCTTTTGTCTTCTCTTATTTAGGACGTTTAATTTAAAAAATCACTGCTTCAATTCGATTTTAGTGTTTAATTAGGCATTATAATTTGATGAGATTTCACAACAAAAACTTTAAACAGCTTACCAATGAGGTATATAATTTCCACAACCGTTAAAAGACGCAAAAAAAAAAATAATTAAATTTTAAATGCATGCAACTATTTATATTAATTTTAATAAATAATTTAAATTTAAATTTTTATATAATTATTATAAAAATAATTTAGATGGACAATAATAAAATATTTAATTTTTAGATATAATTTAATTAGAATATTAATTTTTTAAAAAAAAGATAGTGATTCACAAATATGGATATTCACCCATAAAATCTTTTTTTTTATATAAAATATTTTTAATTAGTATCTATAATTTTTTAGAATTTTAAAAATTAACCAAAATCAAACTCCTATTTTAAAAATAATTTGTTTGATTAATAGTATTATTATTATCAATAAATTAACCACCCAAACCGATGATGCAATTTGGTGATAACTAACTCATATGGGAATCAACTGACCTCTAACAAACAAACAGATCCTAAATTAGATTCTCCCCTGTCCCATTTTTATTTCTTTTATGTATGATTTGGATCCAAAAACCAATGGATTAAAATGAATCAAATTTTTTTAATTTAATTTAATATTTGGTTCATATGTTCAAAAATTTTCTGTATTTAATATAATGCATAGTACGGACACTATTCAAAATTTTGATAGCATCCCGAATAATTAGCTTGATTGAAAATTTTTAAATAATTCAATTTAATTATATATTCATTAAACTCATTTATGAAAATAACACAATTTATTTATATATATTTCATTTTCATCATTTTCTACTAATTTTCAATTTATTTTTATGAGAATTTTCAATTTTGATTCGATTTTCTAAATATTAAAATTTTGATAGAGGAATGAACACCCTATTTTCTGCTATGAAGCAAAATGCCATGCAAAACATCTTATACAAAAATCTCACCTCACTTAAAGATGGTCAAAGCATTTGCAAAATCAACTCTAAGCAATATTAATTTTTAATTTTTTTATTTTTTTAAGAGAAAAAATAAAACCTATAATAATCTTGCACGAGGAGAGGGATGAGGGTATACAACATCCAAGTGGAATAAATGAAGAAAACGGAAGTCCCATCTGATGAATAAATAAATAAAGACACTGACAGTTGTATTTTAATCATACAATATTCAAACTGATGATAAGCATGCCCATGCCGCATGACCTTCAACAAAGGATAATACATACATCATAATCTCAATCAATCAGGGGAGATTAAACTGGTTTTAATCTTTAATTTTAAAAAAAAATTAAATAATATTTAAATAACTGTTGAAAATTAAGGTAAATTAAAAAAAAAATTTCGAAATTTTTTATTTTTTATTTTTTATTTTTTTCCTACATACATAAAAACAGAAACAATTATAAACATAGTGTGAGAGATGAAATCAACATACAAATTGACCAAACAAGACAGCAGGCATCTTCCTATTACTACAAGTCCCTTTCCAATTATTATCACAACTCCTCTTTTCTTATGTTCAAATTTCCCAGACATTTTCATGACCTAAACCTATCTCCAGCTTTTATGTCTTTCTTTCTTTCTCTTTTGGCATTTGTCTTCTCCTCTCCTGTCCCATCTTTGGTCCCATTTTCATTTACTCTTATGCTGATATTTTATATACAACAACTTGGTTTAGAGAAAAATCAATTGAACTAGTCTTGATTGACATATATATGTTAGTTAAATGCAACTAGTAAGTATCTGATGAGATTTATGCAGAGAGGGTTGCTTGAATTTTCCAGATTGAACCCCATGTGCCTGAAAGCTCCGCATCATTAATGGCACATGACTCTTCTTATGAACCATCAACGTATTACACCTCTCAACATTTTTGACTCCATATCCAAACTAAAACTAAAACTATTGTATATGCACTCCTAATCATCATCATGTTAAGCAAAGTGTTTGTAATGTAATAACAGCATCACATGGTTCCAGATTAAGCCAACCACCTATTGGGTCCCTCTGCCACTAGTTCATGTTGGAGGATTCATTTGACTAGCTCATGCACATAAGTAAAAGTAAAATCTTTTGCCTTGAAGTACAAGACTTAATAAGATTGAATATAATGATTCATGTATTTGGAGAGAAGTCTGTTTTATAAGACTGTCCAGGATTACTATAATTTATTAGGCGGTCCATTGATTGTGCAATAAACATCATCATTCTATATAGAGTACTCAATGGTCAATCTCAATCGTCAAAGACGGATCTTATGCTATGAAGTTGAAAAATAGACCATATTAATGTTGTATAACATCATTGCTCCCTTAAAATCAAACTTGTTTGCTTTTCAGCATTAATTTATTAAACTTACGCTTTGGTTTTGATCACCGAACAGCAGTGATTGAGTTTCACAGGTCCATGCTATTTGCATTAAAGCGTCAAAAGGCAAGGGGCCTACTGGCGTGTAAGACCGATTAGAAATTTATACTGTACATCAGAAGAATTGAATGCCTAACACTTACAGGTTTCAAAAATGTCATATTCTACATTTAATTACTCAATACTTGTTCAAATAATGTCTATTCTCCAACGAGCTTCTGTCAAGTTGTTAATCAGGGGTTATTTCATCTTAGGATGGTTCTACACTGAAGTCGAACTCAAAAGAACCTAATACCAAATTAGCCAAGTATCACTAAAATCAGAACTCTCAAACTTGAAAGAACCTAATGAATCAAGTATTACTGAACGAAACTCCAAAGGGCCTACCACTGAAAACGAACTCAAAAGAGCCTAATGCCTAATGAGCCAAATATCGCTTGAACATTTTGAACTCCTAACTAATGCCTAATGAGCCAAGGATCTCGAACATTTTCAGTTCCTAACTAATGCCTAATGAGACAAGCATCTGATGAGCCAAGTATCGCTAAACTCGAATACAGTCTAATTAAGATAAGCATCACTACCCCAGGTCGAACTCAAATAGTCATCCAGTGAAAAACTCACAGAGTAGATTCTCTACTTTACGTTCCTAATGATCAATCATTTGTACCAACTTCATAATTGGTCTAAATAGAATGGCACCAAAATCAACTGAATATTCTATAATCATCAGCATTGTAGTATAGACCAGAGAAACACACCAATACAAGCAAACATTAATAATTTGAATCCAATTTCATCCATGGAAAATTTATGTAAATCTATCATTTACTCAAAAACCAAAACAGCATTTAGTGTCACAATGTAGGAATAATAAATTCATGTGATTTATCTAGACAAGAGAACACACAAGAAGCCAAGAGACATACCAGCAGCACTCAAATAAGAGACACCACGACGCCTATCAAAGAGAATTCAAATTCTTAGCTACCTGAAGAGTCAATGTAAGAATCTGCAAACGATCTTGCTCCTCCATTTTATTAAAGAAGTACATTGGCTTCAAACACCGCCTAAGCAAGAACGCAAGCGTGAAAGGAAAGGAAAACCGAAAGCAATAGCACTCTGCACAGAGACCTCCATCACAGGCGATGAGGATGTGGTGTACGAAATCCAAGCTCCAACAAGTTGAACTATAGCTAGAAAAGCAAAAGGTCTGCTCAGACTGTATATCGTCTTCATCATGTTATCAAGAACTTGTCTAGTCTCAGTAAACAATTTTATGTTTATGACACTGATGGAATTTCACAATTGATTAATTCTAGCCAAAAGGTAACTGGGAACATGAAACCCAGACTCCATACATCTGGTGATGCAGTCAGGAAGCAGGTCTTTAGCTCTGCTTTTGGGCTCTTGGCTTAACAAATAAGCAGGCCATATAGAGTTGAGCCACATAATTGGATTCAAGCTAGATTAGCTGGAACCAAGAGTGAGATTACTACATCAACAAATGACTTCAAAACAGAACATCAGACACCCGAATGCCCAAACCATCACATTATCTGCATTTATATTATTCCAAGAGTTCGTTACATTCTATTGTTCCGTTTTCCAAACGCATGCTCACCTCTTAATTTGGAGGAATCACAAGCTTTTTTCTGCTGATAATATGAAAATAACCAATCTGCTGTACTGCTAAAAGCAATAATGCCAGTCTACTACAATCAGAACTGGGTATCAGTAGGATCCTTATGCACCACATGCTAAGAACGACAGGATTTTTTTTTCCCTATGGGACCATAACATCTCCACAGAATTAAAAACTCATGATCTGATTAAAATTCTGACATTTCTCAAATTTAACATAATTCAATCTCGATAAGATCTTACAACTCTAGTGCAACATCACTAGGTATTACACATTAGCTTGGACAAATATTCAGAAGCCAAGCATAACTCAACACTGCTACTTGCTGGAAATAATTTAGAAGATCTAAAACTATATCAACTTTCAATACAACAAGATGCAATTATCACTTGAACTAAATAGACCATAGCTTGTACTGCAGCTTCCAACAACTAACATAAGCATATTTTCACACCACAGCAAACTTAGAAAGAAACACTCACATGCATAAACTTAATGTGTATCCAGAGAGAAATTTTTATTACTCAATTGATCTTTTCAACCGAAGTGAACTCCTAAATACGTAATATTGCTTTACATTATCAGCCAAACAGATTATGCTCAAGAAATTTCATGTCACCAACAAATTAATTGAAACCATAAGGTCTCCAACTTGCCAGATCCTTTCTTCTCCAGTAAAAGACCTGTTCATGAGAAAATATATATACATAGATTGAATCTAACCTACCCAACAAACACAAAATGCAAGCAGAAGATTATTAAACTAAAGATTCACATATCTCAGCTAACATGGTTAAAACAACAATCAATAATAAAAATTATCACATTAATGATCAAAGGTAACTTCTCCCTAAACCAAGAAATTATAATATTCCTCATCATTGGTGTGCCTACATAAGTATCAATGTAACAAGTATCTATGATGAAGCTACATTCATCAGCATTGCTTATTATTACTTCCAACTCTTCATTGCCAAATAAATCCAAAGATAACAATTTACTACCAATCGAATACTACCAACTTACAATCACATGCAACAAAAATGGTAAACAGCTCGAAGTGAGCATTTCAGTAATATAGTTTACTTGAAACAGAACAGAAGTAAACACGCATTTAAATTAAAACCATAAATGCAGAATAATGACAGCAGTTAACATACATGACAACATATTCAAGCATCAGCACCATCTTTTGCACCAAAAGGGTCGTGAGTAGGACCAACATCCTGACCAATGTGACGTTGAACAAGTCTCTGCAAGTCCGCCATAACCTTATGCTCCCGCTTCGCCTTCTCTTCATAGTTAAACATGGCCAAAGCTCGCTTATCCTCTGCACTATAAACCTGGTTTTCTTTTCTAATACGAATAGCATTCATCCTTTGATGCCTACTACCACTCATGACATACCCAAGACTCTCAAACTTCTGAATCTCCTCAGCCGACAGACCAACCTCACCTCTTCGAGGAATACGCTTACCTTGCTGCACATACTGTGCAATTGCATCTCCTTCTCCTGGCCTAAGCGCACCACCGTAGCTAATATGCCCTTCTGCTCTAGGCAAGGGCATTGGACCCACCACAGCTTCATTCTCTAAAGCAGGTTTCTTCTGGGACTCTATCATTTCTTTAAATTTAAGCACCTCAGCATTAATTTCAGCCTGCTTAGCCTCATCTACTTTCTTTTCAGAATCAGAACTATCATCCTTCCCACTTCCTGATTTTATCTCTTTAGGACTTAATTTATCCACGTCTTCACTCTCACTCTCATCTGAATCGCTATGCTTACTTTTCCTTTTACTTGACTTAGTGTTACTGCTTCCTCTTCTTCTGCTACTTCTCTTATGCCGCCTGCTTCGTTTCTTCCTACGTTTTCTATCTTCCTCCTCTTCTGTATCCCTCTCGTCATCATCGGAATCGCTATATTTCCTACTTCTACGCCTAGAACTCGAACTCTTCTTTCTTTTCTTCTTCTTCCTCCTAGACCTAGAATCATCGGATTCAGACTCTGAACTAGCATCACTGCTCTCCGATTGATCAGACTCTGATTCACTCATTTGTTTCTTCTTCTTCTTCGATCCATCAGGCTCGCCATTCTTAGGGTTTTCAAATTCCTTATCTTTTCCATTCAAACCATTATCTTCGAGAATATCATTAGCTTTATCTTCCTCCAGCTCGGAATCATCATTACCGTACCTGGGCGGGCTAGGCGTGACAGACCAAAAACAATATTTCAAAGACTTACGCATCTTCTGTCTCTTCCGCCACCGGTATTCCACAAAGGTCAGCCCCTTCAATTCCTCATCCGATTCGGATTCCGCGTCACGTCCGCCGCGATAATCACGATTACTCTTGCCAAATCTTTTGGGCAATGAATCTAGGGTTTCGTAACGGTCGTAGCTTGGACTTCTTCTTCTCCTTCTAGGCGAATATGAGCGAGAGGGAGAGCGGGATCGAGACCGATAGCGGTATTCATGTCCGTGGTCGGAATCGGGATTGTATCGACCGTTAAGGCGGTCATCGTTATGACGTCGCCGGTCTGGAACTTCAACAGCGGATGCGGGGCGCCCCATCAGTATTGAGAAAATAATCAACTCCTCTCTCTCTATTGTTAATATAATGAAAAATAAATAAACCGACAAAGGAAGGGGAAAATTGACTCTTCTCAAAACCTAGTTTTCTTCCGAATTGGTTTATTGTCAAATCCAAACCGGTTCTGATTCCGGTTCAATTATTATTATTATTATTATTATTATTATTATTATTTATTTATTTAATTTTACAGCTTTGTTAAGGGTATGTTTGGCGACAGCTGTTTCATTAGCGGTTTGAACAACGGTCTGAAAAAATAGGTGTTCGGTGATAGCTTTTCCAAATAGCGATTAACGGTTCACTTAACGGTCTGACAACACGGTTCAAATTAGCTTTCGCTCCAACCGTTATTATAAAACTACTAAAATACTCTTTTATTTCACATTAATGAATAATTAAATCATTAATTATTTTAACAGCTACAGCTATCACCAAACGGTTATTATAACCGTTATTCTAACCGCTATGTAAAACCGCTACAGCTATTTAAATTGTTATTATAACCGCTAATTTTAACCGCTCACGTGGAAGGGTGTTACAAAACCATTCTTCATAACATATTTTTATGTATTTAAGTATGGCAAAGTCTTGGGTGTTTCTGAAACACACTAAATTATTGTGTTTCAGAAACACACACGTGCGAATTGTATTTTTTTAAAAAAAAAAAACAATATCTTTCACGGTTTTCCTCTTTTCTTCTTAAAACCATATCTTTGTTTTCCTAATAACTTTGTTCTTTAATTCTGTTATTCATGGATTCATCTACTCATTCAACATCTTTCGATGTCGATAGCAGCGAAAAACAAAAAGATTTTGTTGAATCTTCTTTTCAACTTGTTTCTTCTACGAACAATCAAGAAAAATAAGTCGTTATTGAATCTGCGTTTCAAGTTTCTCCCTCTTCGAATAATGGTATGCACTACATTGAGTTATTGTTGCACTTTAATCTTCAACTAGATATATTTACAGATTATGTTTCATAATTGTTGATAAATAAGCGTTATAGGTATTAATGTTAGATGTAGATACAGTTATATTAAATTCTTGGATTTCAGATGCACTTATTACTAAAGCAGGCATAGTTATTTGTCACACAGGCACGCTTATTTCTCCTATGGATACATTTATTTTGTAAACAGACACACTTATCATTTAAGCAGGCATAGTTATTTCTCGTACAGACACACTTATTTCTCCAACGGATACATTAATGTTAGATGTAGATACAGTTATATTAAATTCTTGGATGTCAGATGCACTTATTACTGAAGCAGGCATAGTTATTTGTCACACAGGCACGCTTATTTCTCCTACGGATACATTTATTTTGTAAACAGACACACTTATCATTTAAGCAGGCATAGTTATTTCTCGTACAGACACACTTATTTGTTTAGCGAATACATTTATTTTGTCCACAGGAACATTTATGTTAAATTCTTATAGCCACGTACACTTATTATTTAAACTTGTACTCATATAATTACTTATTGTATATTTCTCTATTTTGTAGAAGTTGAATTTAATTCAACAGCATTATCTAATTATGATATGGATCATAGCATTGTCCATTGTCTATTGAAGAGGGTGGTTTCAAGTTATGAAGATGGTTTATTCCATGTATAATGCTCATGCACGTGCTATTGGTTTTAGTGTTCGTAAGTCAGTTACAAGGAGGAGAGAAAAGACCAATGAGATGTTTGAGTTTAATTTTGTGTGTTGTTGTCAAGGATTTGCTGAGAGAGACAGACCAAGAAAGGTCAAGGAATCCCCAATCCAGTGTTTCAGATCTTATAATCATGGAATCTGGAAATAGTTCAGAAATTAAGAAGAAAAGAAAGCGAAGGACAGTGAATATCACAAGATGTGGTTGTAAGGCTAAGATTAAATTTAAGCTTGATAAAAGAAATGGATTTTTTATAGTTGTTGATCACCAACTGCAACATAACCATGATCTTGCAAAGCAAGTGAAGCTCATCACTTGAAGTCGCAAAGGGGAATTAGTGAAAGTACCGGAGAAGTGATAAGAAGCTTGTCTAAGTCTGGAATCAAGCCAATGGACTCCTACAACTACTTGTGTTCTGAAGTTGGTGGCGAGAAGTTTGTTGGACACACAAAAAAAGATCATCTAAACTATATCAACTACATGAGAATGGTTGATGTTGAATCTGGTGATATGCAAGCTGTTTTAGACTTGCTTCATCAAAAGTCATTGGAAGACAGTTTGTTTTTCTATAGGTGTAAAGTTGATGAGAAGAATCAGATATCCTGTTTGTTTTGGAGGGATTCAATGATGCTTGAAGATTTTAAGGTTTTTGGTGATTTAATGATAACTGACACAACTCACAGAACAAACAAATATAACCTTATTTGTGCTCCCTTTGTTAGAATAAACAACCATTGGCGCACAATAATGTTTGCATGTGCTTTTGTAACCAATGAGAAGAATGACACCTTCATTTGGCTACTTGAGACTTTCAAAAAATCTATGTGTGGAAGGGAGCCACAGACTATATTTACTGATCAAGATGCAGCATTATCTTCTGCAATAGGAAAGGTACACATTTAACATATAAGCAGGCACATATAAAGTATATGCAGATACATTTATTTTATTTTCAGATACACATTTTCTGTTTAGCAGATACATTTAACGTTTCTACAGGCAGACATAAGTTTTACTCAGACACAGTTATTTGTTATACAGATACTTAGTTTCTGTTGTTCAGATACACAATTTTATCTTATAAGTTAAACACTAATTATGATAAATACTGTGTTAATTTCAGGTCTTTCCAAATGCTAGACATAGGTTATGTCTGTGGCATTTGCAACAGAACTTTGTTTCACACTTTGGAACATTGAAAAGCAATGAAGATTTCAAGAAGAAGTTTGATAAGTGTTTAATGGGGTGCGATAATGTAGAAGAGTTTGAGGAAAACTGGACTGATATGGTTAATGAGTATGGATTGGAGAAACGGGAATGGTTTGAAAGACTTTATGAGATTAGGAAGAAATGGTGCCCTGCTCTGAATAGAGATTTTTTTTTTCTGCTGGAATCCTCTCAACCCAGAGAGTTGAGGGAACAAATCATGCTATATCATTCAAATCCAATGTTACAACAAGTTTATATGAGTTTTTTCACATTTTTGAACAAGTTGTAAAACGTTGGAGGAGCAAAGAGGGTGAGGATAATTACAAGAATCGTTTGGAAAAGCCTTCTTCAGTACGCAATGCTCATCCACTTGTGAAATATGCTTCCGAGGTTTACACACTAAATTTATTCGAAAACTTTTATTGGGAATTTGAGTCTGCACTAAAGAGCTATATACGAGCTGATGGATGTCAAGGGGATTTTCAATTTTATGAAGTTTCTTTGGAATCGGATTTTAACAAGTCCCATAGGGTTCTTTGTTATCTTGAGTCGAATGTTTTTCTACTGTGATTGCTTATGCTTTAATGAGACAAAGCTCCTTTGTTACCATATTCTTAGGGTAATGCACTTGAAGAATGTATTTGTTATACCTGAGATATATATTCATCAAAGATGGCGAAAGGATGCTAAACTCAGTGCTTGTTTGGACTTTGGTTCTGAAAAGGAAATAGATTCTGAGAGTTGTGAAGGGAAAAGGTATAGATATTCTTCCCTTTTAATTTCAGATAATAATACATAATATTCCAGCAGATACAATTAATTGTACAACAGATACTTTTATTAGTTACGCAGATACCTTTATTCTAAGGTTCAGATACATTATATAACTTCACAGACACAGATGGTTTTAGATAAGATAACTGATTTGCTTCTTTTTTTGTTTATTACAGTTTAACTGTAGCATGGAGACACACAATGGCAAGAAACTATTATAATTTAATCATGGAGTGTCATTCTGTTCCTGAAGCTAGAGAAAAGTGCGAACAAAGTATTCATGAACTTGCTAAAGATCTTAAAGTTATTCTAAACCGTCATGGCAAAGAAGTAGGAAGTTGTTCAGCTGTGAATGAGGACAAATCATGCTCAACAAATGATTCAATTAAAGATCTTGTGAGAAGGATCACTACAAAGGGAAGACCAAAGAAGACAAACACAAGGATAAGAAGCCATTTTGAAAAAAAGAGAACAGGAACAAGTAGGCCAAATGAATATGGTACAATGACTCCAATTGAAAGACTATTTTAGTTTTAATTTATTTTTCTTTCTTCTTTTTTCTTTTGCTTGTTCTTCTCAAAAGCATTTCTTTCTTTCTTCTTCCTTTCTTGTGTCACCAGCAGCTTTAACTTCTCTTTTTGATTCCAGAGTAACACTTTCTTGTAAAGTTTCTCAAGATCTTTATTCAGATTGTTGAATACAATTGAACACAAGATCTCAAATCTGTAAACTGCTCTTACATTAATCTGTTCATTTGCATTATAATAAAAAATCATTAGTAATATTAAAAAGTGAAGGTTGTAAAGGATATTAATAAGTTAATTTGTAAATATGTTACTTACAGTGGATAAATCGAGATTGATAACATCCTCTCCAACATAGTTTTGCATATAAGCAATTGTGTACACTCCACAATCGTAATTATCTTTGTTGTTCTTAGGTATGTTCTTGTACACATGCTTGTATTTCAAAATTTCATCATGTGCTAGAGAGTTTTGATTCTTGAGAAATTTAGAAAGTCCTTCCACCTTCATCCAAAAAATCGTGATAGCTAAAATTAGTATTATTTATTATTTACGAATTAAAAGGTTATGAAATAGTAAAACTTACAAGTATTGGAATTATTCCTTGATATTGTTCTTCAAAACCTGGACTCCCTCTGTTATCAAACAACTCAAACAACTCTTTCCTTTTGTTCATTACAAAGAGAGTTATGTGATTCCTATGAAATATAGGCATAAAAACCTTCAAAAAAAATAAATACAATTAGCTTTCCAACAGATACATATAAGAACAAAACAGACACAGTTAGCATCCCTACAGATACGTATAATAATAAAGTTGATACAGTTGAAATCCCAACATATACATATAAGAGCACAACAGAAACATGTTGCAAACGAGCAGATACAATTAGCTACTACACAGACACAAATAAGAACACCACAGAATACACTACAACTATGCATAATTAAAATTGACAGACATATACAGAAGTGAATCAAATACTTTAATGAAATTGACAAATACATACCATTTGTATTTTATTGATGTCAAATGTATCAAAATTTGCAAAACTCAATCATATTTTCCATTACAAGATCTTCATTGCATTTGACTTTTCACCTTCACTCAATCTTTCTCTTTGCTGCGATATGTAAGATGCTTTGACCTGTATAGCAAAAATAGGAAGCACATTGGTAATTAAGAAATTTGAAAGTATTCTTTAAATAAAGTTTATTTCACTTACAAAGCAATCTACACAAAAGTAGATCATCAAGTCTTCACCATTTTCTTTGTGTTGTTGAATCCGATATTTTGTTAGCAACAAAGCGGCAGAATCAACTGCATTTGATGTTATCCAATTTCGAACCCTCAGACCTTTGAAATCATATTTTAAGACTGTTATTTCAATTGTATTGTCTTGTAAAATAGCCTCTTGCTCCTTGTCTTCTTCCCTTACTAGCCTTCTATACTCCTTCTCTTGGGCTTCTGTTTTTTCGCCTATTTTTTCATTTTCTTCTACATTTGAGTAGAACAAGTAGTCAGCTATTGCTAGCAGTGTAGGATGGTAATTGGAGCTGTACATTTTTTCTTGTTCTCGTAAGTGGCTTGATAGGAATGTTGTTGCTTCATTGCTGTCAATTTTGTATTGTTTCAACAACTCCTTCCTTTCTTCATCAAGAAAATGAAACAAACCACAAACACTCTCTTTTTCCTTTGAGGCCATTCTTTTCCTAGGCATATTCTAAAGAAAAATAAAAAACCAATGAAATGAAAACAAAAGTTATTATGATGAACAGTCAAAAATTAGAAAACAACAGATACAAATAGGATATATATAGACAATTAATATATGAATATACCGTAGATAAATCATTAATAATTTTTGCACAGACTCCTGGCTGTCTATGAGTTTGAAACTTGGGACGTCGTCTATTTCTTTCCTCTTGATTCGATCAGTTGGTCGCTTTACAGGTAAACATTTTATCATTTTTTCACTGTCTAGAATGACAGGGATCAATGCATCTGTTGGAGTTTTTTCTTCACTCTTCTCGACATGTTGTTGATTGACTTCTTCTGCAGTTACTTGTTCCACAACGTCATCAGATTGTTGCTGATTATTATCTTGTTCCACAACTTCATCAGATTGTTGCTGATTATTATCTTGTTCCACAACGTCATAAGTTTGTTCCACAACGTCATCAGGTTGTTGTTGACTATCAGCTTGTTCCACAATTTCTACATCTTCTTTTTTTTTAAAATCTATGTATCTTTTTTTCCAGCTTCTTGATGCCTTTGTCAACTTCAGTGAGCAATTTGAATAATTCATCATTTTGAACCTTCTCTCCAGTAGTAAATACTGAAAATTTTCTTTATTTTCTCAAATGTTGACAAATCTAAGAGAAAAGTATTTGTATCCTGATAAATTGGATTATGTATTAATAATGGTACATATAATAATCTCACAAACTACAGAAATAACAATAACAATAAGTTAACACAGATACATATATAACAGACACAGATACATATATAACAGACACAGATACATAAACAGCAGGCACAGAAATAAACAAGCAGGCACAGAAAATAACAAAGCAGGTACACTTAGCAGACTTAACAGATACTTATAACAATTGTGCAGACACAGATACACAAACAGCAGGCACATAAATAAACAAGCAGGCACAGAAAATAACAAAGCAGGTACACTTAGCGAACTTAACAGATACTTATAACAATTGTGCAGACACAGATACATAAAAAGCAGGCACAGAAATAAACAAGCAGGCACAGAAAATAACAAAGCAGGTACACTTAGCGAACTTAACAGATACTTATAACAATTGTGCAGACACAGATACATAAAACACAGGCAGCTTTAAGGACAACACAGATACCTATAAGAACCATAAAATAAAGAACCAGATACACTTTATTATATATTCACAGCTACAGGTAAAATACAAGCAGATACATAAATAATGTAACAGGTACAAATAACAAAATTACTTACAGCATCACCATCATCCTTTGTCAAAGTCAATATTCTGTCTTCTGTTGTTGGTTGAATTTGTGGTTGTTCAACTACTATCTTAGCAGTTCCTATGTAGGGTTTCCTAACCTCTTCAACCACCCTTTCTTTTAAACTATCATCTGTCCAATGCTTGATATATGGGATCTCTTGAGGTAAGACATCACCAAAGACAAGTCTGTGAATGTAGCCAATGAGAAGTGCTGGAAAACACCCACCAACTTTTGTCTCATATCGATTGGAGGCCATTGGTTTGAAAACAAATGCAGAATCATCCTTTCTGTTCCTCTCTATTGTTCCCTTCAACTTTTCCACATGCATTTTCATGTTGGAAGCAATAAAAGCACACCAATCATAGTTTGGTATGTCATCAACATTTTCTATTTCCAAAAGAATATCAGAAACCAAACTCTTATCACCATGTGGTGTCAAGAAAATAGTGAATACAAACAAAACAAAAATTTTCTTGAAAAAATCTCCTCCTTCTTTATGTTTTTTCATGATTTCTAACATTTTTGTTATGGTAACATATTTTCTACCATCTTTTATACCAAAAACCTTTCTCCATTCATCTAAAATCTTATCCAAATCTTTAGGAGAAGTTTTAGCTTTGACTACTTGTTTTCCCCTCACATTCTGTTTTCCTGTCCATATAGAGGTTTTCCTTTGCAAGGTAGAGCAAGAACTTCATAAAAGAAATGCGAGTTTGCATTAATCGTTGAGCCGTTATGTAGAGTGAGAACCATGTTGTCATACATAGCTGTTAGGAGAGGGTACACTCTCCTGTCAACTTCTGTGATTTTAATTCCAAGAATTGCTCCAAAACCAATGCTTTTAACATCCTCCCTTTGTCTTTCAGTGACTTGTTCCAAAAATTTTGTAATCGAATTTGGAGTTGATACGTAGTTCACATGGTAAAATGAGCTATGGAGAAAAGAAAAGGCACATATAAAACTTTGCGGGCACAAAAAATAACCATATAAGTACATATAGCATCTCAACAAATACATATAAGAAATACACAGACACAGATACATAACATACAGGCACAGATAATAACCCTGAAGATACAAAAAATAACCAACAGGTACATATAGCAACTCAACAGATACGTGTAAAAATTATAGAGACACAGATACATATTTACAGGCACAGATAATAACTATGCAGGCATAAACAATAACCAACAGGTACATATAGTATCTCAACAAATACATATAAGAATTGCTCAGACACAGATACATATAACACAGGCACAGATAATAACTGTGCAGGCACAGAAAAGAACCATACAGGTACATATAGCATCTCAACAGATACGTGTAAAAATTTTACAGACACAGATACATATAAAACAGGCACAAATAATAACTATGCAGGCACAAACAATAACCAACAGGTACATATAGTATCTCAACAGATACATATAAGAATTGCTCAGACACAGATACATATATCACAAGCACAAATAATAACTGTGCAGGCAAAGAAAACAACCATACAGGTACATATAGCATCTCAACAGATACGTGTAAAAATTTTACAGACACAGATACATATAAAACAGGCACAGATAATAACTATGCAGGCACAAACAATAACCAACAGGTACATATAGTATCTCAACAGATACATATAAGAATTGCTCAGACACAGATACATATATCACAGGCACAAATAATAACTGTGCAGGCACAGAAAACAACCATACAGGTACATATAGCATCTCAACAGATACGCAAATACACAACACAGAACTATAAGAAAAAGACAGACACATATAATAAGTGAACATACAAACTTAATAGGTACACAGACACAATAATTCATCTAGCATATACAGCAATAAGAGAACATACCTTGGGACGAATTTAAAACTAGTTTTCTCATCAGGAATCCTTTTTGTTTTCTCGTCTTCCTCATTTTCTTTTCCATTTCATTCTTTCTCACAACAATTCTAAAATCTTCGTTTTTCCTTTTTCGACTTTGTGCCTTTGTTTTGGTATATACAATCTCTGCATTAGGTTTCTTAGTAGATTGTTGTTTCTTCACCATTTTTTCTGTATTTACAAAAAAATTACTAAACTGAACAAGAAATTTGAATTCAAAACCCTAAAATTCAGCATTAACTTGAAAAAAAACTGTTCGAATACGAATTTTTCAATTAAATTGGAGATTATCTGCAAATTTGTGTAGATTGTCGAGTAAAAACTAGGTTTTGAGTTTGATGATTTGCTGGTAATTTTTTTGTGTACAGAGAAACTGAAGTCTGTGTATTTTGTAAATGACTGAATAGTGCTGGAAATTATGGTTTGTAATAGCGCGCATTGTTATTTTGAATGGTAGGGTTCACACGTGAAACTTTGTAACACAGTAAAATAGTGTGTTACATGTAACACCCAAGACCTTCTCTTTAAGTATATGCCGATAAAGAATATGAGAATAAAATTAAAATCAATGCATTTTCAAACATTTATGCAAAGATAACACACTACAACATTTTTACATTTTTGTGGCACATTAATTATAACGGTATATTAAAAAACTGTCACAAATGACACAATTGAGGCAGTATATTAAAAATTGAAGTCAATTGTGGTGGTTCACTTTATGAACCGCCACAAAAGACATAAATAAGGCGGTTCACTATATGAACTGTCATAAATGATATAACTGAGACAGTTCATTATTAGAACCGCCACAAATAACCTAATTGAGACGGTTCACTATATAAACCGCCACGAATGACATGAACCGCCACAGTTAAACAATATTTAAAAAAAAAATATTTTCTTATTAAGAGATTTTGAACTTAATATTTAAAAAAAATTTTAAAAAAAATTAAAATAAAAAACTACAGAGTTTTACGAGTTGGTAATGATATAAAAGATTTACTGTGTATTATTAGTATCATAAAATTTTAAATAGTTACACGAATCCATATAAATACAAAACTTTAATATTAAGTGTGCTTGGTTGAGGAGGATGGGGATGGGTGACCTATTGGGAAATTATTTTTTACTCATATGTACATCAATTGCGAGCGCCACAAATTTATTTGTGACCCCCTCATTTGTGATGGTTGAATTTGTGGCCCCTCATTTGTGACGGTTGAAAAACGTCACAAACAGTAATTTGTAACGCTTTTTAAGTGCCACTTGCAGTGACACTAAAGATATGAATCTGGTAACGTAAACTATCTTACTAATTAATCATAGTGACGTTAGCTATAATTAATTTGAATGAGATCATGTACAACATTAAAATGAAACTAGATATAAAATTAATTAAGTGACATAATCAATAATTTAAACATGTAAAGGATGCAGTTAGATTAATTATGTTATCTTAAACTATAGAAGTTTGTACTAGATTAAAATCGTATCACTAGCTACTTAATTGAGGTAAAATATACTGAATTGAGGTAAAATAGACTGCTTACATTAGGTAAAGTAAGAAGGATGAAATGGATAATTTGGAATTTTATCATTTAAGGATAAACTTTGAGCTTCTAACTTTTTAAAGGAAAAATTATAAAATACTATGAGTTTTTCAAACTTTAATTTTAAGTAAATAAATCCTTCAAACTTTATTTAAGTTTATAAACTTTTGAAAGTTTGTAATTTAAAAAATAACCAAATTGACGATCAAACGCTTAAAAATGCGCTTCACGACATTCCTCGCTTGTAGGGGTGGGAATAGGTCAGGCGGCCTACAACATGACCTATATAAGGCCTAACCCGTAAATTCAAACTTTTCCAAAAGCCTATTTAATTAAATAGGTCAGACTCATTGTATGGTAAAAGCTTTCATAACTTAATAGGCCATTATTGGGTTATTTCCAAAAACACCCAATTTTCTCAAACGTTTCACTTTGAGCATCCGGTTATGAAAAATTTTGAAAAACCACCCCAAAATCAAAACCACTAGTGGTTTTGGTATTTTAGTGAGTGGTTTTGGTGTTATATGAATAATTTTGATTTTAGGGAATTTCCGAATCTCCAAATTAAAACATATAGAATTTCAAAATCACTTATATAACACCAAAACCACTCACAAAAATACCAAAACCACTAGTAGTTTTGATTTTGGCGTGGTTTTCTAAAACTTTTCAAAATCGGGTGCTCAAAATGAAACGTTTGAGAAAATGGGGTGTTTTTGGAAATAACTCATATATTATTTATATGTACTTTTATTTATTAAATCTATTGGCACGCTTATTTACAAGTTTAAAACCCAATATTTTATTTATAAATATAAAGCCCAAACTTTATTTATAAATATAAATAGTTATTTATAGTCTTTTAAACAGACTTTCAGGCCTAACAAACTTTTAATCAGGTCAGGTCTATAATATAAGTCTATCATAGATTTGTAGGTCTGGCTCAGGCCAGAGTATAGAATATAGGCTGGGCCTATTTAACCAAAAGTCTAGCCTATTCCCACTCCTACTCGCTTGTGAAGTGCGCTTCACAGGCGGGTGATGTCGTAAGGCGTCTATAAGGGCATGTTGGTCAATTTGGTTTATTTTTTAAATTTCAATTTTTCAAAAGTTTAAAAACTTAAAATAAAGTTTGTATGGTCTATTAACTTAATTTAAAATTTGAAATGATTAAAAATGAAATCATCTATTTGTTTAATGATAAAGAAGATTTGTCTTGAAGATGATATATATCTAATATTTTTTAGAAACTACTCAAAAGTATATTTTCTATCCGAAACTATCATAATATCATTGGCTTTAATATTAATGAATAAAGTCAAACAATTATACTAATTTTTCTTTTGGGTTATTTTCTAAAACACCCTATTTTTTCAAACGTTTCACTTTGAGCACCCGGTTTTGAAAGTTTTGGAAAACCACCCCCAAAATCAAAACCACTAGTGGTTTTTGGTAATTTTGTGAGTGGTTTTGGTGTTGTATGAGTAAATTTGATTTTAGAAAATTTCCGAATCTCTAAATTAAACATATAGAATTTCAAAATCATTCATACAACACCAAAACCACTCACAAAATTACCAAAAACCATTAGTAATTTTGATTTTGGGGATGGTTTTCCAAAACTTTCAAAACCGGGTGCTCAAAGTGAAACGTTTGAAAAAATGGGGTGTTTTTGGAAATAATAATTTTTCTTTTTATCTGATTTTATATCTAACTATTATTTAAACTGCTACCGCTACTGCCAATTAGTTATTACAATGACTACTCTAATCGTTACTTCAAGTGCTAATTCTACTAACTACGTTCAACATAAACTGTGCTAGGTAGGTAGATTTTTAAATAACGATTAAAATTTTCATTAGTGATTTGACGGGAGAATTTTTTATTATTAGCAATTAGATTTTTAATTAGCGATTTTCAAACTGCTACTTGAAGTAGCTTTCTACAGATCGCTAATAAAAAAACTCTTATTTTAGTCTTATCAATTTATGAGTATTACTAAAATACCGTTAATAATATTAAAAGTTTCTATTTGCACTAAATTATGTTAATTTTAAGAATATTTCTATTTATTAAATATAATTAAAAATCTTTAAATAACTTTTTTATTTTAGTTACTTTATATTTCATTTATTTTTTAATTAGTTGATAATTAAAGGAGTGTAGGTTTTCAATTAGAAATTTTCACAGAAAAAATTATTTTTAAAAAAATATTAACACTAAAAAAAAGATTACATAACAAAATAAAAAATAATATAGTAGATTATTTACGTCATTTTACATCTAACAATTACTTAAACGTCTAATTATTATTACTAAACATTAATGCTAAATCACTTTTCCACGTCTAGTTTAACAGCGAACTCAGCATCTATATACCAAAAATATATATATATATATATATATAGTATATGTTTGGGGCTGCTTGTGAATGTAAAATAATCACTTAGGGGATGGTGTAATCTCAAATATATCACTGTTTTCATCCTAAATTTATACCTACTACAATCATGTATGAATGTAAATTTAAGATGGATGAAAGTTATATCTGACATTTCAACCCTCAATAAGTGATTATTAGCGACCCCAAACAAACATAGGCCTAAACTAGTAAAATGACTCGCGCTTTGCGCGACATATATTTATTTTTAATTATTTTATATTTTAATTTTATTAATATTAATATATTTTTAGTTAGGTATATAAAATATATTTATATATAAAAAAGTTATATTAATTAATAAATGTATTGATTACTTTTTTTTTATTGTTCCTTTTAAAATTTATTTAAGATATTTTATAATGAGTTGATTCATTTTTTTTTTAAAAAAATCATTCAAATATTATTTATTACTTCTTTTACATTTTTCATTTTTCTATTGATTTAATTTATTCTATACTATTAAGAAGTTATTACAAATATAAAAAAAAAAAAATCTTTTGAAAAATACTCTCATTAATACATATTTATCTTTTATTTTAATTTCTACGTTCATAAAATTTAATTTAATAATACAACTTAAAATCATTTGTTTACATATATATATATATATATATATATATATATATATATAAACGTGATATAACATATATAGACATTAAACATAATTTAATTTGTTTAGTTTTAATTATAAATTTTTGGAATTAGTAATGTCTAATTTAATCATTATTTATTTATTTAGATATAAACAATTACCTAATTGGAAAAAAAAATAGAGATGTAAAAAGAGGTTAAATAAATATATAAGTTTATATGTTCCATTTACGAAAAAAAAACGTTATTAATAAGTTTTTTGAAAACAATTATTTTTAGTTCATACTTAAGTATTTAAATAATATTTAGTTGGTTAGCACGGAGAATTATGTGTTGTATTTGTGAAAAAAAAATATTATTTTATATATTTTATTTTATTTTTAAAATATAAATACGGTTATGATATTTTATTAATACTTTGCGAGATATTTAAATATAAATAATTAAAATAAAATATTATAAGAATTTATTAAAAATTTAAATTGAATAGTAAAAAAAACATTCTACATGTAAAAGAACAAATTTTATTAAAATTTATTTTTAAAAAAATTGAATAGTAAAATAAAAATTTAAAAGAGAAATAATTTAAATGAAAATTTGAGATAAGAATAGAAAAAATATATAATACTTGTTTCTCATTATTACATGGTATTCTAAAATAATATTTGCAAAATTTAACTATGAAATTAATTTTTTATATGGAAATGATTTATAATATTGTTTAATTATTTCTCCAATATTATTATTTAAATACTTAAGTATTATATTTATTTATTTGTTGATTTTGAAATAATAGGAAACATATATTAATATAATTCTCTCATTAAATTTAAAATTAATCATAAAATATTTTTAATATACTCTTCATAATATATATTAAGTTTTTCTAATTAACGTCATTAACATTATTTTATTATTAAGTTCGGGATTATTAATGTATAGTTTGTATTTAAAATGTCTTTAATTAGTAATTATATTAATTATTATATTTTTTCTCAGCGATTTTATAAATATTTGATATATTTGAGATATTTTTAACTTATTTTAAAATAATATCATTAAAACACAAATATTGATTTGTCTAAATTTCAACTTTTCATTTTGTATATCTTAATTCTCAATATTGATTGTCCAAATTATCATCAATTATTATAAATTATAATTAACTTTTTAATTGAATAACTTGTCATTTGTATATTTTAAGTTTTATCATTACTATTAAAATTTGAAGTGATTAAATTAATATATTTATTTATTAATCCAATTTATAAAAAGATATAATTGGATTAATTAGTCAATTTGACTTTTTCAATTTTATTAGTAAATTTAATAATTTTACATTAGTTATAATTAAATAACCACTTTTTTATTTATAATATATATATATATATCATGATAAATATTAATATATGAATTGATTCAATATATCATCAATCTTCAATATATTAGTTAAAGTCCTTGAATTCTAACTACAAATTGCCAATGGATTCAAAAGATGGAATGCTATAGAAATTGTATGATGAAACGAATGATTCAATAGTTTTAGACTTGTAACCAATCAAATCATTATAATCATTAGTTAATTATACCATTATTGAACATTAACCTAAATCAACAATAATCTCATTCAAATAAAAATAAGAACAATGGACAGACCGAATTAAATGATTCTATGATTGGTGTACATAATCATCTCAAAACACTCAACCTCATCATAAAATACAAACACAGATATCAAAATATCCCAGAGATAAAGATGGACAATGACACATATAGATATTGAATTATGAATTTGTAGAAGAGTTTTCGAAGACAAATAATATTAGTGTCATTACTGTGCAACTTAAATAATAAAACTAATCCTAATTTAAAGATGAAATCAAGGAAAATAAATAAATAAATAAAAATAAATCAAAACTAAAACATACCAGTTCCATCATCGATCACACCCTACTGATTCGGCAGAGTCTGAAATTCCAAAAAGAAAGTCAAAATAAAATTTAATGTATAAAACTACGACTTTGCCTTGAATCCTTTTGGTGTTGAGATGATTTTTTCTAGAATTTGAATGTGAATATAATAAACAAAACTCAAGTTGGTATATTGTCTATTTCAACAATACTCAGACTATAAACACAATACATGGTAAACAAATTTCGTTGGTAACTCCAAAAATACCCAAAATGAACAAAACAGAATAACAAACATTTCAGTTTGACATTACCAGAGTGAGCAGCCGTAAAAAGAGGTGTATCAGTGAGAAATCTCTAAAATGAATGCCAAATTTATCAACTACGTTTTCTCCGGGAGTTACCAACGAAATTTGTTTACCATGTATTACTGATCTAACATTACTGATCTCTCAATCATTGCCACCATTCCAAAACAAACAACACTCACAAATTAAAGCCAGAGAAAAATAATAAAGAACAAAAAAACTAAAAAAATTAAGCAAACGAACGTGAAGAGTTAACGACGACATAAGAGGAGTATGTAGCCACCAAAGCAAAACTCTATTTAACCTCCTCCATAAATCTGTATTAAAACTCTCTAATATCTAAATTCACAATATTCGGTGATGGATTTATAGCAGGATGTATTATGTGGAGAAAATGAAGTGTTTTAAGTTTTTCATTTTCACAAATTCAAATGAAAGATTAAAAAGGAAGAAATTAACTTTCTAAATGTGATACGAACAGTCAATAAAACATTAAATCTGGAGTTTTAATTATAAAATATAATGATGGTTGAGAAATACCAATAGTTTGGTATTCTAATTAATTAATTAATTGAAATAAATAGGAGAATGATAAAATATAACACTGAGAGATGGATGATTAATGGGAATGAAAGTCATATAATTACACGTGTCATCATTTTATTTGCAAAATAGAATCAAAAATCAAAATTACTCATTTTAAGTGTTTTTCAATCCAACGCTGAACTCTCAATGCGTCCACATCAGCTACTGGACCGCGGAGAAGTTCCGCTTTATATAATATATAAATTCAAAAATTAGAGTTTAAATAGAGATTGACTCTAGTCAATATAATACTAGTAGAAAGTATTATGAAGAAGAAGAAAGAGAGATAAAGGAGGGAGACACGGATAATAAAAATAGAGGTTTCCTTGTTTTGCGACATTTAATTTAATTTTAATCGAAAAGGAGAAAATGTTTTATGGAGGGAAATTGAAAAGCCGTCAGAATAATGGAATGACTATCCCGCCCATCCTAATCCTACCGCCATTACACTACTTTGCTTCGCTTCGACCCAATACAGTCAATCAACATATATATGCGCTACTACTGCCCCTAATTCCCCTTTTTAAATAAATACATCGCTCGCTCCCGTTTCTTCAAATTTTGAAACGCCATGACCATCCAATAGAAGCTTCTACACTTCAACTTTCGACTCTGATTTCATTTCTCCCTCCGCATTGGTATGTACTAACCGTCTCCTCTTTCATTTCTGTTTTTCTAATCTGCTTGTTGTTTGTGATTGTTTTCATTTATTATTTTTGTTTTCATTTTGAAGTTGAATTTCAAGGTCTTGTACTGTTGTTTTTTCAGAGTGGGCGAGAATCAGGACTACTTTGTTTTTGATATTTGTTTGTATGTGTTGGTTCAATTGAAGCTCGCTGTTCTGTAATGGAGCTTGTGTAGTCGTGTTTGTGCGTTTGTTTTTTTGTTAAGACTGAGATTGGGTTTTTGAAATTAGGGTTTTCTTTTTGTGTTTATAGATGAAAGAAGGGTTGAGATCCGGGAATGTATCGGGGAAACCTGAGACTGACGAGGTTTCTCCTGGGCGACGAAAGAGAGGTAGTGATGTCAAGCAATTGAGTATTGATTTGAATGCTGATGCAATGCAGACGGTTGATTATGGTACTGATGAGTGTGGGGTTGAGGACGGGCTGAATGGAACTGACAGGAAGGGTAGTAGGATAGATGGTGTGGATGAAGAGGATAGTGTTGTTAAGAAGGGAGTGAAGGAGGATATTCCGGTGGAAAATGTTGGTAGGGTTTTGAGGTCACGTTCACGGATGGACCGTTCAGGTGTGAAGGAGGTTAATAACAAGGTTGTTGAAGATGAGAAGAATACTGATAGTGAGGATGGGTGTAGTGACGAAAATGTTGAGGATGTGGCTGTAGAACAGTCAAAGGAGTCTGATCATGGGAAGGTGAAAGGTAAGAGAGGGCGACCACGCAAGGTAAAAGGTAAGCGAGGACGACCACGCAAGGCACCAGAAACTGATGAGACTTCAGATCAGGAAATAAAGGTCAAAGGTAAGCGAGGACGACCGCGGAAAGCGCCAGAGATTGATGACACTTCAGATCAGGAAATGAAGGTGAAAGGTAAGCGTGGGAGACCATGTAAAGTGCAAGAAAGTGACGATTTTTTGAATGAGGAAAGGAAGGCATTGGAAGTAAAGCGTGGAAGACCGTCTAAAGTGCTAGAGAGTGACAAATCTTCGGATGAAGAAAGAAAGGTGAAAACTAAGCGATGGAGACCATGTAAAGTGCAAGAGAGTGACAATTCTTTGGATGAGGAAAGTAATAAGGTGAAAGGTAAGCGTGGAAGACCACCTAAAGTCCAAGAGAGTGATGAGTATTTGGATGAGGGGAGGAAGAAGATTAATGGTGGGCGGGGGAGACCACCTAAGGTTAAGAAGGGAAAAAAGAGGCGTGGTAGACCTAGTAAGAAGATGGAAGACAGTGATCAAACTGATGATGAGACTAGCATCGGGCTAAAAGGCAAGCGAGGGAGACCTTTCAAGATTCAGGGGACTGACAAAGTTACTAAGAATAAGTTAGATAAAGGGGAAAGTGTGAATGAGTTGGGAATGAAAGGGGAAAGTGTGAATGAGGTGGGAATAAGTGAAGAAGTGAAATTTGCGAAGCAGGAAGGGAAGACTGGCAAAGAAACTGATTTGGAGAACTCCATGCAGAGCTTAAGAGAACAGAAAAACTCGATAAGAACTCGGATTGTAGAGTTGCTTTTGGCTGCAGGTTGGAAAATTGAGTACCGACCTAGAAATGGTAGAGAATATAAGGATGCAGTTTATGTTAATCCTGAAGGAAACACTCATTGGTCAGTCACCTTAGCTTACAGAAAGCTTAAAGAGCATTATGAAAAAGAGGGTGATAATGCCAATACCAGCAATACTGGTTTCACATTTATCCCAATACCTGAGGATGAACTTAAGTTACTCAAAAAGGGTATTCAGAAGACTAGGAGTGACAAAAATAAGAAGAAACCAAAAAAGAAGTCGAAGCATATGAATACAGACGACGAACAAGTCAATAGAGGGAAGAAGAGAAAACACAAACTGCGGAAGGGAAGACCCGACTCTGCAGCAAGTTCACATGGAAAATCAATAAAAAAGAGACTTAAAAGAAAACCTTTGCAGAACAAACAAGAGAATTCTGCTGCCAGGAATCGTAAACAGGGAATTCAAAACAGGAAGAGATGTGGTTTGTTAGTCCGCAAGTCTGTGGAGGGATCAGAACGTGACACTGATGGTTATGTATTATATGATGGCAAGCGGACTGTGCTTTCTTGGTTGATTGATACAGGCACTGTGGCTCTTGATGGGAAAGTGGAATACATGAATCGGAGAAAGACACGGGTCATGAACAAGGGGAAAATTACTAGAGATGGCATCTGTTGTGATTGTTGTGGTAAAGTCTATAGTATCTCAAAATTTGAGGGTCATTCAGGATCAGAAACCAGTTATCCATTTCAGAACCTGTATTTGGAGTCTGGAAATTCTCTCTTGCAATGCATTCTTAATTCTTGGAATAAACAAGATGAATCTGAACGCAGAGGGTTTCATTTTGTGGATGTTAGTGGGGAAGATCCAAATGATGATACATGTGGTATCTGTGGAGATGGTGGAGACCTGATCTGTTGTGATAGTTGTCCATCAACATTTCACCAAAGCTGTTTGGATATAAAAGTATGTATTTGTCAGCTTATGGATTATTTGCCACCTTGACGTGTATGGGGTTTGAAGTGCATGAATATAAATTTATTATGCTTCTTAGCTTTTGTAAAGACCATTACAACTGGTATTGCTTTTAGTTGTATATTTATTGCATGCATACATATATATTTTTATCATTACATGTATCTTCTTCAACAGTTCTTTCCGTCAGTGCATTTGATATCTTGTTCCAGTGGAATTATTTTAGGTTACTGGTTGGCTGACTATGCTTATGGTTTGTGGTTTTCAATTCTTGCTGATAAGCAGCTACTAGTATGTTCAGGGTTAAATATGAATGTTGAGCTAATGCTATTTGGAATAATTGAGTGGAAACGACAACGTGGCTACAGTACTAAAGTTATTAATACAAAATTCCCATGAGTGACTGATTTTTTTTATTTGATGTTGCAGAGGTTTCCTTCTGGAAAGTGGAATTGTGTTTTTTGTTCGTGCAAGTTTTGTGGTCTAGTCAACAAAGATACTTCCCAGTTGGTGGACAATCATGACAATCATGACGACTCAGCTGTATCAACACTACTAAAATGCAGTTTGTGTGAAGAAAAATGTACTTACTCTTCTCTGGTCAATAGATAATTTGTTTCTTCTGGTTTCCTTGCATTTACCTGGGAATTTGTTTGTTTCAAAGACATCATGGACTTTAATTTTTTCCCAGATCATCAATCATGTATTCCAGCAGAGGATGCTATCACTGATAATTCAAGTGATCTATTCTTTTGTGGAAAGAAATGTCAGCAGGTATTCAACTAGTTATCTTGAGTGTGATTTTATTAATTGATGAGAACTTTGTTTGTAATTATAGCTATATCATTTGGCAAACAGCTAAAATAACAGTTATCATGGTTATCCTGAGTGCAAATTTATTAGATTTGTACTGTGCGTAGTAGTAACTTGTAGCTATAACATTTAACAAACAGCAGCAATAACTATTAATGCATAATAGTTGTTGAGAATGTGATGCTATTTATTACTTATATTTTGTGGAGTATTAACTGTAGCTATCACATTTAACAAACAGTCCGCTACACATGAATTTCCCGATTTTCAGTATGCTAAAACTTTTCACTGCGACTTCTCAGTTTCCTTCTCTAATTCTGTGTTGAAATCATTCAGTAGGTTTTACATTGTATAGGTTGGTAGTTCATTAATAGGATGAAGATTGAAATCATTTCCCTGTTGCACGCATTTTTTGTGATATGCTAACAAATAAGATTCTGTTTGAATGTATACTATTTATCACTAGATAAAGTCGAAACATACTTTATTGCTATTTTTAATTAATTAATTAATTAATTGTTTATTTTTAAACATTCTTTGAGCAAATTAGGTAACTATGCTTCTAGGTGATAATCAATAACTTTTTGGCATATTCGGTTGTCGAATTGCTGCTATAGAGCTCAGATCTTTGCTTAATAGTTATGAACCATACACTTTTTCTGTGTTTATTTGGATTCCTGTTTCTAAATGTTAACAATCTGTTTTTATGGTTAGCAGCTCTAGCGATTGATTCCCTCAGGTGTTCTTGATAGGGTGTGCCGTTACACAGTTTAATCTATTTTTAATCAAAACCTACCATAAAGATAACACTTTGATTTTGACAATTCTAGCATGCATTGATTATGAGCGAAGGTAACTATGCAATCTGGTTGATAATCAATGACTTTTTGGCTTATTCGGTAGTCGAATTGTTGCTTTAGAGCTTAGATCTTTGCTTAATAGTTAAGAACTCTACATTTTTTCTGCATTTATTTGGATTTCTGTATTTAATTGTTAACAATCTGTTTTTATGACTAGCAGCTCTAGTGATTGATTCCCTTAGGTGTTCTTGATATGGTGGCGTTAGGCAGTTTAATCTATTTTTAATTAAAACCTACCATAAAGATAACATTTTGGTTTTGACAATTCTAGCATGCATTGATTATGAAAATTCTAGTTTAACTTAGAAACAGTACAAATCTGAAGACAAAGTAACAATAGTAGAAAAAAATATCTAGTACAGACTTGAAGTTTTAGACTACATTGATCAGGATCACTTGGTGTCAGTCTAGCTACCAACAGGCTATATATAGATATTTGCAGAAACATGTGCTCATGGGTATACATTTATTTTCTTGGTTTTTTGTTTGCTTTGGTTCTGTCCTGACTACTTAACCTGGAAATGTGAATCAAAATGGTGGGTTTTCCAATTCCTTTTACCAAACTGAATGAAGTCTACATGGTTCTCTGTTCAGTTTGATCTTGATTTTGTGGTGACGGTTTATTCCTACCATAATTTTCAATTTTGTCTTAAGATGTAGAATACACGTCTTAATTTGAAAACTCAAAATTGTATTTTGAGTGGTCTGAATTGTTAGACATTTGTGTTTAATAATGTTTTCAAAGGTGAAGGATGGGTTTAAGATTACGGTAAATGTGATGTTACAAATTGGAATTTTGTTTTCTCAGTGTTCTGACCACAAGTATTATTAGAATCTAGCATACTGGACATTTAAGTGTAGAACAAGAACACACTGAAGTATTTTGAGTGGTCTGAATTGTTAGACATTTGTGCTTAAGAATGTTTTCAAAGGTGAAGGATGGGTTTAAGATTACGGTAAATGTGATGTTACTAATTGGAATTTTGTTTCTCAGTGTTCTGACCAAAAGTATTATTAGAATCTAGCATACTGGACATTGAAGTGTAGAACAAGAACACACTGAAACCTTGAAGTAATCAGAACGTACATCAGATGTAAATTTCTGATGTTCAATTTCGGAGTAGTTTGCTATTTGAATTTCACATTAGCCCATTGCTGTTCTCACTTTTGGGATTGCATGTGTATAAATATGTCTGTATGTATTTGTATGTGTAAATGATACACTATCCATTTTCAAATTTTATGTGTTTTCTTGTTAATATTCAATCTTAAGTTGTTGTTTTGTAGATATTTGAGAGACTACTAAAGCTTCTTGGGGTCAAACATGAACTTGATGAAGGATATACGTGGTCTCTTATTTGTCGGGCTGCTGTTGACTCGGATCTTTCTCTCAAACCGATGCGCCAGAAAGTTGAATGCAATGCTAAGCTAGCTGTTGCTCTGCTTGTCATGGATGAGTGCTTTTTGCCCATGACTGACCACAGGAGTGGGATCAATCTGATACACAATATCGTTTACAATTTTGGGTATGCACTCTTAAACTATTTTATTTATATGCTGAAATTGCAATTATGCAATTATCATCATTAAGATGAATGATTTGAAGCATCTATTTGTATGATTTAACTTAATATTACACCTTGTACATGCTGTTGTATGAATGGCATTAGGAGTATCACAGTTGTTGTCAGTGTTCGGGCTCGTCTGTTCTTTTTGTGACAAACACATCTGGAATAGCTGGCCTCATTGTGAAATTTATTTTGCCAATTATTATTATGTTTATTATGTATGTAAATTTTGATTAGCATACAAGTCTGTAATATGAATCTGATTATTTAAATTTTGATGAGAAACTGTGAGCATATAGTTACAGGTGCATCAATATATGATCCTAAGCATTTGCTCATTGATAATCTTAAGCTGAGCTTGCATTTGTAACAAGGTTTTTTCAAATTATTGAGAATAAGAAGAGCACATCTAAAGGATTTTTATTGTATGAGATTCCAAAGGTGCAGAAAACAAACTAAACATTATTATTATTATTATTATTATTATTATTATTATTATTATTTTTATCTCTGTATAATTCCAAAGAAAATAATGAATAGCATTTGTGCATGAATACTTTACAGTTGAGGATTCTAAAGCATGTTTGCTAATCAATTTCGCATGTTGGTGATTTGCTTCAAGTGTCCTTGCATGAAAAAAAATCTCTATTTACTTTTTTGACGTGTGCTTTGTTTGTTTCATTATCGAATTTATCAAGTCCTAATTGTTTTTTCGTTATCCCTTGCAATTAAACTTATTTAAGGATTTTGATCCTTTATGATACTTTTGTGACTTCCATGACCGTTTGGTACTTAATTGTTTTAATGAGGTCAGTGTCTTAAAGATTCTATTCATTTCAGGTCAAACTTTAACCGTCTAAATTACGGTGGTTTTTTCATGGCAATTTTAGAGAAGGATGATGAAATTATTTCTGCTGCATCTATCAGGTATGTCTAGAAATTTCTCCACTCCCTTTCAATGGTATTGTAATCTTGATTTACATTTCTCTTAGTTAATATGCATATGTAATGTTAAGAGCTTTATTGTACGACTAATAAGTTCTTGAACTGGAAAATGAATCTCAAGTATTGTAGGTTCATAGTTTAATATCACTTTTGAAAATTGGATGCATCATTTTAAATAGGTATTACCTCGTATTTGTGATTGTCATGGAAAGATGCCTTCTGTCTGAAGAGTCAGCTCTGTTTCATGGGCTTTTTTATTTTTTTATTGAATTCATCGGCATTTGTTCTAGTATGAAGCTTTGTTTGGAAAATCTGTTTACAGTTTTATCTCAAATTCACTTTCATGTTTTAGTTTCTAGTTCATAAATATACTAAGAATATGAGGACATGATAGATCTTTACAAATAAATAAACAATTGTTTTATTATCAAAAGCAACCTCTAATGTAGCGTTAAGAGGTTTAGCTGCTTCTTTGATTAGTACTATGCCAAACTGCCATCTGTTGGATTTCCTTAGTGCTGTTGGTTAGTCGGGCAATATCTGGAAAAATAAGTTTTGAGCAAAATACAGATTACTGCTTGAAGTTTTCTGCCATTTGATTTTCTCTTGTTCATATTCAATATCTGATGGCTTGTTACTTTCCAGTATTCTCTTGGCATCTTCGCTCGCTCTGTTCCGAAACTTTAGAGGCTCCTATGCTTATAGTAGTGATATATTGGAGATGGTTTTGCATTCTAGTTAACTGTTAAACTTTTGAATTTGTACAATGACTTTTATTGGAATCAGAGGTAAAAGATCAAAAGCAAATATGAGATGAAAGAAGCTAACTATGGGTCCCATTTGGACTGAGTTTGATCTATAAATGAGTAGATCGGTAACTGGAGGAGGTGGAACTTACAAATTGGAGTTGATGTAATATGAGATTAGACTTAATAGTCCATTAAAGTTTGGACTGGAAGTTCATTAAAGCATTAGTGTTATAGATCCAATTAATGATTAATTAGTTAGAAGGGGTGAAATAGTCTTTAGATAGTGGAAAAATTGAATGTGAAGGAGGATATGAATTGAACCCTAGGCTAGGAGACTATAGAGATCTTGAAGTCTCTGCTAGGAAGATTGTTAGTGGTGCCAAATTCACTATCAAATACTGTAAAGGTTACCCTATTATCATTTAAATATAAACTATATTACTAAAATACTGTTTGTCCAAGTTCCCGAAGAGGAAGACACATAAATGGAGAACTCGTTCAAAAATTACAAGAGTTGGGCGGAAGATTGAAACGGATAGAACAAAAATAATAGAGGAGTTCAAAAATGGTGACCTTGACAGTTTCTTCAAGGAAGGTTTCAAACTTACCTTAGTGTTTAACTTGTCAAAGCTATACTCTTGTTGTTTGTGGGTTTGAAGTAATGCATCTTTCCTTACCAAACATGATATAAGTCATTCTGAACATACTATTACAATGACGAATACTTGAAACTGTCTCCTAAATGAAGTCATTGTTTCAAATGTATGCAAGTTGGATAGGCTAACCTGTGGATTGAAGATTGATAACAAGTTATTGTGCTTATGTTTGGGGAAATCTTGTTAGCTGGTGATTCTTGGGATTTGCAGAGGACTGGTTGAAGAGTTTAAAGAATGAATTAGAAATGGTAATCGGAAGTCCTATGAAGCTCTTTTGCTGTAACAAATAAGCCATTTTCTTTGTTAAAGGAATGTGTATGTCATGATAGAACAAAACATTTTGAGGTTGATAACTTCTCGTTAAGGAAAAGATTGGAAAAATAAAAGTAAAGATGGTGTATATTCCTATTGGAGATCAGATCAGATAGCAGATGTATACCAAAGTTTTACCCGAAATTAGCTTTGGAAAAAAAGTATTCAAGCTGAGCCTAGTAGTATCTGTAACTCAATTTGAGTGGGAATGTTAGTGAACAGATACAGAATAGGAATAAAAAAAAGTAGTATTACATAGCCCACTTTTGTGTACAACTTTCTTTGCCTACTTATGTAACATTACTCATAAAATAAGTTGTGCATGATTTCTTCATGGTGGATGTCACTCTATTTTCCCATTAGTGGACTATCGATTTCTCTTTCTCATTCCTGTCCCCCATTCTAGAATTGTGTATTGATAAGCTTATAATGCTGTGTGCTTGCTTACGAACAACTTTTGTTTACATATTATGAACTGTAACTGGTAATATGCAACTGTAATCAGTTTGTATGTTATGAACTGTAACCAATGATGTGTGTGTTTTTTGGTCAAATAGGATTCATGGTAGTGAATTGGCAGAGATGCCTTTTATTGGGACCCGCTACATGTACAGGCGTCAAGGAATGTGCCGGCGACTTCTGACTGGAGTTGAAACTGTATGTTCACAAATCATGGCCTTATTATTATTATTATTATTATTATTATTATTATTATTATTATTATTTATTTATTTATTTATTTATTTATTATTATTATTATTATTATTATTATTATTTTTTAAATATTATCTCAACTAAAATTGTGTTCCATGTTTCAAGTTAACCTAGCTGGTTGCTTGTTATAGTTTCCTTTGAATTATTCCGTAGTATGGAAATATACTTTTACACCATTTTTTTTCCAGCTTGATATACTTGCATCCTTTTGATGTTCTTGCAATTTGAAGCTTTATCCTTCTTTCAGCTCATTATTTATCTGGTTTTATTTTCAGGCTCTATGCAGCTTAAATGTGGAGAGATTGGTTATACCTGCAATAACTGAGCTTAAGGATACATGGACTTCAGTATTTGATTTCAAGCCTGTTACAGCATCAATTAAACAAAAAACGAGGAGCATGAATTTATTAATGTTTCCTGGTGTAGACTTGTTGCAAAAACCTGTGTTGGAGCATCAAATTCGTGAGGGGAAAGTTATTTCAGCTCAAGGTAATCTATGTGTTCAAGTAAATAATATTACATAAACTTTTGATATTGTTTGATCTGTTTTTTTCTTATTCGCCAATCATTTTTTTGTCATAATGCTGTCTTGTAGGTTCCAAGTCCAGTGAACTAGACGTGAATGAAACCATGAATGAGGTGGCAGATGATTCTAGTAAGAAACGCCCAAATGGTTTTGATTTGAATAATTGTAGCGAGGAATCTGCACCTCATGATGATTCTGCTAAGGCCAATTCCAGCGAACGGCTTCTGGTTGGATCTGTGAATGATACATTTGATGCAACAAAATCTGTTAATCTGGTAGGTGTAACACCTGATGTTGGGCAAGAGGATGAACAAACTGCCATGAATTCCCTGAGTTCTGTGGGTGTGAGAGCTGAACAACACAAGGATATAATTGGTGATGGGGGTGAGGTTCCGGGTGCTTCTAGGTTAGTTACTGTTAACATTGGTTCTGAGATTAAATCAGAGGATGAACACAGTTGCCTAGCTGATCGAGCTGTAGACACTTTGAAAAGGCAAAAGCATAATTGCTCTCCTGATGTGCAGTTGGGAGGGACTCATGATGCCGTGCAAGGTCATGATCGTGGGGGTGAATCTACCCATGCTTCCATCCCGCCTGCAGAAAGCATTGCTTCTAAGGTTGAATCAGAGGATGATGTTAAGCATATTAAAGTAGGTAATGAAGTCTCCACACATCTTGAGTCAGAGACTAAGAATTTAATGGAAAGACATGAGACTGAGGTCAAACCAGGAAGTTGTGGGAATAATGGAGTAAGCAATCCTCCCAGTGGGTCTGAGAAGAATGCTGAAGATTCAAAGCAGTCTGAATCTGGTTCTGCTGTGGCCCCTAATTGTTCATCTGGTGGTGGTAATTCTTGTGCTAAACCAGAGGCCATTATCCTGTCTAACCAAGCCAGTTGATTTCTTTCAGATGGCATCTTTTGGAATAGGAGTGGAAACTGACTGTAATTTTTTGCCTAATAGACTACAGTTTCGCCAACTTAGTAGTAGCTCAACTAAATGTCTAGATTTAGTTTCACAGCAATTTCAATGTAAAATAACCGCAGTTAGTTGCAGTTGCATTTTTATGTTTTGCTGACCACATTAAACTCAACAAGCCTTGTATATAAAGGGAAACTCACATTATGTTTTTGAACTTACAAAATACTCAGTGGCAAGTGTTTCAAGATCTGCTCTGATCTGATGCGATATGACGCATCAAAAATCATTGCTTGACAGGCTAAAATCATAATCGCAGGAGAGACATGTACAGTTGGTACAGTTTCCACTAATCTTCTGCAAGTCGATATATAAAAATCTAGTATACTGAGGAGGATTATAAATCCATTGGCAACAAAAATCAAGATTCCCTGGTGCTGTCTTGTTTGCCAGTGGTGTAGTCATTTTTAATCCACATTTGTTGTCTGGATCCGGAGATTCTTATCAATCAAAACAGTGAATCTGCACCTTTTTTAAATTGATCACTCTTTTGGCTCTATCATAATTCACGTGTAAAAGACAAAATGATTCTACAGTTGAATAGTGCGGTTCATGATTGTCCTTTTTATTCGTCCCTCTCTCACATTATCTTCTTATGTAATTCAGTTCAAGGTGGTCAATAAGAGAAAAGAGAGTGAAATACTGGAAAATTTAATCTGAGCGAGGGTCCATTCCAGCTATTACAGGATTTTTAAAAGGAGACATTGCTTTCAGTTCCTGTAGATGGACCGACAATACATCTACAGTGATAAATACGTCATGTCGATTGACCTCAAACTCTCCTTCTCAGATCACAAACGTCCATTCCCATTAAAATCATTTGTCTTGCATGCATTTCCATTAAATTCATGCTTCTTCAAGTACAATGTTATCATTTCTTCATGTCAGACGATATGAATAGGTACAGTAAACCCATTAAAGACCTACTTTTATATTTTCTTTATAGCATGCGCCAACATATATAATTAAAAAATATATAAAAAAAAATCTCAAAATCCTCAATTTCATTTTAATTTTTATAAATACTTCATAAACATCTTTAAATATTTATTTACATTCCTACTTATTATTATTATTTAAAAATTATTTATAAATACGTAGCAAATTATTTTTTAAAGGAAAATTTTAATTTTTCTAAACTTCATTGTTTTTTTACTTATTTTAATTTATCAATATAAAAATTAAAAAAAGAAATTGGCAAACAAAAATATTGAGGAAAGAAAAGACTAAACAAATGAAAAATATCAAATAAATTTTACATAAAAATATAACAAAATTAATTTTCTTTTAATAATTATAAATTATAAATGATTCTGCCTCGAAATTCATTACGACGATAACTAAGTTTATTTAGAAAAAAAAAAAAACTATAAAGAGCCCTAGAAAATGCTAAGCTCAGATTTGCTAGCATCGCCCTAATAAAATTACATATTTATACATATATAAATTAAATTCAGTAACAATACTAATTAGAAGAGAAAAAAAAAAAAAGTGTAACACCATTTGTTGAGAATAGATTAGATTACATTAGCGGTTGGAGGAGGACAAGAGAGTGACAACAAGATCAGCGAAAGCACCTATAATGAACTTGTGAGTGTTCTTGGGATTCAAAGCAAGATAACACAATAGAAGCTCATGTAAATAATCCCATTTGGATTTAAGGTCTCGGAAGTCACGTGCCTCCACCATCTCCCGCATTGAGTCTCTGAAGTCGACGTAGGGATCCGGCGAGTAAGTAGGAGTAGGCACCGCCACGCTGTCCTTCACTTTAACGGTAGGGCATTTTCGTAATTCCATCTCTTCAACTATGGAGTTTGATTTCCCTGGGGATGTGAAGAAGAACCGTTGAGATGCCACTGCGGTCGCGAAGTCCGGTTCGGTGGATGAAGTGTTGGATGAGTCGTAGAGAGAGTTGTAGTTTTTGATGAGGGTGTGATCTGATGGTGATGATGGAAGACGTTGTTTGGTCTTGTTGGTGAAACAAAAGTGGAGGTTGGGCATCTTGAAAGGAGAAACTAGTTTGTTCGTTTAGTTATGTTGTTTTACAAGTAGTTTTATAGTTTGTACTTTTGAGTTCAACGGAGACTACACTCCACCACTCTCCACTCTTGGCATGTGCATTACACGCTCCCAACTACCACTATATATATTTTGAGGGTGCAGTTTAGGTTGAGGGGAGGCGCGTGAGAGGAGAGAATCATATTGTAAGAGACTATGAGATGAGGTGAGGCGTGTTTAGTTCAGATTAAAAGAAAAGAAAGAGGCACATGCAGTGTCATGAAAGGAAAAGAAATGGTTAAATAAAATAAATAGTTATAGAGATTTTGATTATATAATAATAGTGTGTGTTGTGACTGGTCCACACTGATTATGATAATTGGAAAGCGATGGATCAGAAGGTAGTGATAGTGATCTCTTCTCTTCTATATTTGTCTTTCAGTAAACTGGCCCCACTACTAGCCTGTACCTGTACCTATTCCTATTCCCAGTAGCATCTAACCAAGAAGCCTACGCTTCACCTCTTGCAATTATTTATTCCGGTTTGCATGCACTGTCCATTTGGAGTTTCAACGTCAAGCTTTTAGTGTTGCCTGTTTCACGACCATAGCAAAATCTTAAATACAATGCGAGCGTGAAGACCATGGAAAGGAAATTATAGTCAACTAAGGTGTGGCAAGGGAAACTACTTGATTTGTAGCTTTCAAATCACATCAACCAAGTGAAGTATGATACGAATACAAAGATGGTCCAACCATGCCATGCCATGCATTGCACCTGGTGGGGTTGTTTTTGTTTCTGTTACTTCACTCTTCTCAACAACAAGAAGCCCCTTTTGCTTCTCTTTACCTCCAAACTACTCACCAACCAAACCAATATTTTGATTTTGACTTCTGTATTTCCCATTACTACTGAAAATGATTAACTTATGAAATAAATAACAACCACCATCATTAACCTCCTCACTTAGCTGACATTTTTTAATTGGACCTGTAAATAGTTCTGCCAAACAAGACAATTTTAGACAACAATGTTTCAGCCACAGTTGTGATACATGCATTGACATCTATGAGTAATGGACAATCTGAACATAGAACCTTTAGATAACACACATTTCCTAAGAAAAATCCAAAGATGCCCACTACATTGATAACAGAATCACATTACAAAAGTTTGTACAATCATTTCTAGATTAACTTTTGTATTTATAGAATAGAGTTCTAGACACAGCCAATTTCTACCCTTCACTTCACTTAATCCTCATAATTGAAACGCACATGTTATACTCACAACAGTCTACTATTATATTATATAGACACTCTAGTGTTCCCTCAGTTTTAATATTTTTAAATGCAAGTGAATGAATATAGTATTGTTATCAGTATTACAACACACTTATCATGTGTTAGGAACTGAAGAGGAAGCAGAAATATAGCATATATGAGCTGTAGCTGATAATGTTTGCCTCCTCAAGCACAACTATCAAGCTTGATTGTGTTTTTTTTAACATTTAAAATTTTCCAAAATTTTTATAGGGAATCAATTAAATCACTCTCTAAATGGTAGTATTATATTTGTACAGCAAGGAGTTCATTCCATGTGTCTGGAACGCCAGGAAGGCACCAGTGCAAGCAGTCACTGGCTCCTTCAACAGTAGTAGCCTTCTTTGGACCGTAACGAGATATGTGACTCTCATCTCTCAATGCAGAAAGAGCTGTTATGTCAAGAAGCTTTACCTTTGTGCCTTTCACTGCGCCTTCAATGATTGGGTCGCTTGATTTGTCCTGTACAACCTCGCTTCCATTACTCAATGGAACAGTGTTATCACAAGTTCCACCAGTGTTCCAGTCCCCGTTGAAGAAATGTCTGGGAGACATGGTTCTGAAGAAGACTTTAAGTTGATCATGAGAGGAAAGTTGAGAATCAAGCCATCTGACTACACTATGCACAGTCATATTCTTGGCTTTGTTCATGTCCTTGAGAGATTTATCTTTGACTGGCTTTCCGTTCATATACATTACCCATCGGTTGGCTGTAAACTTCCCTTTGTTCCAATGATGCCCTGTATTCAGGACCAACAAATCGAACTTATGAAGATATTTCCTCATGAAGGCTGGTGGCCGGTCCAAATGCAATGCTATGTCAGTTTTCTTATCAGCAGGGTTAATAGGTACCAAATCTCCCAGAGTTGATGACCAATAATACAATATTGTAGTGTTGGTTTCTGGGAAACGGTAAACCCAACCATCAGGACGAATAGCTCCTCGGTGTTTGACAAGATCATATTCCTTTCCAACATCTTTAACTTCTGGACTTAATTCTCCACCTGTGGCCATACACATCAAAGATTGAAATTGCTGCCGGCCTAGTGAATCTCCTATAAATGCAATTGTTTTGTCCTGCATTCTGCAATGTACATATGATATTCAAAACAAGGATAAGCATCAGTTAATTTCTAGGTCCAGGACACCATTGAGCAAGCTGACATTAAAGAGAATATCATGACGTTAACCATTGATTTATGTATTGATGAGGTACAAGCTAATAAAATTAGATGCCGCACCTTTTCAAGAAGTCAGATCGTTCAAACTCTGGCATTTCACATTCTTTTGGTTGCCACCGATATCCCTCGTAGGAAAAATCCATTCGTTCAGTCAATCTGCAAGCCCACATTCCTGATAACCACCGTTTGCACTTCGCACCTGAATAGAAAGGACGGCGGATGTCTGCAACCCACCTACCCTTTGCATAATTACAGACTGCAATGTGAAAAGTTGACATTATTAACATCATTAAGAGAATTTATATTTATGCACAGTTAAATCTTGGTCTGTGGAAGCTGCAAATTTCAAAAAAGCCATCTTTGTCAATCCCCTACTGACTGCAAAATTATCCAAGTACAGGCATGCGAGGAGCAACTACAATAACCACTATCTTATACCTTTATTCTTAGCTGAGAATGGTGTCCCTGAATCATTTCTGATGCTTAAATGAATGTCAATAACCTTTTCAGCAACATCTGATAGAAAAAGATAAAAATTAAATCCGAGAAAGTACTCATACATCATTTAGCTCAAAGAATGCTACATAAAAGGTAGCAACTAGCAACTATAAGAGCCATTACGTCCAAATTTACATCAAACAACATACAAAGGATTGAGGAGAAGTAGACCTGAAGAAAACTGTGGTCGTGCTGAAAGCAGAGTATTGACTAATTGATTCCTCTGACAGAGCCAAACAAGTATGACTGTTAAGCAAATTGTAATTAGAGTTAGACAAACACGTCTTCCTCTCAATCCACAGTAACTTCCACCCTTCATCCCTCTTTCAAACACTAGTTTGGCTAGCACATGCAAGGCATGTGCCAACTCCTTCACTGATATTTAGATCACCACCTCATCCTAATCCAAATACTTCCACTGAGGTGACAAGAGTAGTGACAATAAGCATTTAATTGCTATTCTTTCAACCTTGGTACTGAAAGGAAGGCCCGACAGCGCGTCAGATATCCCAGGTTTCAGCTTGCACCTGCATTACAAACAAGGCTCTAAGTCTAAGAAAACCTGAACATCTAAATCAGCAGATTTTGTTGCAACTCAATTCAGTCACATGAAGGAAGCACTCAATTGTACATACATATCCAATGAACCAAAAAAACAAAGTTGAAGATCAGTGGTATAAAACTTCAGAAAATACAAGGATTTTAAGTTAGAAAGTAGATTCATCCTTAAAAAAGGAAAAAAAAAGTTTCAAGTTCCTTGTATAAGCTGGAACACGCTCACCCCAGCAGATTCAGCATCACAACAAGCATCTAAATATCAAATATCCATCTTAATAAACCAGAAGTGATCCTTCCCCATTGAAGCTACCGCACTGAAGTACAAGTTCACCGGCAACTAAAGAAACTAAAAGAGCCCTAATCTACCTAACTACCTACCTGCTTCATTAAGCAACATACTCCTAAAATGTGCTTCTTTGAATAAAAGAAAACCCTCAAAAGAAGCTAAATTATTGTCCTCCAGGTGACATGAAGAGCTCATTAACACAATCGGATAAACAAAAAGTTGCATCTATTAATAAAATCGAACAAAGGACTAAATTGAAATCAATTTCGTATATTCAGCAAAATAGATCTACCAATATCTTAATTGACCCCCAAGTCAGAGAACAGCAAATGAAATCCCAATTCAATCATAATTACCACACTAATACACCAAAATGAACTTGATTCATAATACAACACCCAAATTCAACATTTTTGGAGAATTATACTCGTGGTTAGGTAAAAACACAAGATTTTCTTTCACACTATTAAAAGCAAAAGAAAATTCAGAACAAGATCAAAATTATTTCAAATGCACATGACAAATGAAACCCAACAACAAAAACAATAAACCATGAAAGATAAGGTTGTAAAGAGGGATTTGAGGGAGGGAGAAGAGACTTACAGTTGAAGAAAATGGAAATGGGGATGTTGAATGTTATTATCAGGTATTAAAATCACTCATCCGGTGAGGGAAAATTACGCGAGTGTTGGTGGAAGAAACAGACAGAGAACAGCGAGTATACGTTTTCAGTTCAGCATGAATTGGGTTTTTTTAATTGTTGAAAAGAATGATAGTGGGAGAGAAGAGAATACATTATTTGGACGTGCAAAGCATTAGGTGTTAGTACATATTTTAATATTTAATCTATCCAATCGAAATAACTATATTTCTCCGACTTCTCGTGGACGTAGCATCTCAAATCGATTATCAATATTAGGGAGTATTCGAGCAGCTCTTGATTTGTTTAACAAAATTTTGTTAATTATTCTCAAGAGTCCATAGAACGTGACTTAAAATATAAAGGGTTAATATAAAAAAAAAAAAAAAAAGGTGAAAATTTTAAGAAATAGACTTTTTAAAATTTAAAATACAATTATAGGCCTGTTTTGAAAAATATACAAAAACAGGCTTTTAAAAGTTTAGTTTTCACTCCATAGGTCAAATTTCCCAAAATACCCCTGAAACTTTACAATTCACAGATGCTGTGAATTATGCTCACAGCTGTGATTGGCCTATGGAGTGAAAATTAAAATTTAATTTTGCAAATTTTTCAAAAGTGGCCTATAATTGTATAGTAAACTTTTTATGGCCTAGAAATCTAATGGACTCAAAAAAAAAATCACAGTAGATTTGAGTCTTCTTCGAACCAAATTTATTAGTTTCGTATTTTTTTATTTGATTATTATTAGATAAAAATCGTTAAAATTTTTAAAAAAGACTTTTTGAATTTAGTAAAATTAAGAAACAAGTTTAATATTGGTGGTTTCTCCATGATTGATGGTTGAATGAAGAAAATTCAATGAAATTAAAAATTATCAAAAAAAATTGATTTTTCTATCATTTCTTCATCATTCAACCACTATTGAACCCGTTTTTTTGAGCTCCACCAAAGCCCAAAATTTATTTTTTAACATTTTTCATCGTAATAGTAGTAAAATAGAGAAAATTGAAAATGATATAGTTTTTTTTTTTTTTTGGAAAAAGCTTCAAACTTGTGGTGATTTTATTTTTTTTTTGGAAAAAGTGGAACTGTGAAAATGTTATTATGAACAACATGGTTTCGTATGCAATGACTATTGGAATTATGAATGATGACTGTAAGCCACATTATTGTTGGGAAAACTCGGTTAGTTCTTACATCACTTATTGAACAAATCGATAATCAACTGCGGTGAAGACAAGTTTTGGTAACCACAAAGTAAAACAAACATACACAAGACAAGAGTATAAAAATAGAAAATAAAACACAAAATTTTTATGTGGAAATCCAAATCGGGAAAAAACTGTGGCCGTCAGGACGGCGAGAAACTATTTTATTATGTAACAATAAAGTAGCAATTACAACCATAATACAACTCTTTAACTCCCCAATCCAATTACATTGGTCATAGTCTCATAAACGACCTCTCCCCATATGGCTTTCACAGGATAACGGGACTCCGATTCCCAAGTCTCCATCGGATACCTCCCAAACCTAATTAACTAGATCTACATTGTTCTCTCAGGATATCCAATAATAGAGACAAGCATCGTATTTATAGTATTAGATTACTTAATCACAAAGTAATTCTTAACAATTAAGAAAATATTTTTTCCTATTTAAGATTTCCAATGATCTCTTTTCTAATTAGAATCCATTTTAGGAAATATCATTCCTAATCAAATATGAAACTTCCAAAACAATCTTCGAGTTTTTTCCAAATTATCAAATCAATTATGGGTACTAGAGTAAACCCAAATTCTTGTCACTATCCTAATAAGTACATCCATGAATATAAGGAGATGATTGGACAAAATGGAAAGATGCAATCTAGACGGAATTGAATTCATTGAATAAATGAAATATTTTTACGTCGAGCCGAAAGTATAAACACCATAAGGTGTCCCAATCGATAAATTACAAATGAGTTTTTGTTAGAAAATAAAATGAAATAAATGAGATCGTAAGATATAATGCATGGTTAGTTGCTTATTTATTCTCATCAAAGACTTAGGGTTAATTTTAATGAAACATATTCACCTGTTATGGATATGATTTTTTCCCATGTTTTTGGTCAGTTTGGCCAAATAAAGAAATCTTGAAATATGTTTGTTGGATGTAGTAACTGTATATTTTTATGGTTCATTTAACATAAATATTTTTATGAAACTCCTAAAATGATTAAAACTTCCTAATTGAACAAAACCCGTGAATTATATTCAATAAAATTACAACGATCATTACATGAGTTAAAATAGTCCGGAAGAATGTGGAATAATTTTTTAAGTGAGTATTTGTTTAAATAAGGGTATGTCAATGATGTTATATGCTCATGTGTGATCATACAAAAATCAGGATTTGGTTTTGCTGTTGTAGTAGTCTATGTTGATTATATAAATTTAATTAAGACTCATGATAAGATCTAAAAAACCGCTAAGTATTTGAAATGAAACACTCGGGGAAGACAATATGTTGTCTTGATTTGGAAATGAAGTATAAATCTTGATGGAATTTTGGTTCATCTAAAGATTTATGCTGAAAAAGGTTTTGAAATATTTCATTTTTGATAATGTTCATCCATTAAATAATCTAGTGTCATTCATTCTCTTCTCTTGATTCAAAGAACGATCCATTTAGACCTAAAGAGAATGATGAGAATGCAATTAGTGCACTTCTATATCTAGGCCCGATATGCTAAACCAGATATGTTTTTTAGTAAATTTATTCGCTAAATATAGTATTGCTCCAACTTCGGACATTAAAATGATATTAAATATATTCTCAAATATCTTTATAAAACTATTGATTTGAAACTGTTTTATTCGAAACCTGATAATCCTTCCGGTGATTGAGTATGCTGATACTGAATACCTTTTAAATCCATGTAAAGTACGTTCTCAAACTGGTTATATGTTTACCTATATAGCTTAAGTTATATATAAAAGGAAACCAAATAAAATATATATCTTCCAAAGTTTTTTCCACCCAGAACTTCAAGCAAATTTATGTGAAACTTTTTTTCTATTTTTAACAATTTAACTGATTTATTAATAAGTTTTTTACTAACTTTTAACTTTTGAAAAATTAATTCATAAAATCGAAATAAAATCGAAATGCAAATTCGAGCTGAATGGTTTTATAGGGGTACATTTTAAATTCCAGTATACTATTATTTTTCTGTGGGTTTAAAATTTTTCTATTGAATTTCTTTTAGAATTTTTCACGGGAGTGTTGTGACCCGTTATACCCGAATGGGTTTCCACCATAAATATACGTGTGATGAATCACCATTGCTCACAGATGTCTGCCCTAGCTTCTCAATATTATATTTTTCGAAATTTCTGGAAATAAACTTCAATGGACCATTTTTCTTATATTTTTAAACAATTATTTATTTTCTTTATTACTATAACATTTTTTTATAATTATAAAAATATTATTAGTCAAAAAATTACGAATATCAAAGCAGGGGAGTGTAACCCTTATGATAGAGATTTTACTTAGCAAGATAATATCTCTAATCGTAATATATATATTTTTAACTTGATATAAAAAAAATAATAATTAAATTTAAAATTTTTTATTGTAAAACATTTGAATATTATTAATTTATAAAATTTTGTTAAGATCTCTATTTTTTTATATAAAAAAATATTATTTATTAAGTTATATAGTAAATTAAAATATATTAAATATTTTATAACATATAAATTATAAATAAATACATTAACTATCATTAAATTATTATAAATATAATTTAAACATATTTTTTTTAAAAAAAAATCTATTTAAAATAGAAAATTTTATATTTGTATAATAATTGTAATATTAAAATAATAAATAAAATAAATTATTAAATTAGAATTAAAAAAATATATGAATATTTAAACAAATTATTTTATATTATGATTATTCCTAGATTCATAATAAGGAACCCAAACCACGACATACATGGCCCCACATTTCCTATAATGTTCATTTAAAACTTTCTTATCCTCCCTAATAGGCAAAAGTAAGGATTAACCTAATATTTACACAACATACCGTTTTATTTTCAGCATTATATATATACAAGCTCTCCGTGGGAGATTCCCATCAGAGATATATACACTATAAGGCCACGTAGCCTTAAGACACAAGGCAAGACTAGTCTCGTTTATTTTCATTAAGCCTAGCAGCTGCGGCCATGGAAGCTCCTATGCCACCAGGGGTACTCCTCATATCAACTTTGTTCCTCAACTCTGCACTGATCACTCCTTCAGCATCTTCTCGAGTCACCGGTTTGTCATCCTTCAGTTTCTCAGTCGCATGCTGCCCAAAACACAAACACACTACTATAACACATTGGATAATAATTAAATGAAGATATGATGAGATTAATGAGTCACCGCCAGAACATCAGATATGGTTTTCTTAGCTCCCTCAGCCAGTGTTCGCTCGTTTACAGCAGCTGCCGACTCAGCAGTAGCAGCAATTCCTCCAGGTTGTATTCGATCGGTCCCCATAGCTCTCATCTCCGCAGCATTAATAGCAGCAGCATCACTCTTATCCACAGGCTTATCTCCGATGGACAGACTCGCCGCCTCCAAAGCCTCTCCAATTGATATGGAATCCGGATCTAGAGTTTTCCCTGGAGTTCCTGTAGCTACTTCTGGAACTGCATACTGTGCCACCACCTGGTCTCCCACGGCTTCAGTGATTACACGTGTGCCGTCTCCAACGACAGATTGGGCAACAGAGACACCTTGGCCTCGTGCTATATCCGTGACAGCATCGTGGCTCACAACACCTGCTTTTTCATTCTCAGTAGCAGCCGACTGCATCACGGCTGCTGGACCGCCTTTCTTTGTCCCTCCAAGCATCATCGACTCAGCCGCTTGCATAGTTGCTGCATCTCTGGGTGTCACGGGCTTTCCAGCTATCTCTCCCGATACCGCGAATACGTCGCCGTATCTAATGGGCTGTTGTTGTGGTTCTTTTTCCTCCGCCTGGGATCTTCGTGCTTGTTCCTGACTCATTGTTTTTACTGGTAATAAGAAAGATTAATCAGGCACTTGTTGCTTGGTTTAATATAACATGATGATAGTGATGACAGCAGGATTAGTAGAAGTACACGTGGCAAAATGGTTTGTCTGATCGTGTGACAAATGTTGAATGGATTTTCCGTTTAGGCTTGTTAAACGCCACCTCACATACAACTCCACCGATTCAATTCGACTTGGATGTTCTAGACTCCACTTTTCTGCATTCATTCAATTTCAAGTTTCTCGTTTGAGTTCATCTCCAATTGCTATTGCTGATGTATGATTTTAATAGGGGAATATTATTTTTTCACCGTTATATTACTAAAGAATATATATATATATTTTATAAAATATATTTGGCATTAGATTTTTAATTAATTGTTAAATTAACATTTTAGATAATTTTATTTAGCGGTTGAATTAAATGTCGGGTTTAATTTTAGTTGTTAAATTAACTAGTTATTAAATTAGTTGTTAAATACTCCCTCTACTCTATTTACATAAAAAAAATAATAATAAATAAACTTTGTACCAAATTTTAAAAAAAAAACACTAACTTTCTAATATTATTCCTCTCTCGTGAACTTCTTGTGTGCTCCCTTACTCTGGAGAACTCCTCAAGGCGGGAAGAGAGTGCTATAGAAATTGCTTATTAATTCATCATTAATAAATTGTAATATGATGGTGTAGTATTAGAAAAACGGTTATATAAAGTGGAATAAAAGGTAGATTAGATATTTTAAACTTAATTTTTTAAAAGTAAAATTCTATATATAAACAAAACACTTCAAAGAAAAATTTTCTCGATATCAATAGAACGGAGGTAGTATAAAATTACTAAACTTTATTACAGATATAAATATAATTAAGAAGATAGTGATGTAATTAATTATAAAATAAAAGTTAATAAAATAGATCACTATTAGCATTTATTAGCATTTAGATCGGAAGCTATTTTTAATAGTTTTTTTAAACGCTAATTGAAACACTAAATACTATTTTAAAGGTTGTTACTAAATACGCATTTTTTTTGAAAAACTAATATATAGTCTAAACGCTATCTAAAACGCTAATTGAAAAGTTTTCCAAATACACATATTATTTTAATATTTTTATATAAAATTAAATTTAATTGTCTTAGTTATTATATAAAATAAATAAATTTATTTTAAAAATATTTTTATACCTATTGTATTTTTTTCTATGCATGAAATACAAACATTTTTTATCCGTTTATATTCTATTTTAGTATTTTAGAAATATAATTTTATTTTATTATAATTTATTTGGATTTTTTTATATAGAAAATTGTTTTATATAGTTCCCAAGATAAAAACAATTTTATATTAATCTATAATCGAAAATTTGTTTAAATCTTTTTATTAAGAATTTACAAACGTTTGTTAGGATGTTATGATTTAGATTAATTAATTTAATGGAAAGAATTTTGATTTAATAAAAATATATGAAGTAACGGAAAACAGTTAACAGATACCAAATGTAGCATCTAATTGGAGGTTGTTTTGGAAGCTTAATTAAATAGAAATATTATCAAATTTCTCAATGAAACTGGGATGTAACGCAAAACAGGATGTAAAGTAAAAAGTTCTAGAAAATGAGATTTTTTAAAAAATTTCTCGATTAACTATTGATTTGATTGCAGGCATTAGTTTTATTTTTAAATTAATATTATTAAATTAAATTTTATTCAATCGGTTAATATTTATATTTTAATTTATTTTAAATATTTTATAACTTTTTAAGTTAAGATTATATATAATATAAATGTCTAAAGTATAAATTATTTTAATAAAAAAATTATTTGTTGAAAGAGTATGTTTGAACAATCCAAATATAAATTTACTATAAAAAAAATAGTATAATACTTTTTCATTAAATTATTTGGAGTGAATTTGGCCATCAACTTTACTTTTTTAAGTTTTAGTATATTTTAGTTGCAATTGTGAAATTAACCGCATTTACTTAATTTTGTTATTGTATTCCGTTTTTATTTATTTTTAGAGATTTAAGTAGCAATTTATTCAAAAAATTTGACGAGTTGTAATTAAAATTAGAATTTGCCCCTCCCATATTTGGCGGAAAAACTAGGAACAAAAGCAAAACTGTGGGTGTCTACGGTTCGGTCAGTAACATTAAACCGAATTAATAGTTTTAGTGAAAATATTTTAAATAATTTAATTTAATTTATTTATATATTTATTAGATAAGTCAATAAATTTTTGAAAAGTAAAAGAATTTTATTAAATATTCATTACCCCATAAATTACAAATTCACTCAATTATTATTAAATTACTAAAATAATATAAAATTTTTTAAAAAAAATTATGCTATATATCTTGATTTATCAAAATATTTCAGTTCAAATCAAACGGAATTTTAAATTTCAATTTGGTATTCCGTCTTCATAATACAGGATCGAAATACTGAAATACCGAAATTTCGATTTGGTTCGATATAGTTCGGACTGAATGAACAGCCCTGAGAACTAAACCTCTCAAGTGGATTGCATGAATAGTATTAGCAAAACCAACTATTCAATTCGATCCAATCCATGTACATTTTTCTTCAAAATAGATCGGAGTAGACCGGTCTCTTTTTTAGCAAACTTGAAAAGTTAAAACTCAAGTCTGTTTGCGCAGATTTATGAATGGACTCCAACTAATTCATCTATTTTTTTTAAAATTATTTTTATTTAAAATTGTAAATAATTTAATAATAAATTATGTAAAATTATTAAATTAAATCATTCCTATAATATAAATTAACTATGATTTTATCATCAAATTATGTTGTTAATTATTTAAAATCAAAATTAGTAAAAATATCAACCTAACATAAATAAAATGGATATATATATATATATATATTTAACACCAACGGGTCCCTTTGGCCCAAGTCATTTAAATTCAACCAAAACCCGTAATAAATGGGTTCGTGTCCTATCTTAACTGAAATTGCAGCCCTTAAATAATACTATATTTTTAATTTTTTATTTGGTTTTGACTAGATTAATAATGTTGAAGACCGAAAGTTACTGAAATTTTAAAATAAATTAATGGTATATTATTGAATTTTAACATGTTAACTTTAGATGGTATTAGGGTATGTTTGGATAGACTGACTTTTGACTTTTGACTTCTAAAAGTTGTTTCAGATAATGTTGGATAATTGGCAAAAGTGCTTCTGCCCTCCCAGAAGCTCTTTCAGATGAAGTAAAAAATATTGTCTTCCTGAAAATGGCTTCCACTTCTCTTATTCTACATCCAGAAGTTAAAAGTAGAAACACTCCCAAATAGACCCTTATTGTATACATATAGCGCTATCAAAGTGGAGACAAGAATTTTGAAAAAAAATAATAAAATTATTGCACGGATTTGGACTCTAAAATTGAAAGTCAATTTTGACAATGGACTCTAAAGTCCAGTCAATGTGGTGTCCAGGTCGCTGACCAATATGTTTTTTTCTATATATGGAATAAAATTTTTATAATTTTTTTTTACTTGTATAAAACTTATACTTTTACTAATTTTTTCAAAGTATTATTAACACAATCCGAAAATCAAATAATAGTTAATTCTATTATATGATTTATTCGATCTAATAACTTACTTATTAATATATAATAATTATGATATGTTTTATTTATTTTATTTTTTATTCATAGTAGATTGTATGTGCAAATATGACCTTAATGGATTCCGAGCTTAAATAATTTAGATAAAATAATTTGTCAAATAAACGTGTATTAATTTTAATATTCATATTTGTATAAATATGACATTTTGGATTACCAATTGAAAAAATAAATCTATTTCGTTAACACTAGATTTTTATTTTAATAAATAAATCTATAATATTATTTATTTATTTATTTATTATTTACTTTGAAATAATAATTTTGCGTCTCACACGATTTATACACGAAGATGCACCACAACAATATGGTAAACAGGTCAAATAACCTATGCCTATCTGGATGGAATTGACATTGAAAACTATATTTGATTTTGTTAAAAACTAAGTAATTCTAAGGAAAAAAATTTCAAAGCTAAAATAAATTAACTATATATTTATATGTGTATTTTGAAAATTTATAAAAGTAAATTTTTAAAAATTTAAATTTCAAATTATAAACGATTCACAAACTGTGAGCATAATTCACAAAATTTATGAATAAGATATTTTCGGAAATTAGATCTATGAAGTGAAAATTAAATTTTAATTTTTTTAAACAAAATAATAATTATATTTTAAACTCCATTAAAAAAATTATTCACATAATTTTATTAAAAATAAACTTGACAATAGGAGTGCAATATATAAGGTGATCTCCAATCCACACCCATACCCGATATCAAATATAAGGCAATACTTTATTCTGACTTTCATTCCAACCCTACCCATACTCTATCTTCATTTTGAGGTCAAATTGTAGTTATTTTAATTTTTGTGGCTAAATTTTGAATTCAAAATTAATATTGAAAGATTAATAATTGTGGATTAATATTAAAGGTAGATAATATAAGCTTCTTCTATTTAATTTTCGAGTTACCATATCAATTCCAAAAATTATCAATTAATGCATCTCGAAGTGCATAGTGAGCATTTCTATCTCTAATTTGTCTATGTCTTTCAAGAAACCTACCAAAGTCACCATTCTCACTTGAAACCATATTGGTGTCAGAACTAATAGCTTCTGCCCAATAGTTGATATTCACATTCATGTCACGTTCTTTTTTAATAATCATATTATGCATTATGATGCAAGCTGTCATGATGTCATGTAAAACTATTTTATTCTAGAATCTTGTAGGTCATCAACATCTTTTCTACAAGCTTCTTGTTTCATTGAAAACAATTTCTTTTTATTACTCATAAGATTCTGAATGCTCTGCACAAGAGTTGACCATTTAGGGTAGATACCATCCGCCAAATAATAACCGATATCATATTCTTTTCCTGAATTACATAATGAGCTTTGGGAGCTAAATCTGCAGCAAGGTTGGTAAATAAATGAGATGATTCTAATATATTAATATCATTATTAGAACCTAGTAAGCCAAAATAAACATAACTTAACTCTGCCACAACTATAACTATGAAATTTTAATTAAACTCAAATCGTAAAGTTAAATTTTGAAATCTATTAATTTGATCATAACTTATGCAATTGGCGTCTGATTCAAACATATTATAGCTTTCCAAAAAGGGAATTTTGAGACAGACAACTTCGAAAATTGCACTGTTTTAGGGCACATTTTTTAAAATCCAAATTCCTTCATTAAGGGGGTCAAATCCTAATTTCTTTAAAAAACTATGACATTTTATTCGTAATGGAAGCCCTAATCACTTTCAATTTGATAATAATGGTTTATTATACTATATTTATGCATGAATGGAGTACATATTTATTGACAATCATACCTAATGTCATTCACTTCATACTGCTCCAGATATGACCAAAAATCTGCAAATTTTATCATGCACAAGGCGCAAAATCTAAGCGAATTGACAACCCTGCCATTCACAAGGCTCAAGAACATCAACACGAATTGACAAATCCTGCCATTAACAAGGCTCAAGAATATCAACACGAATTGACAACCCTGCCATTTACAAGGCTCAATAAAATTTACAAAACCTGCAAACTCCACCATATAGACGTCAATAAATCTCTACACTATAAATACTTCACTTTCATTCATAACATGTGAAAGAAAAATTTCCACTTTCTTTAGGTAGAGCATATTCATTTCTTAAGAGATTACACTACTTTGAACAAAATGAGCAGTCACACCACTTCATATTCCCCAGTACAGGATAAGTATTGTGCTCCATATATCTTGACATCTAACAAAATCCTATCATCGATACAACCCAATCAATACAAACCTTTTGGTCTCATATTGAAGTACAATATCACAACACATTACCAGAGCACTTGAAATGTAATATCTGACCACTTCGATCTCTTCAAAATCGTATGCAACATATAAAAGCTGACATCAACAAGTTAAGAGGTTGCATCCGCCAAATCGAAAATATAAATCCAAGTGGTGCATCATAACATGATATAGTAAGTGTATTACAATTCATACATTGTTTTTATCTTTTTTTTTTTTTCATCGAATAGTTTTATGTACTCACTTCTTTTTCTCGTTTAATATAACACAGTCGGATCGAGCAAAGGATTTGCTTATACAATATTCGAAATTTAAAAAAGATTTCAAATTTGATCACTTGTGGTCAATTTTGAAAAATAGTCAAATGTACATGGATGTTGATAGCAACGATAATCTAAGTGGGAAAAACGGACTAGTCGGACTGAAGCATCACAATCAGATAGTAATGTTAATCAATCTCAAGGTATTTCGTCTATCAATATTGATTTAAAAGAATAGTTTGGCAATGTGGCATAAATTAATTGTGTGGGTGATTCGCCGGCTAGACCTATTGGTAGTAATAAAGTGAAAAATGAAGAAAAAACAAAGTGATGAACATAACGAGTTTATTAAAACCATTCACGAGGAAAACATGCAATTTAAGAAAATATTTGAAGAAAGATTAGTAGGATTTCAAAACAGTGAAACATTACTTAAACAACATAACGACCTACAAGAAAGTAAATTAAAGTTCAAATAACGGAAGCATGAGGACAAAATTCTATTAACAAATTTAGAATCCATAACAAATATTGTCCATTGTAAGTTTATTGAAAGGGAACAACAACCAATTTATGCAAAAAGGATTCAATAACAACAAGATGGTGTTTCCAACACATCCGACTATAACAACCCACATTTTGGTGTTCTTGGAGAAGAGGATTACTATTATCCGCAATTCTAAATTACATGTATTTTTTTAATGGTAGTTTTTAATTTATATATAAGTTCATCTGTGGTGTTTTAAATTTATGTGCAAGTTACTTTATGTATGTTTTAATTTATGATTTTATGTAGTTATTTTATTATTATTCAGTGTTATTATTTTAATTTTTATATTAAATTATTATTATCATTAAAAATAATTAATTTAAATATTTAAAAATTAAAAAATTAATATTTTAAATTTAAATATTTTAAATATCATATAATTAATGTTACTTTATAATTAAAACATTATAACTATTATAGCTATTAAATATATGGTTAAAAATTCCATTCAAATATAAATTTTAATTTTATAAAATTATAAACAGATCCAATAAAGTTGGGAGAAAAATGAAATACTATTATTATTAATAATGAAATATTGATGTATAAACACTATATTTTTCTTAAAATATATGTGTAGTGAATTTAATTTTTCTAATTTTTCTACGGCTAGAAGGATGGGAGTTGGTGAAATAATTAACTTCGAAATTTGACCATGGCTATAGCTCTTGGCGTGCAAAGTGAAAACAAAAAATAAAAAGCGATTCATTTGACAGCTTTTCTCTCTCTTTAAACACGGAAAGAACCCGCACCTACTTTTACATGCTCATTTTCTCACTCTTCCACCAAAAGGAAAACATATTACTAGTATTTATTTCATACTTTAACCTACTTATTCTCTTTTGATCGAATCAAACCGGTCGAGCCGGTCTCGGTCACACTCTCACAGACACCTGTCAGTTTACATGCCATTTGCTCTTCCCTTGTACCCACTACACTCCAACGACTCTGCCTTTTATCTCTATCTTTTGTCCAGATGCATAGAACCCAACTTCCATAACATCACTACGTGGGCCCCGCTCCTGTGACTTTACCAATTTGCCCCATAACTTTTCCATTTCAAATCAAACTTGATTACAAACTTCAACACTCAGCAACAAATCCAATACCAGAATTTACTAAATTGTCCTTGTCTTTTGATGCTTTCGGAGGTTTGTTCATAAAGGGTAATGTAGTCATACTGGGTCACTCTCATCATCGTCAGTTCAACCTTTGTCGTCAGTCAATAATGACATTTTCGTAAATATGTTTTCAATACAAGACTATTTTTGGAATCACGTACAAAACATCAGAGGAGAGAGAGATTTGTGTATGATATCTAAACGGGACCTTGATGGTCATTCCAGATCCGTGGATTCCTCTTCTCTGTTTCACGGCAACTGAAAAATAAAAAAAATCCAAAATCTGACTGAAGCAAAATACAAATCACTCGCTGAAAATTTTCAAGCTCACCCAAACCCTCAGTCACTGTCAGATCCAACCATTTCCTGTCACAGATCTTCATCGTTGCTTGCTGTGAACTTTCTCTCACTTTCAGGTATATCTCATCTCTGGTTAAAACTGGTGCGTTATGGTTTGTAAATGTAAATCTATGTCAACTGTCTCCTCTCTGGAATCTGAATCAGTTCTAGGTTTAGTTATTTCAGTCATTTTTGCTTTAATCGTCTGTAAATCTATGTTTTTCACACTGTCAGTACTTCAACTTGTATGTGTAGGATAATCGGGTTAGAAACAGTGGAGATTTGTGTTGAATCGATGTTCGTATTGGATCTATCATGGAGAAGATCATCGAGTAATTGTAGAGCTGTGAAGTTGTGACCTTTAACGGTGGATCTGTTAGATTATAGTGTAGAATCGGCGTAACTCGGAGCGAGTTGTAGTTTGACTCAGTTATGGAGACTCTCGTTGTCGTGGCTCAACACAGGAATCAGTATCATGGTAGAGTCAAGGCAAACGGGCCGGGCCGATACGGTTCCTCACCGTCTAAGAGTTTCAGGGATATTAACTGTAGGACTTTTCAGTCCGGTTCAGGTATACTTCCAACTCCTATCAAGGGCTTCTCCACCCCTGTAACTAAACGCTCAACTTCTCTTATTTCGATTCCTCCGTCATCACCTAAAACACCTTTACCTTCTCCAAGTGTTGTCAACATTAACTCTCGCTCTGTTGGCAACGCCTCGACAAAGTCGAAACCTTATACCAAGAGCAACCCCATCGCTATAGACTCCAAGACACCAAAAAGCGAGAGAGCCTTCAGTGCTAATGATTTCCAGTCTCGGTCTTTCTCGGAAAGGTGGGCCGGCCCGGCGTATTCTAACTCTCCTCCTCCGAGTTCGCTGCCGATTCCAAAGTTTTCTCTGTGTCCGAAACGCACCGTTTCGCTTGAGCTTCCTGTAGCTAATGATGTGTCTGCTGGTATTGAAATTGAAATGAGCCACCCGATTGCAAAATCTGCACCAGCGTCACCATCTAGAGATCATACCAGTAGTAGTAAAAATGTTTTTGTTAGTGCTGACTCCGCGACCAGGACATTGCGTCGCATCCTCAATCTTGACCATGATGATAAGTGAAGGTGGGAGGAGCTTTTAAGGCTCCTGTACATAAGTTTAGTTTCTGGAAGTGGGTTTAGGGATAGATTGTAAATACAATAAAGAGTTGGGGTCGATAGTGTGTCTTGTAATTGGGTTCGTTTCTCTCTTAGCTTTTGATTTGAGTGTGAAGTGTGTTTGTTTGAAGTTCGTGTACTGTTTAGTACTGGAGGAAGGAAGAAGGTAGTTAGGTAAGGCAGAGTTGTGATGAGTAAGTTGCTGGTATGGCACTGGTGAGTCAACAATCTGTGATTTTCATTTGGAAGGGGGGCAAGGTACTTGTAGATGGCAGTATTGCAACAAGGATAGAAGTAGATTTCTAATGTTCAGGAAAAGCTGAAAAGAGGTAGGAAATATGGTTTCGAGGTGACAGAATTCTTCTTGCAGACTTGAGGTGGAGCAATTCAACTTCTATATAAAGCTACTTGGCTTGATGGAATTTGAATCTTTGTTAGTCTTAGATCAAAAACTTCTGAAATTCAGTAAAATTCCTCATAGATTTGTTGATTCTCTACTCTTAAATACCTAGAGTGAAACTTAGGCTTGTAGTATCACATGTGTATAAATTGTAGTATCTCAACAAAGGTCTCGAAGTTCTTAGGTTTCTGTTTATTCTTGTTGTTCATCTCCTTAACCATTTCCTTTCTTTGATTTCTTTGACTTCCCTTTGCTATAGTCCAACTTGATTAGATTCACTTTTTCTAAGTTAACTGTTGCCTCAGTTAGCAACCTAAATTATCCTAGCTGCTTCTTTACTTAAACATTTACCCAATTGGATGCCTATCATCAATTAGCATCTCTTCTCCATCTTGATACTCACCTTTTCTTAGTCCTCTATTTGTTCTGGTTAAACTCTCACTCTTCTTGTATACCTTTATTTGTTCCCAGTTGCCATCTTTTCCTGTTTTTTTATCAGGGAAAAGTTGAAGTGGGAAGTAAAGGTAGGTAGGTGCTGCTTCTACTTCTTTAGGCTGTCTTTTATGTTGCTTCTATTCCCGATGGAACTCTAGTTCTGTTATATGTTGCTTCTCCTTCTTAAGATGGTCTTACTTATACATGTTGCTTCTAATCCCTATTGGTGGAGCTCTAGTGACCAGCATTGGTTATTGAAAGTTCCAAACCTATATTCAGCTGGAGATTGTTGACTTCTGCCAAACCATTTGCAAGGTAATATTTTCTGACCTCTACTATTATTATAATACCTTAATTGTTATCTTTTTTTGATTTTACATATGGGTTTGTGATTGAACATTTGTGGTTTGCAGGGTACCAACATAAGATGTTCATAGTAGTGCAAGTTTGTGATTGCTGGGTTTAGTATTCACAGGAAGTTATGTGAGGATCGGTAGACTGGCCTGTGGATTGTCTGTTTTTAGAGTTGAAAACTTGTTTTCCTTTTTTTTTTTTTTGGTTTTTGTTTTTCTGTTTTTGTACCAGGAGTCCTATGAACCTTTTGAGTTAATATGTAGCTTTGTGCTGAACCCTCTTTTGCTGATGGGATTACATGAGTTCTGCACTGTTGGTATGAATGTTTTTCTCGATGGCATTGTGGTGTTTGCATGTTGGGCATATCGATAACTATGTCTTAGAATTGAATTTTCCGGTTACCTTGCAGCTTTTGCCAGACCTGAAATTTTGTTATTCCATAACCTTTAGACAGAATTTCTGGGAATTGAATGCTGGTTTTATGGATATGGATGGATTTGTTTTTATATTATTTATTTTGGAATAGCAAAACAAACCTTGTAAAAAATACCATCTTTACTCCTAACTGCGGAGCTGAGGACTTCAGTTAGTTTTTGGTACGTCTGCAATTGTGTAGATGTGCTAAAAGTAATAGAGATCACATTGCAAACTTCCTGTGAGCTGAGGTCTCCAATGATATTGTTCTCTGGTTTAGTGAACCTTTGTTTATTATCCTATATCTACTAGTAGGATTTTTTGGTCTTTATTTCTGCCGTATCCTTAATTTTGCATGATTGCTGTTTCTCACCTTTGATTTACAACGATATTAAATATCCTTAATAGGTTAAAGTAACTGTCCTTTAATTTTAGGGAAAATTTTGTTTGTAGGCCGAAGTTTAGTAAACAATTATAAGTGTATTTTAAAAAGATTGCCAAGTTTACTCAGGTCATTCATAGAAACCAAACTTTTTTTAAAAGCTTGTTTTTTTACGTTTTTTAAAAAATTTTTATAATTGTATTTTGAACTTTAAAGTCCATTTAAAATAATTTTTACTTAATTATTTTATAAATTTTAATATAATAAAATTTTAAATTATTTATATAATATTAAATTTATTTAATATTCTTATTTTAATAAGTTTAGTAAATAATTATAGGTCTATTTTAAAAGTTTGCGAAGGTCACTCACGAGTGTAGTTCACCGAACCGAGAGTATTTTGAAAAATTCGGTTTATGGAATGAAAACCAAATTTTTTTTTGTATGTTTTTTAAAAAAAGTTTATAATTGTATTTTGAACTTTACTAAGTCTATTTAAAATAATTTTCACTTAATTATTCTATAAATTTTAATATAATAAAATTTTAATTTATTTATATAATATTAAATTTATTTAATAATCTTATTTTAATAATAAATTCAGAATAATTTAAATTTGCTCGTTATATTGTTAGATTGAAATTAGAATAATCCATGATCACTATAAAGATCAAAATAACTTAATTTATATAACATGAAGTTGATTAAAACTTAACTTTGTAAATTTAAGTAATTTTATTTTGAGTTTATTTTAGACATAAAATTTAAATTAATTTTTAAATATTGGGTAATTTACATAAGTAGTAAAAGTAAACTTGGTATTAAGTAAATAAGCCACCAAAATTTCAATTATATTAAATATTTGAACTTTTGAAGTTGCAAATTTCATAAATGAATCAAAATGATATTTATATTCTTTTTAGTTTTAAAAATAATTTTTATAAATAAAAGAGTAATTGCTGAATGTGAATGAGATAATGAATTAAAAAAAAAAAATCTCTTGCAAAATAAATTTTGGTAATGGTTGGAGTTTTCTTCTTAGAGTATTATGATTAAGTTTAGCTCGTATCTAGGGTTGATATTGATAATATAATGTTTTTGGTGTAGAAATAAATTGTATTAGTTTATATGAGATTTTGTTAGATTTTTATTTTTTCTATTTTTTAAATATATATTTTTTAAAAGTATTATTGTTGGTGTTTTTCATTTGCCAAAACATAAATTAAAATCTGGTTTGTGGCAGTCTTACAAATTGATTATAATAAACATACGAAAAAATTTAAAAATTTTGGTTTACGACAGATTTACAAATTGAATGCAACTGCGTATTTTTTCGAAAACTGAAATGGGGCAGTCTAAAAAACAGTACTATGCTTATTCTATTTCTAATTATTCCAAATTTCAATTAAAAAAATTCAAACATCTTCATGTGAATTTCAAATTTCAAATTCTCAGTTTTGAACAATTATTTTTTTTTCTCTCTCTCCATCATTCTTGTGTGGTTGGACCTAGTGTGATGAGTTCCGGAAACAGTCTATAGATACTTTTATACTCTTCAATTATGAGATTGTATTCTTTTTGTTAGGATTGTGACGAGAATTTGGGTATATTTGGTATTCATAATTGATTTGTAATTAGGAAAAGACTCGAAAACTATTTTGGAAGTGTTATATTTGATTAGAAATGATATTATTAAAGTGGATTCTAATTAAGTAAAAGAGATCATTGAGAATCCTAAATAGGAAAAAGTTTTTTTTTAATGGTTTAGGATTACTTTATAACTAAGTAACCTAATGCTATAAATGTGTTTCTTCTATCTATTATTAGATATCCTGAGAGAAGAATGTAGATCTGGTTGGTTAGGTTTGGAAGATGTCCATGGGGGCCTGGGAAGCATGGAGACTATGAACATGTTGAGTTCTAGGATCGAGTTTTATTATCCTGTGAAAGCCATATGAGGAGAGCTTGTGTATAAGACTGTGACCAATGTAATTGGGTTGGGGAGTGAGATAGCGATATTCTGGTTGTAACTGTCGTTTTATTGTTACATACTCTGTGTTTGGTTCATGTCCCAACTAGAGGAGACAGAGTACAAACACATAGGTCTCTGTCTCCGAACATGTTTGCTATCCATTTCAATTCCATTTTGTCTTCGTTCCCAGTGTACAAGATCCTTCAAACTGAGGTACAATTTTTTGGAGTCAGAGACGGAAACACACATAATTCTGGAGAGCCAAAAATACCCCCATCATCTTCATCAATTCCAAGTGTAACAAGAAAAAATCACCTTGCATCTCAACGTATGGAGTATATTAAAATTTATGAGTAATTTGGTCTTTTTATCACTTTTTTCAGTTTTGTCCCCGTAATAACCAAACACTAATTTATTCTGGAGACAGATACAAACTTTCAATTTTGTCCACTGCAACTAAACACTTTATTGTCTCCAATTTCTGTACCATATCGTCTCTTAATTTCTGTATTGTCTCCTGTCTCCAGCAGGATCACTGGAACCAAACGCAATAGTGAATCAGTCTCTTGTTGTCCTGACGACCGTGATTTTTTCTGCTTTGAATTTCCACGTAAAACCTCGTGTCTTTTTTTATATTTCTATTTTCTTACCTTGTGTATATATTTTTTTTACTTTGTGGTTACCAATACTCGTCTCCGCTGCAATGGATCACCGATTTGTCCAACAAGTGGTATCAAAGTTAGCCGAGTTTTCCCAACAATTTTCCCATCATGTAATATTGGCCTTGTGCCCTCCTTTGTTAGAGGATGAGAAATGTAATCAATGTTCTAAAAAAAAATAAAAATTATGAAGATTTAATTTTAGTCTTCGAGGATGAGTACCTCTGAATATCAACTGTCAGCGTTGTCCAGTATCTGCAATAAATGGGTGAAGATCATGATTTTTCCAGTATGATGGGTAGTATTAATTGTATGTACTGAATTGTCCCAAATCATGGAAATATAAATTTTAGAGCGATCAAGGGGATGCAACAGTAATACTTGAAGTTGTGACTTTATCTGACCTATGTACACGACATATATTCTTTGGAGTCATCGATTTCGATAATGACGTAAATGTGTTAGATTGGTCAATAATGTTTGATGATGTTTTGCACGGATGTGCACTTGCCATCATATAAATTACTACAAGATGTATTATTTGACGGATGAAATATATCTTGAATCAGCAATATTTGTGAAATCAATATCAAGAGCAAGAAAGACAATGTAAAGGATATCGGACAAGCATTTAGGGTGCAACAAACTTGATTCGCAATTATATATGGTCCATTGAGATTGTGGGAAAAATAGAAATTTTAAAAAAGAATGAGAGCTTACATTATACTGATCGTAAATAATGAAAAAACGATATATTTAAGTAATTTCAATCCCGTTCAACGCTATGATGATGAAACTAATTTTATTAATCCGTCAGATGTGGGTGAAAAATGTTCCTCATCATATAAATAATATATCCAAACATAATCCAATTTCGTGATAGCAAATGCATCACAAACTCATATTGATATATAATATAAACAATTGAACATATTTTATTTAATTGTTTCTTAACATTCGGTTGATTATTTGATATCAAAAATTTAATTGTTATGTTATATATTAATATGAGTTGTTTTCAATTCGCAGACATATGATGCTTTTAACATTAACTTTACTTACATGTAATAATAAATATTATTAATTTATTCTATATTTTTTAATCAATATGTTGATTTATATATAGAAATATTTACTTTTCTATATAAAATATAATAATATTTTGAATATAAATATATATTAAAATTTAATTTAATAAAATAAATAATTAAAGTATAATTATATATATTATTGACTATTTATAATTTAAAATATAATATTATACTTGTAATAAATTATTGATACTCAAAAATATTGAAAAATGGTCTAGTTTTAATATGTATCCGGAAATTGTCCTAGATCTAGATCCATCATCTGATACAAATCCATTTTATAAATACTCTAGTTTATCCCTTATCTTTAAATAATTGAAATGAAATATTCAATGTTTGTGATGAATACGTATCAGAAATTCCTACCTGCTGTACTTACATTTCATACAACTGGTATAGAAAAGGACATGGTTTTTGGCTCTATTTTTCATAGAAATAGTCAGCTTTAGATCTCATAATAAAATATTATATTATTTAATAAGTTGCCTACTCAACCAAAATTAAAAATAGACAATGAAGAACGATGGGGCCGGGCAGATAAAGATAAGACCACACACTCACCATGCCAGATTCTTTCTATGAGTGACTTAATTGGTCCCCACTATATTATAATTGCTTTCAATTATATTAAAAACCAACAAAGATAAGGGCAAGTTTCAATCATAATAATAATAAATAAATTTAAAAAAAAAAAAAAAAAAAAATTGTGGGCAAAAGCAATTCAATCGTATCATCCATCACCGAAACCAATACAAGACAAAAAAACACACACAAAAATCTACATTATCTCATCCTCTCGTCCCTATCTGCAACGTTAAAATTGAAAAATAAAAAATAAAAATAAAAATAAAAATATTCGACTAATGTTCTTTGTCCGATGATGATGAGATGGGAAAAGTGTGAGTTAATGAAATCCATCCAACATCATTTGTTGATTCCGGCAGTGTTCACTGCAAAATGCTTTGTCACCCCTGTAAATGTAAATGTCGTTTTTGCGTTGAAGATTCTTGTTACAAGTGTAGCACATGCTGAGGAAGTAGTTATTGTCTATGATGCAGTTATCGAAGATGTGAGTGGTTTTAGGGTTGGGTCCGTGAGAGGTGACACACGTGTAGTCCTCGGAGAGTTCAAGTTGACTAGGCGATTGTGTATTGGAGGGAGGTATTTGAAGTCTGAGATTGGTTCCAAAAATGACCGTTTTGTTAGATGGGTTTGGAGGGTTGTGATCATCGGTGAGGAGGAGTAAGGCAATGCCTTTGGAGTGGTGTTGGTCGGGTTTAGTGTGATGAGTAGTTGTTGTTGTTGTTGTAGTGATGGCTTTGAATGGTCTGTTGGGAGATGATTGGTCAGGCATGAGAGCTTGTTTGGTGGTGACTGCTCTTGATCTGATACTTCTCAGCAGCATGATTAGTTGTTGGGACGGGGAGATGGATCCTAGAACTCAGTAGACTCCATACCACACCATTAGAAATAAGAAGAGTTGGGGGTTGGGTTTTTAAAGAGAGAAAGAGAGTCGTGTCGTGTCGTGTGCTGTGCATGATAATAAACTCTATTGACTAAATTGCCCAAACCCAATCCAACTCATACTATCAATCCATTTATTTATTTTTATATTAACAAATCTGTTGCCTGGTTTCATTTTCTTCCTGGGAACTCAGTTCATACTCCATTTCCCCCCCTCGTATTTCATCTTATTTACGGTTTTATTTATAAAAAAATCTCTCCATATTTCTATAATTATTTATTCAAAATATCAAGTATTTCATAAATAATATTTAATTTCGAAATATTTTTCAAACAATTTTTAATTTCTATAATATTTTTTAAATTATTTTTAATTATAATTCTTTATTATCATTTAAGTAGAAAATAATAGTATTTTCACTATTATGGTTAATCAAGTATTGTTCAAATTATTTTAATTTTGAAAATATCTTATAATTATTTATTTCATTTATTTTTTTTTAAATATAAGTATTTTTACTATTATCTTTAATTCATAATAATTTTCATTTAAAGATTACATTATTATTAATATTTTGTCACCGTCAAGTCATTCTAAAATCAAGTCATTCTAAAATCATAATCTAAAGTGTGGTAATTTTAATAATAATTAGTTTATAAATAAAAGTTTTTTAAAAATTTCAAAATTATACATATCTTTAAGGAATAAATTTAAATAATGGATATAGAAAGAGAATTTTTTATTTTTACTTAAAAAAATTGCTATATTTAAAAAAAATAAAATAGAAAAGAAAAATGAGAAGTCTTAAATAATAAAATTCATGCTTATTTCTTAAGTTCAATCTGTCCGGCCTATTCTTTCAATTCAATTGTTTTGTTATTTTTCTAATTAATGTGAGGTTCCATATTCCTATACTTCATACAAAGTTCAATTGGTTCAACCAATTATTAGTGGTATATTTATATTTATTGTATGGATTTATACTCTTGAACATGAATGCCCCATATCAATTTTATCGATAAAATAACTTAAACCATATTATTACAAACCCACATGCTTCATATTAACATTAAATTTGTTTGTCGCCTTTTATTATTTTCACATGTGTTAAAGTATGAGTAATTTTATTATGTCATGAGTATTATAACACAGAATTCTTGTAGTTGTAATAAATTCTATTTCAAGTAAAGAAGCATTGGAGAATCAAACATAAAAGTTGTTCTAATGGAAGAAAAATGACGTGCAAAGAGATTGAAAGAGAAGCAATATCGTATGTATTATGAAAGTAATAAGTAGAATGAATGTTCAAGGTTGCATGATATCGGAGTTCGTCTATCCCTTAAAAAAAAATTAAAATAATTCTGAATTTTAGAGTATATCTAAAATTCTCGTCGCAATTCGAATAATTATGAAATGTTAATGGAAACACATTTGAATTTCTGGAGAATTTAGAATTTTTTATAGTTTATAACATTTCTTTGATAAACTAAAATTAAAGAATGTCTTAATCATGAAAAATATAAAAATATAAGCCATTAACTAGTTGATTGTTCTTTAGTCCTAATATTTATAAATAAATTAAGACTTGTATTAAGAAGATTTATTAATTACTCTACTTTTTAAAATTATTTAAACATATAAACTATATTTCATAAGTACTTGTCACATACCCACTACTTAAAGAATTTTTTCTATTTCTTATCATTGTCTCTCATTCTACACAATATAGTCACAATTCAATACAACATAAATTAAAGATATTCATTATGAGTCAGGAATGTCTATAAATATTATATTTTATAAAATTATGGTAGAAACATGTAATATAAACAATATTTATAATTATGAATTATTATATATATATATATATATATATTAGTTATCATTATAATATATCACATAGTCTTATTAATATAACTTGCATCTAGATACAAGATGAGATCATTGTAAATGAAACGTAATCTTATACTATAGATATTATATTATGACAACATATTGATTAACATTATTAATCAATATTATTGTTGGACCCTCTGGAGCTGCTCTCCAACTCTCACATTAGTATAATAGTGTTTGCTTTGGTCCGGGTCGAGTCCATAAGAATTTGTTCTTGGGTAGCACCACTCAAAATGCCTCATACTAGTGGAGTTCTCTGGATACTTTATATACAAGTAATTATCCTCTTGTATTGTCGATGTGGTATTGAGTTTGACACCCTAACAATCCTCTCCTTCAAACCAAGGGCCACATCTCCTCCTCTCGAGTTAGTTCACTGATCCTCCAAACTAAGGATCATATGTCAGCCTCTCCTCGAGATAATCCACTGGTCCATCAGTCAGCAGTCTCCCCTTGAGATATCCACCAATCTGTCAAATCATTTTGTATCCCCGTTACTGTCCAACGGGTCCTGCTGCCTGAACACCATATCATCAAGAAGACTTTCAATACAAGGTACACCACGGATCTTATCACGAGCTCCATCTCTGAACCAGGTTCTGATATCACTTGTTGGACCCTCTGGAGCCGCTCTCCAACTTCCACATTAGTATGATATTGTTCGCTTTGGATCAGAGCCGAGCCTACATGGATTTGTTCTTAGGTACCACAACCCAAAAGACCTCATACTAATGGAGTTCTCTGGATATTTTATATACAAATCATTATCCTCTAGTATTATCGATGTGGTATTGAGTTTGATACCCCTGCAATTATGACTACATATTCATATATCAACATATTAATAATATTATGTATACCAACTATTATGACTCTATATGATTAGGTATAATATGTAAACATATTATTAGGACTATTATTAATATGTTAAATTATGATAATTAATAAGTACATACTAGTGTTAGCAAACACATATTACATGTTCAATTATAAGTGAATATTTAAATATTTAAATGTTTATGATTAGTGTAATTGATCATATATGTAGATAATTTGAAATATATTATTATTACTTATATTAATATATATATATATATATATATATATATATAATATATTAAACAATTAATTGATAATGTGTCCATATGCACTAATAATTCGCATACGATAATATATGATTATTAATTGGCATAAGGGTCTTAGAAGCCCCAAAATAAACTTGACTATATTTTTCAAGTTAGCTCTCAAACTTTATGGAGGGTCAATTTAGCTCCTCAACTTTTAAATGATGGGTCAATTCAACCCTTTTGATGATGTGGAGGCTGATCTGGTAGTAAAAAAAAAGTCAATTTCAAAATGTCAATTAAGCCCTCCACACCAGCAAAAAGGGCTTAATTAACACAGAATTTGAAAGTTAAAGGGTTAAATTGACCATTCGTAAAATTTAGAGGCTAACATGAAAAATATAGTCAAGTTCAGGGGCTTCTAAGACCCTTATGCCATATTAATATTAGTGGTAATAATAGATGAGTAATACTACACAACCTACTATTAATGCCTACTTTTGATGTCTACTCTTATGTGGCACTAAATGATTGGATATAAATTTTATAATAATTAATTCATTAATTATTATTAAATTTTTTCACCTAATTAAATTGTCACAACATTTAGACTATCAATCATTAGATGCATAATATCCATATCATATTATATACTATGATAATAACGTCATAATTATTATTATGTAAACATCATTATATACATAATTAATAAATATGATAATATGTACTAATATATGTTTACATATATGGTAATATATACTCTTGAATATGTATAAATTTCATAATTGATATATATTATCAATAATTATTAAATATATATTAATATTATTAATATATTATTATTGATTATCATGTCATATACAATTAATTATGATTAGATTATAATATATTATTATATTGTATCTAATGTATGATTATATGATAATTAACATAAGGCGTCATGTATAATTTACTAATATATATTATACATATACAATGTATCATAATATTTCTATGCATATTAATATGATATATCATATATATTAATCATAATCATATAATATAATAATAACTAATTTATTATATTAATGTAATATATGTATGGTAATATCATAATATATTTCATATATAAGTTATATTACTATATATAATATTAGTTATATTATATATATATATATATATCACAATGTAACCATATGATTTCATTATTAGTTATTTATGAATAATATGTATATATATTAATATGATAATGATATGTATATGGTTAATTATATTGCATATGATAACATTATATGTATATGATATGTATATATGAATATTATACATTGATATCACATCTTGCATATGGTAATATATTATATAAATATTATGCATAATATATAATAACATATGTATATTCCTATACATATTCATATTATATATACATATATTATGTTGATAACATATGATTATGCATATTAATATATGATTATTCATAATTGTATAGTTAGTTATGATATTATTAACTTGGTAATTTTTGATCATATTACAATATACATCATATAATATGAATAGAGTAATGTTATGTATTATATACCTGTATTAAACTTAGTCATAGAATCTATATATATATATATATATATATAAATATAAATATGAATGAATATTACTAATTTTCATATGTTATGTATTATCCACCTATGTATTAATTATATAATACATTAATATAATATGTATATTGGTAACATAATTGATATATGTTGTTACGTATATATAATAATAATAATAATATTATTATTATTTATAATATTATTTTTTAATTAAATATAATTTGATGTTAAATATATCCTAATTAGATTTAATAGTATAATAGTTACACATATAATTATAATTATAATTATATAATTTGTAATATAAAATTTTATTATTAAAAAAATTATATTTAATTTTATAATTAAATAAAATGATCAATCCGCGACTAATCCATTTTTCAGCTTACACCAACTCGAATTGCCACCCTAATTTAAATCATTGAAGATGTCACGTGTCTAGACATGTTAAATACTTGAGTTTTGTAAACGAAACATTAGCCCTAACACAAGCAAAATCAAACATTAGACGACAAAAATCCAACATGATAAACGTACACAAATTTCCGAAAATATAGAATAAACACGGTTAAATAGATTACAAGTGTTAAACACATAATACAAGAGTGTTTGAGAGGAGGCAAATCCATGCTAATGGTAACTTGAGGAGGCAAATGCATGCTATGGTAACTGGTACAAATATTGCCACGTGCACAACATGAGCCGCACGTGCACCTGAACTCTCTCTGGTTCTCTAAAAACCATACTCTTGTCATGTTTAAAACAACATTTGTGTCTGGTCCCATATTTTTTCTTTGTGTTTATCTATAAATCATCCAAATTTCATCCACACCTACCTTCTGGATTCACTTTCTCTATCTAGGTAACAACTTTCCTCTTTTTTTTATTTTTTTCTTTTTACTCATAGTTTTGATTCAGTTTTGTATCAAGTTTGTTAAATTTACAAGCTTTTCTTGGTTGTTTAGGTTGTTGTCGAAAGTTTTAGTCTTTTGTAGATCAAATTCAATGTTAATGTTAACATTGATGTATTGTAGGTCATGTAGAGTAGATCTGATAAGATCCTTGTTTGTTGTTGGTTTGATTTTCTTGACAGGTTTTGTGAGTTAGTGTTGTTTGATTGATTGAGTTCATATAAGGATGTCTTCTCCCAGCAAAAGAAGAGAAATGGATGTGATGAAGTTGTGAGTGTACATTTTTGACTATTTGGATTTTATTTCTTAACTAATATGTTATTTGGCATTTGATGGTATTGAATTGATCTTATAAATGGTTTGGTTTTGTTGTTGTGTGGTTTTTCCGGGGTATGTAGAATGATGAGTGATTATTCTGTTGAACTTATAAATGATGGGATTAGTGAACTTAAAGTGGAGTTCCATGGTCCTAAAGACAGTAAGTTTCGTGCCCGATTCATGCTGTTGCACTTTTGATATTTACATATAGACTTTGTCAATGCGGACTTGTGAAGAACATATTTGGTTCGACTTGAACGATTGCAGGTTTATATGAAGGAGGCGTATGGAAAATTCGAGTGGAGTTGCCGGATGCTTATCCGTATAAGTCTCCTTCAATTGGATTTATTAATAAAATATTCCATCCCAATGTTGATGAGCTGTGAGTTTTCCTATGTATGATTAGCAAAATATATTATCTACCATGATCATGGTGTTCGAAACTATGCTGATCTATCTCATTGTTGTGATTTGAAGGTCTGGATCTGTATGCTTGGACGTAATTAACCAAACTTGGAGCCCGATGTTTGGTAATTTGGTCTGGTTTAATATTTGCTATCAGCAACATTGTGTGCATTAACATCAATCTCACATACCTTGTGTTTATAAAACAACAACTCTTTTGCCTTTGGCACCTGTTAAAAATTCTGGCCATTTGTGTAATTATCTGATCACCAACTCTTGATATGATTTTGCTTGGATTTAGACAATTAGGGAATCAGACTCTATTTTTCGGATACATGAAACTACTTATAACCCAAAATCACTCTATTGGCTTCATAATGTTTCAATGAAACTGAAGACAATGATAGATATTTACACTTTAGAGTTTGTTACATTTGCCCGTAGAGTTTTGCAATCAGAAGTTGCCCTCTACTTGTAGACATCTTATGCTAACTTCTTTTGGCCGCAGACTTGTTGAATATATTCGAGGTGTTCCTACCACAGCTCTTACTCTATCCTAACCCTTCAGATCCATTGAATGGTGATGCAGCATCATTGATGATGAAGGATCAAAAGCAATATGAACAACGAGTGAAAGGTAATACATTCTACTTTTTTTACATTCCTGTACCAATTGTGTCTAAGATTAGAAAAAACAGTGAGCGATACTGAACTCATGTATTGACATTATTGCAGAGTATTGTGAAATGTATGCTAAGAAGGACTCACCTGTAGAAGATAGCGATGATGAAGATTTAAGCAACGATGAAGTTAGTGATGGACAAAGCATATCTAGTGAAGATAACATCGCTGGAGATGTAGACCCATGAAGAACTGTATGTTTATTATTAAAACAACCATTTGTTACGGTTACATGTTCAATAACTTGTAAAATGATAAAAGGTTAGTTAGACTAGAAAAAAAATATACAATTCATTTGTTGTACTGAACATAACACTCTTATGTAGGCATAGAGGCTGTAATGACAAATCGAAATGAATAGAATTCACCGTTGTGTTTAAGTTCTCTCTTTTGAGCATAATATGTGGCAGTGAACAAATTCTAGACACCCTTTTACTCATGAGATGTAGATTTGAGTCTTGAGTGATGTTCTAATGTTCCTTGTATTCCAAGAAACACAGAATCTACTGTGAGTCACTTGAATGTTCCTTCTATAATTTATAATTACATTACAGAACAAAATCAATGGTTTGTATCTGCGGACTCTGACCTTATTGATAAGTGTACAATTTCTCATGATAGATTCAGTTATTTAGTTTAAAAATATAAGTACATTATTCGATAAATAATATCACTAATTTTTCGATTGGCTTATTAATTCAATCAATTAGTTAACATCATATGGTTGCTCAACATAATATATTATTTACTAGTATATATATATATATATATATATATTACGAAATATTATGATATAGTAAACTAAAAAAATTAATAGTAAAATATTACTAGAAGTATTAAATATTATTAGGTTCCACTTATTTTATTAGTCTCTAATAAATATAATTTTAATTAAAAGTGTGGATATTATATTATTATATTCGTATATATAGTTACCTATTTTATATTATATATATATATATATCCAACTGAATAAATTATAGATATGTCATTAGTTAATGTATGATAATATATATTACTATATAAACATATGATATAATAACTATGAATAATTGCATATTATGATAATAAAAATAATACTAATAATGAATATATAATAATAGTACTATAATATTTATGTCACATTAATATTATAAATATACATATCATATTGTTATATTAATATATTATATTACATTATATGATATCATATCATATATGCTAACCATGTAAATATAAATATTGATATTATATTACACTAAGTTATATCATATGTTTATATCATATATATATATATTATATATATATATATATATTAAAATGTACATAACATTATAATAAATTGGTTATGTTAGTGATAATATCCTATTTAATATATATCATTATGATATATCTATGATATGGTTAATGTATACATATGATGTTGATATTCATATATATCATAATATATATATATATATATATATATATACCAGTATAAATATATGATATAATAATATAGTTGGTTAATATACATATAATATGATTAATATATCATATTAATAATTATGATAACATTAATATATGGATGTGATATGATATTAGGCATATATGTATATTATATATATATATATGTATATACTAATTGTGATAATATTATAATATGTACTTATAGTTATTAATATATGACATAATATATACTATCCATATATGTATATTATTAATCATATATGCATATGATATTTATAATCCGTGATATGAGGTATACTAATAACATTCATATTATATGCCATACATATTATTAATATGAGAGGTACATTATAATATTATCATATCTATATTATATTATATAATTATAATCATAACATATATGATTATATATCTATTAATATAGATCATAATATTTTTTTTTGGTCGTATATATGATTAATTATATGATTATATGCTATAATATAATATACATGTAATGGCGATATATATGAATTTAATTTGTATATGACTATTATGTTAATATATGTTAATATGATAGAGTTGGATGCATATATTAATACATGTTATTCTGACTTTATAGTTTGGAGATTTTTGTGACTTTTGATTATTATTATTTTATTTTTTTTAAGAGTCTAACAATTTTTTTGATGTGCTATTTCTTCTTACAATAATTGCAAAATACTTATTTGGACTTTGATTTTGATCTTGAGCGATTTTTACCAGATTCTCTAAATTCAGGTCTTCCTCTAACAACTAAACTTTTTGCAAGATTATCTACTCGATTTTTGGACATCTGATTATTAAATAACCCCTTCGAATAAAGTGCCAATTTAATGTTTTCCTACCTTAGAATAATATTACTATAGATCGACGTCTCTCTAAAGTTTTTGAAAGAATGAGGTCGAGAATGGAATAACATGAGGGCTTAATCTTCATCTTCATATTTAATGTCCATGTTAGATAGATCCATTACAATAGAAGAGGATTCATCAATATGGGATTTGATTGGTGTACCTTCTGCCATCGATAGGGTGTATAGACGATGCTTGACGATCAATTTTATAGTGAGATTCTTTGTGATATATAGAGCCTCCAATCTATCCCATAATCCTTTTGCAATATTCTGATCGATAACCTCTCTCAGAACCTCATCGGACAGACACAATTGGATAATGGATAATGCTGTCATCTATCTCCACCATCTTCTTTTCATCCAACGATTTGGGAAATTCTTCTAAAAGCATCTTCTGTAATCCATAATGTGTTAGAATCACTTTCATCTTGACTTTCCACATAGCGAAACTCATGTTTCGATCAAACTTCTCAATATCAAACTTTATTGATGATGTTGGCGCTATGACTAATCCCAACTTATGCTCTATTACCAGTTTGTAAGGAAAAGACGAGATAGAATAACACCGACTAGAGTAGAAACAGAACAACAAAGTAACAGAAAGTAGAAAGAGATACGAGAGATTTAATGTGATTCGGTAATGTGCCTATTCTACAAAATGGAGAGAATAATGATAAAAAAGATTACAAGATATCGCACAAAAATAGCCACAAACGACTACACTCAAATATCACAGCCAAAAGCACCCAAACTAAAACATGTAACTCACGAATGTTTCCAACACTCACAATGTGTAATTCTCTCTAGGATTGGATGCTTTATTCTCTATGAGACACTTCTATTTATTGTGATCACAATTCCTGCTTTCCTAATAATTTCTTTCTAATAAGGAAAACAAATAATAACAATTAAGAAAAAAAAATAAATCCTCTCAAATTAAGAAAACCACTAAATAGGAAATAGAACCAAAACCAAATAGAAATTCCTTTCAAAAAGATTCCTAGTGAATTAAGTAGTTTAGGATTCCTAAATGATTAGTTTTTTTAGATTAAATGGATAGGTTGGTCTGTTTGTTTGTCAAGGTTTATTTAAATTGTGTTTCCTGGTGTCACGCACCAGGAAACTGATGAAAAATGATGAATGATTCCTGGGGTTGTACACTAAAAAGCATACTTTTCAGTCTGCTTCTCAATTCAAACACAGGGAAGCCTTTGAAATTGGAGCATGCTTCTCGATGTGGAGAAAAACAAACAACTGAAACACCTGTCTTGCTCACACTTTATATATGCTAAGAAAAGTTCTTATCCAATCCAATTTAATGTCAAAGGTTTTGGCAGTTGGTCATTATACCATCTTATTTTTCTTTATCTATTCATCACATCTATGATCATCATCTAATTTGAAATATTAAATGCCTTAATAAACCAGAAAATATTTGATCATACCACTTTAATCTTCACAGAATATTAGTGAAGAAAATTTACTTTATAAACAATTATAAAATGTAAATGAGCAAATTTGTACTATAGTCCGCAATCTATGCTACTCGTTTAGAACTCTAATCGAGTTTGATCGAGTTTGAGTTCGAGTTCAAATAAACTTTTGGCAAGTCAAGCCTGAACTTAAACAATCCCAACTAATCAAATGAGCCCAATCACTTAAACTAGCTCATCCTCGAATCTGAAAATTGAACTTCATAAACTTATAAGAAATTTTTTTAAGATCACAAAAGATTTAAATCTATAATTATATGTCTATTTTAAAGATTCACAAAAATAGATTTTTAAAAATTTGAATTTCAAACCATGAGCATAGCGATTTCAAAATATTAAAAAAAATTAAATCTATAGAATGAAAACTAAATTTTAAAAAAATTATTTTTAAAAATAAACCTAGAAGTTTAAAAGATCTATTTGGAAGAATTATATAATATATAATATATTTATATATTTTTTTATATAATTATATTAAAATAATATATTAAATTAATATTTTATTTAAAATATTTTAATGACCGAAAAGGTTGTCGAGTCGGATCCGATTTTCGAACGTACCTTGTTAACAAAATTTTGACGAAATTTGAGTCAAGCCTATATAAGTTGGAAATCGACCCAAATACCCCCTAAATGCAAACTATGAATAGTCCAAGAAGTACAAGTTACGAACTAAAAATGCAACAGAAAAACGTACTACATGCATGAGATAGTGGAAGCATATATACTCTTCTAAACATAAGAAAAAGTTATCACTTTTCTCATGTCATTTTAGGGAATCAATTCAGTTCCCAATTCTTAAGGTATTTAATATTCTTTCCTTGTCTGTCAACTTATCTTCTTCCATATTCTTTCCCATTTTTAATCGACCATATTTAGAAGAGAATTGTAAAATTGTACTACATTGTTTGTACTTCCAGTAAATGACAAATGAATTCATCAGAAGTTTGCACATAGTTTCAAGAAATACAACAAGTCCTTATCAGAATAATGTAAAGCACGTAAGCTACATCAATGTGGTCATGTTTCAGTGGGTGATCGAGTAGTTAAGGGTCCACAATGGACTTCTTTGCAAAGTTGAAGTGGAAAAAAATTAACATTTTGTCTCATCCTCAACACAGACACAGGTGTTTATTTATTATTGGTTCATTGACCTAAACAGCACAATTGATAATTCACCTGTGTATTCTATTGAAATTGGTAACATTGAAATATAGATAAGATGAGAAGATGATATGGCACCGAGTTGGCGATAGTAACAAAAGAGGGTGAAAAAAGAGAGAAAATAAAAGTTAAGGTTGGTGATTGATGCAACCATTTAAACCAGACGTTTTCAACCAAAACTTAGATGATATGTCAACATAACATCACTTTTTTCCACAATCTCCACCAAAGAAAGCTCAGGGTCATTCATACATTTAATTTCTATTGAGATGGCAACTAATGTTACAAAAATTCAGTGACATTGAGATATTCAGACACCAATCCTGAAAATTAAGAATAGAACTATGCATCTTAAACTAAGACGTACCGTGGTTGTCATTGTGGTTGTCATTGTTTGGTTTTTCGATCGTTCCTCGTTCTCTTTCTAAATTCTCTCTTCTCAGTAGAGTACTGCTTTTTTATCAACAAATTGCACATTGCTGTTTTGACAGCCTCCGCAGCTGCAGCAAAGACCTTTTCCTCTACTGTTAAACTTCCTTGTAGTTTTTCTAGAAGTTTTGTTCCTCCTGGTATGTTGTTATCCTCCAACACATGTGGTTCGTGTTCAAGGGCATCAGGATTATCTATAGTAAAATTAGAAATTACCTTCACTCGAGACACGGAAGGAAATTCTACACCAGGCAAGTTGGAGACGCCTGTTACCATCCACAGTAATGGTATGGAAGAGCTACTTGCCAGGCTTGTAGGAATGAAGTTCTCACCCTTAATGGAAATCACCTGCACAAATCAGATGAATTGAAGCATCAGTTGGCAAATGTTTAGGGATCGATGTTCTGGTTAAAGGTTAAAACTACTTCAAAATATTTCAGCACTAAAAACTAAGCTTGTGATTTTTTGTTCAAGTCTAATAATTCATGTTAATGAGATAGATTAACACGTTTCACTTTTGGGTGTATAAGTGATAACAAAGACACATAAAAATGGAAGGCTAAAAGCAGCAACCAGATTGTCCAGGATAAAGAACAAACTTCCCACAAGAAAACATATATTTCTTAGTGTGATTCATTCAGTAGTACCTCATTAAAGAGGATGTTCAATTGTTCCAGGTCCTTACCTTGGTGATGGAGAGAGATTTTGCAGAAAGATTGCAGCTTAACACCAGGACTCCTTGCAGGCTAAACAGGAATACATATATTAAAATGAGTAAAACATCGCAATAGTAAGGAACTCTATAAGGAAGAAAATGAGAAAATAACTATTGCAACATACCTTTGAATAGCTGCAGCCACAAGTGTGCTTTTGGGGATCACACACAAGTCAGTAACAGTAAAATGGGCTTCATCACCTCCCTTAGACTCTAAACGTCCTGCCTTCAAAACAGCAAGCAAAACCTAGTAAAATTGCAGTCATTGGAGAATAACGATTTTATTTTATTATCACTGATTTCACCTTGCTTGCTTAGTGATTTTGCAGATCAGATTTCTCAGATAAAAATTAAAAAATTGTCAAAAGAAATTGGACAAAAAAACACCCCTCATAGAAAGTGAAACAAAACAAAACAGAATGACACTTGAAGGCAGACTCTAATATGGAGTTGATTGACAGACTGAGGTTCTGATGATCAAATCAAAACTATAGTTTAACATTTTCACTAAACCTATCCATGAACCATATATCTAGAATAAGAAAGTCTGCTCAATGCATCATCAGCTACTTCAGAGAAACTAGACAGCATGTGAAATACCTCTGTATCTACTTCACAAGTATCAAGCAGAGATCCTGAGGTAATATCCCACAAGCGAACCTACAGACAAATCAGCACAAAAATCAATTCATATTTGCAATACAGTGCCAAAATCACATTAACCAACTCGCAATCTGTTAACTAATAGATTCTGACGGGTGAAACTTCAAACAAAAATGTATACTCACAGTTGAATCGCCACTACCAGACACTAGAAATCCCTGTGGATAAACCTGAGTGCAAACAAATGCGAGGCAGGAGACAAACCTGTCAATAGGATATCAAGTTCATAAGTTCCAAAAATCATCCAGTTGGATGTACAAAGTTATGCACCTTAGATTAATGTGATAATATGAGGAAGTTAAAGAGTATGCAGTAAATACATATCACACATTTCAAACTCCTTGATCTTCTCAAATTCCACATCATTATGTATTTTGCTTTGAAAGAAAATTATAGAGATTTTCTTCCCCTAGACTCATGTTTAGAGGTGTAAAAATACTAATTAACATCAATCAAAGCTGCAAATGTAGGAAACCTTACAAACAACTCACGCCAAGTTCCAAAATAAAATAAAATAAAGCTCACTTACTCTGTATGGCCGAGGCAAAAGCTCTGTATCTCATGTGCTCCATCTAAAGGTTTCTTTGGAAATTTTGTAACCTACAGAGAAACGATATCACATAAAGATGTAGAGAATAAAGACAAAGGTATTTAATTCGATGGGATGAAATAGTTTACACGAATCTTGAAGTCTCGGTCTGCACTAACAACATACTTTCCATCTGGTGAAAATTCCTGCATACAGTACAAGTAAAATATTAATCCAGCTTTCACGAAACCTCTGCAGGCAGCAGTTATAGATGTCGCTACCCTAATCTAAAAAATTGCCTCCAGCTTTAAATTCCGCTATCATATTCATTTAAATAGACATTAAAACCTTTAACGACAGATAAAATTCATCCTGGAAATCACCACTGCTACCCATAAATATAAGCAATAAGAGAAATGGATTCCTACGGTCACTACTCTGACTCACCAGGCTAGTAATTATACTACAATAGTGAGCAAGCAAAGGCACTGCTTTCTTACTGCTAGATTCGTGACTCCCATCAATTCCATGCAGGTCCACAACCCACACCACTCCAAATTTGTCAGCAAAACAGACATGCAAGTCATCATTACTAATGGCAACTGCACTCACTCTCTTCTCTGAGCTCCTGTTAAACATTCAAATAAGAGTTTCAGCAGACTAATAAATTAAACAGATCGGGACAAGTTTAAGCCATCAGAACACCCAAATGCAAGGGCGCCAGCTATTTTGGCGACATGCTTGAGAACCCTGTTTCGGTGTAATGAGTTTTTCCATTCTAATTGCAATTAGTAATAACACTTACGAAGACATGATTCGACTACAACCATCAACACAAATTCAATTAACTAGGAATGCAAAGAAATCTCTAAACAGTCTTTCAGTAAACACAATAGTAGTTTAATTAATGGTACCAGTATTAAGCTGAAAAAAAAAAAAAAAAAAAAAAAAAAAAAAAAAAAAAAAACTTACACAGTACTGATACAATGCCAAGACTCAGTAGACCATATCTTGACAACCTTGTCATCACCAGCAGACAAAAAGAGCTTTCCAGTTCCACCATAGCGAATAGCTCTAATAGAATCCTTATGAGAAGGCGAAGTGGAATCATCCAACAAAGAAACCGCAAAATTCCCACTGTAAAATCCATCATGCAAAACATAAATTATGGTAACTGATTTACTGGTCAAAATGAGAAGACGTAGGAATAGCTTACAGGAGATCATAGACGCGGAGGTCCGACCCGACAGCCACAGCAACTGAATTCTGGGCGGGATGCACCGAAATGAGGGCGGGAGCTACCTCTACGTCTTTGTTCTTTTCTCCCTCCTCAATTTGATTTTCTTCCATTTCTCGTTCCGATCCGTTTCTATGTTTTGAATTTGATTAAATTAGGGTTTTTGTGGTTTATCATCTCCATCCATCCGGTAAGGGCTTGCACAAGCCTGTATCTGAAAAGCCCATTCAGAAAGCCCATTTGATTAAATTTACTTTTTGACTGAGAACGACTGTCGATACTTTTATACGATATGACACAACTCTTCTGCTGTCGGTTTCAAATTTTCAGATTAGATTTGAGAAGACAAACTGTTCCCAAGTCTTACAGTGTTACACATGCATGCGAAAACTCAGTAAAAACAAGATTCAAGCTAGTTAGACAACAAATATGTCGTTCTAAATTCAATAGCCAATAAAGAAAATGAAAAATAGCACTTTTTAATCCATGCTACTACATACTCATGTACCACTTATTGTAGCCAGTCCATCTGATCTGATCAAAAGCCTAGTTATATGGTGGCTCAACAAGTGTGTTCTACAACTTGCACAACAGAGCAACAAGTTAGAAACTTAGCACACCAACGACTAAATTCTTAGCTGGGTACACCCAAGGATGGTTCCACGGCACCGAGTCATAGGAGATGCCTGACGCCAGGTTGGTCTCTCGGCCACAACATTTATCACATCAACATCAGACATTGGTTTGATTTCCCCATTCCACCTATCAGGTCCAATCACTCCTCCGATCACATAAATGTCATCACCTAATCCAATCATAGCGTAACTGATTCTCCTGCGAAAATCAGAAGCTGAGACTGCCACCTTCCTCACTTCCCTGTCCTGCTTGATGATAAGTGCATGGCTCATCACATAGATAGCTCCGTGAACAACTGCCATTGGACCCTGGAGCCAACCATAATCTTCTACTGTCCAACCATTACCCTTCTGGTCTAATACTTGTACAGTAGACAAGCCCTTATGCAAGACATGCACCTTTTCTCCAATTACTATCCCTGTGCAAGCTGAATTATGAGTGCGATGAAGATCTGGAATCGCAGCCCAAACATCCTTTTCAGGATCATACATTTCTGCTTGAGATATTGACTTTCGACAGCTGGTAAAACCGCCTGCAACAACTATCTTTCCATTCAATGCACAGCATGCAAACATAGCACGGGGGACAAGCATGGATGCACATGGGGACCATTGCCGTAGTACAGGATCATAAGACCAGACCTCATTGGTAGCAAAGCTCCCATCTTGGTCACCTGTTAATGGATCCACAGCGTCACTCCCACCACCAAGAACAAACAATTTTCCAGCTGTTGAGACAACCCCAAAGTGAGCAAGGTGCCTAATTTTTGAGGGAAGAACAGGGAGAGTAATCCAGAGATCCCTAAGAGGATCATAAAGCTGCCATAAATTTTCAGGGTCAAATGCGCACACACAGAGTAGCTCCTCAGCTGAACCAACCTCTTGTCGAGCTTTGAACAACTCACGACTACGAACAGCAGCTCTCCAGGACCGAGAAACAAGCTCCAATGTAGGATGGAGATAGAAAGGAACCCGTGCAAGGCATCTGATGGCAACAGCATCTGGAAGGCCTTCAATCAATACAGACATTCTGATTACTGCTGAAAAAGCTTCAAATGCTACCTCTCCAAGAGTTTTCTAGGCCAGAATGATAATACAACCTAATACATCCAAAGTAAAAGAAATATAAATATATGAATCAATTATTAGAGGAATTATCTAACACTCTATTGGCACAGGTGCACCTGTATCTTAGATGATAATAGAACTTTAATATAAACTTTGAGTAGAACAGACAAAACAAAAATCACCATTTGACAAACAATTCCAGTTCCTCCAGGTAGAAAAAGATGTTTAAATTAGAAATCAAGAACAAGGACTCAGGATAGTTCCTTCCAATATGTTCAACCTAATGACTTGTTAGACTTCCTTTCATTATCCATTTAACATGACCACATGAAAAGAGAAATCTGAATTTTAAAACGTATACACATATAATTTAAAATTATAAGCCAGAAAACTGTTAGCTCATTTCAACACGTCAAATTTACAACCAATTAAATTTTAACACATAGGGGAAAAAAGAATTAGAAAACCATATTGTAATAAACAATAACATCAACAGTTCTTCAAATTCAACATGTTTTGATCAATAGAAAACTTTCTAGAAGAGATGCTGTAACTATCATTTTCCTCAACAGAAATAATTTAAAAATCATGGGGAACAATCACATCACATATCCAAGAATTAATTGGGAAGAAACAAAATTTTATGAAGTAAAAATTAGTTCTAAATTTTCAAGAATAATATGATCCGCCAGCTAGAAGATAGTAGAAAACACCAAGATAACTATTCGCTTATCCAATGTGACTACACAAATAAGGTTGGGCAAGAGCTAGCATTGAATCTAATTTCTCCAGACTCCTAACTTGTTTACATTATATAATCTTCATAATAGTGGGTTGATGATGCCAATAGATTACAGATTATTTATGAAGACAACAACAATTCAGATGCCAAAAAATGTCCTCAAATTTCTACACTTTGTATTTCCACATAGTATTGATCGTGAGGACAACCGCAATACTGAAAACATAGCTCACAATAGAACAGGAAATAACTACAAAACCTTCACAAATCCTTGACAAACATAAACCTTCACAACAGGAAGTTATATCTAATTCTATAAATCATGAAATAAAGCCTTTATTACAAAGAATCCAAAATTCCCAAGATTTCAGTTAATCAAACACAGACATTTGCATTGTATACAAATGAACGTATTACACCTCGTCACCTCGTCATTCCACAGGAACAAAGTAAACACAACAATCATCACAAGCAAAGGAAAAAGTGACCGGATTATATATGAATAACTAACATTGCATTCTCAACCATGAATTATATCCTATACAGCTTAAATTTGCTATTACTGCAAGACAATTACTGGTATGCTCAAATGCTGCAAGGTCTAAAGATTTACTCACCATGCTTCATATCAGAACAAAACAAAATAAAATAAAACTTGAAGGAAAGGAAGTTCATAGTCTATGCATATGCAGCATGTTAAGCAACAATAGAACTAGCAAAACATTGGCAGGAAATAAACCATAATCACATAAATATGAATTAAGGAATTAGTTGTCACATAGACATGAAAAAAAGGTAGTAGATCAAGACTATAATTCAATGTCGCCCAAGTTCAAATTAAGTTGCTTAAACACAAATATGTGTCAATTTTTAATCTCTAAATTCACAAAAGAAGGAAAAATCAATACTAAACACCAAGAAATTGTTGAATTCGGTTTTACCACAACATTTTACCAGCTACCCAGAAATATACAGCAAACACAGTTTCCAAAACACCAAACCTAATAAAACAACTGCCTACTTATCTATCTATGTATCACAATTTTTCATTAAAATACAAACCACGACTATCTCCAGAAATTAATAATGTAATTACCAAAAATAACATAAACAATAAGACATACTACACATTTATGAATTATGATAACCCAAATTCATTCTAACCCAAAAATCCCACCAAAAACAGTCGCAGCCACTGACACACGTGATCTATGCCTAACCCGCGTTTAGATACAGAGACATATCAAAATCGATTACACAATTACATCATTCGCTTCTTTCTAAATTCAAAGGACCGACCGTAGCAGATTATCAGAAAAAAATAAAATTTAATAAAAAAAATAAAATAAAATAAAATAAACCCAAATAGCTAAAAATATTTAAAATTTGAAACGCATAGAGCTATATTCTATTATACAAAAGAGACCCTCTCCAGGAGAATTCACCGACCGAAGAATCGGAAAAGATAAAATTATAAATTTGAAGAACAATTAGGCCAAAAAAGAAGAATTAAGAAAAAACAAGAAAGCGGAAGATTTCTACCTGAAATAGCAGTAGCAGCGGTGAAGACGAGAGTTGGGGTGGTATGATTCTTCAGATTTAAAATGGGCTACGGAAATACAAGAGGAATTGAAATCATGAGGAGAAACTGTTAGCACAAGTAAAAAGGAAATCGATGAGTTACAGAGAGAGAACAGATAGAGGAAAATAAATAATGTTTATTTTATTTTATTTTATTTAATTATTATATTATATTATTTGGGTTTTGTGAATGTCAAGTGTCAAATGTTACTAGTGTGTGAACTACTTGTTGCTTTCTTGGCGTTTTAACCTAAAAATTTAAATAAAATAAAATAAAGAAAAATAAAGAAACAGAATATGGATATTCTTTGAGGTGGTGTGTTGTGTTCGACCTCCTGCGATGGCATTTTCGTTATTGTCTTCTTTCTTTCACATCCTTGTCTCGCACGAACTATACACATGCTATTTTGAATATTTTATTATTATTATTATTATTTAAAATTGTTATATTATACTTAGTATTATAAGCAGGTTCTTCTTATTAGAGTTGAGTGTTTTTAATAATTAAAATTAAATCTCCAATTTTAAAAATAACTAGTTTTATTAATAGGAATATAAAGTTTATTTATAAAATAATATTTTTAATTAGAAATTAGTGGTTTCAGGAATTTTAGATCAAAATTAAATTTTTAATTTGGTTAATTTTTTAATTTAGTTAATAGTAATTTAATCCACGGATAAAATGACTATAAACGTTTGAGAGGTTTGTTAAAAGGGTTAATTCCAAAAATCATTTAATTTTTGAAATATTTTATTTTACATTTAGATTTTGTAAACTTCTACCCAATCACCCTTAAAACCACACAAAATCAAAACTATTAGTGTTGTAGATGAGAGGGGTGATTTTGTTAATTATTTAGTTTCAATAATTTTTAATAATTTGAGTAAATTTAAAATATTTTATCAAATAATTTAAATAACATATATTTTTCAAATTTTACCTTAACTAAATAAAAAGTTCTATAGTTTCTTTTGGAAAATTTTAATTTCTAATTCATTAGTTTTAGTATTTTATAATTTTAATTTTTATATTTTATTTTTACTAAGCTAAATATATTATGTTCTAATTTTATTTTTTTTAATTTATTATTTTGTAAAAAGAATTTACTTTATAGTTTTAATTTTTAATATTACTAAACTACAACTAGTATCAATAGTTTTTGAAATTTTTAATTTTTATTAATTATTTGAATAATATTTAGTTTTAACATTTATTTTTTAACGAAAATTATGTAATTGTTGTTAATGAAAAAATTTAGTTTTATTTTTATATTTATTTTTAAAAAATGAAATAACTATTAAATATATTAATATTTTTTAATTTAAAAAAATTATTTATTGATATTTATTTGAAAAACCTATAAAATTATATACAATAATAATATACATAAACTTTTAATAACTTTTCCAACATATATTTTTTTAGTAAATTAAAACAATAAATATTAAAAATTATTTAACTAAACATTTAAAAATGATTCAACCTACCCAATAAATTTTTTTAATGCAGTAAAATTTTAAAGTAGAAATTAAAATTTAAAATTATTAAAAATTATTAATCTAAATATTTAAAAAATACTAAACTATATAATAATAATAATCAGATGTTAATAAATTGGATAGTTCTTGAATTAACTCATTATCTAATTTGTGATTTCGGTATATGATAAACTAGAACCGGGATCTTGGATTTTAATTGTATTAACTAATTCTTATCCAATTTGACTGTGATCATAAAGTGGATATGATTATGCCTAATTTGTTCCTCACTTACTGAACACGAAATACATTCCCGTAATAATTATAAATAAAAGTACAATAATCTGAAATAATAATTCAATTTATTGTAAATATGAACCCAAGAATCCAAATCCAATCATCTCTCCATAAATAAAACACACTATCTATATAACAAAAACATCTCTTCAAAATAATCAGACTCTCAGAAACTAAACAGAGCTCAATTGAAGGAAAAAGTAGAAACAGAAGACGTGACAAAGACAAACATCACAATAACCAGAGAAAATGTCGTCTTGGTAGCATATCCAGCTGATGTGTCAACATCTGGGACATTCTTAGACCCACCTGAAGGAGAATCAGTGTTGGTTCCAGATGAAGGAGATCCAGAACATTGAGAGACAGGAGGTGTCTGCACATTGCAAGCAGAAGGAAGAGCCATGGCTTGAGTCTGATTAACATCAATGCCAAGAGATGACCCACCACCACCTGCTATCACTTGGCAAAGACACTCGGGCTGTGTCCTCACCACACTCGAAAGCTGCGAACAGCAAGACGAAGATGGCCTCGATGAGTTTCCTGTAATGTAATTTAAACATGGAGACATGCTGATCAACACATTGGTGCAGCTGTTCGACTGTCCCATTGCTCCACCCCATAAAATGCCTGCAAATGCAATGCTCACTATCATCGCCATTTCCAGCCTTGCCATTGCTTGATTTCGATTGATGGTTTGTTATGGGATTGTATTCGAGGTCCGTTGATTTGTGCATATAAAGGCTGGTTTTAGCTCGATTGGGTCACCTACTTTTACTTTAAGAGGTGTTTAGGTGAACGACCAAAGGTTTTATCAAATTTTCTAATGTAATGGATGTCCCCACCGTATAATTGAAGTTGTTATTTCGACTGATGATGATGTTGTCTACCTAATTTTACACTTTTGATATTCTATTGTATTTGTCGATGTCATGTAGATATATGTCTAGTCTGGGTGCTTTTTAGTTTAATTATTTCCTTGAATATTAAGCAACGAAAAGTTGCATTATCAATGTTTGACCGGGAGAATTTTAGAAGGTTTGACCGAGCTGTGTAGTTGTGGTTGAAATTGGAAAAGTTTAAGAGTTGTAAAGCTTCATTCCCCTGTGTCTATTTTCTCCGTATTATTTTTATTGAATATGATTTTACTTTTATTTTTGTATATTTGCCCCTTACTTTTGAACATTTTTTTTCCATGACAATATCATTTGAAAATAATAATAGTTGTAGTGAGACATGAATATTATTGTGAAGTATAATATTGCTATTTTTAATGTTATATTAGAATTAGGTCACACCTCTAAAATAAAGAATTAGGTCACATTTCTAGAAAAGACTATTATGCTTTCGATCTACTACGTCATTTATAGGTCCAACCAATCATAACCCTCCATTTTAATTGTTTTTCCCTTTCAAAGTCTACATAAATATTTAATACAATTAAAATGGAGAGATGTGATTTGTTGAGCCTACCAATGACGTGGTAGGCCGGGATTATGGTAGTTTTTTCCCACATTTCTAAAACAAAAATTTAGTTTAATATTAATTTGTTGACTAAATCCATCTATCTATGTGACATTTTCTATTTTATACCTGCTAATTATTGTTTTGTTTCATAAATGTATGACATGTACTATCTTCGTTTATCATGTCAGTTATGTGTTAAAATGCATTTTGGTTGCTAGTTCATAATCTGATCTTAAGTAAAAAAAAAAAAAAAAAAAATTATTGATGAGAAAACATTTTTGTTGTGGAACATTTTTGTTGTGGATTTTACTTCAAACTTTCAAAAGTTTACTTAAAAGCAGTACATACAAGTTCAAATATATTATTGAATCAAGTTTATAATAGTAAAGAATTTTCTAACAACAATCAGTAATTAATTGGTAAAAAACAATAATGAATTACTAATAGTTAATTGTCTGCCTCTAGCTTCCGGTAGCAAGTTTAAAGGTTTGTTTTTCTCTAATAATATAACTTAATTTACCTTTTGGTGATATATTAAGAAAACCAACTGGTCATAACCTTCACTCCTCTTAGTTTTCATGCTAATGTAAACGAATTTTATTTATATAAGAATGAATAAGACCTGTATTCAATTCACTTTCTGTTGGGATGTCTTGAATTATAAGGAACCATTAACTACCTGATTCACTAGGAATTATTTTTGGGGGAGGAATTCTTATTTTGGTTTTTGATCTATTCCCTATTTATTAGTTTTCTTTATTTGAGAGCATTTATTTTTTTCTAATTGTTATTATTTATTTTTTCCTTATGGGAAATAAACTATTAGGAAAGTAGGATTTGTAATCACTATAAATAGAGGTGTCTCATAAAAAAAAATCATTCAGTCCAAGAAAGAATTACACATTGTGAGTATGGAAAACACGTTCGTGAATTAGGAATTTTTTTTTCTTTAGGTGTTTGGGGTTGTGAGATTTGAGTGTAGCCAATTATGACTATTTTGTGTCATATCTTGTAATCCTTTTTATCATTGTAGTGGATTATTATTCTCTTCCACCGTGGATTAACATATCGTCAAACCACGTTAAATCTCTTATGTCTTTTTCCACTTTTCATTACTTTTTTGTTATATTGTTACTATAGTTGAAGTTATTATATTTCGTCTATTCCTAACAATTTTTTATTCATTATTATTTTTTCAATATACATTGGAACATGTCTATGTTAGTGGATGTGGTTATCTATTAGAGATAATGCGTTATTTTGTGACTTTAATTCATTAGAATATGTGTTTGTCAAGTATAATGTATTATATTTTTTATAGTTTAATATGACTAGTTGTGAAGCAAGTCAATTTAACACTTCTAATCACAACGAGGATGTTGATGTCGAGATGCTTCAACCTAATATCTCTAGTGTAGCTAAATGGAAATGAGATGATTCAAAAGTTTGAGGTATATGACTAAAGTTAATGGTGCCTGAATGGTTAATTTATGTGAAAATCATTGAATGCTATTGTTTGAGCTGTGACATAGGGTTGACAAAAGGGTAAGAGTCTCATGAACTCTACTTATACCCAATACCCTACCCTCTCATCAAAATCTGTTTTATAAATAGTAGGTTAAGGGTCTACCCAAGTGTCCAATTGAGACCCTTGTTAGACACACTTTCTAACTTATTATTTAATTTAATTTGTATTTTATATTTTAACCACCTTTATTAATATATATATACATATATATATATATCCATATTTAATTTTTATTATAAAATAAAATTTTAAAAGTTAAAATTAGAAGTTTATTATAATTTTAATTTCATTTTATAATTAGAATATTAAATAAATAATAAAATTACTTTGACGGGTTTTGGAACTGCTGAAATTCATGCGACTATGCTAGCCATTGTCAGCCTCCGCCGGAGCTCCAGTATTTTAGCGACCTTTACTGGAGTTTTGGTGGCCACTGACAAAATTCCGACAATCTTCGCCGAAGCTCCGGCGGTCTCAGTCGTATGCGACTATATTTTTTATTTATATAATATTTAAATAAAATAAAAATATAATGCTAATTAAAAAATAAAGGGAGATTCCCAAAAAATCACTCCGAGTTTGGTCTATTAGTAAAAAAACCTCATTTATTTCGTTTTTAGCCAAAAACTCTCTTTTTATGTTTTTCCATCCAAGTTACTGTGAACACCCGATCGGATTTGTCAAGAACGAGCTGACGACTACAGGGGAAGCGGCTGACTGCAGTCCCTGAGCCCAGCTTGTAGCAAGCCAAAAGTTTGACTTTGCTAAGAGAAGAGAGAGAAGGGAAAGACAGACGGCAGAAAGCAATCCCTTCCAACCAGCCAACCCGCGGAGTTGAACACTGACTTCGGCCAGGTTCTTCTATCAGCCCTTGCTTAACTCCTTGTTCCGTAAACCGGTTGCTGGTTGATCTGATCGGACCCCGGACAGGCGAGAGCCCAGCCCGGGAGGAATGCATGGTTCCCTGGCGCTTCATGGGACGGGCGTTCGCAGTCCCCCTCCCTCTAATCTAACCTTACCTCGCTCGCCCATGCCTGCCGGCACAATAAGAGAATGAGGGAGCTAATCTGCTTGCTTGTGCAGGCGAGGACCGCTCGGCTAAGGCGCGGCCAGAGGAGCTTCGAGTGACTTGATTCTTTGCTCTTCGAGTGACTATTAGGGCTCCCTCCTTCCGCTCCTGGCTTCGTCGTTTAGTGGTAACGAGTGGAGTGCATAAGCCCCTTTAGAGATAGGAAAAACTAGTATCAACCTATCTTTCTAATAATAAGAAAGGGGCAAGCCAAAACCAACTCCTAACAAGTTGCTGAGTTCGGCTTTTCAGCCGTTGCGTTAAAATTAGAAGTTTATTATAATTTTAATTTCATTTTATAATTAGAATATTAAATAAATAATAAAATTACTTTGACGGGTTTTGGAACTGCTGAAATTCATGCGACTATGCTAGCCATTGTCAGCCTCCGCCGGAGCTCCAGTATTTTAGCGACCTTTACTGGAGTTTTGGTGGCCACTGCCAAAATTCCGACAATCTTCGCCGAAGCTCCGGCGGTCTCAGTCGTATGCGACTATATTTTTTATTTATATAATATTTAAATAAAATAAAAATATAATGCTAATTAAAAAAATAAAGGGAGATTCCCAAAAAATCACTCCGAGTTTGGTCTATTAGTAAAAAAACCTCATTTATTTCGTTTTTAGCCAAAAACTCTCTTTTTATGTTTTTCCATCCAAGTTACTGTTCATCCGTTAGTGATGAACAATAACCGGATGTATTTTTATACTTTTTTATTTTTATTTTAAATTTTTTTTAAAAAATATTTTTTTCTTTTTTCCCCTCCTCTTCATCTTCACTACTACTCATTATTATTATTATTATTATTTTTAAATCCTAATTTTTTTTCTTACTTCTTCTTTCTTTATTCTTTTTTTATTCCTCCCCCCATTCTACTTTTCTTATCATAAATGTTCACAATTTTCCTCCCTCTTTCTCTTCTTCTTCTTCTTCTCTCTCCCCTTCTCCCATATCTCTCTCTCGCTTTCTCTTCCACTAAACAACAACAAATCCACAAAAATTTGAAATCGAGAGAAGAAGGATAGAAAAAAAAAAGGAGAGAGTGAAATTTTTTTTGAAAAAATCAAAATTAAAATAGAAAATTACGAAAATATTTTTCGGTTACTGTTCATCACTAACAAATCATTTTACTGTTCATCCGTTAGCAATGAACAGTAACTTGGATGAACATAATGTATGAGTTACCTTTACAATTTGTGGAATATACTGGGTTTTGAGAGATGATGAATTATTGTCAACCCAAATTTTGCTCAATGTGTAGAAATACATTGAAGAATGAGATATTTAAAATATTTAACAATAAAAAGGAAAAAACAATGAATTTGTTTGAGGAATCGGATAGTAGGGTAGCAATTACTATTAACATGTGGACTTCATGTATCAAAATGGGTAATATGGTTGTGATTATGCATTTTGTAGATAAAAAATGGGTATTGCATAGTCAAATTATAAATCTTATTAGTATTTTCAGTTTGTATAATGTTGAATCTCTAGGTACTAAATTTGTGGAGTGTTTGCTCGATTGGAAGGTAGATGCAAATTATCTTAATTGTAATTAATAATTACTATACTAATGATTCGATATTTTAAAAAAAAAACAAGCATAAATATTCTAAATCACTATTATTGGGTAGTAGGCTATTTGCACATGTATTGTTGTACCCATATTCTGAATTTAGTGATCTCATATATGATGAAAATGAGTGGAGATGACACCGTGAAAGTTAAGGATAATGTTAGTTTTTGGACTTCATCAAATAAGAGAGTTGAAGCATTTGAGTTTGCGACAAACAAATTAAAGATTAAGTATATACTAGGAAATTGTCCTACTAGATAGAACTCTATCTATTAGATGGAACTCTACTTACTTTATGATATCTGCAATATCGATATACTATGTAGTACTGATTCGGATACGAATACCAATTCGGGTACGATATGTTTATACGTCTTTAATATAAAAATTTAGGATAACACGTGTGTATAATATAATATAATATATATATGTTTATGTTTATAAAGATATTAAGTTTCTGAAAAAGAAATTGAATTTTACTTAATAACTTATGAAAAAAATAAAACATAAAAAAAGTTTTTAGTTTTGTTATTTCTTTTGTTACTATTTGAAATTTAAATGGATAGTAGTTATTTTTAAATTTAATAATAGTTAGTTATAATTAGATGCATTGAAACTATAAGTCTTTATTATTATTCCATAGGTTCCATAAATACATTTGATTTTTATATATAAAAAAACATTATTATTATTATTATTTGATGGACTTTATAACAAACCTTTCCTATTCTTGTCAGAAAAGCTTTTTTAATCCAATATTTTAATTTTTCACGTATTTTAAATGTATCGGAATGTATTCGAGACATATCAGATTAACAAAAATTAAAAAACACAAAAAAAAATGATATATATCAGAGCGTATCGGAATGTATCATATATTTGGTACGTATTGGATACTGATATTTTATCTATTTTAAACTATTGGTGCTAAATAATTGATATATTATGATATCTATGTGTATGCACAACAACTAAGCCACAATATAAGAGTTTGCCAAGCGATTTGGTGTGAGAGTTAGCAGTAATCATTTTGAAGCATTTAGAGCCATATTATAAAGCAACAAAGTCTTTTTCAAGTAATTTTTTTTATATATAATTAATATATTAATATTTCAAATTATATTAGAGGTGAGATAATTGATACCTATAAAATATTTTTTTTAACTATCCTACCTTTAATATGATATTTTTTATTATTTGCAAAATAAAAAAAATCATGGGTGATTGGGTTACTTCGAACACTAAAGTTATAAGAACAACGGCGAGGGAAAGATTGCCAAATTTGAAAAGTATTAGAGATACATGTCTGGTGTAATGGTCACACTAGCTTTTTTAGACACTAGGAATATAATGTTACTTAAAGAATTGCAAATTAAGAGGTTGTATGAGTCTGATGCTATTTCTGCACGGGATAAGGTGATATGACTTATAGGGAATTGCTAAAGGGTTACGAATTGTAGAATTCTTTATATTCAAGTTCAATCGAAGATGTTAGAGAATCTTCACTTTTCAACTCCTCTAGTATTCTTTACTCTAATGAAGTGTATGAACACTACAAACATAATGTTGTCAATAGTACAAATAAGTCAGAGTTGGATAGATATTTAGATGAACCTACTAAAATAAACTCATTTGACTTTGATATTATATCATAATGGAAGGGGAATAAGGGAGAATATCCAATTTTGAAAAAAATTACCGAAGACATCATTATGATCGTAACACCTCATATTGAGACAAGATTAAAAAGAATTGAATTACTACCCATATCACCAATGTGCACATTATTTTTCGGGAGCTCAGAATTTGAGAACTCCAAAGTTAAGCGTGCTTGGCTTGGAAAAATCTTGGATGGGTGACCTTTCGGAAAATTTTCCGAGAAGCATGCGAGTGAGGACAAAGCATGCTGGAAAGCGTAATGGTGGTCTGTGTGGCTGGTGGTCAGCCTTAAGACCAATCAAGTAATGATGTAGCGCCCTACCACTGTGCCTCAAGTCATCCGGGGGCGGGGGCCGGATGTTACAAATGGTATGAAAGCAACCTTGAGACCGCGAGTGCGTCTGTGGACGGAAGAGCCCAGGGCATTCGTCTAGCGCGGGTAAAGATTATGGGAATGATATGGGCCAACCACAACGAGGGCATTGTGTCCTAAGGGGGTAAATTATAACACCCCATATTGAGACAAGGTTAAAAGGAATTGAATTGCTACCCATATCGCCAATGTGCACATTATTTTTCAGGAGTCCAGAACTTGAGAACTACAAAGTTAAGCGAGCTTGACTTGGAATAATCTTGAATGAGTGACCTTCCGGGAAGTTTTCCGAAGAAGCATGCGAGTGAGGACAAAGCATACTGGAAAGTGTAATGGTAGTCTGTGGGGCTAGTGATCAGCCTTAAGACCGGTCAAGTAATGACGTGGTGTCCTACTAGCGCTCCTCGGGGATCATCTGCGGATGGGGGGCGGATGTTACAATGATTCCTGTGTCTACTGTAACTTTGAGCCAACATTTAATACGAGTGGTAAATTTTGGAGTCCTATTGTAGGATATTGCACCCGAACATATTAAAGACGTGTGTTCATAAAGTTGGAAATGGGCCCCTTCATGGTATGAAATGATTTAAAGATTTTAAAACTAATAATTATTATTATTATTATTATTATTATTATTATTGTTTGATTTAATTTTCAACTCATTTTGTATAGGTGCTTGAGAAAAAAGTGTATCCTACTTTAGATGGAAAAGGTCCATCATTTGACATTTGATTTCTTTCTTAAAGGTATTTGTTTTTCTCCTACGTCATGTTTATTTGAATTTGTGTGATTAACTTTGGTGGAATTTTGTTTATGTGGATGTGATGATTTTAATAGGGGGATTTCTAAAAAACCAACTGCAGGCACTGTTGTCAAAATCGCGTTTTAAGACGTAAAAACGTACGCGTTTACGTTTCCAGCAGATAAAAACGTGTTGAATCGTGTATGAAATCGAAAGTGGGTGAAATCGTAGCGAAATCGGGGTGGAATCGTTCAAATCGGTGAAAGCGTGCAAAAAAACTCGATTTTACGCGTTGACTGAGAATAGACATTTAAAAGGTAAGGTAGGGTTTTTTCACCAAAATCAATAGCCACTGTCTTCTCTGCTCTCCCCAAATCACGACCGACACACACCTCTCCCTCTCCTCTCGCCGCTGTCACGATTTTCTCTCGCCGGTGAGAGGATCACGATCGACACACACCTCTCCCTCTCCTCTCGCCACTGTCACGATTTTCTCTCGCCGGCGTCACGATCTACTGTCACCGCGTCACGTTCTCCTCTCCTCGGCATCCCACTCTCCTCTCGTCCAGAGCCTGCAGTTGTATGCTGATGAAGAGTGAAGACACATTTACACAGCTGGTAGTGTCTTTGGTACTCAGTCTATGACCATCTACTCTGAACCCGTCTCTCGCCAACATCTTTGTAAATTGTAAGTAGCTTGCTCTGTTTTTGTTCCTCAAAATCAATAGCATGTTCTGCTCTAAAATTGGGTGAATTGTGTAAGTATAAAAATTCTGTAAGTTTGGATTCTGTAAGTACGAAAATTGAAAGCAGGAGATGTTCTGTTTTGTTCTCTTAAGTCAACTATTAGTATAAGAAGTTTGAAAATTGTTCTGTTTCTGATGCTTATATTATTTTCCTCTTCTGTGTTAACTACTGCTAGTCAAAGTATAAAAGTTGTTTGTTTGGGATTTATATTATCCTGCATAATCAAGTCCAACTGCACTGAAAGTTTTTTCTACATTTACATTAATAGTAGTATAGTATTGTGTATGAGGTAATCTTTGTATTTAGTTCAACTACCCAAGAAATACTGCTCAATTTACTTGTTTAATTTTCTCCATTCTAAATTTTTGGTTTTGAAAGTATAATGATAAATAAAACAAATTGAACAAAATAAACTTCAATAGTACAATTGGATATTGAATAATATTTTGAAATTTGTTTAAATGTAATTTATGATCAAATGATATCTAGATTTCAATTTAAATATTGCCGGTGTAAACGATTGGTTTGAATTTTTGGGAGGAAATGTGAAACTAAATGATCACATTCATAAGTCCATTTATTATTGAAATGACAAATTAGTTGGGTTTTGTTTTGTTGATATGGTCCACTTAATATTTTGTTTTGTTGCTGCTTTAGGTGCACTTAATTTTTTTTTACTTATTTTTTTATTTTATTTTTTCAGTGTTTTGAAGCAATGTCTACATCTGAAGTTGCTGCTACTCGAGGTAGAAGAAAAAATGCATCGGGAAGTAGAACTGATTTAGGTTGGCAGCATGGTATTGATGTTGAAAATAATTCCAAAAAAGTCAAGTGCAAGTATTGTAATAAAATATTTACTGGAGGGATTTATAGATTTAAGCATCATTTGGCTGGTACTCGTAAAGATGTTGAGCCATGTTTGACTGTACCTGATGATGTTAGAAAGAGATGTTGGTGGTTCTTGGCAAAATAATGGAAATTTCTCATAAGAAAAGAAAGAGTTTTCTGGATGATGTTAGTATGAATGAGGTGGAAGGACAATCAAGAGTGATGGAATTAGGGTCTTCTACTAAGGGAAAAGGCGCAAGTAGTGGGACCGGGAGCACCCAATCTACTATCAATCAAATGATGAAAAAGATTTGAGGGAAGCAGCTTGCCAACAAATTGCTAGATTTTTTTACACGAGTGCCATTCCTTTTCATTGTGTAAAAAATCCAGAATTCATAAAAATCTTTGATTTGGTTGCAAGGTATGGTATTGGATTCAAGCCTCCTTCATATCATGAAATTAGAGAAAAATATTTGAAGAAAGAAGTTGAAAGCACCATGGATATGCTTGAAGAATATAAAGCGGAATGGGTGAAAACAGGTTGTTCAATTATGTCTGATGGATGGACAGATAAGAAAAGGCGTACAATTTGTAACTTCTTGGTGAATAGCCCGAAAGGTACGATCTTTTTTATCTTCTGTTGATGCATCCGACATTTCAAAAACTGCTGAAAAGGTATTTGAAATGTTAGATGAGATTGTTGAGAAAGTTGGAGAGGAAAATGTGGTGCAAGTTATTACAGATAATGCATCCAACTACAAAGCAGCCGGAGAGATGTTGATGAATAAAAGGAAGAGGTTGTATTGGACTCCTTGTGCAGCACATTGTATTGATTTAATTTTGGAGGATTTTGAGAAGAAGATAAAGGTGCATGAAGTGACAATAGCAAAGCTAGAAGGATTACAAGTTACATATCAGAGGTCTTTGCTTATTGCAATGCTAAGGCATTTTAGTAAGGGGAGAGATTTGATAAGACCGGCCTTGACTCGGTTTGCCACAGCCTATTTGACTCTAGGATGCCTTAATGATATGAAGGGTGTTTTGATGACCATGTTTACTTCAAAAACTTGGAAGAGCAGTAAATTTGTGAGTACTCAAGAAGGAAGCAAATTCAATATATAGTTTTGGATAGCAGGTTTTGGAAAAATATTGTGACATGTCTCAAGCTGCATATCCTTTAATCAAAGTGCTTCGAATGGTGGATTCTGATGAAAAGCCAGCCATGGGTTTTATATATGATGAGATGGATCAAGCAAAAGAGAAAATCCAAAATAATTTTGGAAATGTGAAGAAGAGGTAAATTTATTTATTTTTCTCAATATTGTTAATTTAATTCATTCATTCTTTACTTTTAATGTGATAAATATTTTTGTAGCTATGAGCCTATTTGGAAAATTATTGATGAGAGATGGGAGCTTCAATTACATCGTCCTTTGCATGCTGCAGCATACTATTTGAATCCTCATTATCATTATAGTGCTAATTTCAAGGTTGATGCAGAAGTGAAAATAGGATTATATAGTTGCATTGAAAGAATGGTGCCTGATCCTATGGAAAGGTATAAGATAGATATGCAACTAGAGGCTTTCAAAGATGCAAAAGGTTTATTTGGTATTGAAGCGGCAAAGATGACAAGGGATAAAAAACCTCCAGCCAAGTGGTGGGATTCTTATGGTGACCAATGTCCAGAATTGCAAAAGTTTGCCATCCGAATATTAAGTTTAACTTGTAGCTCTTCTGGATGCGAGAGGAATTGGAGTGCATTTGAAATGGTAAGATACTAATATTTAATTATTGCCTTTCATTTCCTAATTAAAGTAAGAATACTTAGTTATATTTAATATGTTATTTTATAATCTTTTTAGGTTCATACAAAAAAAAGGAATCGTTTGCATCAAAAGAAGATGAATGATTTGGTTTTCGTTATGTATAATTTAAGATTGAAGGATAGGAAATCAAGAGTTCAAGAAGATGTTGAATGCTTTGAAGAGCTACACTCCGATAATGAGTGGATTACGGAGGAAAATGAAATTAATGATGTTGAAAATGAAATTGATGATGTTGAAGATAATGCAATTGAAAGCAACTTCAACATTCAAGATTTGGAAGGATCAAATCATGAAATTGATGGGGAAAGTGCTAGTGGTGATGTTCAAGTCCATGATCTAATTGGTGAAGTTGAAATTGGTGGTAGTGATGGTTTTAATGATAATGAAAAGGATGATGAAGATGATGAAGATGATGATTTAGAGGGTTGTAGTTTGGAGAAAAGTGCTAATGATTTTCTTTAGATTGCTTTGACAAGTATTTTTTTTTTGTTGGCTTATGTTAAGTTTGTGAACTTATTTATTGTCTAGTTGTCTTTATATTTGAAACATCATGGATTATTAAGTCGGAATTTTATGTTGAATTATTTTTATTAGTGTGTTTGAATTGTGACTAAGGTAGATTTAATTAAGTAAAATATTACATGATTTTAAATTATATATATATATATAATATACTATAGTTTAGCTATATGTAAAATCTTACGGTTTTACGTTACGATTTTACGATACGATTTTGTGTGGCCTCCAGCGATTTCAGGTAAAAAAGCGATTTTGACAACCTTGACTGCAGGTTTGACAAATTAGCAAAAAAAAATACAGTTTTTTCAATTTTGGCCAAAAACCAATATTTGAATGGTTTCCATCCAAAACACTGTTCACCTAATGTTATCCAGTTTTCCGCTTAGGTTTGCTAGAGGGCAGTTTGGTCTTTTTTCCATTATTCCACTTATCTCCCCTTAACTGTCCCTCTCACTTCCTCCTCTTACACTTTCCTCATCGACATTCTCTCTAAGTCTGTCAATTCAATGTCGCTTGACAACTCATAATTCAAATAGACTGAAGCGTAATTAAACCGATCTCCTCCGTTTTCTTGATTTGATCCGCCGGTTGATCGTTGCCGGTCTCACTCGCTATACTGTCAGAGCATTCGAGGACATAGCTTCACCAAGTTCTTGTCAACCTTTCTGTCAATTAGGTTTTTGAAATGACGAATGAGGGTTCTCAATGATGGCTCGCCATTGTTAACTATTATATACGTTTGAGAGTTGACAAAGGACCTTGTTCGCCAAGTACTCATCACGGGGTTCGCCACTATATTTTGTCAAATTTATTCCAGATTTGATGAATGAAGCCCTTCGATAATCACTCATCATTAAATCTCATCAACCATTATGTGAACTTGCTTTTCAAAGTTGACGAATGAAAAAGTTTATCATTTGCCCATTATAATAATTTTAATTAATTTGAAAAAAATATAATAGTATTTTTTAAATAAAAATACTTATATAAAATTGTCAAATCTATTATAATTAATAATATGTATAATAGTGATGTGTTATTTTTTTAAATAATAAATATAAAATAAAAATCTATAAATTTTTAAATAAAAATATTTTCATTGGAAGTATTTAATTTATTTTGATTAAAAATAGATAAAATATTATTATCAATAAAAAAAATATAATAGAAGATAATTAAGTTTTTATTAGAGATGGAATTCTCTTTCTTTTTCGGTTTGATTCGGCACCCTCATTTTATCTTCAATTGAAAATGTTTACCCAACTACTTTTAAAATGTTATAGTGATAATACTTAATACCGATTTAGATCACCTGTAACATTTCCGGCTACATCTCCTAATACGCCAATAAAAAATAGATACGTGGACAATAAAAAAAATTAAATAAATAAATAAATAACACGCCTGATAAATGAACGTGAACTTCTAAATCGTTAGTGAATACTATAAAACAAGTCAACAACATCACCGCTCCATTTAGACACCAAATTCATCTTCTTATCCTCCCATTTTCTTCAACATTAAAATCTCATTAATCGCTAAATACGGTTCTAATATTGTGAAAATGATTAAATCGCTAAATACGGTTTTATGAGAGAAATAGAGAGAGATATGAAATCTGAAGAAAGCTGGATTAACACTCGATTCACTGATTTTGTTACTTCAATAATCGAATACCTGAGCTTCTAAGAGCTCATCATCCTTCGAAATGGTGAGTGCAGACTGTACTATGATTCCTCTATAATTACGATCTGATTTCGATATTTGTCTTCCAGATATACTTGTGGAGCTATTTGATTTTTTGTGTAGTGTACCTAGCCTGTAGTGTTGCTGATTTGTTCATGGTTAAAAAAGATCTGCAACATTTCTTTAATGTTGAAGAAGATGAGACGACGAGAAGAAGATGAGTTTGGTGTCTAAATGGAGAGGTGGTGCTGTTGACATATCTTATGGTGTTCACTAACGATTGATAAGTTCATGTCACGTTTAGGGTGTTATTTTATTTATTTTATGACTGTCCACATGCCTATTTTTTTATTGGCGTAGAGAAAATGTGGCCGAAAATATGATAGGTGATCTAAATTGACTTAATACCCAGTTGGTGAGATATTATTATTATTATTATTATTATTATTATTATTTCTTCATTTATAAATGAAGTAATTTTAAATATATATTTTGATAATATTTTTAAAATAAAGATTAAATTAGAATATGTTCCACACAATATTAAGCCATAAAATTTCACTAATAAACTCACACTACTCAACTGTATTGCAGGTAACCTTCCCAATAATGGTAAACTGGAAATATTCTCAATCGTGAGTTTTTAGAATTATCCCAATTAAATAATATACAATATTATGGCAATTGTGATAAAGATTTAGAAAATTAATTATTTTAATTAGATTATTGATAATTTAATCAAGTTGTTGAATATGTTCCATAAGGCATAAAATTTCACTACAAATGAAGATAAAGTCACGCTACTCAACTGTATCACAAAAGAACATAACCTCCACAGTACAAGCAAGCGATCACATTATCATGTTACTAAAACATGAAGCAAAGAAAAGAACAAAGAGCGTGAAATAAACAGAGATTCTATTAACATCACTTCCATTCTCGCCCGTTGTAGTCGAAGGAACCGTTTTGGACCCACCATTTCCTTCAGGAATGTTAGGCAGTGGAGACGCATCAGAAACATCAGGGGTAGGAGCAAGTGCAGGAGCAGCAGCACCGTTACATCGGCTAACGGGTGGAGTTTGAACGTTACAGGCACCGGGAAGAGACATGGCAAGAGTTTGATTAATGGCGAGACCGAGAGCAGAAGCACCCCCATTGAGTGCTGCGCATAGACACTGTGGCTGATCTTCAACCACATTAGCTAGCTTCGAGCAGCAAGATGATGATGGTGTTGTGGAATTTCCTGTTATGTAGTTTAGACATGGGGCTAAACCCACTAACACACTTGTGCAGCCTGATGTTGATTGAGCCTTTGCACCATTGCACACCACCGTCATTGTCACTACGACTAGTACTATTGCTCTTGTCACATCCATATCGTGTCTCTGTGTTGTGTCGTGTTGAAAGGAGTGGATATGTGATGGAATTTATAATAAGCTTTGAGTTGATATTAGTTGTATTTGGGTGGCCAACTATTCTTAAAATGGGTTTTTTCTAACTTAAGATATTGAACTTTTCAGGTTATTATTATTTTTATTTTTATTTTTTATTTTGGTGGTAGCGAATTTGTTGAGTTATACTATTTCATTAATTGACCAATATTTTATGAGATGAGTAATTAAGCTTGGGTTAATGACTGGCACGTGACTTTCAAATAAGGAGAGGACACGAGGCATTTGTGGGAGACCTAAAATATGTCTCCACTCCAACCATTGTGTATTGGTTGGGCAACTTTAATTGACTGGGGTTTGATAGGTTGTGAAGGATATAGAGTTTAATATTATGTTTATCTCTAGTGATTCGATGCTTCGTTCTAAATTGGTGATCTAAACTTACAATTTAACTATTTTATCACAATTGTATAGATAAATACTTTTAGGACAAATTAATTTTAATTTAAATGATATATGGCATAATAATTGTGAACAAATCTAAATGGGTAATATCTTTAATTTAAATATGGGATAAATGATATATGCTCGTCGCATTTGGCCCCTTCAACTTTATCTTTTTACCTTTTCAAATTAATTTTTATATGTTCTAACCATTTTGTCTAAAAATACACCATATGAAGTGGCCAACCTGTTTCTCATCACTTACTATAAACAAATTTTCTTCTGACTCTAGTATTTGTCTCTTTTTTTTTATTTTTTTTATTTCTTTTCTTTTTTTTTTCAATTAACTAATATATAATGTGAGATGGATGGTGTATAAATGAGTTTAATATAACTAGCAGGTAGAGATAAAACTTATTCATTAGATGGATATGACCATGAGTATAGGAAAATTTCTTTTTTCTTAATATAATTTTATCCAATTTTTTTTTGTAATTTTGAAATTTTATAAAATATCCAAATACAGAATATTAAGTGAAAAAAAATTCAAATAAAATAGATTAAGTGAAAAAGAAAAAAAAGGTTAGAATGTTTGAGGAGGTTAAACAGTAAAAAGCAAAATATATAAAATACAAAATATGATAAGTAAGTATAGGAAAGAGACCAAACCGGAAAGTAAATTAATTTCTAAAAAGAGTTAAAATTCATTTTAATTTATAAATTTACTGAAATTTCTTTCTATTTTAAAAAATATATATAAAATTTTATTTTATCTTTTTTTTTTATTTATAAAATTCTCATTTTAACAATATATATATTTTTATAAAATTTAAAATAATAGGTAACAATTAACAATTCATATATAAAAGATAATATTATTATTTGAATTAATCCAACTTATTTAACCTAAATAAATATTGCTCTGTAAGTTTGAAACTTCATATACCACTTCTAATTTAATTTATCATCTCGTCTCCCAAATAAATTAACATGTTCCAATTAATTAGTTTAAGGTCAACAATAGTTTGGTAATCTAAATGCTCTGTATCCATTGAAAACTGCAACCTTTCTTAAAAGAAAACTAACCGAAGTGGTCAATCCTTGTAGGACTGGAAATATAACCAATACATATATGGTTGTTAAGCTAACACTGATAATAAATAATCATTTAATCGAACAACAAACCCAAACAAAATACAATCTCAATGTGCCACTACTAGAGGAAATGAATCTCCTCAGAATATAGTGATGGTGGAGGCAAAAGACACAGATAAAACAAGGAATAGAGTGACGTAAAATGGTGCTCTGTCAATGCTTCCATCAGATGTCCCATTCACTCCAGTACTCGGAACATTTTTGGACCCTGAACCACCTGCATCAGTTCACAAATTAGAATTTTATATAATTAAACATTTATAGATTGTTATTACCAGATGGAACATTAGATTCTGATGGTGCTTGTGTATCTGTAGTTGAAGGAACATCTTCAGAGCTTGTAGGAGAATCTGCAGGGGGAGTTGCTGAAGCTGTAGGTCCATTGGCAGCTGTCATTATCAAAAACCAATTCATTAATGTTAAACACTTTGTTTAAAGTCTTAAAATGTATGGTTTATGTATAGTACTACCTTTACACTGGCTGATAGGTGGAGTTTGGACTTGACAAGCACCAGGGAGAGACACAGCCAGAGTTTGATTGATATTGAACCCCAGAGAAGGCATAGGCATAGCTCCACTGAGGAAAGAGCAGAGACACTGTGGTGAAGATTGGACAACATTTCCAAGCTGTGAGCAGCATGCAGAGGAAGGAGTTGTTGAGTTTCCAGTGACGTAGCTGAGACATGGAGCCATGCTTGTCAGAGCATTTGTGCAGGTTTGTTGCTGTCCCATGGCAGCTCCTAGAAACCCCAGCATTACTAGCGCAACACACAGTTGAAGTCCCGGTGAAGACATTGTTTGATGTTTTGTTGTCTTTGTTTGTTTGTTGTTTGAGTGTGATGAGAAGGTAATGTGGTGTGGGATTTATATATGGGAGATTGTGAATAAATGACAAAAGAGATTGGTAGTTTTGGTTGACCAAACAAAGGTTCGTTAGTTAACTAAACTGATTTTATACAATTGTTAATGGGATTTTATTATAAGGAGTTGTTGATTTTAGTTGTGGTCACGTAACAAACTTTCGGATGGGTCTATTTTTCACGTTTCTGGGTTTCTGGATTAATTTTATTATCTTTTATTTTTTTAAGCAAGCTACTCGAATAGTCCACTCCTCTCTTCTTATACTCATTATGGGACGGTTTATAATTCGACGATGTTTATTTATATTTATTATATATTTATTTTATTTATTTATCCTCCAATCACGAATTATCATTTTTGAGTAAACACTAAGAATGAGTTCTAAAACTAGGTTAGGTATCATTATTCTTTTTTTTTTTCAATTAAATATTTTAAAAAAAATAAATTTTAAATAGAATTGGTATGCCATAGAAAAACAAGAGGTATCTAAATATGTGTCTCAAATATAAATCAAAGTTAGTGACCTAATTTAAAGAACCTGGGACGACTCTCATCGAGTCCGATGACACCACAAACCTTTAGGTCGATCGTATAAGATATTTAAAAAGGTGGTTATCTAGTCCAAAAAGAAATTCAACTCATTTTCATAATATGGTCTTCAGACTCATCATAAGCAATTTCTCTTACCGTTGGCTTTGACCTTATCATCTTGTTTTTACTATAAGATATTAGTAACTTGACCAGGATTAACAGGGCATGAACCTGGGTGGGAACTACCAATGGTGGACTTTTAAAGTCTTATGTCTTGTTTTAACTTACTTACGAATTGTGGTAATGAAATAACGAGGTAAGAAATCGAAACAAATTTTCATAAAGCATGCAACTTAGAGATAGCCTAATCCACAATTTCTCTGTATTTATAAATTTTCATCATATGACCTTTTAAAAAACTTGTTAACTTATATTATAAAAAAAAAAAACCTATGTATCTTGATAACGTTAATACTCAAACTTTAAACAATGATTATTTATTATTATTATTTATTTATTTTTTTTTTAATGTAATAGAAAGTTAGAACTCTATGTAGAAACTATTTGTACCACTTTTAAAAAAATTCATCGACTGTTTATACAGTTATTTATGATTGATTGTGGACTATTATAATGAATGGGTATGTAGTGATTTGGAACTACAGTTGATCCGGACTGACTGGACCAGATGGTTCAGGGTCTAGCGGAAACCGATTCCAAATGTTAAGGGATCCTGCAAAATGGAAGGATAAGCGTTCGAGCGGACCTGGGACACCTTGTGGTGTCTACCGTAAGCACTCCGACATTTAAGTTAGATTCGAACTTAAACAATAAACTTTAAAGAAAGCACTGGAGTAAATATTGACTTCCTAATTGTGATCGTTCTTGTCGGAAGTAAGTGAGTTAGAAGGAAACAGACAGCTGAGTAAGCTTTGAGCTTGACTGGTTAAGGCAAACACGATGATCGGAGCCAAAAGGTATTGCCCTTAGATGTAACCGATGATGAATGCAAAACACCGGAGTGTGATCAGAGTTAAATATAGCTCGAGTATAGATTTCGGCAGAGTTTTGGTAAGTGAATGACTGTCCCTATTTAAGAAGTTTGAGCTTCAATTTATAAAAGATCAAGGAGCCATTGCCAGATTCTGTCAAGATCCTTGCAAAAAGATTAGAATTCGGGATTTAAGCAACTGCTTACTTAGTCAGTTGGAGGGTCTCAAAGGGATCATGGACCATTGGACCTCTCGGAAGAACGCGGGCTTAGTCCTTCGGAATAACTAGACCTGAGCTTGAATTATGACCTAATGAAAGTTTTAGACTTGGGCTTTTGAATCCGAACCAGGCTCAGAGATTTGGGCCTCTACAAGATAAGAAAAATGACCTCTACAAGTTGTAAAAAACCATTGGAACACCCTTCCAGCCCATTTTTAAATAAGCCCACCTGAACCAATAATGAAAAACTGCATTCCCCATACATATCCCTTTTCCCCATTCAACATATTTCAAAGACCCAAAACTCAATTGAATTTTTACTGATTGAGCATCTCCTTCGAATCCAAGTTCAACTTGAGATTGACCAATTTATTTTATTTTTAATTTTATTCTATTATATAAAACTCAATCAAATTAGTTAAGAAAAGTTAAAAAAAATAGTTACTATTTTTGGGTAATGGAACAAAAGTCCATTTGAGGCGTGATTTTATTTTTTATTTAATTTTAATTTTTTTACCTTGATGGCCTGTGCCTCTGTGCCTATATGGACTGCATATTGGATACATGCTGGTAATTTGTACATAAATTAATATATTATATATTTTAAAATAAGTTGTGAAATTAGTAATAATTTATAGTAATTAATTAAGTAATTATGATAGAAAAGAACTTTAATTTTTACTTAATTTTTTCATGAATATAAATAAAAATGAAAATAGCATACTCTTAATTGTGTTACAGAGTATCTAGGAATAAAGACTGAATAATTTTGTGGTATAAAGCGAATTTTAACTAACTTTAGGCCTATGGACACGGGCCGGACAGACAGTTAACCCGTATGGGCATGGGCCGGACTCAGCTCCATCTTGCTTTTGGTTGCTTCAATACGTTGGCAATGAGGCCAGCTCTACTGTCCTGAGCTTGTCTTCTCTTTGACTTGTCGAGTTGCAGGGCTGAGTTGAATGAGGTAATACTGTTTAGTTTGTACATATATTGCTTTCATTTCAAATTTAGTAGATTGTATAATTGCTGAGTATGAAGCATGGGATGGAAATGAAGGCTATCATTCACACCATTTTTACCAAATATAAATCTAATTAATTGATATAATATTGCTACACTAGTCCCTCAAATTTTAAATTCATGAAAATTAAGGGAAGGAGAAAATAAGGGCAAATTTTATCCAGGAAAATATAACAAAGTTAGAATAATATATATTTAAAAGAAAGCCAAATCCAAAAGCTATCCACAAACATCCGAAACCAACACACCTAACGACAAAACCCAAGCCATTCCTTCAATCAGTTACATTAGTTAAGAGTAGCTGAACTCCTCAACCCACTCAAAATCCCCATTCAAGTAATGTCTTCAAACTCATCAACCTATAAATCGTCCCTCAAATCTCTCAATTCAAATTCAACAGTGATCATCATGAAAGGGTTCAAAATCATTCAAGTAGTTATAGCCCTGATGATGACAAGTATGGTTTCAGTGAAAGGACAAATAAGCACACCATGCACAGCCTCAATGATCTCCAGTTTCACTCCGTGCATGAATTTCCTGACAGGAAGCACTCCAAATGGCACATTAACTCCAACAGAAACATGTTGTCAGACATTGAAGTCAATGATGAGCACAAGCGTGGAATGTGGTTGTCTTCTGATAACAGCCAATATTCCCATTCCCATCAACCGAACATTAGCACTCTCTCTCCCTCGTGCCTGCAACATGCCTGGAGTCCCCGTTCAGTGCAAATCCTCCGGAAGTCCTCTGCCAGCTCCAGGTCCTGCTTTACTCGGACCAACTCCTTCGCCAATTGCTGATTCACCCTTTAGTCCACGAGGCTCAAAAGCAGCAGCGGCGTTGCCTCCTGCACCAGAAACTGATGAGACTGAAGATTTGGGACCGGCTCCACCAATCGATAATGGAGGAATTAGACCAGTCGAGACTCCTCCTGTTTCAGCAGCGTGCTCTCGCTTCGTGCCGCAGTCGATATTGAAGCTTGTGGTCGCTGGGATGATTGTTTTGTGCATTTGAAACCGAAGATGTATAGATAATTATGTATGTGTTTTTCTTGTGTCCTTCATTTCTTTATGTTTGTGATATGTCCCCGGGATCGTGTGTTCGTGAATACTGGTGTGTCCATTTCAAAGCTTACTGTTGCAGGTGTAACGCAATTGATTGGTTTGTAGATAAAAAAAAAATAGCCCATTTGCAGAGAAAGGAATGGTCATAACAGACTCCAAATTACTATTTTATCTCTATGACTTTCTTAAAATCAATTCACCATTCGATTTCTAATTTAAAATTAACAAAAAATAGAAAACAAAACATCATTGAAATTAAAATTATTGGAAGGAAAACACTTATAAAATAAATTAATACCATAATTTTATTTTAGGGTAGATTCAAATATTAAAACAAACAAAAATAATATAAATATTCATATATATTTTTTTTATTTCATTTAGGTAGTATATTTCATTTTTTATCATTTAAACTTCATCAATTTTATTTATTTATTTATTTATTTTTGTCTCGCCTAGGCAAAGGGCATATCTTTGAACGACAAATACATGCATTAGAGGCGGATTTTGTGATGATTAATTTTCATTTAGTTCATATATTTGATTTTTTTTCACTTATTCTCTATATTTTGTGTTCACTTGACCCATATATTTGATTTTTTTCTTTTTCTTTTTCATTTAAGGTTTTTCATTTAAATTTATTTCTTTATTTATTGTTTTTAATATTTTTCGCCGGGTTTGATATGAAAATATGAGATATTGATGTTCAAATTTTAGGTGGACAGAAAAATAAATGAAATCTATCCATTATCATAATAAACATGATCTTTTTGAAAAAAAATATTACTCACAACATTTCTCCACTTTTTATACTTTCTGACCTTTATTTTTCGGATAATCAGCTTCCTGTTATATTAAATTAATTTATATGTAAAAGAATAAATTAATATGTCAGGTATATTACACAAATATTTAGCATTAACAAAAGGAATGGAAAGTATTAAAAAAATTAAATTAAAAACATTTAATAAAAAAATATAGACTAATTGAATAAAAAAGTCAAATACAAAGGGTCTAATGAAAATTCATATTAATATTTACCATGTCGGATATATCAAACTATTTTTTATTTAAAGTAATCCAATATATTTAGTAATGTTGAGAGATAGGATTAAATTATCCTTTTTTTACAATTTAGTCTCCCCTATTTAGAACAAGATAATTCCAATAATTTAGTGGGATTGGGTGAGATTTCAAACTTTCACCTTTTTTTTATTAGTTCTTTTTTTTTTTTACTCTTCTTTTATACAAAAATTATAATATATACATATATATATTAATGTTCATAAAAATATAAAAATATATATATAAATAATTAAAATAATAAATATTATTGAATTAAAAAATTATAAATATAAATTTAAAAAAATATTTTATTTAATAACAAATAAATAATTATATTACAAAATAATATTATATTTTATAAAAATAATCTAATCCCATTGATAAATTATATTTTTGAAAATAATATAAATATATAAATAATTATTTTTGACACATCATTATCTACACTCTCTATTTATCAAACCACAACTATCTCCATCCACTAAACCATTGGTGATGCTCTAACTCAGCTACTAACTCGGTTCCTACGTGGCAAGCTATGCATATATTACCTTCACTAGTGGGCATATATTACCTTCACCAGTGGGGTGCACTAGGAATATAAGCATTCGATGTCGGAAGAAGCCTTGAAGTGATCTGTTTGAAGTGTAATTCACGTGGTATTCTTCGAGATGATCGCTTTATGGACATTAGTGCGGTGGTTCAAAATTTACAGGATTACGCGCTTTTATCTCGATCAAATATAATTCAGGGTTTGTGGGAAGTGGATGAAGGCGACGTTGTGGCGGGATTAATTTGCGTATGATGGTAGATTGAAAAAATTTGAATAAATATATAATAGGAATGAATTCGAACCGTGAGAGTTTTAAAGTTAAATCGGTCAAATCAATTTAAATTCGGAATATCATAAAGATATTTTAAATGTTTTTAGAAAATTAGTAAATAGGGTTGAAATTAGATTATGTATAAATTAATTCGAATTGATGCTGTTCGGATGTACGTTTATTTTTTATAATATTAAAGATAAAAGTACTGTTATAATAATTTTTTTTCAGATTCTATTTACATATTATATAGCCAAATTGAATATTATTATATTATTAATTACTATATTATACTATAATTAATACATACAGTTTTTTCATATAATTATATCGCAAGTTATAATATGTAAAGGAAAGTTGTGCCTCAACTTCCTAATTAGTGTGAGTTGGCTATGCTATCTGTTCCCTGGGTCCACGGCTGCTAACATGGGGTTTTTTTTTTCTGTGCAATTCAACTACTGTTGTATCGAAATACTATAGTAGGTTTGTTGCTCAGACACCCAGAACTTTGATGCTCTTTCATAGGTTATTTTTATGCCGAGATGAAGACAAAATAACTACTACATTCATTTTTAAAATACAATTCAAATATTATTTTACAGAAAACCACCAATAAATCTGTGGATGGTTTAGGTCTATGGTACTCCTTTTTATTATTAAAAATCTGTCTTTCACTCCAATGCTGTCTCCATATATGGTGATAGTTGGGAGATTCAAGCTATTATCTCTCTTCATCAGAAAACCCCCTTTGTCAAAACTAAAACAAAAAATGAAGGTAGAAATAATGTCAAAAGAAACCGTAAAACCATCTTCTCCAACTCCACCTCACTTAAGAAACTTCAAACTCTCACTTCTGGATCAACTGGCTGCTCAGGTTAACGGTTGTAGTATCAACTTCTACCCCTCCAACAACAACCATCAATCTCCCTCACAAACATCCCAAAACCTGAAGAAATCCTTGTCAGAGACGCTCACTTTGTTTTACCCATTTGCCGGAAGATTAGTAGATAACTTGATAATTGATTGCAACGACAATGGCGCTCTCTACGTCGAAGCCCGAGTGGACATTCCCATGTCTCGTTTTCTTCAAAAACCAGACGCTCATGATCTGAAACTTTTTCTCCCTACGGAGCCCGATTCCACCGAAGAAACCACCGGTTTCTTTACTCTCATTCAAGCCTCGTTTTTCAATTGCGGTGGTATTGCTATTGGTATATGTATTTCGCACAAACTAGTAGACGCTGGCACATATATGACATTCATTAATTCATGGACAGAAAACATGACCGGTAAAAATTCCAGCAGCAAACAGACTGTCCCGGAATACAAAGCTGCGACTCTGTTTCCACAGAGGAAAACAATCTCCTATCGGAAACAATCTCAGAACAACTGGAGTACACCTTCCAGACTAGTGTTCGATTCCAGGACAATAGCCTCACTTAAGACAAGCTTAGGAGACGAGGAATATACACCGTCAAAATCGGAGATACTCACCGCGATTATCTGGAAATCTGCATTGACTGCAGCCAGATATAATTCTGGGACATCAAAACGGTCTGTGATGTCTCGAGCAGTGAACATCCGGAGAAGAATTTCGCCACCACTATCGCCTAACTCTGTCGGTAACATTATTGGGCACGACAGAACTGTGAAGGATGAGAGTGAGGTGGAATTAGGAGGACTGGTTCGTCTGCTGAGGAAGGGGTTGAAAGTGTTCGATGAAAAGTTTGTGAAGATGTTAAAAACAGAGGAGGGACATGAAAGTGTGATCGATTTTGTGTATGAGTTGGCGCGTGATAGGACTAGAGACGACGCAGAGTTTTATTTATGCTCGAGTTTGTGTAACATTTCGTTATATGATATAGAGTTTGGTTGGGGAAGGCCTTCTTGGGTTACGGTTCCACTCCCTAATTTTAAGAATTTGATTGTGCTGATTGATAGCAATAAGGGAGATGGATCTGTAGAAGCGTTGGTGAATCTGAGCGAGGAAGATAAGTATTTGTTTGAACGTGATCCTGACTTACTTGCTTATGCGTCTTTGAATCCAAGTGTGTACGCGGAGGCTTCCGGGGTAAAATCTTGCATGTGAAATTCTACTGAGGTTCAGACTTTGAATCCACCACCCCATGGTAAACTCGCCGTTGGTTTTTTTTTTAAATTTTTTTTTTAACTCATATAGAGAGTCTATTGGCAGATTTAAATTTAAACATTCTCGTGAGTTATTTTTAAGGATTAAATTTATATATTTTATTTTTAATATAAAATTATTGTATAATTGTGAAGAGAATTATAAATAAATTTTGAAGAGGGTCAAATTAAAGCTGTAACTTAACTTGTTATATTAAATTCTTTATGTTATTTAGTTAGAATTTTAAAATGGTGCAGTTTTTACTATTATTATTTATTTATTTTAAATTTGAATAATTTAATTTTAATTAAATTGTAGTTATAAAATATTTAAAAGTATTTTACAGTTATTTTCAAAATATATTTTTATAATTAAAATTTTTATTAACATATGATTATTGTTAAGGACTTTTAGTTTTAAGATTATATTAAATATTCTTATACACAAGCTTTTTCTTTTAATATATTTAGTATTACATAATTAATTAACTGTTATTTAATTAATTTTTTTTTATTCTTTTAAAAATATATATTTTTATATTTAAATTTTATTGTGCATTAAAATTTGTCGTTTTAAAATTTTCTTTGAAATTTTTTTTAAATAGAAAGAGCACTCAGAGGTCAGGGGCTAAAATTACTGTGTCATATTTATTTTCTGCATGATGTTATACATTTTTATAAATTTATAAAGTTTTAAGTATAAGACAATGTTCATTAATAAAGTGTCGGTGGATGGTATAATAATATTTTTTCTCGAAAGGTATTATATCTTCATGTTCAATTTACTTGTATTTACTATTTAGGTACAAAAGGGAATATTTAGTTTTTTTTTTAATTTTTTTTCAATATCCTTAATTTGTAGTTACTTTTCTAAAAAAAATCCTTATTAAACTCTTTTATAGCTGACATTTTTTAAAAAATCCTTATTAAACTCTTTTATAGCTGACATTTCTTAGAGCATCTCCAATAGTTCAGTGGATCAGACATGTGTGTAAATAATGATCTGTCAAAAATAGTATTTTTGGAGGGAAAAAATTAAAACTAGCTCACAGTGATTATTGTATATTCGAATTTCCCTATTTTATAATCCATTAAAAATAAATTTCTATTTACTTTTTAATTTATAATTTAAATAGAAATATGGTAATTACAATTTAAAAATTAGGGGTGGAAAAAATCGAAACCCAATTAAACCGAACCAAACCGACATGTTCGGTTCGGTTCGATTTTTTATTAAATTCGGTTCGGTTTTGATGGTAAAAAACCGATTATATTTTCGGTTCGGTTCGGTTTGGACTTTTCGGTTTTGATCAGAAAAAAAAACTAAGCTTAATTAATTCGATTTTTTTGGCTTCCGACCGAACCAAACTGAACCGATTAAACTAAACCAAACCGACTAATTTCGGTTCGGTTCGGTTTTAAATCTCGGTCCGGTTTTCCAAAATCCAAACTGATTTTTTTTTTTATTCAGTTCGGCTGAAAACTGAATCGTGTCCACCCTTATTAAAATATTAAAAATATTGAATGATACTGTCACCTAAAATTTAGAAAATAAAAGCTCCACTTTATATTCATTATTATTTTCACCGGAATATCGTGAATTTACGTTGCGTTTTAAAATAAAAAATTCAAAATATCAACACAAATATACAAATCAATAAATACACATTTCACGAAAAAGCTCTTAAAAAAGTCATTTGGTTTACCCTTTTGCATTCTCAATAAATACAATATGGAAAAAATTCATTATTAAAAAAAAATAGCGAAGTAACGAGTTTTCAGATAATTTCAATTTAAAATTTTAATTAATTATAAATTAAAATTTTTTGATTGACTAATTTAAAAATTCATCAAACAAAGATAATAAAAAAAAATACAATTTTATTTTACAACTCAGATTAACCCGTTGAACACTCGGTGGCACAAATCGGGTAAGAATCAAAGTATACGTCAGATAAGTCTAGGTGGATGCTGATGCTCAAAAGTTGGAGTGTTGAAGTATGCGCCAGCGTACGTGGCTGCTAAACAGTGAATTTAGCTCCCCACGTAATAGAGACACCCGTCTCTCTGCATGCTATTGCTCTACACAGTTCTTATCCCATTTCTCATATAAATAAATGACCCTTAAAGCCTCCCCTGTACTCATCCACAAAGTTCTCATAGTACTCACTCAGTATCATCCATGGCTACGAAATCGAAACTCGGGCTGCATGTCCTTATGATGTTCCTGCTCAGTGTTCTGGTGGTAGCTCTGGCAAAGGAAGACCCGGAGCTGATGCAGTGCCAGCACCAGTGCAGAGCCCAACAACAGTTCGACCAAACTCAGATCCATGCCTGTGTGGAGAAATGCGAAGACTACTACGCGCACAAAAAGAGAATACAAGAAGAACGAGGAGAGCCTTACGAGTGGAAGAGACGCCAAGGAGACCAAAATCCATATGTATTTCAAGCGGATGATTTCGATACCAAACTTAAGAGCGAGCATGGAAGTATTTTGGCTTTGCCTAAGTTCAGCAGTCTATCGAAGTTCCTGCGTGGTGTCGAGAAATATAGATTGGGGCTTTTGGTCATTCAACCCCTCAGGTTCTTGACTCCTAACCATTTGGACGCTCACGCTCTTTTCGTCGTCATTTCCGGTACCTACCCACCAAATAAATATATATTTTTCAAATTATTATTTTTATTATAAATTTATTATTGTTATCAGGTCGTGGAAGGTTCAATTTCATACATAAAAATGAGAAAAAAGGCTTCGAACTCGAAAAAGGAGTTGTCTTCAGGCTTCCTGCCGGTACCACTCATTATATTGCAAACACTCATAATCGTCAGCCTCTCCATATTGCTCAATTACTTCAGACAATCAATGATCATGCTAATTTCCAGGTATTAATTAATTACATCACACTGCTCTGCCCTTAATATGACTGACTAATGAATCACTCTTATTTACATATGTAAAGCCTTTCATTTGGGCCTCTGGTAACAACCCGGAATCTTTCTTGAACACTTTCAGCTCAGAAGTTCTTGAAGCCTCTCTTAAGGTCGGAATAATTCTTACATATGTATAATATTTTGTTGTGTAGTATCAAAGTGGTTAATGAAACTGAAATGGACAGGTTTCAAGAGAGGATTTACAGAGCGTGTTGGGAGGAGAAGAGGAAAAGCAGAGAGTGTTCGTTAAAGCATCTAGAGAACAGATTCGGTCAATGAGCGAGACTGAAGAAGAAGAAGGTACTAGAATTTGGCCATTTAGAAGACGAACATCTAAGAAGATACACAAAATTCTTGAAAACCTCGTCCACTCTAATAAATTTGGTCAACTTTATGAAGTGGACCGACTTGAAGATTTTGCCAACGTCACAATCAGCTACGCTAAAATCGCACCGGTATAAATCTGCAATCTTTAAAATTCATTATACAGTTTGTTGCTTGAAGTTGATTTGGATATGTGTGTGTGTTAGAATGGGATGACTGCACCTTCATTCAACTCAGAATCGACGAAGATAGCGCTGGTGATTGGAGGCAAAGGAAAAATAGAGGTAGTATGCCCTCACGTGGCATCGAGTGAGAGTGGAGTTTCCTACGAGAGAATCAGCGCTCAACTATCGAACGGGACAGTGTTCGTTGTTCCAGCTGGTCATCCGGTGGCGGTCATGTCTTCTTCTAGTGAAGACAATCTTGAAATAGTGTGTTTTGATATAAACTCCGGAGACAATGTAAGGTACTTCCTTGCGGGGAAGAATAATGTGGTGAAACAGATGGAGGGAGCAGCGAAAGAGCTTACTTTTAGTGGGAGAGAGAAGCAGGTGGACAAGGTGTTTGGGCAGCAGGATGAGGAGATCTTTGTTGCTGGGCCTCAACAAGAAGGTCGAGCCTTCGAGTGAAGAATATCGACATAGAAGACCGCTGGTCAAAATTATGTGTTGTGTAATATGGAGTATGTGAAATAGCTAATAAATAATTTTGAGTCGAGGTGACATACGTGTATATATGTGGCGATGGGTTGCGAGGTAAATAAATAAAAGAAATGAAAGGAAGGTGGGTTACCTGCTTTATGATATGCCCCATTTTGCTCTATGATCTTTGTTTTAACTGCTATTGAGTAACATATTAAGGGTGTGTTTGAAGAACGGTGCTAGAGTTTTAGTTGTTTTTCAAATTTAATAGTTTATTTTAAAATGTTTACTAAATACGTTTTTAAAAAAATTCGAAAAATAAAAATAAAAATGAAAAACAGCTCACTAATATTCTGGGCAAGGTAGATGGGCCCTTGTTGGTTTGCTTTAGTTTCCTCCGTTGGTAGATCTGAAAGGCAGATTTGCCTTCTATTATTATGTTGGGCCTCACAAGGCATATTATACATATAAATTTATAAATCTTTTTATAATAATATTATAATTAAATTAAATATGAAATAATATATATTGTTATGTTTGAATTTTTTAATTAAATTAAATTATTTAAAAATTATAATTAAATGAAAATATTAATATTTTTATTTAAATTTAATTCAATTTAAATTACAACCTACTATAATTAAATAAAATTTTTATAAAAATTTTAATAGTATAGACGTATGCATACGTACTATCACTTTTGAGAGCTTAAGGGAGGGGGGGGGATACGTACTATCACTTTTGAGAGCTTAAGGGAGGGAGGGTGAGGTGAAAAGTTTCTGGTATCAGCGGAATGAGAGCTTTTAAACTATTTCAGAGATATTTAGTAGACGGAATTTAGTAAACGAAATGCGATTCCTTCAAAGATTTTTAAAATGATATTTATAGAAATTCAAGATCCTCGCGTTTTGATTCTTTAGAAATTCAGTGAAGACCGCACAAAATAGATTATGCCGATCCGACGTCTGGATCTTGTAATCTATTGAGCTTAGACCCGATGTGGGGTTTGCAGCCTTCTTGGCCTTGGCGAGTTGAATCGAATTTAATGAAGAAAGAAAATATTTTTATATCCAATATTAAAATAAAAAAATATTAAACTAATTGATAATAAACGAGTGATTGTTAAAAAAAAAATTATGAAATATAAAACTCTATTAATTACTTAAGGTTCTCGCTATTCATGGATAAAATATATTCATCTTAATGGATGTTTAGTTTATATATTTTTAATGATGAAATGTACTTTACACTATTCAAATTACTAAAATCCTTATTTTACAAATTATTTATAATATATAATAATCATAATTACATTATTATAAAAATACTATATATAGTAAAATTATCTTTAATTATTATAATATCAAAATTTTAAAAATCAATTTATTTATTTTTAACTGGTCTATCTTTGTGTCTCAACAGATTTTATTCTTAAAAACTCAAATAAAAAATGTATAAAAATAGATTAACCCGTGCACTGAATAACATATTAATTAACAAAATTAATTTTATATTAATAAAAAAGTGCAAACATTCATGCACTATATTTTCACCATGCTACATCGTACGAATAAACTATTAAATATTTATTTTATACCCACCAGAATTATACATACATTTACTCGTCACATTTGTATGCATCTCTTTCCTTGGCTAACGTAGTAGAAGAATAAGAAGAATCCCCTAAAAACTCTATCTAATGACCATATATGGAGAAATGCGTATTGAACTTGTCTAAACTATAAAATATTACACTGATGACGATCAACGTCCACAGAAGTTTTCATTGTATCTGAATGAAAACAGAAATCAGTTAGTTAATACTAAGTATAATAAAATAAATTGATATGGTGAAAATGTGATGTATATGTGTATATATATACCTGAGGCATCTTGGCTTGACAATCAGATTGGCACTTGGTTTGGCAGAAGGAGTCACCATGGCCTTTCTTGGTACAAGAGTCTTCGCATTCGCTTATGCAGATGTCCATGTGTATCCTTGTATCTTCGCTCTGCGCAATCGTCTTTTGCAATTGCTGCGTTGCCATCACCATCAGTAGGTACGTCAAAGCGATCACGCACGTCTTGTTCTTCATTTCTGTCTTCTTTTCGATGTATATGGTTCTTTGAGTACCTGTTGCTCGTTTGTATTTATAAGCCAGTGTCATATGCTTTTTTTTGTAAAACTTGTGGTTGATATTGAATTGATGAAAACTTGTGATTAGCTGAAAATATGGGGTTGAATTGAATCTTTAGGAACAATACACAGTAAGAATAGGCCCTACTTTAGTTACATGTTACTTTTTCCAATATATATATATGGTCTCTATAACATGGTCTCTATTATTTGTTTTTGATATATATATATATATATATATAAAATTGATTTTAAGGTTTTTTTAAAAATTTTGCGTGTAAAATGTAATACTCTTTCTTACAAGAATAGAACAAGTCTCATGAGGAGAAATATCAAGTTAAGAAAGAATCTATTTGTAGAATCATGAGAGAAAAGATCACTATGACTGAAGATGAGAATAAGCCTTAGAAAAAGTATTAGGCTGAGAAAGAATTCTATCGGTAGAATAAAGAGATAAGTGAAGAGAAATTTGACAGGGAGTATGAGAAGGCCAAACAAGTCAGTTTCTGCTTCTTTCTACATAAACTCCTTATTTCAATATGTTATATGCCAGGGCCGGCGGGAGGGACGATTGTCGGGACTCGACAGGGCCCCTCAGAGTCGGAGGTGGATGGAAAAAAGTTTTTTTTTAAAAATATTTTAATAAAACGATGTGGTTTGGTGTCGTTTTTTTTTTTTAAATTAATCAAAACGGTATTAAATACTAGTACTTATATTTATTCTATTAATCGTTATGTTAAAAATTATAAAAATACATATATTAAAGAAACTCATTGTGTCACATTTGCCGGGACCTTAAAAAATATAGAGACGGTACTGTTATATACCTACAAATATAATGTGAATGAGAAATAAGAGTGGATGAGACAGATGATGGTGGCGGTATTAAAGCGGTATAATATTGAAGAATCGTTGTTAACGTAGGCTCTTGCTCTATAAAATAGTAAATAACGTAGGCTCTTGCTCTATAAAATAGTAAATATGGTAATTACTGAGGTTAGCTAACTACATGTTAGGTTTGGTTCCAAATAAAGTCAAACATGAATAAAAAATGTTGGATTATGAACATGTAGGACCAAATACCCTTAATTTTTTGTAAGGAAAACTTAGATTTTTTTTATTGGACCTTTTTTAAGTGATTAGGTTAAGTTGTTTAAACTCAAAATTATCCTGAAACTTAAATATATTTTATTAAAAAAAATATGGTCATTCTAGTCATTTTTAACATAATGAGTCATGAATCATTTAACAAATATACATGGTAGATATATCAAGATTTTAAAGAAAAAAGTCTGCCCTTTTCTATTATCTCCCTTATTTTTATAGCCATTTGAAGTTCACCCTATTATTCACATGTTAATATATCCATCTCCCTTGGATATACTGTGATCCTCCCTATGCTCCTTTACTTTTAATAGTAGTTGGTCAGTTTTTTTGTTTGGTTTTCCATTCTCACTATCTTCTGACTCATCTTTTTTGGTTCAAACTCCCACGTTCCCTTGTTGGTGAATAATTTCCTCACTTCTGTCATCGTCGGGCTCGAGCCTGCATGTGGATTTTCTATCCACGATTTGACCCTACTTCAATTTGACCCTATCGATTTGATTGGTCAAAGTTAAATTGGGCCATTGGCAATTGATTCCTGATGGGATGTTTGCAATTGATTCCTGATGGGATGTTTGCAATTGATTGTAGTGGATTGTTGTTCAATTGATCTGGTTTTCCAAATTGTTAGTTACATACATATTTTTGGATTGGGTGTTTGGATGAGTTTTCTAGATCTCAGAACCTAACATCCTAAAATGAGTGTTTGGATCATAAAAAATAGAATAATAAATAAAAGTTATCAAGAACGAATCTGAACTCCCTTGATTCGATTCTGTTTGGATACTCACATGTATTTATATTCAACCACTTATAATTTTATATGGTTGTAAAATACATTTTTAACCTTGAAAAACAAACACATATAAATAAATTATCCATATAATATTGTGAATTAATAAATTACATTAAATATGTGAAATTTATTCAAATATATAAATATAAAATAGTATTATGATAATAAATGTGCATTAATATATAAAACTAATTCAAATCTTTATCTTAAAAAATCTAAATTCTTAATACACTCATGATTTCATGTATATAAGTATGTATCACAAGTAAAAAAAATAAAATAAAAAACAAAACAAAAACCATCCACCCATAAAAAGCAAAAACCATTATCAATAGGACAAAAATTAAGATGGGGCAGTTGTCGGTTAGCTTAAACATAGTTCTGATAATTATGATCTGCATCAGTTCAGGTAAGATTGTAACTTTATCGTAAATGTATTTGTTTTTAATAGATCTCTAATATATTAGATTGGATTATATAGGTATGATGGGTTCCGGTACCAGATTTTGCACATTTGATTTTGCACCATCGTATGATTATTGCACGAGTCGGACGCCACCTCCACTTTGCCTTGATAATTGCAAGTTTTTGTTTAAGAATGCGACTGCGGTTTGTAAAAAGGCCTTGGACGTTCCTCAACTAGTTTGTACATGTGTTTATCCTTGTTGATAATTTTTAAACAAATTTCATTTTAATAAATTATATGATGAGTCAGCTATTGAATTCATCTTTTGAAATTTGTACCTATCGTATATTCAACAAATATTTTTATAATTTTATTTATATCAACTAGAAAGAAAGGATATTGGTATGAATAATAAAATAATACTCCATGCATATTATTAAATGCAGTTTAGATTTTAATTATTTTAACTATTAGTTTATCTAACCGTAAAATCAAGAATTTTTACGGCGAGAATACTCGAGGAAAATATACTTTTTATTTTTATCATAGGTCAATAATCCTGATTTAATTTCTCCAGTGTTTTTCCTATTTATTTTCTGAATGTCCACTCCATCAACAAATACCTCTATTTATAGGGTTTATTGAAAAAATATTTACCTTTCCTTTTTAAGATAAATGTCATTTTTGTATTAGATTTTATTCTTATTATTATTATTAAGAAATGTATTTCTACTAAATTTTACACAATCTATTCATTTTGGGCTTTAAGTCCATTAATGGATCAAACCTTCCAGAATCCAACTTTAAGGAGCTCTTTATAAGCATATCTTTTCGTAGGAAGCCAAATGAAGCATGCTATTTTAGAAGAATGATATGGAGCATGCTATTTAGAAATCAAGATGGGGCACACTCAAGATTCGGCCTAGGAGCATAAGCTAAAGTCCAAATAATGCATGCTCTAGAAATGGGCCTTAAAGCGCACCCTGAAACGAGCCTTGAGGTTTTAGCCTCACTAACCACTCTTAATTGTGAATCCTAGTTGTCAACTGACAATGTGGACCACGACACTTGAAAATGAATCCCTGCCTCACACGTTTTTTTTTTCCATAAAGATCCTATTATGGAAAGAGGTTCTAAAATATCTTATGTGATTTCAATACGTCACTTTAATAATTGTGGATGCCCAAATTCCCATGATCCTTAGTATGACTTGTCTCAAGCACTCCGTGTGTAGAATATAACATATAACATATAGTCTATTGTAGACTTGCAAATCAAACTTTTATAGTAAATATCGATCCTCAGACTTTCTTAAATTCGGGACATCAAAATATATTGAACGAATAAACCGGATAATCCTTGATTGGGAGACTTTATACACTAGCATTTACAAGTGTAGCATCTGATTCCCTATAGTAGGGCTCTTGTCTGAGTTCTGTCAAAATTTTCAAATTCATCCTAGCTATCTAGTGCAAAACTCGATTAGGATCATTTTGTGTATTAATAAACTAAGGGAAAAACATAATTTGGAGTTTTCAGATTTAATTTTTTTTTCAATCGCTACTACATGAAGAAAGATAAACATGAAAGGTTCATCTTCACTCGGAGAAGAAACCACTCATCTTGGATTTTTCTTTGCACGAGAGAGCATGATGGGACAAGTATTGTTTGATGGATGGACTTACGCAATTTTGGACTAATACCCATCATCCTCAATGCCGATGCGAATTAAATTAGTCCTTTTTGTGTGGAATAATAAACACTTTGGTAAATCATGATGTTAACGGAATGCCTTTACTTTTGCAGCTATCTAGGAGATTAGGGAGCATACGTCCAAAGACTTGACCTTAGCTAGAGCTCATGGTAAGGAGTTCTTAAACCTTCTAAAAGAATCTTGTCAATACTCCAAACTTCTCAAGCAGTTGTATTCATCATCTCTTTAGTCCCTTACTAAATCGTGTCTATTTGGATTTTCCACTATTTTTATTTATAATTTTTCTTATTCCTAATTTATGTGCTCTATCACTGTACAACTATGGTTAGTGTCATTAGTTCAATTCTCGATAAATATGTCACTGTGCAAGAACTATATAGGAAGAATATTGTAGTGCTTCAGGCTTGTAATGAGGCTCTTTGAATGAGAAATCTCCCTTGGCTCAAACTGGGGCTCCATCTGAGGCTCATAAGGAAAAACAGAATATCATCCATAAGATTAGGGAATATTTCTCTTGACTTAAGCTAAGTAAACATGGATGGTAGAGGCCTTCGAGCGCTAACGATCTTTAAACAAGCGTGTTTAAAAGTGTGACTCCCCAAGTAAACAGGGAGATCTTTGAGTTTAAAAGGTGAGCACTCAGCTCATCTTAAGTCGATGTCCATAGTATCTCACACGAAGAGGTCCCATGCTAAGATCTTTAAGTTTAAAGAGTCATCTAACTAAAGCAAAAACACAACATGAAAGGCGCATGTTGTACCCAACAAGAAGGTTTGAGAGGCAGACGAAGACTTGGATATTGAGAGTGTCTTCTCTTTTCCTTTGGACGTTGGCTATCGAGCACCTATTTTTTGAGAAAGATGTAAAGGGGTTATGGAAGCTTACTCCTTTGCAATTTTATAAGGCAGTAATGACCTATAATTTTAAGATTCAATCATGCACTTATTTCTTCTCCATTGTGTTGGTGTTGTTTTCCTCTCTTATTCCCCTTTTTTATATACTATTTTGTGTATAAAGCTTTTAATTCACAATTGACTTTCATAAGATATACACCGAGATATAAAGGGAGAAGAATCAAGAGACGGTGGCAGCCGAGTCTCCAAAGAATACTGTTGACTACACGGAAGGCCTTACTAATGAGCTCAAGACGACTTGGATACAGTGGTTTCTAAGTGTGTAGAGTTTGTAGGGCATATGAAACACTAGGATTCCAAGGCTAACGCTTTAGAGAAAGTGTCAGCGGAGAATGACCTAGAGATTTAACTCTTGAAGAACTTAGTAGCTTATCATGAAGCAATATGTGTGGTGTTGGAATCTCTTAATTCCTCCATTTTTAGGCCTTTAAGACTTAGTTTGACGCTACCCGGAAACCTATAACAAAGAAATACAACACCTTGGATGCTGAGAATGCAGAGAAGAAGATCACCACTTGGATTTTAGCATTGGAGCAGGTGGTGTGCAAAGAGCTAACGATTGAGGGTTTAATATGAATTATGAATTAGAGAAAAAAATAAATTATGGTTTAATGCTCTTTAAATAGTCTACAACAAAAATTATCTTGAAAAACTCTAATTTATTACTCTTTAGACAGTCTTTATAACATGTCTTGAGGACATGTCGCAAGGCTACACCGATTTCTCCATGGTCTACCTCTCAGACATCTTTCCTACCTGCCGAATATCTCAAATGTCGTGTGAGTATGTCGTGGAGGTGTCCCTAAGCCTACAACCTGCCATATACTCTTATAACTAGCCAATATTGTCCACATGTCACAAGGCATGTAATAGGGAACATCAATAAGCTACTAAGTGATTATTAATCTACAATCTAACTCCAAGAAATACAAAATGTAAGTTACATCATGAAAACTCACTTTTCAAAGAGTGGGGCATTACTCTCAACATCTTAACAACATGGTCTATCATGTGACCAAGTACATGAGATTTAATAATAATATCATTTTTCTAACTTTTTAAACTTATAGTTGTTAGGAAGTTCATCCTTTATCCATTTGGGCTCATGAGAGAGTGTCGGTCCATTATATTTCATATAATTATCTTTCTAGATTTGAACATAATTTTAATTTTGTGATCTTGCTTATTGATAAAATGGCTTAAGCCATACTGCTACAAGCCCATATACTCTGTATAGTCAAAATATTTTGTTATTTTCCCTATCAAATTAGGTTTCCATATTTCCAACACTCCCCATCAAGTTCAATCAATCCAGCACATTATCTTTGCAGGCCGATTGATACTTGCATTCATGCCTAGGCTTGTTCTCTTTTAAACTTTAGAGGCTTCAGGCCATTTCCTAGGTTTGTTTTCTTAAACCTCTGACGTCTTAGGTTCACATCAGTCTCGAATCATTGGCGATGAAGCCTTGTAGGTTATAATATCATGTTAGAAATTTCAGTCTTTATCCATTTGGACCCATGAGAGAGTGTCGGTCCAGTATATTTCATATAATTATCTTTGTGGATTTTAACATGTTTTTAGTTTGTGGGTTCGCTTATTGATAAAATGACTTAAGCCAAACTCATATATTCTTTATATTCTAAGTATTTCCCCAACCAACTTGGGATTCCATATTTTCAACAATGGTGTTGGTTGAATCTATAAGTCATCTTTATTTGACTAGCTAGGAATTTGATCCTTACTCTGTTTACGTATTATAGCTAAAAATTCGATTGAAATACTAATGACTTATTTAGATACAATTTTGTTAGAATGATAAGATTTTTGGCTCTATTTGATGAACTCATGTTAGGTTATTACAGGATGTTTGAATGAAATTGTCTAGATTTGTTTTACGCTTGTTTATTCTTTTACATGATTTTTATTTTCATGAAACTCGCTAAATGAAATGTAACTACTATGGGGTAAATTATAAATAAATAAATAAACCACGTTTTAATTTTATTTTTTTTCATTAATCCACTAGTTTCAAACATTATTTGCAAATAAACCAATTTTGATTTTGGAGCAGTACTTTTTAACTGGAAAAAGGTCTGAAACCAATAGGCTAATGTAAAAAATTTGCTTAACCTGAGTTTTTTTTTTCTTTGTAAGGAATGTTTTGAAACCACTTATTAAGGCAAAAAATTTGTAAAAGTAGATTTTTTTTTTTGTTTTTTTTTGTTTTTTATTTTTTGTTTTTATTTTTTTTAATTAACCCAACTACTATGTGGTGCTATTATTTAGTAGAAAAGTTCTAGTCAGTCTGCTTTTAGTAGAGTTAATTTTGCTTTTAATTAACATTTAAAAATATTACTCTTACCAAAGGTGAAGCCAAAAATCTTGCACGATGAGAATGCAATATACTTATGAAATATATCTAGTGACTTCATATTCCCAAAGAATGATTTTGGTAAAAACAAAGCTCTTTCTATTGTTCCATAGTTGATGTTATTTCAATCTTGATAATAAAAAAATAATAATAAATAAATTAAATTGATGACAAAACAATTTTGTAATTTCATAGGTACAATAAACTTTTTGTACTCTCTCTAAATGTTTTTGTTTTTCAAGTAGTTTTAGTTAAGATTCGCAAAGCACATTTTAAATTTTTACTACCTCATGTAATATGTAAAATTTCAGAAAGTTTAATAAGAACAAATGATAGTTCTTCGGTCCCTATTTAAAAGATGTAGCAATAGAATTGAAATCTCTTCTCAATCTATATCGTTAACATTGATTTATATTGGGAAATAGTTACTATTTAAAAAAGTGAAGCATTATTTGAAGTAAAAAAAATTATGAAATAATCCTTTTACAAATCCATTGCTCGTTAGTGCTTCAGCGGTGCTTACTTTGTCTAGGCTTTTGCTCAAATTCTGGTGATAGATGAGATGTAAACAAGCCATACCAAGCTAAAGATTTTTTTATTTTTTTTTTCTCCTCTCTTCTGTTTTCTACTTTTGTCCGAGATTACATTGGGAAGCAGTAGTATTGTCTCCCTTTTGTAATTTCATAGGTACAATAAACTTTTTACATCTATACATCAACTATAGAGGTAAATTTTTTATTTCACCACAGTAACTTAGTTTCTTTTTATTAATTAAAAATTAAAATAAAAAGTCAACAAACTTGTGCCATTAAAATTAACCCCGAAGAGAATTAAGGAATCTGTAAATTGTAAGTCCAATAGCGACAAATTATAATTAGTAATTGTAATTTAAAATTAAAATAACTCATTGGATGGCTATTTTAAAATTACGTTTGTGTTTTTTTTTTTAAATAACCCTTTTGTAGTGAGATTTTTTTTTTAAAAAAAAATAGATTTACAAAGTTTGATGACTATTTTAGAAAATTGAGAATACTATTTTTTTTCTAAATTTTGTTTAATATTTAATTATAATTCATAAAAATTTACGAAAAAATTCTCATTAAAAACTAAAAATTTAAATTAAAATTAATAAAATAAGGGTGAATATCATTTAGTTCTTTGTCAATCAAATCATCAATATATAAAATGGAATTGATTGAAATCAAAATATTAATATGATCTTGTTAGAAATGAGACAAAATAACACCAACTAGAGTTGAAACAGAACAACAAAGTATGGAAAGTAGGAAAACAAAGTATGGAAAGTAGGAAGTGACACAAGAGATTTAACGTGGTTTGGCGATGTGCCCACTCCACGGAGCAAGAGAATAATAATCCACTATAATGATTAAAGAGATTACAAGATATCACACAAAATAGCCACAAAAAGCTACACTCAAATCTCACAATCCAAAGCACCCAAACTAAAACCCCTAACTCACGAATGTATCCCACCCTCACAATGTGTAATTCTCTTTATAATTGAGTTTTCTTTATGAGACACCTCTATTTATAGTGATCACAAATCTCACCTTCCTAATAGTTTCTTTCCAATAAGGAAAAACAAATCATAACAAATTGGGAAAAACAAATCTCCTCAAATTAGGAAAACTAGCAAATAGGAAATAGATAAAAAAAAAAAAAAAAAAAAAAACAAAACAAAATAGGAATTTCTTCGGAAAAAAAATAACCAAAAAATTGAATTTAAATAAATATTTCAATTTAGTTAAAAAAATTTTAAATTACCAAAAAATAAAAATAAAAAACCAAAAATTTAAAAAAAAAACTATTCCTTTATCTCAAAACTAACCAATTTACAGGTTAGGTTCTCAATCCACGTCTCCCACCCTAAATACAACCATGATCCTATTGGGAGTTCATTTCATAAGAATAATGTGTCTACATACTAAACAACCAATTCTTCTCAAATACTGTTCTCCATTAGCATCTACATCCTATCTGTCCAACAACCTACTTACCTACACCCAGTTTATCTGTTAAAACAAACAAATAAATAAATAAATGATGGAGCAATAAATAAAGAAAAGTAGAATTTAGAATTGATAAGTGAAAACTTACGAGCAACAACTTTGGCGCCACAATCAGCATCGCATTTGACCTCACAGTAGGAATCGCCATGGCTTATTTTGCAGTCGTCCCGGCATTCATTGAAGCATTTTATAAATAGTTGTTTGCCTCCTGCCTCTTCACACATAACATACCGTTGTGTTACTGTAACCATCACTAACATCAAAACCATGATTGTTATCTTATTCGCCATTTTTTTTTCTTGAGATTGTTGTGGAAAAATTGTTAAAGAGTTAATGCTAGGTTTTTATTTTGATCTCAGAGGAATAATTTGTGGTTGATATTCAATTTTTATCATCACTTGATCAGGAAAGAAAATGGGTTTGAATTATGAAGATTTTGTTGAACGAGATCTGTGCATTTTATTAGCGGGCAAATATTAAAATTTTTAATAATATAAAATCGTTGTATTTATTTTAAATTTATTTGAATTTCAAATATTAAAATGTATATAGTTAAATTTTTAAATTTTATTTAAAAGCTTTAGTTAAATTTGGGACAGATAATTTTATAACTCCAGGCCATTTGTTTATCTGAAAATAATTTTATTGTATTTAATTTTAGAAAGTTTAAAATTTTTTAAAATTAAATTATTTATATTTGAATTATTGAAATAATTATTTGAAAGGAAGAACGGTTTTTTTATCAAGTTATATTAATATAATTATATTGTTTTTAAATATAATAAATTTTTTATAGATTTGGAGGTACTGTGGCAGATATTATTAGAATTGGAAATTTCAATAAAAAAATAGTAAGTTTTATAATAATTAAATATTATATCTGTTTTTTAGTCGATATATTTTTAAAACTAAAAATTAAAAATCTGGTGATGTGGAAAAGTTGATGTACTTTTATATGAAAATTAAAAGTTATATATGTGCGATAGAGAAACCAAAATTTCCATAATCTTTCTATACTTTCCTAATTGGTTGTTTAAAAGTTTAAAATATAATATAAAATCTTTTGATATCTTCCTAGTTATCATCCGAATTACCATCTTCTTCTGGATGGTACCATATTAAAAAAGTAAAAATTAACAGCAAATAATTAAATAAATTCAAAAATAATATGTATATAATAATGTAGAAATGTTACATATGCTAATAATATTAACTTTAATATTAGACGAAATTAAATTAATTTTGTGCAAAGTATGCAGTACATGTGATATACAGAGTAAAAGGGTAGGGATAGTTGGTGGAATTAATCCGAAATATATATATTTTTTTCAGTCCAGATTTAGTGTGAGGGAAAGAAGATGGAAGTTTTGGGAGAAGGAAAGGGAGAGAAGGACAAAAAGCGTGGGGATGGTTGCGTGACGAGAGGCGATACATTTGATGAGAAAGACAAGAATAAGAATAAGGATGAGGAGCGCACATCTATTTATAGGCCAAAAAGTAGCATGAGTCAACACCAAAACTACATAAATATTAACAAGGTGGGTGAAAATTCATCCATATCTATAATATTTCTCCCTAAATTTCCCCCAATTTTAGTGCCTCATTAAAAATCTTCTCGCCTCAAGGAAATGCAGGGAATGCGAGATACTTGGCAAATATTTAGAATAATGCCAAGAGTTAGGTGAAGAAACAGACGAAGCATCATATTGATTCACAGGTTGCCATTTTTTATTTTTTTTATTTTCAAATTTATAAAATTGTCACAGAGTTAGATGCTCAGTTAATGCAATTAGGATGTTTTGACAATTTTAGATAATTTTAATAATCTATTGTGCTTTTGGACAGTTATATTCAATAAAGTTTCTCTCTGATAAATTAGTACTCTGTGTTGATTGATTTATAAGAATTAGCTTGAAGATTGAGAAGTGAAGACTGTGACAGAGTTTAACTTTCATTTTCCTTAGTGAGTACTTGATTGAATTGCATAATGATGATGAATCTGTGTTGTGTTGAATATGTTGAAGTAGTTATGCATAACTAATCGCTCTAGTTGATTTGCTAAGCTCTGTTGCTGTTACTAGATTCATATGTGTATTTCTTATTCAATCATAGCTCAATTAATTGAGTTTTCATGAGTTTATTATATTACGAGAACGAGAGTTAAGTAATCTTTTTATGATATTTATTCTAGTTCAGAGATATAAAAAAATCTAGAAAAAATTCAAGGGGGAAAAACTAGATGAAGAGGAAAAACCTCATTCATCCCATCTATTTCAAAAGAACTGGGAAATATATGTTTTATCTGATTTCCCGAGATATATCTAACCCATAACATTTGGATTCCAATTGTACTCTTTTTCCGTTCATCTAATTTATTATTATTTTTAAAAATTAATTAATAATATAAATACTATTTTAAAAATTAATTACGGTTAAAATTTAAATTCTATTTAGTACAAAAATAAATTTCGCAATGTGAGAATTTGAATATTAGAAAGTACTTTTCCATTCATTTATTGAATATGAAGCCGTGTGTAACAGTAGCATTTACACTTATTTGGAGGAGAGGACACTCCTATAAAAACAGATGAGATTATTGTCTCCCATATCAAGTACTGCTATAGTCATGTAGTAACTAGTAAGTAGCTTGATCCAAGTAGTATATTAGGTTCATTCGTAAGCTCTGGTGACTGATTCGTCCTGCTGTTGATGACGACGATGACCCCAGTAAGGTCCAGGCATGAAGAACTTTTCATCCTGGTTTCCAAAGACACGGTCGACCTCCTCTTCCCTGGCTTCAAAGGTCATCTCCTTAACAGCCTTCTCCAAATTACTCTGAACATTTCCCTTCCCGGCGAGCAAGAACCTGTAGTTGTTCTCATCGTTTACTCTGTAGCTGATGAGATGCAGATCCTCTCGGCCTGATGCTGCAAACGACACTGGATGACTTGCTGGGACTACTATGGCTGTTGATGTTGAGATTCTTGATCTTACGTTCCTGTAAGACACCCGGCTTTTCAAAACAGTGGATTCACGTCCTCGACTCTGCCTGCTTTCTTTTTCTGCTTCTTCTTCTTGTTCCTCCTTTGATTCGGCGGAGGCTACGTGAGGACATATTATCTCCACAACTCCTTCACCTTTAGCCACGACTATTACGTTGGTCGACTCTGAGTCGAAGAACGGGGTGATCATGGCGCCCTACGAAAAAGAATACATATGATGAGATGATGATTGATTATAGATAATTATGATGAGTAGTACTAGTTAAAATAAATAATCACCTTAGAGACGTTGTAAAAGGAGACTGAGAGATCGTCCAACTCTCTTAGTGGAGGAAAGTCCTTCCTATTGGCTTCATAGTGTTGACCGAAGGCATTCGAGAAAATAGGATCTTTCTTGATCAGGTTAAATGTGGCCCTGGTCCTGGATGTTCGGCTGCCACCCAACGACCACATCTTTGCAGCACCATCTTCTGTTGTTTCTGTCAACGATCGAATCTGCTCTTTGGATGCTGGAATGAATACTCCTTGATCCTGCTCATGTCTTCTCAAGAGCCTTTCTATTTCGCTGTATGGAACCTGCCCGTGCGCAGTTGTTAAATATTATAATAATATATGGAAAAGAACTTTAAATTAGTTTTACTTTGAAAGCAGCTTCGGATATTTCCCGGCTGAAGCTCCTCAAGTAGGATTGTGGGGTAGCACCAGCTGCCACGAAGAATGGCTGCACGCCACGCCAAGCCAAATAAACAAGCGCTTATTTAATTAGTCCTCCTGAGTAATCAATCAAGAAAAAGGAAAAGGACAATGTATAGATGTATACATACCTCGAAAGAGCCCGGATTGTTGACGGTGATGAGAAATTGGGCGATGATGAGAGGCTGGCGGGTGTGAGAGTTGACGATGTAGTAAGGAGTACCGGGAGGAAGCCGGAACAGAGTCCCTGGCACAAGCCTAAAGCTATGCCTCTTGTTTTCCCATACCACTGTGATGGCTCCTTCTCCAGAGTATACGGTGAACAGAGCATCGGCATCCATGTGGTTCGGACTGAAAAAGCGTTCGGGTTGAACTTGTAACAGAGCCAGCTTGTACTTCTCCATTCCGCGGAGAAACTTCGACAGGCGGTGGAAGTTACGCAGAGCGAACATGCCTCCGTAGCGAGTGTGGACTGCGCTTAAGAAATGTTCGCCTCCGAACACGTATGGGTTATCTCCTTCTCCTACTTGTTCTCTTGTTTCTTCTTCTTGTCTCGACCACTCCTCCTCCATCACGAATGGTGGTCCCATCCTGCATCTCCCTATGCACTGCCTTCTCATTTCCGCCGTTGGCTGGCCTTGGCATCGCTCCTCGCACGTGTGTCTTCTGCCCGAAGCAATTACCAGAGCCGACGCAACAAACACGATCGCCAACCACAGACTGATTTTTCCCATAATTGTTCTTGCTGCTGTGTATATAATATATGCTCGTGTTGTGTTTATATAGTGCACTTCGACATACATGCAGAGAGACGAGTGTCTCCCTCCCCTCCCCTCCCCACCCTTACATTTTACGTGTCCTCCCTCACATTAATTAATTCTTATCCGTATTCATCCTTCCTTCCTCGTTAAAAGCTGTGCTCCCCTTATCCTCATTCTCATTCTTGTCTTTCTCATCATCAAATGTATCGCCTCTCATCACGCAACCGTTCCCACCTACGCTTTTGTCCTTCTCTCCCCTCCCTTCTCCCAAAACTTCGAGAAATTATGTACGGGGACGGGTTCACGTCATCCGTCCCAGTTGGAGAACCCGCCCAACCATTGCGAAACACGTAATATCATGTATATCATTAAAAATTAAAAAAAGAAATTTAATTTTAAATATATTCATTGATAATTGTTATTCGTGCTCACTCTTTTTGACGAGAAATTATGTCCGGGGACGGGTTCTCCAAGTCATCGTCCCAGTTGGAGAACCCGTCCAACCATTGCGAAACACGTGACATCATGTATATCATTAAAAATTTAAATAAAAAATAATTTTAAATATATTCATTGATCATTGTTATTCGTGCTCACTCTTTTCGACTCACTCACGTGCTCTCCAACTCCAACAACTCTTTATTCAACTCTTTATTTTATTTTAGTTAGTTGTTTTTCTCTTTTTCTCCTTCACAAACATCGGTGTTGGTTTTTAATGGAATTCACAGGTTCGTTGTTGAAAATAATTGTATGATAATGGAAGTTGTTGAAAGTTGAAACTTTGTATTTTTTTTGAAAAGTTTTTTTCTTTTATTTAATTGGTTATTTATATTTTTATTAAAAATTACTTCTTGTGGAGATATCGAGAGAAGTGCCAGATATAAAGAATTTAGAGAAGACGGTGTAACATAAAAAGAAGGAGATCATGAATGATGGATGGTTTTATGAAACACGGACACAAAACACCATAAAATCTGCATATAATCGTCGCATTAATTGATTTTCTTTATTAACATACATGGCACAATAACACAACACGTGTCTCATGATAATTGGGCAGGTTCTCCAACTAGGGTAGATCGCGTGGAGAACCCGTCCCTGGGCATAACATTTTCTTCCCCCATACTGTAAAACGAAAAAAAAAAAAAATGTTTCCGATTAATTCCACCAACCATCCCTACCCTCCTACTCTCTATATCACACGTCCCCCATACTTTGAGGAAAATAACTATTCAAATTACTTCCTCCATTCCATATATGTTGGGACAGAAGCAAATAAAATTGTTGGGTTTGAATGGAAAACAGGTGGTAGAAAATAAACATATAATTTACTACATAGAAGGAAAAGGGTAAAAAGTAGGGTTGTGTTTAAATGGAATATACTACCATTTCAGTGAGACGGAAGAGTGCAAAAAACATCTTAATTATTAATATTAAAAAAAATTAATTAATACCCGTTAGAAGATGTAAGGTATCACTATATATATATATATATAAAATTTAGATATTTATGTATGTTTATTTTTCTATTTTTGCCTAAATATTATTTTTAAAAGTTTTATAAAAAAAATAATAGTTATTTCCACCCTTTAATAAATAAGTTATTATAAATATCAATAAAGTTATTTTTTTTTTAATAATTTTAACTTTCTATCAATATTATTAAATAATTTATTTTTTTAAACTATTAAAATTATTTTTTTTAAAAAAACTATCAATATTTAGAATTATCAAATTTATTTATTTTTAAATTATAAAAAAATTAAAAACTATTAAAAATTATAAATTTATAAATTTATTTATTTTTAAATTACAAAATCATTTATAAATTCTTGAAACTATCACAAACATTTTATAATAAATAATTTTATTATATATTTTATTTAAAATTTTAATTAGTCTAATAAAAATATAAACTACATATTTATTATAATAAGTGATGAAATAATTTTAAAAAATAAATATCAGTTATTTTAAATAATTTAATTGTAATTTAAATAAATTCATTATATTTTTTCATATTGTCTATATATAAATAAGAAAAAAAACTATACAAATTTTTTTATAAAGTTAATTAAAAATAATTAATATAATAAAACTTAAATTTATTATAAAAAATAACAAAAATATAAAATTTAAATAGATATTAGTTTAATATAAACGACACGTCCAATTTTTTGTGCGATAAACTTTTTACCCGGGAAAAGGAGGGAGTAGTTAGTTATTGAAGGTGTGTCTAAGGGTGTCTAAACTAGTAATCTTAAATAGTATCAAGTGAATTCACCGCGAAATGAACGCGCCTCTAATAGTCGTTGTGGCCTCTCTCAATCCAACTTGCACAATTGCGCAAATGTCACCTTGAGGTGCGAATTTTGAGCCTGTGCGCTCGTTTTCTTCTTCCCATGAAGCTGTAATAACCTATTATGTTCCAGCATGTACTCCTAGTGTATCCCAACCGTTCGATAAAATGTCTCTATGAACTACTGCCTTAATGCTTCTTAATCTCTTTCTCATTTTTCTTACAAATTCCGCAAATGTTACCAGTCAAAAGATTAGGATATCACATTAAATCAGCATTTCCTTCCCTGTTACTTCCCTTGCTCACTCGCAATGCTCTCAACATTGATGGGGTATGGAAACAGAGACGCCCACTTCCGGATAACTGTAGTGGTGTGTCCTCTATGGAGATGGGTGGTGTCCTTACAACTCGATTGTGTTCCAGTTTGGCTGGAACGATTCTGTTACAGGCTCGGGACCCTGCTAAACTGAGCATGGAAATAGAAAGTTCAATTCTTGAAAGTAGATATGAGGATTCATGGAAGTTGTTTGAGCAACATATGCAGATGGAAGGGTTTCCCCGAAAAAGTGTTGTCAACAAGCTTATAGTTAGCTTTGCAGAAAGCCTTGATGCTAGGTGGCTAGACGAGGGTTATAGATTGGTGGAACGTGCTTTTGAGGAAAGTAAACAGAACTTGTTGGAAAAAGGAACTTTGATTTATCTTGCTCTTGGTCTTGCCAAATCTGGTCTACATGTTCCTTCTTCTACTGTTTTGAGGAAATTGGTGGCTATGGAACAATATCCGCCTGTGACTGCTTGGTCCGCCATCTTGGCTTACATGTCCCTAACAGCTCCTGGGGCTTATCTTGCTGCTGAATTGATTTTGGAGATTGGTTATTTGTTTCAAGATGGTAGGGTGGATCCTCGAAAAAAGACTAATGCACCTTTGATTGCTATGAAGCCTAATGCGATTGCTTTTAATGTTGTTTTAGCTGGTTGCCTCTTGTTTGAGAAGACAAGAAAAGCAGAACAGCTTCTTGATATGATGCCTCGGATTGCTGTAAAGGCTGATGCGAATTTGTTAATTATAATGGCTCACATTTATGAGAGAAATGGGCGAAGAGAAGAGCTAAGGAAGCTTCAGAGACACGTAGATGAGGTCTTTAACTTAAGTGATATTCAATTTAGACAGTTCTATAATTGCTTGCTGAGTTGCCACCTGAAATTTGGAGACCTTGATTCTGCTTCCAGGATGGTCTTGGAAATGATCCAGAGAGCAAAGGAAGCACAGAATTCTATTGCTGCTTCTATACTGACATGTAATATGGCAGGAAATAACAATAGGTCCTCTACAGGACAGAGTTCAGAGCAAATTTTGTACCCTAGAAGATCAGACAATTCAGAGGATGAAAGAATACTGGAAAACCACATTGTGTCTTATGAAGAATTTGCTAAGTATCAAAATTTTATGAATCTTGAAGCTGAGGCAAGGAGCATTCTTCAGATTTTCCTCTCTAAACTGCAGAAGCAAGTTGAATTGGTTACAACTGACCGGGGTGTTCTCCAACCTACGGAAATAATTTATGTGAAATTAGTTAAGGCGTTTTTGGAAGCGGGCAAGACCAAGGATTTAGCTCAGTTTCTTATCAATGTAGAGAAAGAACACACACTGATTTCAAATGGTGATTCTGCATTGGCTCATGTCATCAATTCTTGCATCTCACTTGGGTGGCTAGATCAGGCTCACGATCTTCTAGATGAGATGCGTTTGGCTGGGGTCAGAGCCAGTTCCTCTGTATATGGCTCCCTCTTAAAGGCGTATATTAAGGCGGACCTAGAAGGAGAAATCACAGCACTTTTAAGAGATGCAAAGAGTGCTGGAATTCAGTTAGATTCTAGCTGTTATGAAGCACTGATGCAATCCAGGGTCATCCACAAAGACAACCAGGGAGCTCTCCAGCTATTCAAAGAGATGAAAGAAACTAAAATGCGGAGATCAGGTCATCTAGAATTTGAGATGTTGGTGAAGGGGTGTGAAGAGAACCGTGAAGCAGGTTTGATGTCAAAGCTATTGAAAGAGATCAAGGAAGGGCAAAGAGTTGATTGCGGAGTTCATGATTGGAACAATGTAATCCATTTTTTTAGCAAGAAGAGGTTAATGCAAGATGCTGAGAAAGCTTTGAAGAAAATGAGGAGTCTGGGGTATGCTCCAAATGCTCAAACCTTCCATTCAATGGTCACTGGGTATGCAGCTATAGGGGGGAAATATACTGAGGTCACAGAGTTGTGGGGTGAAATGAAATCATTTGCATCCGCCACCTCAATGAAATTTGATCAGGAACTCTTGGATTCTGTACTTTATACATTTGTGAGGGGTGGATTTTTTTCTCGAGCAAATGAAGTAGTGGGTATGATGGAGAAAGGAAACATGTTTATTGACAAGTACAAATACCGTACACTCTTCTTGAAGTACCATAAAACTCTGTATAAAGGAAAGGCTCCCAAGTTTCAGACAGAAGCCCAACTCAAAAAGAGAGAAGCAGCATTGACCTTTAAGAGCTGGGTTGGCTTGACTTAATGGAAAATCTTTATCAATGATCTTATTGGGTGAGTGGTGATGGTCATGACTATAAGCAGAGCAGAAATAGTGTTACTTGACGCATCAACAAGACGGATTGTTATGCAAGGTACATAACTTTCAAGCTATTTATAAAATTTTGTTTCTCTGTCTTGCTGCTTAGAAAGTAATATAACATAGAAATAATTCTCCTATAATTATTTTGTGATTCTCTTGTCATTTTGTATCTGCCTAAGCTTATATTACCGAATGTCTATAGTACAAATCATGTTTCTGCATCAGATTTGTGTTCTCTAATGTTAGGAGCAAAGCTATAAGTAGTGCTCTTTTGGTCTTTGAACAATGAATATTAATGAAAATAAAATCCAAATTTTGCACTTGGCATAGTAGAACAAGCTCTAATAGTGAATTTAGTGAACTCTCTCTTATTACTCATTCACTTTTGCAGAATACAGAAGTCTACTTAAAGCTTAGAGTTTGATACAAAAACTGAGACTCATCTTTATTTAAACAAGATGCTAATGAATAAACATTGTCTACTAAAGACAAGTAAAATATAAATAATAACTAGCAGATAAGTGGCGCAAGTATAAATATTTTCCTTTTTTCCCTTTCGCTGATAAACTCTAATTTTAATAGAAACTGTGTACATGTCATGTGATAAAATTCATTGAAAATTGGGGCTGAATCTGATTGTTTTCTCATCAAATATTCCTAGATTGCTCTACCGTGATATGCAAGTAACAAATTATTTTGTCTGTCTCATTATTTACTCCTGTAATACCTGAAACATCAATATGAATCATTGATAATAGTTCTGAGATTTCGCTGAGTGAATGTTAGATACATCTAGGGTTTTTGGATAACAAATATATGTTACATGACAAGGAATCAATTATTTTACTAATGCCTAAAGGTAAAAATAATATTGTGAGATACAAAATTTTTAGATTTTCTAGCCTAAGATGTCATAATCTAAGTGCATGCGGGAGAATCGACACATCTTTATTTGGAACTTTAGAACATTTGGATAGATTGACTTTTTGCTTCCAGCTTCAAGATGGTGTTTAGGTAATTGCGAGAAATGTTTCTGGCCGCCTAGAAGCACTTCAAAGAAAGCCAAAAGTACTAGCTTCCTTAAACTGACTCCTACTTCTCTTCTTCTATGGCCAGAAGCAAAAGGCAGAAGCAAACTTAACCAGCCCATATAACCCCTTAAAGATAGTTTCTCAGGCTCAGCTCTAGTGATGTACAATCCAAATTGATTCTCAGCACTTCCAAATGTCCTTCCAGATCTTTAGTCCTGAGAAGAAAGAAAGAGAAAAAAAAAATAGAAGAATTAAACTTACACTACTCAGTCTTAACCAACTTATAAAGTGAGGCCTGGTTACAAATTCTTAGCCAACTTTAGTTATAGGGAAGGTTACAGCTTAAAGCGGGAACCAATAATACACATTTTAGTGTCGAATTATTAGAAATCATAATGCCAGTCCAGTCACTTTACATTCACAACCATCTTCATTGTTTGCTCCCTTATTATCATCAGCAGCCTTGAATGTCAAAAATAGGATTTGTATTGTTATCCACTATCCAGGTCTTATTGATATCATTTTTAGTTGTTACGGCACGGACACATTAAACCTCTGTTTATAACCGTGGACTCTGAGCTGCTAAAACTGTTCTGTGACTATAATCCTGCATGTACCTTCATTGAGTTTCCAATTTTAAAGTGTTGCTCCCTTAGAGTTTGTAGAAATAGCATAGTTTGCCTTCCCCTCTCAGTTTTAGAATTGTTTTTTTGGGCTTCCCAGTCATCTTGTTTCCATATGGATGCTAGCATTTTGTTCTTGTTATGGCACCAGAGTCCTCTTCCTCATTTTCATGATTGACTAGCATTTGAGTTTGGTAAGCCTCCTTTTGCTAGCAAAGCAGAAGATCCTTCTGAACCTTAGCTTTGACCTCCTGCATTAGGCATCTACATCATCCCTGTTTTTCGACTACATAATCCTGATTTCTGGCATAAGCCTGGTTGATTTGATTTCCTCTAATGTCATACAGCTCCTTCCTTGATCCATGCAGAAACTTTAAAGCTCTCTTTTCCTCAATGAACTATTTTTGTTTCACTCCATTTTCATCATTCTTCAATCCATTTTTTCAAACATATCCAGTTGCTAGCACTGGTGGGGTAGCAAGTTATATTACTATATTATGGTTGAATCCCCTTGCCTAAGGTCATGAAAAGATCTTGTGTGTAGAATATCCCCACTTCATTGCCTACATTCGAATACTTTTCTTTAGCAATTTCCCAGTTCATTTGGGTTACTGTTTCAAACAAGAAAACTTCTTGGTTGATTCTAGTATTTAATTAACTCTCTACTGATTCTAGTGGCCACAGAATTAATTGACAATGGAATCACCATAATACCCCTCTATATTCAATCAAAATTTCATCTGATGGAGCCTTACAAATTGTAGTCAAGTAATCAACCTTTATGTTCCCACTTAAGAACTTCATTACTGACTGTCACCATTGAATCTAGTTGCTCTCCTCAGCCTTTTGGAGATGGTGATTGGGAGGTTCACTATTATTAACCTTCGTTATTGTCGCACTCGTTAGTTAATAGAATTGATACCCCAATTCAATTGGGAGTGAAGCTTGTATTTGTTGGTGTATTGCCAATTTGCTGTAATTACTGCTCCGATATCACATTTAATTTATGGGCTCATCTACTATCCATTTGCTTCTGCATAATACAGAAGTCTATAGACTTCTCTAGTTACAGAGTTCGTTACAAGCTGATACTCATGATAAGGAGTTTTATTTTATCTAAGTTGTTGCAAAATGAAAATCAGTTTGTTTAAGAGTTAGAAGTACCATGTGCTATTTGTTTCGGCATTCTGGAATACCCCACTGTTGAGATTGATGGAGACCTCAAATTAAAACTTCAATGCTTTGTGGAGAAAGCAGCTAACTGATAGAATTTTCTTAATCATCCCTTCCTATAAGAAAGAATGTGAATTTCCTTTTCCTCTCTTTTTTGCAGGGACGAGGGGATTGGCCTTACAACCGCTAGCTGTTATATTGTAGGGATATGTAATATACAAAATTTCCAGTCCTAGTAGTAGAAAAGAGAAGAAAGAGATGCTCAATTTCTAGTTGAAGCTTATGTATACTTAATTGCATATCATGATAAATGTCCCCTATCCATCTTCTGGGAGCATAATTATGTTAATCAGATATGCAATAGAGATTTGGTATCAAGAGCTATTCATGTCATGAACATACCATTACCATACTTAATTATCCTGTTGGTTGAGTATTAATTGATTTTGGACCCAAGAGTTGGTTCAGCATTGTAGTTTAAATGGTCTCTTCTGAGAGATGTGATTGTGCTATGATTTCTCAGACTTTTCACTAGCTTTACAAATTTCTCAGTAGGCTATGCAGGCATCCAACTTTATATTCGGTTTCATCATCATGACTGATATTTAACTCAAATGCCATTGTAGGCAGTGCATTGTATAATTTGTGATTGAAATAATAATAATTCTTCAATGTAAGGAACTGGTGAATGTTAGTGAAAAGCATGGTTTTCTCATCCCTTATCAATTATTTTGTGATATTTCTGGAAATAAAAATCTGGGTCCATTACGGAAGCCCAACAACCTCCTGAACCCAATCTTATACATAATCTGGGTATTGGAATTAGATCCCTCTCATTGGAAAAAGCAAACTTACCTTGTTGGATTTGCGTTGATTGTTTTATTAGATATGGGTTTGACCGAAGAATAAGTTTAGATGCCCAAGAGTCCCAGACTAACAGTATTTTCTGGCAACCAGACACATACTTGACGCCAGAAGCCAAGATAAATCCAACCTAAATACTACTACTGTCTAATTCTATCACCAACCCTCGTGTGTCAATCTGCAGAAAACTGATAACTTGTCAAACAAGCAATAACTAAATTCACGTCAAAATATGACATCACCTTAGCACAATAATAATTCTTAATATAGGCTTGGCTGCTTTCATCACCTAATTAATATCCATTTCTGTACAATGTCTCCACTTGTGCCTTTTTGCGTGCAAAGACAAATTACTCGGGTAGTGAATAGTTATGTCAAGCGTTTGGCAATGTAGTAATTACGTGAGTGTCAATGTCATCAAGAGCAGTGAGGTTGGGTTTCTTCTTCTGGGAATAAAATTAAAACAACAGAGACCTCTGCTTAACACCAATTAAATGCTAATGTTAATGAGTTTTGACAGGCATGTCGTAAGCACAGGTACGGTTGACTCAGACTCTTGAGCCAGAGAGTTTTCCTGACGTCAACATGACGGACAACAAAATAGAAGATGCTCCTCTCTCTCTAGGCAGAATATTTATCATGTGAGTCCTACTCCTCCTAGCCTCTTCCATACAAGTTCTGTTTTTACTTCAATAGAAGAAGCTTCCTCACTAAGGCCATGTTTGGGATAGCTTTTCACATAAAAAAAAAGAAGTAGAAGCACTTTGATAGAAGCATCAACTGAGTTGCTTTCATTGAAAGCACTTTTTCAGCCTATAACCACTACTGGATTTCTAACCAAACAGTACTGAAATGTACTTTTGAATCCAAAAAAGGGTAAAAGTGCTTATATAAACCGTACCAAACAGACTCTAAACTAACTTTGTCTTCTGCTTTTTAAGAACTGTTTTAGATAATATTTAAATAACTAGCAATAGTTCTAGCCTCCTATATACTCTTCTCCAGTCAAGAATTATAATTTTTTAAAAATAACTTCTGCTTCTCTTCTTCTTTTTTTTGAAGCAATTTCAAACAGCCTATTGTATTCAAGAAAAGTATAGAAGTGCTCTTGTAAATGATACAAGACACTTACTATACAGTAATGCAATTGTTATGATTGACCAAACTAAAGTAAGTTAGAAATATGAAGCCATAGACATACAAGGGGACCAATAATGTTCACTTCATATGAGGCACACATGAAATATATGAATTGAAGAAAAAAATACAGGTCTACTTAATTAAGTACTGGGCCACTTTTGTGTAATTGGGCTTATAGGGCCCATATGTGGAATTGTAGTAGGTTGTAGGATCCTTTTTCAGCTCTACCTTGAACTGAAATAGTAACTACTGCACATTAATAACTTGCAGTCAGAACTCATGGAATCTTCCTTGTTACTATGCATGGTTTCACTCAACACAACCCTAATTAATTAAGAGAGATAGAGATTGATATGATAGGAGGAGGATATGGGAGGAGGGTTACTTGTATTTTAATCAATTTCCTTTTATGGGTTTGTTTTGTTGTTTAATGATAAAAATCTATCTATTGATGTGCTTTTTTGGTAAAGCAAAGCAAAGGAAAGAGTGTCTTGTTTAGTTGTGTTGTGTTGGAAGTGGATTTGCTTTTGTTTTAGTGATTTAGCAGAAACCAATGTACCATCTTCTTCTTCTCCTCTACCATACCATCCCCACTTGGATTTTCTGTCCCCTTTCTTTAAGGATGTTTGTTTTTAACCTTAAACAAAGCTACTCTCTCAAATTTAAAAGGACATTTTTGATAAATTATAAGTATTAAATTTTACCAATTGTAATACCATTTTATTATAATTAATATCTATGTACCTAGACTTATAAAATGTATGGGATGGGCAAAAAGGAACATGGAAGCATATGTGCATGATGGTAAAGTTGATGGTTTGAAAAGGCTTTAACAATGGTGGTCAGATCTCCTTTGCCTTTGTGTTCCATGTTGTGTCACTTTTTCAGTTATTTCGAATACTTCTTAAAATAATCGGAACATTATCTTATGAAATCTGTTTGGTCTGCTAATCAATTTATAATGTTGAGAGATGGTGTTGGATGTTTCCTTGTGTGAAACAGTCTAAACTAATTGAGATCACACTATATTACATTGGATTAACCTGGACAGGAGGACAAGCATATATTGTTCTGTAGTAATTAAAGTCTGCTTATCATGTGCACCCATAACACTAATACTTTTCTCTATTAATTCAATCTCACATCAATGATATAATTTTTATCAGATCAATTCTTAATTCTGCTTATGAAAAGATAAGAATACGCGTGACGTGTGGCCTTTCATATAAATAAGTATTTGAATATTATTATGTAATGGTATATAGTTGGATTCCACCAACATAGATATGTGTCAATTTGCATGAGTTATGTATGTTTGTATGTAACAAGTGTCCCATAAATTGCCTATAAATAGAAGGAGAAGGCATGGGTAAAAATTGCCAATTCACTCTTTGAGATTTCCTCTCCCTCTCTAGTATCATCTTTCTAGTGTTTATGTAAGTTATTCTTGTTGGTTCTGATTTGGTTTTTGTAACACGTTATCAGCACGAGTATGCTCTTTGGTTGCCGCCCAGACGGATCCTCCAGATCAGAAAGTGATGGTAACGATGTTTTGGTTATACTGAGATGCTGCCGGAATTATATTGAAAAATTGAGATATTGGTCTGGAACCATAAAAAGAGGAAAATAGAAAATTGGCTGGAACCATAAAAAGAGAAAAATGGAAATTTTGTAAAAAAGAGGAAATGAAGGGATTGGTATAAAAGAGGAAATGAAAAATGAAAAAACAATTGATGAAAAGAGGAATAATTATTTGAAAAAGAGGATGATATATTTATTTAATTGGAAATATATTGATTAATTGTTTTTTTTTATTTTTATTATTTGTTATGTTTATTTTATTTTTATTTATTATTGATTGTGAATATATTATTTTTGTAGAAATTCAAGAAAAGAAAAATGTCAGAACTGAAAAATTGGATTTCCATGCCCTGGAACTTTCTGGAAAAAATTACATAACATGGACATCGGATCTGAAAGTCCATTTGCAAGCTAGGGAATTGCAAGATACTATATGTGAAAATAATGCAACTTCTATTAAACAGAAGGCTCAAGCAATGGAAATTATCAGACATCATATAAATGGGAATTTGAAAGCTGAGTATATGAATGTTGAGGATCCACTGATTTTGTGGAAATCCCTGAAAAATAGATTTGAACGAATGAGAGATATAGATCTCCCAAAGGCTCAACATGAATGGATCCATTTAAGGTTCCAAGATTTTAAAACAGTCAGTGAATATAGTTCTGAGCTCCACCGAATTGCGGCGATATTAGAATTTTGTGGAGAAAAGAAAAGTGAAGGGGAGAAAATTGAAAAAACATTATCCACCTTCCATGCCGATCAAATAACATTACAATCAACGATCAGGCAAAATAAAGTTAATACCTTTGGTGAGTTGCTTACCGATCTGACAAGAATGGAAGAACAAAACCAAATATTGTTAAGAAACCATGAGTTACGACCTCCTGGTGCGATGGCACCACCAGAAGTAAACAATAATGTGTATCGGGGTAACGGAAACCCGAATCGTGGTAGGGGTCGTGGTTTTAGACGTGGCCGGGGTCGTGGCCGTAATAACAACAATGGGGGCCGTGGACAAAGCCATGAAAACAATACTGGGGGCCGTGGTAGAGGCCGAAACTAAAGGAGAGGTGGAAATCGTTCACATCCATATAATCGTGGAAATCTGGTCTGGACAAGAGATGGATCCCAGAACCCAAATGGAAATTTTAGAAATAACGATTCCCGAAGTGTGTGCTATAAATGTGGGAGCACTGAACATTTTCTCCGCCAGTCGAACTCCACAACATTTGGTAGATTTGTATCAAGCTTCCCAGAAAGGGAAACTGAAAGTTGTTGAAACAAATGCTGCAAATGTGGAGAGTGGAGAAGGAACATCTCAGGGAAATATTTCAAGCTTTCATACCTCGGATTTTTTCGATGATTTAGATATTGAAAATTTCCTGAATAGTGCTTAAAATGTAAACAAAAGTGATGTCTGAAAAAATATGGAAATGTAAATAGAAGTTATGTAAATATTTTCTGACTATATTTGAATTTTGTTGTATATATCCATTTGTAATTAAAGTCAGAAATATCAATGGATATGTTTTTCTAATGTAAATATTGTGTTTATTTGAACAGAAAGATATGGAAATTCAAGGAAATATTTCAGAAATATGTTGATTGATAGTGCTACAACTCATTCTATCCTTCGAGATAAAAAATATTTCCTGAACATATCTGAATATAAGGCTCGAGTAAATACCATATCTGGTTCTGCTGATTTAATTGAGGGATATGGAAAAGCTATAATGCTGTTAGAAAAGGGAACGAAAATATGTATCCATAATGCTTTATATTCGAGCAATTCGAAACGAAATTTGTTGAGTTTTAAAGATATCAGGAAAAATGGATACCATATTGAGACAGTGAATGAACAAAATATGGAGTATTTGTATATCACATCTATTGTTTTTTGACAGAAAATTGTTCTGGAAAAACTCCATACATTATCATCTGGTTTATATTTTACGAAAATATCTCCAATAGAAGCCTACGCTGTAATGAATAAGAAAATAACTGACCCTAAAGTTTTTCAATTATGGCATGATAGACTTGGCCATCCTGGGTCCACAATGATTAGAATTGTTAAGAATTCTAATGGACATCCATTAAGTGATTTAAAAATATTGATATCAAAAGATAATTTTTGTACTGCTTGTACTCAGGGGAAATTGATAGTTAAACCATCCCCCTTAAAAGTAAATATTGAATGTCCATCGTTTTTAGAAAGAATTCAAGGGGATATTTGTGGACCAATTCATCCACCAAGTGGGCCATTTAAGTACTTTATGGTGTTGATTGACGCATCTGCGAGATGGTCACATGTATCTTATTATCAACACGGAATGTGGCGTTTGCTAAGTTGCTTGCCCAGATAATAAGATTGAGGGCACAATTTCCAGATTATCAGATTAAAAATATTCGTTTGGATAATGCTGGTGAATTTGCATCAAGGGCGTTTAATGATTATTGCATGTCAATTGGTATAAATGTTGAACATTCAGTACCCCACGTTCATACCCAGAATGGATTAGCGGAATCTTTATTAAAAGGCTTCAAATGATTGCCCGAACGTTGTTGTTACAAACTCAATTACCGATTTCCGCTTGGGGTCATGCAATATTACATGCAGCCACACTGATACGTCTGAGACCCACTGCATATCATGAATATTCTCCGTTACAGTTGGTAACTGGAAATAAACCAGATATATCTCATTTGAAAACTTTTGGTTGTGCTATATGTTCCCATAGCACCCCCTCAGAGAACCAAAATGGGACCACAACGTCGTTGGGAATTTATGTTGGATATAATTCACCATCTATAATTAGATATCTGGAACCCATGACGGGTGATATGTTTACTGCAAGATTTGCAGATTGCCATTTTAATGAAGAATTATTCCCACGACTTGGAAAGGATGAACCTTCTAATGCTGGTAAAAATGAACTCGTTTGGAAAAGTGAAAGGATGCATTATCTAGATCCACGTACTGGTCAAAGTGAAAATGAAGTACGTAGGATAATACATTTACAAATGGTTGCAAACCGTTTACCAGATAGTTTTGTTGATGCTACTAAAGTTACGAAATCTCATATACCAGCATGTAATGCACCAGCTCGACTGGATGTGCCTACTGAGAAATCAAAACAGATGGTAACTGGTGAGGCATCTGAAATCCAGAGAAAACGTGGTAGACCTGTTGGGTCCAAAGATATTGTACCACGAAAACGAAAAGTTAGAATCGAGAATAGTATTCATATGATACCTCCGAAAGATACTAATCAAAATTTACAAATTGTGGAAGTCGGAAATCCAACTGAGGAAAAGACCTATGAGGAGGTAAATGTATCCAAGAATGAAGAAATATCCATTAATTATACAAAAGAAATTTGGAACCGTGAAAACTTTGTTGTTGATAATATGTTTTCATATGCAGTAGCTATTGATGTGATGAATGATGATTATGAACCTCAATCCATAAATGATTGTAGGGAACGAAATGACTGGCCAAAATGGAAAGAAGCAATCCAAGCAGAATTAAGTTCATTAAATAAACGGAACGTTTTTGGACCCATTATTGAAACACCAAAAGGTGTTAATCCAGTTGGTTATAAATGGGTATTCGTTCGAAAGCGAAATGAGAAAAATGAAATTGTGATATAAAGCCCGATTGGTTGCTCAGGGTTTCTCACAAAGGCCTGGGATTGATTTTGATGAAACGTATTCACCTGTGATGGATACAATTACTTTTCGGTTTTTGATTGGATTAGCGAAAGAAAGGAATCTGGAAATGAGGTTAATGGATGTGGTAACTGCATATCTATACGGTTCTTTGGATACAGAAATCTTCATGAAAGTTCCAGAAGGATTAAAAATCCCTGAAATTAATAAACCTCGAGGGTTATACTCAGTGAAATTACAAAGGTCACTATATGGATTAAAACAGTCTGGACGAATGTGGTATAATCGTCTAAGTGAATACTTAATTAAGGAAGGGTACATTAATGATACTATTTGTCCATGTGTGTTCATTAGAAAATCAGGATCTGGTTTTGCAATAGTAGCAGTCTATGTTGATGATATGAACTTGATTGGAACTCAAAATGAAGTCCAAGAGACTGTTGAATATTTGAAAAGAGAATTTGAAATGAAAGACCTGGGGAAAACAAAATATTGTCTGGGATTAGAAATTGAACATAGAAATAATGGAATTCTGATCCATCAGAAAGCTTATACAGAAAAGATCTTAAAAAGATTTAATTTGGAAAAATGTCATCCATTAAGCACCCCAATGGTCGTTCGTTCTCTTGATCCCAAAAAGGATCCATTCAGACCCAAAGATGATGATGAAAATGTTTTGGATTCTGGAACACCATACTTGAGCGCAATTGGTGCCCTTTTATATCTAGCCCAATGTACGAGACCAGATATTGCTTTTGCTGTAAATTTATTGGCTAGATACAGTTCTGCCCGACTCGTCGTCACTGGAATGGGATTAAACATATTCTTAGATATCTTCGGGGAACTGTTGATTTGGGACTGTTTTATTCAAATTCAGATAATCCTTCTGGGTTGGTTGGATATGCTGATGCCGGTTATCTTTCGGATCCACACAAAGCTCGTTCTCAATCTGGATATATTTTTACATATAATGGCACGGCTATCTTGGAGATCCATAAAGCAAACTTTGGTTGCTACTTCTTCAAATCATGCTGAAATTTTGGCATTGCATGAAGCCAGCCGGGAATGTGTCTGGTTGAGATCGGTTATACATCATATTCAGAGTTCATGTGGTATCCCACAATCAAATGAGCCAACAATTCTTTATGAAGATAATGCTGCTTGTATCGCCCAAGTGAGAGGTGGATACATAAAAGGGGATAGAACGAAGCACATATCTCCTAAATTTTTCTACACCCACGAGCTCCAAGAATCCAGACAAATCAACGTGAAGCAGATTCGATCTTCAAACAATTTGGCTGATTTACTGACAAAGACATTACCAACTTCCACATTCGAAAGGTTGCTTCACGGAATCGGAATGCGAAGACTCTCCAAATTAGTTGATTGATTTATGGGTGTTTTCATTAGGGGGAGTTTTGTAAATGTCTGGGTTCAACTGTACTCTTTTCCCTTATCCAGTTTTTGTCCCACTGGGTTTTTTCTGGTAAGGTTTTTAACGAGGCAGTCGATGGTGAAATCCAAGGGGGAGTATTATGTAATGGTATATAGTTGGATTCCACCAACATAGATATGTGTCAATTTGCATGAGTTATGTATGTTTGTATGTAACAAGTGTCCCATAAATTGCCTATAAATAGAAGGAGAAGGCATGGGTAAAAATTGTCAATTCACTCTTTGAGATTTCCTCTCCCTCTCTAGTATCATCTTTCTAGTGTTTATGTAAGTTATTCTTGTTGGTTCTGATTTGGTTTTTGTAACAAATATGATGCAAATTTGGATATAATTTCCTACTCAATACTATTTCGGTCTATTCATTGGAGAAATTATATTCAATTTGAGTGAATGGAATATTATTTAAAATTTTATTTAAAAATAAATCCAATCATATACATATATTGTCGTGGTTATTAGCGATTTGAAGTACTCCATGAAAATTTCAAGTAGATTTTGGATTTTTATCAACTTGCTTTCAACCTCATTCAACCTCAACCTCAACCTCATAGCTTAACCCTACCTACTTTACCAACTAAGCCATCATTCAACTTAATTTTTAAAATGCATTAGTAATATATATAAAGATACTTAATGAGCTGGGGGCCATGGCACCTGCCAGCCCCCTAACTCCGTCTCTGGTTTTGGGTATAACATATACTATTGGTTGAGAGCATAGAGAGCCTGTGAGTTGAGTTATATGTTCATCAATTGGTTTGATTGATTGAATACGATTGTTTGGTAGATATTGAGAGAGAGAGAGTTGTCTGATTATTTGTAAGATTATTTCGAAATAGAAAGTTGTTAACTTCAATGGATTAAGCAATTTGCTAACCACAATATATCATTTGTGTGTTTTGTCTATTTTTGATCTTGATCATCAAATTGGTTACCGAAAATCCTAACAAATTGGTATCAGAGCTTCGGTTGGGATGACGAAAAATGAGATAAAGGACAGTAACGTATCCAAATCTGAAAAGGCTGAAAATGGGTATGCAAGCAGTCATATGAGGCAATCAATGACAGGTACGATGAAATTTGATATAGAAATATTTAATGGTATCAGCAACTTTGGCATGTGGCAGTCAGAAGTTAAAAATCTCCTATTCCACGAGAAAACATTCATAGTGTTATATAAGAATAGACCGAATGATATTTCTGAAGAGGATTGAGATTTCTTAAATCAACAAGCTTGTAGTACCATTCGATTATGTTTAGGAAAATATCAAAAGTATTCTGTTATGAATGAAAATGTGGCAGCAACTCTTTGGAAGAAGTTAGAGGATAAGTATATGACAAAGAGTATCGAAAATCGGCTCTACCTGAAGAAGAAACCTTTCGCTTTCAGTATACATCTGGTATGTCTATGATCAAACATCTAGAAAATTTCAACCAAATATTGGCTGATATTTTGAATTTAGATATTGAAATTTCTAAGGAAGATAAGTCAGTGTTGTTGCTTAACTCTCTGCCTGATACGTACGATCACTTGACCACAACTTTATTGTATTGAAAAAGTGAGATTGAGTTTAATGACATGTCTAATGCTTTAGTAAATTATGAATACCGAAAGAATGATCAATCCGATCACAAGCATGAATCGGAAGCATTAGTGGTAAGTAAAGGGGATAAGAGAATGTACAACAATATTGAGTCTGAGAATAATAGAGTTCGACTAGATGGGTTAGCGAAAGATCAATGCGCATAGTGTAAAAAGAAAGGGCATTGGAAGGACAAATGTCCTCAGCTTGAAATATTGAATGCAATTGTAATAGAAAAGGTGGAGTCAGAATGTGAATTTGAGACAGATGTTTTCTCCATGACCTCTATGAATGAATCATCTGGAGGATGGATTCTAGATTCTGGTTGTTCATATCATATGTATCCGAATAGAGAATGGTTCTCAAAGTAGGAAGAATTTGATGGAGATGTTGTCCGTCTGGAAAACGGTAACACTTATCTGATTAAGGGAATGAAAACGATAAGGCTAAGAATGTTTGATGGTACAATCAAGTTGATGATGAAAGTGAGGTATGTTCCAAAGTTGAAGCAAAGTCTTATCGCACTTGGAGTCTTACATTCTAGTGGCTACAAAATTATCACTAGAGGTGGAGTGATGAAGATTGTACAGAGAGGTATCCTAGTCGCAAAAGGTATAAGACAAGGAAATTTGTATTTCCTTGATGGACACACAATTGTTGGAAGGATGTTAGTATCAAATAAAAAAGAAAGTTTGATTGAATATTCGGAATTCTCGAAATATGAAACTTGGGAAGATGTCTATAAAAGATTTGGAAGACGGAGTGAAGAGTGCTTAGAATGCACAATTGGTGGATGCAACTCTCTCATATGTTTGGAACTTGAATAAGTCATGGTTAGTATGATTGAAGGAATAAGATCCAGAAAGTTGAGGTGATTCAAGTCAAAATGGAGACTTGTTAGGATTGTCTTAAATCACGATGATTTCTTTTTAGGAAAGACTTCCTATTTTGAATTTTGGGTCTTTGTCCTAATGGTTTGTTTTTTATTTAAGAAGGATTTAGTTTTCTTATTTTAGTTTAATTTCTATTTGGTTTAGATTTTATTTCCTTATTGAGTTAGATACTCCCATATAAATTAGGTTTGATGTTAGCTATAAATATGAGATATAGTATAGAGTTTTGAGTATGAAAAATAATATTGGTTGAAAGCACAGAGTGTCTGTGAGTTGAGTTATCTGTACATAAATTGGTTTGATTGGTTAAATACGATTGTTTGGTAGATATTGAGATATAGTTGTCTAATTGTTTGTAAGAGTAAGAGGGAAAATTATATAAAATAGACCAAACAAAGTTTAAAAATTCAAAACTAAACCAACAAAACTTTCTTTCTATTTTTGAGTCATCCAAATTTGATTTTCAAAAATAGACCATCGCACATTCACAAATCTTCTTCACCTTCACACCTTCACAGATTAGTGTAAAAGGTTTTCACAGAATGATAAAATGGACAATTTGGTTCATTTTTTAAAAGTGAAAGTTTAAAAGATTATTTTTGTAAAAATTTTAAAGCTGGTCTATATAATGTAAATAAAAATTATAAAATAACAAAAATAAAAATAACCATTTGTAAGATTATTTCGAAATAGAAAATCATTGACTTTTATAAATTAAGCAATTTGCTAACCACAATAAATCGTAGTGTGTTTTATATATATTTTATGTTTATGATCGAATTGGTTATCGAAAATTCTAATAATATTAATATAATTATATAAACATATATAATACATTATATTTAAATAAATTATTTTAATTTAAAATTTAATAAAATTTTAAACCCTTCGAACCGTTTATTTCCACCTCATTAGAGCCCGTTTCGAAACACTAATGATGTCGCCCCTTAGAAAAAGTAGTCTACGAGACCAGACTTTTATGGGATTCTTCTGGCAACATGTGAATCTGATTAGCAGGGAGACCACCCTCTACCGCAACAACTTTACATGTTCGCTCCATATAATTTTCACTAATTTGTACATTTATTATTTTAATATTAGTACCAGTACCACCAGTACCAGTATTCAGCTAATAGTAATACTCATTCATGTATTTGTTTTGCTAATACTCATTCATATTTGATTACACACATCATATTGATCGGCTCATAAAAATATTATTAAAAATAATTTAATAATAAAATTTATCCACGAGGGTGGTGGGAGCATGAAATGCCACATGGCAGAATATGGTCGGTTAAAGGGTCCACAATGTCACGTTTGAATAACACGCGCGGAGTACGGAAACATAACATAACATGGTTAATATTGGCACAGAAAACTTGTGTCTCCAAAACAAAACAAAACAATTTCCCTTTCATGCCGTAATTTTCAGTTACTTTTCCTCCTTAAATTATTTTTAACTATTTTTCCCCTCTTTCATCAAATACTTATTTTGGTTCTTAAAATAAATAAATAAATAACACATCTTCTACCAAACAGATAGAAAAATTAGAGACTATTTTTAAATAAAAATTTTGAAATAAATTATTTTTTAATTGATAAATTGAAATTTTAAAATATACAAAATTTACTTTTATTTAATAATAAAAATAAAAATTTAATTACACTTAAAATGTCAAGCATATAAATATTTCCTCTGTTAGGTACAAAAATAGTACAAGTAGAGCATTTGTTTGAAATAAACATCATCTTCTAATGATTTGAAATTAAAACTTGTCCCATCCATGTACATAAAACAATGGCAGCAAGCAAGCAACTGCCAACTCTGTGAAATCAACCATAAGCATTTACTCTCATAATCTCAACATGAATTCATATGCCCAAAAAAATAGAGGGGTAAAATATTAAATGAGAGAATGGTAAGTATCAGACTTGGCAGGAGTAGGTCATAACAAACAAATGCAAACATAATTACACAATGCATGTGTAGATAAGAGCTTATTGCACAAGGGCTTTTATGAAGCTGCTTTTATAAAATTTCCAATGCCTTTTGGTTAGTCAACAGCATCACTTCACAGCTCAACTGTACCAACAATCTTTTACTATGTCCATGTTTTTGACTCTTTAAACAGCTTTGGGAGAGTAAAATCATTGTCTTGAGTGTTAATGATAGCTGGAGACCAAAAAGAAAAAGAAAATAAGGTGCTTGTGTTGCAACTCTCTGACATTTCTCTAAGAAAGTGCAATACAAGCTGCTGTTATGTTTTCATCAAATCTCTCAACTTGAACAATGGTGATCATCAATTGAATTTTGCTCTCTTTTTCCAGTTAAATCATGAGTAGTAACAGATTAAAAAAGAAAAGCTTTCATAGCAGAACTTGTTCACTCTTCTTTTTCACTAGCAATGAGTATCCATTACACTGTTACTCTTTTATCTTCCCAGCATGGTACAAAAGCTAAAATCAATTGAAAAAAATATATATTCAATCTGACCATGTGGATTCCCTTATCTTTTTTTTGGTGTAAGAACCTGCCATTGGTGGTTTCTTTATTCTTCCAATTTACAAAAAGAATACCCTGTGAATCTACCAAGAGAGGGTTGATGTTTACCTGCAAAATCACCAGCAGAAGAAAAGAAAAAGTCAGATGTTTGAAGTAGTTGCTGACAAGCTAGCATAAAAATATGTAGGGTAGACAATAAGACTCTAATGTTCATACCAAGCTAACATGGCATTAAAGATCTAATATTTCAATTTCAGACCAGAACAATCAACTACCAGTAGTAAATGCTCTAGCCATGTCAGATGGTGAGTCTCTTGTACAAGTTAGATAGGAAAAGTAAAAGCTAAAACAAAATATGTATATACATGAGCTTTTGTTACCTTGTTGCTGAGATTTAAAAGACTTTGAGGTTGGACTGCATTGTATTCCATTATGACTTGTAGAGACAAACTGAGAGGGAGAAAAGTGAAGGACCGAACTTTCTAATGGTTTGTGAGCATCCAAATTGAATGTCTCAATCACAATGAAGACAGAGCTGAACCAACCAAACCTACAATGTTGGGACCAAGTAGAGGATAAGAATAAGAAACAAGCAAGGGATCTTCTTCTTCCAAACTAATTCACTTTAATGGAAACAACAATTTACAATTGCACTTTATGAGTACATTTTCTTTTTATATGGGTGGCCATTTCTTAGCGAAAAAAAGTCAAGGAAGTTTATACGCAAGGGATTCTGCAGGTTCCATCTTGTTAAAAATTATGTAGATTCCAAAATACCTTCTACTGGTGTTTAAGATTCATCATATCCTAAAAATGTTAACATTGCTATGTTTATAACTCGTCTGATGTAAAACATATATGAAGAAGTACCTGGCTTGTTTAGAAAGTGTGTAGCAGGATAGGAATTCTTGAAGGAATGAGTGTCTTAATCGGCATTGTACATGTTGGAGTTCCTGTAAACAGCAAATGAAATGTCATGATGTTTTAGCTATTGCTAATCTGTTGATTCTTTTGTTCCATGTGTTGATATGTTAGGAAATTACCTTGCATTTAGTCCTGCACTCAGTTGTATTGAGTAGAATGGAACAAAGCGAATGTCATCCTCTGATGAATTGAATTTTTTTTCAATAGAAATCAAGATGAGTGTAACCATGTGAGTATGGCGGAGGCAAAAGTTCTTCAACCTCAATTCTAGCACTTGAACAGCTCATGCTTTTCTTGATTCGGCTGCGGTTCACAGACTCAACTTCAGCTGAAAACAAGCTACATACCGGTCTATGGTCTGAGAACCTTGACTCTCCACGAACATAAGATAACTGATTGAGGCCTCTTCCATACCATAGTATACGATCACACCTAAATATCCACAAAAGCCATGTTTTAGTTGTCTGATCTGAAATTCATTCTGTCCTGTAAAACAAGTAACACTTCGAACAGAACACTAAAGAAAAAAATAAATATATGCACACCATGCAGGAGTTCTTCGTTTCTCTTTCGGATTCCTAGCTTCCCCTGCATATCTATCTGAATTATTCGAGTACTTGTATGTAGGAGGGAAATATATCTTCCCTTCATTCCATCCGTTGAAGACACGACCACGTCTTTGCTCTATTCGAAGCTGTAGAAAAATAATGACATCAAACTTTCAGAGTTCTATTTTAAATCTTCTGAGAAAAAGTATGCATTCATACATTGCATAAGGATTGCTGAAAGATACCTGGTCATTCTCTAACAAGGCCCTCCAGTTTCTCATCTCAACAAGAGCCTTTGCAGATCGGTAAGACAGCGCAATCCGATAATTCAAATCCCCAAGCCAGATTATTCGACTATATCAAAATGAATATAAATTAGAATTACAAGCAATAGAGTGAGTTTCCGTTTCATAAATGAACATGGTGGAGTTATTGATAAGTCATCATATAGTGAACATACCAAGACATTCAAAAGACAAAAGAAAGCAAAATTAAAATAGTGTGAAAGCCTTACTCATGCTCTAAAATTGTTTGAGGAGAATTTTCATCCCCCACTCCATGAACTCTAGGAAATCTTGTCTTTCTGAGAATCTCCAGAACATCAGAGTTTCTTCGAAGCTCGTCTCCCTCCTTCTGCCCAGAAGTTAAATGACTACAGATGAAGCAAAAGCTTGTTTGGTGCAATGACATGCTAATTGAAATTGAACCCTGGAAACACCAAGAGAATAAAAATGCTGATTTTTTCTTTAGCTCAGCAAATTGGATAAAATTTGTACAAGAAACAAACCTTGTTTCCAAGGTATCCCATCAATCCTCTGCCAACACAGGAAACTTTCATGTTGCGAACATTATCTCTTAGATCACTCTTAACCCATACTGTAAGAAATATGCCAACCATTTGCTTACTAGCAACCAAACAGTATCGTTGGCCAGATGATCTATCTCTATCTTCAGAAAAGGATCCACTGTAAGCTATTGGTGAATATTGAGTATTCACAGGTGAATCCCCAGGACCATTTTCATCATCAGAGGAGCCCCATTTAAAATTGGGGTCATAGTCACTAGGCCTGTTGCCAAAAATAACCCGATCACAAACACTAAACCGTCTGTCTAGTCTGGGTTGTGGCATTGACATTTCATTATCCATTCTCATGCTCCGGCTTAAGGACTGGAAAGACCGTCTGTGGAAAAATGATGAAGTTTTCTGCCTAGTTGAGCCCTCAAAGTCGGCATCTAATTCTACAATGGGATCAGGTATAGGTGAAGGAGTATGGAAACCGCCACTTGTGCCTGGAAGACTATTAAGGGTCTTTCTAATAAGAGCTAGCCATTTTCTAGCTGGACCATTGCTTTCAGTCCCTAGAACATTTCCAGCATTCAAAGGAACTATTTCTTGGAACCTGAATGCCAAAGTGTACAACAAATTCACTTACCTCAAACACTTATTGAACAAATTAGAAGCACAATAGAATATGATTCGATAAGCTTACCCGAGGACATAAATGTCAGCAGGGGGTGAGGTATGTAACCAGTCTTCAAGATTCAAACCACTTGGAGGGGATTTTCCAGCCACATTCCAAGTGGCAACAAAAATCCTGCAACAGAAACTATGAACAAGCATATTCAACGATACAATAAGCAAATGCAGGAGTAGTGAACAGACCTGTAGTTATTGACATCAGTGACTTGAGATGAATCAATGTCAATCTTTCCTCTTCGAATTCGATCGGCGCTCCTCCTGCTTGATCTCTCTGTGTATTCAGAAGAGGAGACAAGATGAGGGTCAAAAATTATAAAAATAAAAGTTGAAACAAAAGAGACTTTGGTTGAGTTGTGGTCCAAAAGCAATAGTGTGATTACAGAACCTGTTCTGCTTTTTTTGATAGTGCATGCCTCTATCTCAGAGAAGTTGCTCCTCCAATCTTCATCACCACCTGAAAAGAAACAACAAAAGCTGTGTGATCTATCTATCAATTTCACAAATTCAAACACTAGAAAAAACAAAACATATTCAAATCAATGCATTGAGTTTTCAGATTGGGGAAGAAAACAAACACCAGATCTTGAGCTGCAAACGGTACCGGCCCATTTAAATTTTAAAAAAAAAAATGTAAAAGCTAATAAACCGGAGAGAAATCCGTCTCTTTCTTTCTTTCTTTCACTCACTCTATCTCTGTTGAATGACAAGAAAGCTCAGATTTTGTTTTGTTTTGTTATCTTTCCAATCCCAAAAACCAAAAGAAAACATCTGAATCATGCAAATTGATGAAAGAGACATGTAATTAACTCATAACCTCCTCCATAATCCAAATCATCTGCTTGAAAGTCCTCATTCTTGCTCTTGATATTAAACCACTTCTTCACCAATGTTTTGGGCCATGAAAGCTTCAAACACCATACAAATACACAGACAGACAGAATCAGCACAAAGTTGAAGAAGCAAAGAAGGAAGACATTAACCAGTTGTGAATGAAACACAAACCTTGCTTTTCTTGGAGCTCTCATCTCTCATTGTTTCAATACATCAATTTGTACATACAATACAAACAACAGCCTAATATGTAAAAAAAGAAAAAGGAAAGCGAAGTCTTTTGTTGGGCTATTCTATGTAATGAAGAAGAGGAAACAATAGAGAGAAGAAGAAAGGGAATTCCAGTTTGCTGGCATTTTTATATAATAATTTGACAAAGGTGAAATCCAAAAATACCCAGTTGGGGTAGTTGGTTGGTTTAGGAGAGAAATTTATAACCGAAAACCAAGACAAACAAACTAGCAGTGATGCGTGGAAGTAACAACACAACACAATGTCATAGCATATAAAAACCTGCTCGTTCTTCTGGGTATAGGGCAAAGTATCGAATTTGAAGAGAATAAAGTGCAGGGAGAGCTTGTGTTGTGATCTCTCTCACTCTCACTCTCACTCACACACACACTCAATACAAATAAAGCTTAAATGCAAGAGAAAGAAATGTGGTTATATATCATGTCATGTCATAGCATTAGCTTAGCCTCACCCACCCATCCAAACTCACCCGACCCATTTAGTTTAACATAAATGTCTCCAAACTAAACAAAACAAAACCTTGTCTTGTTTCTTGTAGCCTCATACATCCATTTTTACATCAACAAAATACAAAGTTACATTTTTTATTCTCCTCAACCTATGTATCTCAAAACATTCAATTCATTTGCTGCTTTTTAGTATTTTTGAACCTTTTTTGACTCAATCTAGATATTTGTCTAGAACTAGAACACACAACTCTTATTCTAATTGTTAAAAATCTCTAACACTCTGTTAAACTTAAACATAGAGAGCAGGATCTTGTTCTTCTAACAACACCACACCACCGCCCATGCCAATGCCATCTCTTATGGGGTTTCGAGTTCTTAATCTTTTGATTAATTAAATTGACCAATCGTTAACAGTTGTAAGCAAAATAAAATTTCTTGGTTTAAGTTAACACACATGCCACATGTGGGAGACTGTGTCTACTTGTTCAAGCAAAGTTATAAATTCTAGGCTTATGTCACGATTATGGATTAAATTATTGACGCCAAAACACTCCAAAAAGAACACCATAGACTAAATGGGAATCCTTCAACCAATTAATGTTAATAACCTAGTATGTAATGTTATTATAATAATGTTTAATTTTGTGTGCTAAAGCTTGGTCTACCATGTTTGGTCCCATTTAAAGGCTGTCGAAACTGGTCTAAGCCAAGAAATTTGCTTTTATGTCAATGTGGCAATCCATTAACTTTTGAAGGAAATCGTCCAAGTCCTCCCATTGGAAACTGCCGAACCAAATCTGATTAATATATTCTATAACCTCATCAGTGGTTGCTAATCTAATTGTTTTTTCATGTTGGTAAGACATTATGCTATGCAATGAACATAGTTATGCCTAAATTAATATTACCAAGTTTTTAAACTCTAAATTAATAAAGTTGTTTAGTTTAAGCTGTGTAAGTTACTGAAGATTGGCCGGTGAAAAGAGTAAATTTTATTTACAGCAGAAGCAAGAAGAGAAAAAAAGGTATGATTTGGGTGATATATCTTTTACAGTGTTATCTTAAACCACACAAAACAGAGTTTTTGAGACTGTAGCTACATAAATTTGACAGGTCCAGTTCTTCTCCTGGCACAACAGGACACTTCTAATTTAATTGAAGAAAAAACCAACTCAACCTCTCTATCTTTATAAACAAATTAATAGTAATCAGATTTAGATTTTTCAAGGTGTTTGACAACACTTCCAAAGATATCATGAGTTTTAATGACTTGTACTTTGTCATCTCCTCTGCATATGACACGTGTCAGCCGTCACATTTCTTCAATAATGATTTTTTCCTCTTATCAAATGGAATCATTGACACACAACACAAATATAGCATATTCAAATTTACATATAAATGTAATTCTGAAAAAGAACAAAGGGTAGTAGTAGTGGTGATGGTTATATACATTACATTCAAAATTAAATGGAAGATCGAGGCAGTCAAAGGATGATCTTTAATTTGTACTTTGAGCAAAGTATCTTCACTTGAACAACAACAAGAAGATTTATTTATATATTTAATTTAAAAAAATTTCTTTTGCTTTTTCAGCTTTTATAAACCAATGTATATGTACCCACCAATCTTCCTTTCCATTTGCACCGATAAGGACCATCACCATTTCTTTTTTCTGCTTATGCAAATCGAACCACCCAATTCGTCTATTGTCATTTTCTTTATTTCTACCTGCAAAAAGCCTCACTCTGCAGTACTTGTATATCACTGTACTGAGATCAGATCAATCCACCATTCTCTACATCTACTACTATCTTTATACGTATATATCAATTATAAAAATATGCACCTATTAAGCCCAGTGGGCCTGAACCTATATGTCTACTTATCGCATTGTTATATGGTCCAGGATATATTGTATATAAATACTATTGATGCTATGGTACAATAACCTATACTTTGTTTCCAAAGTAATCAAGAGCAGCACATGGTCATCATCATATATTTAATTAGTTTGAAAAAGCGATAGTGGGTTAAAAAGGACACATTTCCAAATGAAGTCATAAGAATAATTTATGGTTTGAGTACACAAACACCCACGAGGGGAAATTTGACTTGGCTGGCTTGGCTTGATGTGAAGGTTTTCACTCTAAGGTAAAAAAAAGATCATTCATTATGATATGAGTCCTATTTTATTTCATTTCATTCACTCACTTGCCTTGGCTTGTCTTTCTTGCTTTTGAATTGTGCCATTGGTTTTTCTTTTTGGAATTCACTACATCTACAGCTTTGCTTGTCAAATCAACCTCACCAACACACTCTTCTTCTTTACTCTTCTCCAAACATGTACTACTCCCTACTTCTAACTTCATCTTCACATCCTAATTTAGTGGATAAACTGACTTTTGATTTCCACTTCAGAAAGTTGTTACCAATAATAATATTTTTATAGCTATTAGGAAAACTTATAATCTTTCAAATGCTCATTCTGAGAAACCAGAAATCAGAAATACTAATTTCTTAAAAATGACTTCTAGTTATTTTCTCCTACAATTAGATACATACTAACTTCTTAAAAATGAACTCAGAGTTATCTTCTCCTGCAGCTAGATGTCAATGTCTATTCTACACCTTCCTAATATCATTGGCATCTTTTTTCCTACATATATGGGGTGGCCAATTCACTATCCATATATATAGTAAGCTCCATCAACACAAAGGGGAGGTCACTAACATAAATATCTTTCTTGTTCAAGCAAATCCAAGAATTTCTACGACCTTTATTCATATGACAATAACACAAACTATGAGCCCTACAAGGAGATCACTCAAGGATATTTAAATGAATAAATTGCATAGCAGGAAGGACTGTTATATTTGCAGGTATAACAAGTACACAATAGCAGATTAATGAGGGAAAAGACAACCGTCACATGTTAAAATCCGTCCTGAGTTTTACTCCAAAAACAAAAAGCTGGAAGCTTGTGAAATTGATCAAGGCAAGCAAAGAATTTACAACCTATTTTTATACACTCTTTAGACAAATCTTCAGTGTATGCTTTGCCAATTTAAGTTTAGACGTAACAACACCAAAACCACCGATTGTTAGGTCCCATCAATGTTGAGCTCTAAATTCAATCATGCTATCAGATCCGGAATTCATGAACCTCAATTCAATTCAATAACATAGCATAGCAGAAGCTATCACATCAATTGTAACAAAACAAAATCGACTACTCACTTACAACGGGGTGATGACGATAACATTTTCGCGCCAATCTCAAGCAATCCAACCAATGCAAGAGCTCCACGTTGGGGTCTTTCTCAACGACAGCATCAGTAACCGAGATCTGCAATTGATTTCTGTAATTAGTAATCCTGCCACGTACTCTGACGACTGTGCCGATCTTGATGTGGCGGGCGGAATCGGCGGCCAAATTGGCAATTAGTCGGAGAGTGGAAGGGTTGCGGCGGGAGAAGTAAGGAGAAGTGAGTTGATTGAGCCAGAGGACGCAAGTGAGGGAAGCGGTGCCGTCGTCGAGGGTGAATTTGAGGAATTTGTTGGGCTTGGAGTCACGTGAGGTGACTGTGCCGACGAGTTCGACGCGGGAGAGGAGGAGCGTGCCTAAGCGGCAGAAAGTGTTGGGGTCAGATGTAGGAGTGAGGGATTGAAGATCGAAACCCAGAAGCTTGATGTGCGTCGTCTGGAGAGATTTGGGAACGGACATGGGTGATTGGCGGGTGTCGATAATTGATTTGGCGGCAAATTCTTCTCAACGGATCATAATGCTATTTTTGCCCTAGGATGTGTCTGGCATATAGAATCACTATTTTTAGAGCGGCTTGATACTATTCGAAATTACATAAAATTAAGATATAAGTGTAAAAATAAATATAATTATGATTACACTTATAAATTTATAAAATTAAATATAAGCTTGGTAAATAATAGATAAAAATATTTTATCAAAAATAAAATAAATAAATAATAAATACTTCTTCCGCTTTTTTTTATTCATTACACTTGCATAGTGTTTACTATTCATTCATCAATCTTGTTTTCTATATTATTACTTACGTATAAAAAATATATATATACTCAAGTGGTATCTTGTTTTATTCATCTTAATGTCTACTTTTTAAATATAGAATTTTTATAATTTTTAATTATATATAATTAAAAATATTTACCGTTAAAATTAAGTTTCGAATAATGTGCAAACAGGAAGTGCAGTGAATAAAAAAAAGTAGAGGAAGTATCATTTATAAAAAAAGTAAAGATGTAAAAATGATTGGACTTTGCTTAATTGTAATTTTATGAACGGATTAAGTTAAGTTCATGGGTTATGGTTATAGATTTTGGAACCGGGAATGAAAAGGGAAAAAATATTTTGGATTCTGCAGTGGTAAGGCTTAGGAAAAACATTTGTATTAAAAAGAGAAAATCTCGCTTAATCAATTTTAAGAATGGACATACTCAAAGTCAGATAAATTTCATACTTACTCGTAGAAGGAATAAGAGTAAGTGTAAGAATTGCAGGATCATTTTCGGTGCAGCATTAATAGCCTTACATCGGATTGTGGTGTTGGATATCAAGACCAAAAAAAACATGGAAGAGGAAGAAAAAAGTCGCTGAACTAAGGATCAAATGGTGAAAACCTGAAGATCTTACCCAGTACACCTTTAATGAAGAGTTACTAAAGTATGATGTTTGGAGCTTAGAGGCTAATATAGAGAAAATATAGTAAGAAATGGAAAGACGTATTATGGATGTGAAAAGTAAAGTGCTTGGAGTATCTATAAGTTGTGGACTCGGCCGTAAGATATTTGCTGGTGAACTGAGGAGGTAAAAAAAGTTATTAAGTCTAAAAAAACGTGTTATAAAAGACTATCAAATGCGTCACATAATGGCATTTTAGGAATATAAGAGAGTTAATAAAAAGACAAAAAAAAGATCGTTAGTTGGCCCATGATGAAGCACTAGAATGTATGTACCAACAATTAGGCACTACATAAGGGAAAAAGGGTATTTATAAGCTCGCAAAGTTAAGAAGAAGAAAAGTTAAGATTTAAATCAAGTTAAATGCATTAATGAAGTTCAGCGAGTGATAATAAGGGATAATGAGATAAATTAAATATTCAAATTCTATTTTAATAGATTTTTCAGTTCAAAGCATAAATAAGACTTTTATAACCCTTTGGCAACATATAAAAATTTCAATTGGTATAGGTGTATCAAATGAAGTGAAGTAAATGAATACTTGAAACATATGATGGTTGGTAAGACATGTGGTCTTGATGGTATCCATTTAAAAGTCCGGAAGACCTTTGGATAGTCAGGAGTTGTTTGGTTAACCAAACTATTTAATACTATATTGAAAGAAAATAAAATGTCTAATGTGTGGAGAAAGAGTATTTTAGTACTGATATATAAAAATAAAGGAGACATTTAATGTCATACAAACTATAGGGGAATCAAACTCATAAGCCATATAATGAAATTATGGAAATGAGTGATAGAGCATAGACGGAGAATGACTACAAAAGTATTAGAGAACAAATTTTTTTAATTAATTAATTAATTAATTAATTAATACCATTTGAATATAGTATAAATTTTTTTAGTTTATATTTTTAACTTAAAACTTTTTTAGTTTATACTTTATTAAATGAATGGTTTTATAAATAGGTATTAATTTAAAAAATATTAATAAAATAATATTTATATTTGTATTTCAACACTTAAAATAAGAATATTTGTTAATTAAAATTATTAATATTAATTATATAGTATTTATACATGCATGTGAAATATTAAAATAAAAATGTCACTTACTTTATTATAATTTTAACTAATTTAATTAAGAATTTGATAAATCTATTTTAAGAAATAGAATTGGAAACCAACCGAATTTAAAAATATTAAAATGTTAATGACTCTATATATATATATAAATAATTATGAGTTTTAATTAATTAATTTATTTATAAGAACACTTGATAACAGTTAACTCATGCCCTAAGCCAAAGTGAAAATTTAGAGTTGATTGAATTAATATTAAAGCTGGTCCATATCTTCACACGAGAGATAGAAAAGATGGCACATCCAGGTCTTTATCAAACAAATTAATCGTTAGCCTCTGCTGATATATTAATGCAACTCTCTTCAATATTCATGCATTGCCAATTTCTGCATATATAACAACACTGCATTATGTTTTTGGTAATCATATATCCATCATCAACGGTGCCTAAAATGTGAACAAACCATGCAAGTCCAAACAAAGATAAATATCAGACTCTAATAATAGATTACATGAAAATGACAAAGATTGCGAAATATATAAATGCCACTGCATCAACCTCTATTTGATGGACCACATAATGTTGTGTTTCCTTCACATGCCATCACATGTGATGAATCAGAATTCAAAACTGGAAGAGCACAAACAGACCACATCTGCCCTACGGTAAACATGGTGAATGCCATGTAATGGTCTGGTCACATTTACATTTGACACATAAAAGGACATATGTGTTGTTCTAGAAGTCTAGGTCCCCAAGTGTGTGTGATTGTTTAAATAGTGTAACTAAAACTCAAGACAACATTTAAACAAAAATGTCCAGTCCTCAGTTGCAGCTGAATTTGGACAACTTGGTCCAAAGAAGATGAACCAGTTTAAATGAGAGGTTCACTATGTGCCTATAGGCAACAAAGAAGGGGTCCATCTTCATCTTTTTAATTGTTGTTTTCTTCAGGTTTCAGAAGAGAGACATGAATAAAGCGTTTAAGCACCACAACCATTACAATGTTGTATGTATAAGAACATCAATAGCTCTATGTTGTAGGAGTGTTTACTTAAAACTCAGACCAAAGTCAATATCAAAATATTATTCAGAATGCTAAGTAGCTTCGGATTGGTGATAAACTGCGCTGGTGGGTAGGGTTGGGTTGTGAAGCACCTTCGTTATTTTATATATATAGAGAGAGGGAGAGCTACATTACACACATAATTTATTTATTCATAAATATTAAACCTAATAAATTATATAACAGCTAAAATAAATATTTTTAATTTAAAAACAACACTATAAAGTTAAATGTAATAAAATAGTGTAATAAAATCGTATATCTTTAAAAAAATATTAAATTTATTTGTAAAATTTATATATAAAAAATTTAATAATAAAACATACTGTCATAATGAATCACTTTTACTTTGAATTCATTTGGTTCACTCTCTCTATATATTTATTTTATAGAAATATGGTGAATATGTTTACTTGAAATATTTTATTTAAAATTTAAAATAAAATTTTGGTACGAAATAAAATCTAAAAAAATATATATGCAAAAGTTATTTCGCATTACTTTTTAATTAGCTTTTTGTAATTAATTTCTTTGGCAAGTAGTTTAAACAAAATTTAATATTAATATATATATTTATTTATTTATGATGGTTTATTTATTAGTTTAAATTATATTTTTAAAAGGGTTAATGTAAATCTAATCCCTTGTAGTTTACATAAAGTTTCAGTTAGTCCTTTGTGTTAACGGTTGTTTCAGCTAGTCCTTTGTGTTAACTGTTATTTCAGTTAGTCCTTTCATTTTTTATTTTTATCTCAGATCGCCCCTTAAATTATATATGGCATGGCGCGTTAAATAACTTGTTTAAATACGTGTGTAGTGATGTACACGAAAGACAACATGTTAGTATGTAACGTGAAATCAGAATGGTAAAACTCAATTTAGGGCCAGGTTTGCTGCCGATGATTGAATTGTAAACTATGAGCGGGATGTAGATGGATGTGAGATTTGAGTATTGCGATTGTGGAAAGAAGGTTATTGTAAGAACCTCATGGACAGAGTCAAACCCTAAAAAGAGATTCTTTGGTGTACAAATTTTATCAATTAGCCCTTCTACAAATTGTCATCTTAGTAAGCTTTCCATAATTGTCATTTTTGTCTCCGTAAACCCCTCCATGATGATGTGGCGCATGACCTGGTCATTTGATGTGTGACATGGACGATATGTGACAGTTTACATCACATATCAAATAACCACATAAGGTACCACATCAACATTGATGGACTAATTGAGATAAAATGACAACTACATGGAGCTAATTGAGACGACAATTTGTATAAGAGTTTAGTTGAAAAAATTGAACAAGTATAGGGACTATTTAATATTTAACCCTACTCTAAAAAGATTGAAGTTTTTCAAAGTTTTCCTTTAAAACATTGTTTGATTAAAAGAATTATTTCGGTGGTGTTAATTTCTTTTAAACTCACAATCTTAGAGTTTTTTTTCGATTCGATTCAAAATATATATATATATATTACATTTGAAACCAAATCAAATTTTAAAAATAGATATTTTTCTATCATAATATACCCTAAAATTTTACATAAAACTGACCGAAACACCGCCCTTAGTTCTGAATCTATATTAAGTATTTTGTTATTCCAATATTCACCTCCAATATTTTATAGTTATATGATTTTAACTTACCATTTCTTTTCACACATATTATTAATTTGATTAATTAACACTTCTAATGGAAGCACCATATAACACTTTCTTTTTAATTATTTAAAGTAAATAATTTATAAATAAAAAAATTAATTGAAAAAAATTATCACCTAGTTGTTAATTTTTAAATTTATTTTTACTTTGTATATTAGAATAAATTAAATGACCTTTTTTTCTTTTATTAGTTGTATACGTGAACCGTATTATTTATTTAACATGGGCAATTTAGTCTTTTTACAACTTTTTAAATTGCCGCAAAAGGAAATTTTTGAACAAAAGTTAAAAAAAATAAGATAAATTAGATATTTTCAAAATAGGTGGTAAAATAATAAATATTTAAAACCTAAGGAGATATTTTAGTATTTTTCCAACATATTTCAAAAGGAGTTTTTTTTCTTTTTACAAATTTTTAACATTTTCCATCCTCACGTTAACAAAAAAAAAAGGTAAAAATAAATTTTTAATGTTTGTGATAAAATATAGAAAAGAGTAAACCTTAGAAGGTTTCTTTTAGTAATTTCCCTAATATGAAATTGCCGCCACCACCAAGGGAAAATGTATATTTGTTTACAAATTAGAGGATCTAATTGATATTTTCCTGCTATTTGAGGAATCTTCTAAGTCCCCATTGGACATAAAATTCACTTTTGGGTTTTCCAATCCCGTCTCGTACATAAATCCGTGGTTTCACCGGTAGCCGTAACATCAGTTCGCAAGGTTAACTTGGTCGATTTGGGTTTTGATTCAGAGTTGTCCCCTACTCATGAAGAGGTCTGTACCTTGGGATGATGAAGATAAGGACTCCTCTTCCTCATCGTCAGAATCAGAAGCTGAAGCTGATAAGAGCGTTGGCAAACCACACAAAACAGCTACTCAAGGTGGATTCCTTTCTCCTTCTTTTCCTTTATCTTGGTTAATATAAATATCATATGCATCTCTACTTATGAATTTGAGTTATTTATTTATAAATGCCTCAATGTTGTGAACATGTTGAACTCTAGGTAGATGGTTTTTCGCTGCTTTTGATGAACGATAAAATACATTTAGTTTAGAGAAATCTGCAGTGCTAGATAGAAACTCGGAATTGAAACTGATTTAATTGTATTGGAGCTGATTGTGTGCAGCTAGTTCGAGAAAGAAGAAAAGTGGTGCCATAGACTTCGAAGCGTTGAAGCAGCATGGATATAAAGGTGGATTATCAGTACTGAAGGTACCTCAACCAAAAGAAGAACCCAACTGGACGTGGTCTACTGGAAGAGAACATCGTGAGGCTGGTGAGCCTGAGAAGAAGTCAAGTCAAGAACGTGTTAAACCTGGAAATGATGCTGCAGTGGTGAATGTTCAGAAAGAGACGGATAAAAAGAATCTTTCCTTCTCTCAGAAGGAGAAGAGGAAAAGAGAGCTTGGTCAGGCTAGTAGGGGTAAGAGTTATGTGGAGGAAGAGAAGAGGTTACTGAGAGACAGTGGTGTTTATTCTGGCTTTGATACATGATCATCTTCTTATCTTTTGTTGAGATACCATTATGTAGTTGGCATTGTCATGTGTTCTGTAGCCTAATAACATGTATTTTTTTCTTAACAATCAGAGTTGGTTCCTGTGGGACATTTTGCGTGAAATAGCTATTTTACTGTTATCAGATACTAAAATTACATTTAAACATCTGATTCCAAGAACCGTTGAACCAAAAAAAGGTTGAAAAAGCAATATATTGTATAAGTTAAAAAGACTAACAAAACAGTTGCTTCTCCTTGTCATCAATCTTTGTTGTGTGAAGGATAGGCGACGAAACTGCACATACTGTGAAAACGTCTTTCCTAACATCAATATCAAGCATAGCTACAAACTCATCCTCACTTAAATCAACATAAAAGTTCAACATCAAGATTGAGAGCTCCTTAAAGTCAAAATCAGTTTTGAGTACTGCAACGTCTCCTGCATTTACTTAAGGTGGAAAGGGAAGGAATGTGGAAAGGGAAGGAAGAGGGCGAACCTTCTGAGCATTTTCTATCATGTCACCAGTCAGATGCAAAATTCACTCCATACATGGGCAGCATTGCTACTCAAGGTTTAGGCTTCAGATCTTCTGGACAGGGTTTTGTATATGGCCCTTATAGTGTTTGGGGTGGTTCTACAGCAACCTCCGATCATGGAAGCCCCAACCTTGCGCCAGTTGTCTACATATGATACAAAATCTTCATCTGAAACGCCTGTGTTTAGCTGTAATACAGACATGCAAATTTACCAATAATGACACTTAGTATAACTTATTTGAACATTTTAAAATCTCAGTATCTTTCTCTATGTTCAAAACCAGACAGCTTAAGGAAGATGCAAACAATATCACTACTACTAGGCAATAATTATTCTGTCAGGTTCTTTACATTTCAAAACCTGGATATTATGAGGTTGATGGTACAAAAACTCATAATTTTCCCCCCAAAAAAAGATGGTATTGGTATTCATTAGTGCATGATGTAGCATTCTCAAGCTACAATTTTTCTAAGACCAAGGGCTCATATTATTAAGATAACCTATCAACATCATAAATATAATTTCTTCCCATTTGGGAACAGTGAATCTAGAAGAAATCTGAAGTCAGGTTAGAACCAGATAGGACTTACCACCCACTCTTTTATATTAGCGTCATAGAACTCTCCACTATTTGGATATATAAGTATTGGTTTAGCCGTCACCTGAGAAAAATTATTACAGAAAATCAGTTATTCAGGTTGCAATGTAATAATAGAGTACGACAATTCCAAGTTCCTTCAATGACTATAAATATTGGTAACTTAAAAAAAAAATAAAACTAAGGAGAGACAGGTGATGGGAAACAAGCATGGTAGGAAACAAGCATGACACTTAGACATATTTACAACAGCAAGAATAGCAATAGGTAGACGTAAAGTCTATTTCTGCTGCAACAAAATATTAGCGTGGCTGAGACAGACACGAGAATAGAACTTTGAGATCAATAGTATTTAATTCACATATAAGATCTAATAATATAATCCATTACGGCAACAAAAAATTTGTACTTAATGGTTAACAACAAACAATTTTCCATGTAACAAGAAATATAAAATATTCAATGATTGTAGAGATCTATTATATAATAGAACTAGGTGGGTCTAACTGAATTCTCAGTTGGAATTGAACTTCTTAAACTAGATATACCCTCATCAGAAGAAAACTAATTAGGTCATAAAGTGCCAAGGAAACTTTCATCTATTATAATAAAAGTAGAACAATGAACAGCATTTCAGCAATTCTCAAATTAAAAACTGGAGAACACAATTAAAAAGCAAACCATTATACGAGATGGTCAATACAATCAGCATTGTAATAGAAGTGCAACAATACCTTCTGGATAGCTAGAATTAGATCATGAATAAATCTAGGAGGTGTGCAGTTAATTCCCACAGAAACGACTTGTTTGCAGGATTCCGCAATTGAGATACACTCAACCAAAGAATCTCCACTGACCACATTGATACCATCTTTAGAGTTAAAAGAAAACCAAGCAGGAATTTTTATGTCTTCTTCCTTTAAGAGCTCAGCATATGCCTACAATATGAGAGCATAATCAATAAAAAGAAATTAGTAAGAGAACAGCAAGACTCAATTACAAGTACAAATATATTCCAAGGCAATTTGCTCCAATTTCATGCTGTTAATGTCTTGATTTAACCAAAAAATTCAGAGCTCACTTATGCAGATAAGCCAATACATAATATTTGAGACTGAAACTGTTCAGAAATTATGGGCCATTTATTGGGTCAACCTTTATTACCAATGCAATGATTGGTACAGGTCCTCTAAATACTTCATCATTTTACATGAAAAACTTAAATAGCATCTCAATCTGAAATACCAAACAAAATTCAACATTTAAGGGATGAAGATAATCAACAATAACAACCTCACAGTCATTGCCTTTGTTAGACGAAATTCTAAAATGTCATTTACAGTCACAAGCATCCTGTCAATACCTGAGCTTCTAGCTTATTTGGCACAGTTTCAAATGCTATTAGATCAGGACCAGATTCTACTAAGATTTGAACCCTTCTGCGATGAAACTCTTTCAAAGTTTCTAGGGTGATTGCATCACCATAGTTTCCACTGTCAATTACACACAGCAAAAGCATAAAAGCACATTGTTACTCAGCAGCAGTACATATAAATATGTTTCAATGCAAATAATGAACTTTTACCTGTGAGATAATACTAGATTTAGTTTGTACTTCAGTGTGTGATTCATGCCAAGGAAATAGGGTCAAGAAAATGTATGAAGCAGGTTATCAAAATGATGGAAATTGTGAATTTGCATATTTATGTCAGTATATTGTGAAGATAATGAAATCGTTCATACGACAATATGATAAGAACCTCAGGAGAACCATCCCTCAAAAGTCAGCTTGTGAGGAGGGGGAGCTCAAAGTCCTTATAAACTCCACACCAACCTTGTATCTAGTTGATGTGGGATCCCAAGTCCCATACCTTACACTTGGATCATAACACAATAGCACCCAACTGGTCATGCTTAAACTAAATGGCTGAAAAATCTACACAAGTAATAGCAGGGCATAATTATCGAAGAGTCTTTTCTCACCTGTACTCAGACCCATCAGCTAAATATGCCCCATAGCTGCCCACTGATGCTGCTATTAAAATTGGACGGAGTTTGAGAATCGTACCATCTTCTGTGGTATCACAAGCACTTTCTCTACATCTTTCATTATAAATATTCCGTGCCTCAATAGCCATTTCCACACTTTTCTTAAGCATGTTTTCACTTTCTTCTTTTGAGAAGCCCTTTACTTCAAATCCCTGAATAGTAGCCTGTTTCATTCAAATAACTCATCTGTCAGTCTAAGGAGCAACAATGATTCACACAAATACAGAATATTTAATCACCTGATAAGACGCTGTGATAATAATATCTGCACCAGCTTCAAGATAGTCAAGGTGTACCTGCACCATCTCAAAGCTCAGAACAGTATGAAACAAGCCATTATTGAGATCATATCTGTTCAACTACCTTGTTTACGCAGGATATAAATGGTCTATCACATTACTGGAACTATGAACTCAAAAGTTATAGCACAAATAAATGGGCGCTTATTCATCTATAGCAGTCCGCAATACTGACCAGTTACTATCTAAGTATTGTCTACAAAGCATTTTGTAAAAGGTATGTCCTGATCAATTATACAACTTGATAACCCATTAAATGAACTAGTAGAATCAGAATTTGACTGAACAAGTAATAATCATTGAGAACATATTTATCTCATCAGAATCAGATGTAAAATAGGCATTCAATACAAGTGTTAAAACTAAAAGATCATGAAAGGTAATTCAAAACAGTAAAATCCTCAAAATGAAGTAAATTCTTATCGATACATTCTCTGGAAACAAAAATGTTAAAAATGTGTCCGACAGGAATATTTGAAACTGAATCTAAAATTTCTCGATGTTTAGGGATGGATAAGAAATGAAATTAAAAAAGTGTATTGAATGATTAGAAATAGAGCAAGTTACTTTGCGGACGAGGTGAGGGGATGTGAGGAGGCATTTAGCACTCCACAAAGGATCATTGAGGTCAGCGCCGTGGCGTTCGAGCTCCGTCGCAAGTCCACCATCGATCACGGCAGCACCACCAGCCTGACGGAGGAAATCCGTCATAAAGGAAGAGAATGGCGATGCTGTAGGGGCGGCGCGATGTGCCATTCTAACGTCAGAGAGGTTTGAGATGCTAACTTTCGCTTGACTCTTTCACATCATCAAACTTTCATGAAAGATCCCATGTAGATGATAGTTGAATTCCTTACACCTACTACGCTAAGTCATTCTCATATGTATACTGTATTTTTTCTCCATTTTTATCTTTATTTATTGTATTATTATTGTTGCTTGGACTGTGCCACCAGCAATTTGGTAACTTTTTTAAAATTATTATTATTATTTTAATATAAAAAATCAATAAAATATATTTATATAAAATTCAAAATAAGTTAAAATTAAAATAAATCAATTTTTTTTTAAGTTTTAATTACATTAAATTAATTTTTATAAATATTTTTAATATTTAATTATCTATATTAATATATTTTATTAATTTTTTTTATAAATATTTTTATATAAAATTCAAAGTAAGTTAAAATTAAAATATTGTAGTCTGGTCCCGCCGGGCTATTCCGTCCTTCTCCGCTTGCTCTCTCCGGGGGCTTTAATTTATCTATATTAATATATTTTATTAATTTAAAAAAAAAAAATTACCAAAAAATGATAAGCTACTTCCGTTGCGGGGGGCACAGTCCTGGTATTGCGGGGGGCATAGTCCTGGTATTAATAAAAGGTGTAAGTTCCATGGGTAGGAGTTGTAAATAACAGTCCTAGTATTAATAAAAGGTGCAAGTTACATGGATAGGAGTTATAACTCAATGGAGATGTGCGCAGGGGCAAAGATTCTGGGATGGTAACTGTAAGGTATTAGAAATAGAGGCCGCTGCAATTCAGAAATGTACAAAGGAAAAACGCGTTGATGGAGTCAGATGGTGTGAGTTAGCGGACGCTTGAAAATTGAGGGAAACATGCGAACGCTTGAGGATCGGGGAAAACACGTGTTAGCGGGCGTTTGAAGATCGAGGAAGACATGGGAAGCTACTGAAACATCCGTTGCAGCTCGAAGAGATGAGAGAACTGGTCAAGAAGCTAACGGGAAGGAAAATAACTCCATTAAAAGAATCTATCACAAGGTACGCCGACGGCCCTTTCGCCGATTGGATCTTCGAAACTCCATTGCCCACTAAATTCGTAATGCCGCATTGTAAACCTTATGATGGGCAAGCGGACCCGGAAGATCATGTCATATATTACAAAAACAGTATGGGGGCGTGTAATATACCAATAAAGTCAATGGAGGCAGTCATGTGCAAAGGATTTGGCGCAACCTTGACAGGAATAGCCCAAAGATGGTACTCAGCCCTGGCACCGAGAAATGTGTGTTCGTTCTCTATACTCATAACAAAATTCGTCCATCACTTTTCCAAAAATAAAAAGAAGGAAAGGGACGAGACAGATTTGTATGATTTGAAACAAAATCGGAACGAGACGCTGAGAGGGTACGTAAAGAAGTTCAAAGAGATCAAAATGTCAATTACCGATTGCCGAGACAGGATCGCTGTCAAAGCATTCATCAACGGCCTCATACCAGACACTCCCTTCCATATCAATCTGCTGACTCAAAACCCCACAACCTTCGAGGAAGTACTCCACAGGGCCGATGGCTAAATAGAATACGAGGAGGATCTTGCCCGCCGAAGAGGAAGAAGCTCCAGAGAAGAAGAAAAAACACCCATCAGGAGAAACCGAACTAAAGAGAAGTCGCGATACACGGGAGAAAAGAGGATAAGGGAAGACACCCGCCCTTACCGAAAACTTGAAAAATATCCGGAGCGCGCTCGGAACCCATATCCTATTGACATCCCGGAAGCTGAAGCCATAGCCATCATGAAAGAAATGGGAAATAAAGTAAGGTGGCCCGACAAACCGAGGTTTACGGGCGAAAAGGACACTAGCAGGTATTGCGAATTCCACCGAGATTACGGGCACACCACCGAAACTTGCTATACCTTGAAAAAAGAAATTGCTGAACTACTGAAACAAGGGCATCTGAGAGAATTTTTATCAGAAAATGGCAGAGAAGCCCTAGAAAAGGCTGAAGAGAAAAACAAAGGCGAACGTGACCGACCCTCTCCTCGAAGAGACGAGCGAACCATAAACGTAATTTGTGGAGGATCCGAAGAGTGCGGGGTAACCAGATCCGGTGCAAAGAGAAAATTGAGAGAGACAATGGGAATATACAACGTGGAGCAGCCGCCTGCAATCCAGGCAAGCGAGGCAACACTCATGTTCACCGAAGCGGAAGTGCGAGGTACAAGGCCACACTGCGACGCCCTCGTAATCAGTATATCAATTGCTAACCTCAATGTGAAACGAGTGTTAGTAGATAATGGAAGTTCAGCGAACATCATCTTCGTGAAAATGTTCTAAAAGATGCAGCTGGATGAAAAACAGATCCACAGAAAAAACGTCTCCCTAGTAGGGTTCAGTGCAGAAACGAGCACCTCTAAAGGCGAAATAGATCTGCCGGTGTACGCAGAAGGGATAAACCTCAACACTACATTTCTCCTAGTAGGCTCCAATTCGGCCTACAACGTCATCTTGGGAAGGCCCTGGATCCATGCAATGAGAGCAGTCCCTTCCACTTTCCATCAAGTAATCAAGTTCCCAAAAAGAAGGGGGATTCGCCAGATAAAAGGAGAGCAGAACGTTTCTAAAGAGTGCTACTACAACGCCCTTAAAACCCCAAAGGAGGAAGCATAGCAATTACAGGATAGCCAAGGCGAACTGGCCCCTACAGAAGATCAAGTGGACGAAGTAAGTCTAGACGGTGAAGGGAAAAAGAAAGTATGGGTTGGCGCCTCGCTAGACCCACAGATTAGAGAGGAACTGATAGCCTTCTTAAGACGCAACATCACCTGTTTCGCTTGGTCTCACGCGGACATGACTGGAATAGATCCTCAGATTATCATACACAAACTGAACGTCAAAGGAGGATTCAAACCAGTGAAGCAAAAAAGAAGGCGCTTCGCATCCGAAAGGAACACTGCCATAAATGAGAAGGTGGACAGGCTGCTAGCCAACGGATCGATAAGGGAGGTGCGATATCCCGAATGGCTGTCCAACGTTGTGGTGGTAAAAAAGAAAAACGAAAAGTGGAGAATATGCATAGACTTCACAGATCTAAACAAAGCATGCCCGAAGGATCCCTTCCCTCTACCCCACATAGACCTCACCATTGACGCAGCAGCAGGATATGAGATACTAAGCTTCATGGACGCATACTCCGGGTATAACTAGATACTGATGCATCCGGATGACCAGGAGAAAACCTCTTTCATCACAGAAAGAGGAATCTACTATTACAAAGTCATGCCATTCGGACTGAAGAAAGCAGGCTCCACCTACCAGCGGCTGATGAATCAAATGTTCGCAGAAAAACTGGGGAAAACAATGGAAACATATATCGACGATATGTTGGTAAAATCAGAAGATATCAAACTTCACGTCCGTCACTTGAGCGAAACCTTCGAAATCCTAAAAAAATACAACATAAAGCTAAACCCAGTCAAGTGCCACTTTGGCGTAAAAGCTGGCAAGTTCCTAGGCTACCTAGTAACAAAGTAGGGCATCGAAGCCAACCCGGATCAGCTGAGATCGGTAATGAATTTTGAAGACCCAAAAAACAAAAAAGAAGTCCAAAAACTCACAGGCAGATTAGCGGCACTCACAAGATTTATCCCAAAATCTTCGAAAAAATTTCAACCATTCTTCAATGCGATAAAAAAGAACCGAAACTTCGAATGGACTGAGGAATGCAAGAGAGCGCTCCTGGAAATAAAAGAGTACCTCACCAGCCCACATCTCCTGGCCAAAGTCAACACGGGTGACAAGCTGTACCTATACTTAGCCCACACAGAAACATCGATCATGCAGTCCTGACGAAGGACGTCAGCGGCAAACAACACCCAGTCTACTTCGTAAGCAGAGTTCTCACGGGGGCGGAAACCAGATACCCTAGCCTAGAAAAAACTGCACTTGGGCTGATCTATGCAGCAAGAAAACTAAGGGCTTATTTTCAAGCACACGCTATAATCGTGGTGACTGCACTACCGCTGAAGAATATAATCCACTCTCCGGACAGGTCCGCAAGACTAATGAAATGGGCAGTCGAGCTCAACGAACACGATATATCCTTCCAAGCAAAATCGGTCGTCAAGTCGCAAGCACTGGTAGATTTCATCACCGAATCCTATGACTACGACAAGCCCGAGGAATCGCTGTCATGCGAACACGGAGAATGGATGGACGCTAGAAATTGATGGCGCCAGCCAAAAGAACGGAAGCGGCTTAGGGGTTCACCTATCACCGCAAAACGCCCCCCCAGTACAACAAGCCATCAGATGCAACTTTCCGGCCATTAACAACGAAGCTGAATACGAGGCACTAATAGCGGGCTTGAAAGTAGCTCTTGCAGAAGGAGCCAAAAAACTCACAATCAAATGCGACTCGCAACTAGTCGTCAATCAAGTTAATGGCAACTTCCAAGCCCGTAATGAGAAAATGACCAAGTACCTGACAATCACCAAGCAACTCATGCAAAAATTCGAATCCGTGGTACTCGAGCAGATTTCGAGAGAGAAGAATACAAAAGCAGACGCTATGGCTAACCTAGGGGCCACCTCAAATAAAGGAAGCCTCCAAGGGCCGATTCTCTTCGTCGTCCTCGAAAAGACAGCACTGGAGGAAGAAGAAATACATTATATCGAGGAAGACTGGCAAACCCCGATCAACAAGTATCTTGCGGATGGAACAATTCCATCCGACAGAACGGAAGCACGAAAGGTGAGAATAAGGTCCGCTAAGTTTTGCCTGATAGAAGGAGAGCTGTACAAACGCTCCATAAGCGGACCCCTATTGAGGTGCCTTGGGAAATGAGAAGCGCACGCTGCAATAGAAGATTTACATAACTGATCAACGCTGCCTTGGGAAATGAGAAGCGCACGAGAGGCCACGCGGGCGGAAGGAACTTAGCATTTCGAGCCCACCGAGTCGGGTACTTCTGGCCTACGATGAAAGAAGACGCTACTCGATTGACTCGCTCTTGTGACAAGTGTCAGAAGTTCACCACTGATCAACACAGTCATCCAGAGCCATTGCACTGCACCCCGCTTTCATGGCCCTTCGATAAATGGGGGATGGACATCATGGGACATTTCCCAACCTCAACTCAGAGAAGAAAAAAGTATATCCTAATGGTAACAGACTATTTCACCAAGTGGGTGGAAGCGGAAGCATATGAAAGAATATGAGAGCAGGAAGTACAAAAATTCATTTGGTAAAACGTAATATGCAGATACGGGATTCCAAAAGAAATCATCACCGACAATGGACCGCAGTTCATAGCAGAATCGTTCCGCGAGTTTTGCAGCAAATTCAACATCAAACTATCCTATTCCACCCCCCGGTACCCCTAAGGAAACGGGCAAGCTGAGGCCACCAATAAAGCGATACTTGCTTCTCTCAAAATACGGCTAGAGACAGCCAAAGGTGCCTGGCCAGAGCTACTAACAGAAGTGTTATGGGCATTCCGAACTACACCTCGTGCCGCAACGTATCAAACACCCTTCTCAATGGTTTACGGCACAGAGGCGATGCTACCGACAGAAAGACTATTTCCCTTAAGACGAGAAAACATGGACAGAAAGCGAAATCAACAGATCATGGCATTCGAAAAGGACACCCTTGGAGAACTAAGAAACGCCGCCAGTGAAAAAATAGCAACCTACCAAGCATCGATGGCAAGTAGGGGTGGGAATAGGCCAGGCGGCCTTTCAAGGGCCTACAACCTAGCCTACATAAAGCCTTGCCTGGCCTAGCCTGGCCTAGCCTATTTAATAAATAGGCTAGATTTAAACTTTTTCAAAAGCCTATTTAATTAAATAGGCTAGGCTCAGGCTATGGTAAAAGCCTTTATAACTTAACAGGCCGGCCCATATATTATTTATATATACATTTATTTATTAAATTTATTGACATATTTATTTATAAATTTAAAACCCAATATTTTGTTTATAAATATAAAGCCCAATACTATATTTATAGATGTAACTAGTTGTTTATAGGCTTTTAAACAGGTTTTCAGGCCTAACAGGCTTTTAAACAGATCAGACCAGGCCTTTAATACAAGCCTATCATAGGCTTGTAGGCCAGGCTCAGGCCAGACTATTAGAATACAGGCTGGGCCTATTTAACCAAAAGTCTAGCCTGGTCTGGCCTATTCTCACCCCTAATGGCAAGGCAATATAACAAGAAAGTAAAGGCACGAATATTTCAATCAGGAGATTGAGTGCTAAGGAGAGTATTTCAGAACACGAAAGAGCACGGACACGGGAAGCTGGCGGCCAATTGGGAAAGACCATACCAAATTCAAAGAGCCACTGGCAAAGGGGGATACAAACTCTTCACGAAGGAAAGAAAAGAAATAGACCACAGTTGGAACATATACCATCTCAAGAGATACCATTTTTGACAAAATCAATGTAGCGGGCACTCTTTTCCCAACCTGGGTTTTTGACGAGGCCCCCTTTTTTTTATGCAATAAAAATTCTTTTACAAAGCATGATCGAACAAAAGGCCCTGATGCCTTCCAAACATCAACCTCGGCTAAGTCTTAATGGCCCCGAGAGCGCACGAAAAGGCCCCAACGCCTTCTAAACGTCAATCTCGGAAAAGTCTTAATGGCCCCGAGAGCGCACGAAAAGGCCTCGACGCCTTCTAAACGTCAATCTCGGCTAAGTCATAATGGCCTCGAGAACGCACGAAAAGGCCCCGACGCCTTCTAAACGTCAATCTCGGCTAAGTCTTAATGGCCCCGAGAGCGCACGAAAAGGCCCCGATGCTTTCTAAATGTCAATCTCGACTAAGTCTCAATGATCCCGAGAGCGCACGAAAAGGCCCTGACGCCTTCCAAAAATCACTCATTCAAAATTTGAAAACGCGCGAAAATACGATTACAAAATAATAATAATATCGTGGTTCATTCAAAAGGTCCCTTATAGGAGGGAACCAATCCTTTACAGGATGCAGCTAAAAAAAAAAAAGAAAAGAAAAAAAGAAAGAAAGAAAGAAGCGCCCCAAGCGCAACACCCTCTAGAGGGCGGAATTGTAAGCATCTAGTTCAAGATTAGCAGATTCAACCGTCAGCTCGCCCGCTATCAATTGCTCGAGTGCGAGGATACGAGTACTCATCTCCTTCACGGCCACCTCCTCATCCAATTCAGCATACCTCTTCTGAAGAGCAGTATGATCAGACTCTAACTTCGAGTTCAAAACCCGAAGCGAAGAGTTCGCGCCTTCCAGCTTCGCCTGAGCAGCGTTACGTTTTATTATCTGCGCGCGAAGATGTGACACCTCGGCCTGACTATCAGAAAGTTTCTTTTCGAAGAGAACCGCCTTAGATTCCCACGCTTCCGCCCGCTGCACCGCTTCCGCACACTGGGAAACGACCTTCCCCAGCTCAGCCCTCGAGGATTCCAACTCTCTCTCCAAGGAAGGCAAATGCACGGAAGCCCGCTTGGCCGAGTCCAGCTCTTTCGTGAGGGATTCCGCCCGCTCCGCAGCATCCTGACGAGACTCGGCCAGAACGCGATGTTTGTTGTTCTCCCTTCTCATGTCCAGATACATCTTCCTAAACCGACGCTAAATTGGAAACTCTGCACAATAAAAGTCAGTCATGAGAACATTAAAACAGGAGAGTTCGCGGGCGAGGGAATCCTAAGTGAGATACCTTAAACTCGTGAGCAACCGCGGCGCGATAAAATTGAAGAGGAGTAAGCTTCCAAAGCTCATCTGAATCCTTTTAAAGCACAACTGCTCCCCCACCTCGCACAATAGCTCTTGGTGCGTCTCCACCGAAGTATCGGGCGGAAAGAAAACTAGCTTCACGTTTTCAGCGTCCTTGAGCTCATCCGCTGAAGTATGGCGCGTGCCAGAACTCTTATGTTTGACGCGTCGAGATTGCACTTCAGAATCGGGCGTATCACCCCGGCTATGTTTTCCCAAAGACTGTTCAGGAAGCGCCCGCGTTTCGACACCAGCCTGGGAGACATGATCAGCACCCCCCCCTCCGTCGCTCCGGAAGGAGAACCACCGAGGATTATAGACTGCGCACGTCCAGGCGACCCCGGAGAATTAAAAGTTGGAGACTCAGAAGTTCTCTCAGCGGAAGTCGGGTCAACCTGGCTAGTCTCCTTCTTCGCGCCCTTATAAGCCAAAAGCCTCTTGTAGATCTCGCGAGCTGCCAAATATTTGTTGGAACTCGACATGGTTGAGTCAATATGGCCTACAACAGAAAAAATGGAGAAATGTCAAGCAAATGCTGCGGGCGAAATCACCGGAACCCAATGACCGAAACAAATAAAGAAATACGCCAGCAGACACACTTGGTTTAGTAAACGACCAAAGCAAAGAATCGCCTAAGCGCGCCAAAACTACTTGATAGTCCGGGGTCCAAAATGGGGATTTGAAGCACCCGAGCACTGGCAATGGCAGAGCGCGAGGTGGGTTTGGATAGTTTCTTCGTTTCCTTGGCACCTGAGAGAAACAAAACGGTAAGAACGTGTGATCAGTCAACACGAAAAGTTCAGAACCCATGGAACCTACTGGGAACCCTCCAACACCGAGGAAAGTGGGTTTCAGTCCAAAGGTGGGTTATGCCACCAACAAAGAAATACTGATCCCTCCAGAGGAAAATCCAGTTATGAGGGGTTCCTTCCGCGGACGCAGATGGACTATCAGGCGACTGGCTTCACGAGCATCCTTTTTTAGATAATAACACTCAAAGAGGTCACGGGCTATAAAATCAAGTCGATAGTCCTCCCGCAACTTGTCCAAACTTAAAATCAAATGAATGGAGTTAGGCATCAACTGACTAGGATGGATCTGGCAAAGATGGCAAAACTCCGCCTAGAGTCCGGTCACGGGAAAACGAACTCCGCACTCGAACATCCGTGAATAATAAGGCTCCCATCCCGGGATAAACCAATCTACACGTTCAAACTCAGCGGGCGCTGTAAGTACTACGAAGGGCTGAAGACTATACTTTTGTCGAATTCCAAGTAAATCGTCCGCAAGGATAGTGGACCGGGGATTCAAATTCGGGGTCAACAAATTCAAAGCGCACGGCGCAGTGTTCGAGTCATGCCATAATACGTTTCCTGGACGTAATCACTAGATAGGGAAATTGAATCACGTGAGGAGGACAAGGCGCCAAATAAAATCTCCCCCTCACTCAATGGGTTTGGGGCTTCACGGGCGCTAGACGAAGAAGCATGGTCCACTCTGTCTGTTGACATCTGGGAACCACAGCGTGTTAGGGGTATGTTAGTATAATTCAAACGAAAAGTCTAAAAAAAAAAAATAGAAGAAGAGCAACAGCAAAAGCGAACACAGACGAAACGGAAATTGCAAAACTCAAACCAACAATGTTAACAACCATTAACACGCAGGAGCAAAATCAGCACAATCAAAACTCAAATCAACATCCAACAATGACAGCAAATAAGAAAGAGAAGAAGAAAATGGAGAAATCAGAGATGAAAAAATCGATAACCAGAGTCAGTTGAGCATGATTACCTTCGCAATGGTCGAGGTTGATCGGGAAGAGTTTGAGAAAAGGAATCGAAGTCCGGCACCGGTGAAAGAAAATGACGAGACAGAGGTTTTTCTCTGAGCTAGGGTTTGAAAGAGATTTGAGAGTTGAAGAGAGAAGGAGAAAATGAGAGAGTGAGGGGATTTAAATAGACCAAGATGGGATTGCAATTAATAGAAGGTCATCATGAAGATTATGGGCACAATCTCCTAGAAATCCTCCTGTCACATCAAGACTCCCACTCATATACAAGAATCTAGACAGACGCGAGGTGCCACCCAAAATAATATTGCCCTTTCATGCTACGCATAAAAAAGCAATGGGGGATTTCTGTAAGGGATTAGAAATAGAGCCCACTGCAGTCTAGAGATGTAGAAAGGAAAAGCGCGTTGAAGGAGCCAGATGGTGTGAGTTAGCGGACGCTTGAAAATCGAGGGAAACATGCGGACGCTTGAGAATCGGGGAAAACACGTGTTAGCATGCGCTTGAAGATCGAGGAAGACATGTGGTAGCGGACGCTTAAAGGGGGTATATTAGCGGACGCTCCAGGAAAGTCAGTAGGACCAGGGAGACATAAAGCGCGCGGATCAAGCAGAGCAAGAGGAAGAAACCAAAGGCCTGAAGCTTCATAGTAATTCTAGATCTAAAATGACTGTTAGCCAGAATTAGAAAGTGGAGTTCCAACAGAAAAAGGAGACGCAAGTCCATCAGGAGAAGGAAATACAAGTCTACTAGGAGAAGGATGCTCAAGTCTATAAAAAGGGACAAGACTGACCGATAAAGGGAGAGATTATTGTACAAACACAATTCCAAGGCTATTCAATTTGATCGAATAAATAATAGGGTTATTACCAAAAACACCCCATTTTTTCAAACATTTCACTTTGAGCACCCGGTTTTGAAAGTTTTGGAAAACCACCCCAAAATCAAAACTACTATTGGTTTTTGGTAATTTTGTGAGTGGTTTTGGTGTTGTATGAGTAATTTTGATTTTAGAAAATTTCCAAATATCTAAATTAAACATATAGAATTTCAAAACCACTCGTACAACACCAGAACCACTCACAAAAATACCAAAAACCACTAGTGATTTTGACGTTGGGGTGGTTTTCCAAAACTTTCAAAACCAGGTGCTCAAAGTGAAACGTTTGAAAAAATGAGATGTTTTTGGAAATAACCCACAAATAAAAAGGGAGCTGTGATTTTCTGTCTGACCGTAGATTTCTACAGTAACTAATACCAAATATAATTACAGAAGGTTAACAAATATAATTACACAAGGCATAGTGACAACTCCAGATTTTGGAACAATAATGATTTCATATAAAAGCATTGTTTGACAAGATTGACAGATCTTGCACAACAGGAATAAATGATTCCACGTCCATGATCATGGAGTTTAATGATGCAGACTCACCTGCAGATCTAGTATAATAACTTTGGTGAAAAAAATTTCACGGGCCGCGAGTTGGTTTGAAACAGAAACATCCGTGTGCTTGATCTTCAGGTATCATGCCACCACCCTTGCTTGTATCTACTGCTTCAAGCAGTCTCACTACCTCATCCATGTCAAGCCGCTTTTCTGGGTTTGCATCCCAACACTTCCGCATTATGCTTGCTAATGAATGTGGGCAGCATCTAGGAATGTCCGGCCGTAAATTCTGTTCAAAATAAAAATGTTGGAATCTTATTGTTATGTATAGGAGAAATAAGACATTTATTCAGCTGAACTAAAGATAGAGTTTTAAAAGAGGAAAAAGAACAGTTAGATTGCTTCTTCATCAAATAGGCATGTCACTTTCAGATCCCACCCGCTCAACAAAGGTATAAATGCACACCCATAAGCTTAAAACTTAATAATTGGTGTTCCAGATTAAGGCCCATTTCAGCATAATAATTACAGGGGCCAGGTGCCATACATATCCTTTTCAAATGTTTGGAACGTAATCAAGAATGTGACAGACAAAACGAGGTTAAAACAAAATTAGGTGAACTGCAACTGTCACTATTTTTTTTGGTTCCATTTTCAACAGTTGAGACACTGCAAAGAAAGTGCAACACTTTAACAAACAAAGATGGTTGATAAAAAATACTTAATCCAAAGAGCTTAACCGAACTTAAGTAATTCGTAACTAGCTAGTATCCTATTGTCTGCTGACTTTACATATACTTTAAAACGTTGTATCATCCTTGAATCTATAAAGACAGGTAACATGAAAGCATTGATTTGCCAGCAATAGAAATTAAGCAAAATAATCTATTTTGAAATTTATGGATCCGAATTTTATTCTTTGTTATGAAAGACGAACCTGCCGTACAACTGCAGATGAAACTTCAGCAAAACTGAGATCAGGATAAGGCATATCACAACAGTAGATTTCCCACAAGCATATACCAAAGCTGTAGACATCACATCTCCTATTATAAGGCTTACCATCAAGCACCTACCGAAGAAGTTAACTTCTGTTAGAATTCTTCTGACACTTTTTGAGAGTGCTGAAATTGTAGATTGATAACAGAGTAATAAATAAAGTTACTCAATTATCTGGCTATTCAACTAATTACTGTAAACAGAAATTCATTGCAATAGTATGTTGTATGTTAAAATGTCCATCCTTCCGATGCTTTCAAAGGTATAGTATAAGATATAGGTACCTCAGGGGCCATGTATCCAAGAGTACCAGTTTCCCCGGTCATGTCCCTTGGGTTTTGAGCTTCAACTCGGGCAACACCAAAATCAGCAATTTTCAAAGTTCTATTAGAATCTAGCAACATATTCTCTGTCTTCACGTCCCGATGCACTATCTTTTTTGAGTGAAGATAGCTCAGCCTGCAGGAGCAGAAAACAAAGAAAAAATTTAGTGATATTATTATTGGTTACTGCTTAAAATGTTTGAAATAAGTAAGTTAGGCACGCCGCACGCACCCTCTAGAGAGGTCTAGAGCAAGTTGAATCACAACTTTGATGGCAAGTTTTTTTCTTCTATTCCTGATTAAAAACTTCTTCAATGTTCCACCTGGAAGGTACTCAACCACAACACAACAAGCCCTGGAAGGAAGAGAATTTTGGTAGTCACTCGTACCACTTTTGGAAGGAATCTTAAGGTTTGATGTTCCCATCGAAGCTCCAATGAACTATAAGAGAATTAGACCACTAAAATTTGAAACATGGACATTTATACAAGCACACCATTGGAAATAAAAGCAGGCTCTACCAATATTATACAAAAGACTTCACAAACACAAAAGTATCAGCAACAGAAACTACTGTGATGATCGTGGCTAAGCCATTATGTCCGACCAATAAGAGGGAATTCATTAATTTAACATCTGATCCCTCTCTCACTCACTCTCTATATTCCCTTAAAATGTTACCACAAGCAACAGTATGACACCATTATAATCATATTGATATATGATTATAAGTGTATATGCATGCAGGCAAAAGTGTAAATAAGATTTACCTTTGTAACATTTGGATGGTCAAGCTTTTGCCATACAGCCACCTCTTGCTGAAATGATGCTCGGAGAGCAGCAGTTTCTGCTGCTGTGGCCATACCATCCTCCCCCCAGTCCAACACCTTCACTACAGAATTAAGAACAGAAATGTACCGATGGCATCAATAATGTGGAAATATTGTTACTAACAGTGCAAGAGAATGTTTGATGTTTAGAGGGGCTATGTGATAAGTCTTAGCTACTAACTTCCATAAATCTAGCACTCATATTGATGATCGATTGACTGCAGAGAAACATACTAAAGTTTTCAAAGAACAATGGAGGCGAAGCAAACCATTCTGAGTTTGAAATTGCTAAATTAGTCAACACAACACAACAACTTTTCTAAGGCAAGTCAAAGCAAGGCTGACTAAGAGATTCCAATCCACACTTATCAGCATCCACATTAAAGGATAATAATAGAGCCAAATGTCCTAATTTACAGGCCCATTGTGCCAAAAAAAAAACAAAAAAAAACATACTGCTCAGACCATTTTTAGACCTCCTATGAATGCTCTGCTGCACAATCATCCTAGGAGTATAGTTCACTTTTGGCGAACTGGGCCAAGTCACCTCAGAAAATATTGCTTTACATAAGTTTGGAATCATTTCATTATAGCTCAATTTTGATATACAAGAAACTGAACAAATTTTATAATTGTGGCACTGCAAATATATAAGAAATTTAATTAAAGGTGGCAGCCTATTATAACTTTCTTCTGCTGAAAATGGAAATATCACTGATATACTATGAATTGATGAGAGAATCCATAACCTCAGACTTTTGGTGGTAAGACTATCTACTAATATGCATACACCACTTTTTTAATAATCACATAAAGATGACCATTAAAAACGAGACCAGACAAGAAATTGCATACAAATTAACATTATACTGGGGAAAAGAAAAAAATATTAATAGTTAGACTAAGAACACAGTACGCATCTAGGAGAAAACATGAGATGAGTGAAATTAATAGTATTGGAACAAAACAAAGAGACAAAAAAAGTAGCATTATCGTAACAAACAGGACCAGAGTGAATAAGGATATGGATGATGCTTATGAGATATCAATGTAGAGGTTAACTTCTTAACAGGTTAAAGTAGCAAGGCTAAATTAGAATCAAAATTCATGTGTTCAAATTGAATTCTAGATCAGAATTAACATGAAGTGGTAAAATAGAGGATTTAATAAAGTGATAAAATGCACTGTAAAGGCATATGAGCATATGCTGAATGAAGCAGAGAATAAGCAGAGTGTCCCAAGTTTCCTCAAAGGCTGCAAGTCAAAGTCTCTGCGGTTATACAGCGTCCAGAACATTAAATAACCACCACGGATTTCACATTATCAAAGCTAAAACCTTAAAATCATACTACAAAAGAAGATAAAAGAGGCAGAGCCATATAAAAAGTAAAGAGAAATTACCAGCAACATCGTTGCCATCATAAAAGCCTCGGTAGACAGTACCATAGGTGCCACGAGCAATAGCGAGCCTGATATCGAGCTTAGCCAAATCAATCTCCCACTCTTCTTTACGAGAGTTGACTTCTCTATCCCTAGACCAGACTCTGCTCAAGTGCTTCTCCAGCTGTACATCCCAGCTCTTCAAGTCAATCTTGTCTGCTCTGAAATACATTTCCTTGCTGCTGCCGCTTCCACTGCCACCGTCGGTAACTTTCGCGAGCAGCGCCTTTCCTCCTTCGCTCAACACGCCAGATTTCGGCTTCTCGCTCTTGCTCACAACTTCTGTCGCCTGTTCACCAGTCGTCGACTCCATTTACGAGACTAGTAATCGGAGGTGGAAGTTACGGTGGTTTGAGTTTAGTAGTTTGTTGAACTGAATTGTTAAAATAAGTGGAAAATTAATTTAAAAGGAATTGAATTGTGTTATGGTAGGCAACGCAAGGACAACTTGAAAAAGGAATAATAGAACTGGAAGGAAGTGATGAAGAGTGTATAGAGAAGTATAAACCAATGAATGGAATGGAATAGAATTGTAAATTCGAGCGAAAAAGGCGGGTGGGCTATGTGGACGAGAATCGAAGAATGGTTTTATGATGATGAATTTTGGAATAATTTATTTATAAAAAATAAGTGGAAACGCCGGGGTCATGCGGCCTCCTTCCGTCCAATCAAATCATTGATGAGTGTTCCTTTTTCAGGATGTACTGTGTACGGTCGTTGATGGATGGCCCCTTTTATTAAAAAAATTTAATTCCGGACGTGCGGTATTACCCCCACATTAATTTTTTTTTAAAAAATACTCATATTTAACTATATTCATATCGATTTATACACTTATAAATATAAATGAAAGGAAAAACTAAAAATTTTAAGAAAATTTTTAATTTATTGATTTATTCTTGGTAGAAGAAAATTTAAAAACAATAAATAAGATACCATCAATTAATAAATTGAATTTAAAAACAAAAATAATAATAATAATTAATGAGAAAAAAATAAAAATATAATAATATAAAATAAAAAATTTAATTATAAAATAAATTATTAATTTTGATTTCGAATGGGAAATATGAAAAATTATAACATTAAATATTCTAATATATTATTATTTATGAGATAAATTAAACGGTTTGAATATCCGCACAAATATTAATATATAAATTGCACGTATTTTAGATTTATGGACCGTTGACATAATGTGCGGATATAAAATTTTTACCAATTCATTTAACCGCTAATATTGCATATTAGTTATTTATGGTTTATTATATATTTAAATTTATTTATTTTATTTCATTAATTGTATTTTTTCTATCTTTCACTAAATGTTTTCATTTTAAAATTCAATTTTTTCTCACTTTTCAATTGATTTTGTCTTATTTAATTTATTTTTTTTAATTTTCTAGACTCAACAAATTAAAAGTTCACTTTTCTTTTTCCACTTATATTTATAAGTTAAATGATAATATTTGTAAATTTCATGAATTTTCTTTTCTTTCTCCATTAACTTTTTTCTTTTCTTTTTGTTATACACTTTCTTTAGTTTAATTTTGTTATTAATTAAACATAAACATAAAAATTCAGTTATATTTCTTTTTCTTTTTTACTAATATTCTTTTCTCCTTTGTTTTAGGGGTTATTTTTTTAGAAAAAAAAAAGAGAAAAAGTATAATATTAGTAAAAGAGAAATTAAATATTAATATCACCTTAATCGCTTTTGTATAAAAATTTTAATTTGTTGGGACCCTAATTAATAACAAAATGAAATTAAAAAATGCATATGACAAAAAGAAAATGAAAAGTTAATAGAGAAAGAAAGAAAAATACGTAAAATTTACAAATATTATCATTTAACTTATAAATATAAGTGTGAAAATATAAGTGTGAAAGAAAATTGAAATTTTAATTTGTTGAGTCTTGTCGATTAAATATTATTTTTTTTTAAAAAGATCAAATAAGACAAAATTAATTAATAAGTGAGAACAATTGAATTTAAAAATAAAAATATTTAATGAAAGACAACAAAAACACATTCAATGAATTTTTTTTTAAAAAAATGAATATAAAATAAACAATAAATCATTAATGTGCAATTAATAGTGAGAGGTAAGATAATTAAACACGTCAATATTCTAATCTATTATTAATCGTTAGATGAATTGAACGGTACAGATTTTATGTCCGCACGTTACTAATATGTGCACACCGTGTATATATATAACTGTTAGAACCGGTGAAGATTGCAAAGTAAATAGAGAAATAGAGAAATAATATGATAGACTGCAACTCGAAAACGAATTACAAATTGAGAGAAATTCAAGAATCCCACATTCTCCTATTTTAGGGCTCACAAATTTTTTTTATCAATTTCTTTGATGCCTCTCGACAAACCTAGAAGCTTATTTAAATAGATAAAACTAAAATAGTAAATATAATAACATATCAATCAGCCCCTTGATTAGTGCTGATTAACTATGACAACTAGCCTTGATTGGTGTTGATTGATTGTGAATATTCCCTCCTTGATTCTCGATAATTGATGAAGATTGATTGACCAAATCATTATCTTCATCAATATCTGATTCCCTTTTATTCCTCTTTCTATAATGGATATTAGGAATCCAACATTACTCCTCTTAACTTTCACAATTGTTTAAAAACTTGGACATCCAATTTTTCCAATGATTCTAATGTATATTTACTGGTTGACTTGTCTTCCACTAATCGAGTACTTAACTGTCTGATTGCAAGACGACGTTGGCATTGATTACCTTCATTGTCTTACACTCTTCACAATCTCTAATAAGCCCCTTTCCTTCAATCCATAAGAACCAAGATAAGGTCTCATTCTTCATGCTCAAGGTTACTAATTTCATCTTCTCCCCTTCAATAAAATTTCCAACATCCGCAGAATAAATCCACATTAGGTGTTCCCCATTTAAAATTGGCATTTCAATTGGTTTGGTTGTGTAGTCCGACGATAACCTCCTCCTAATTCTTTCTTGTTATTAATTGGTTGAGGATTCTTTCAGTTACAACTGCTCTCCTTAGCTCCGATTGAACTTTTTCCATGATCATTGTATTGGTCTCCTTCAATTGAACTATGCTAATCATCATTGGTGTTACTTCAACTCGAATTGTCTCAATTTGATTTGATGTCACCCTGAGATCTTGTTATGGTAAAAGTTGCTTAAACAATTGACGAATCTCTTGCATCACCTTAAGTCATTCTTTCTTCTCAATTTTTCTTTCTTCTCAAATCTCTTGCATCACCTTTAGTCGTTCTTTCTTCTCGATACAACTGCAACTCCCTTTAGAAGTCTTCACATAGACTCTCTATGTCCTTCCGGATAGCTTCAATTCGGATTTCGATTGGGTTGTTACCTTTTGTAATCACCATTTTTTTATTTTCTTTTCTTTTCTTCCTTTTTTTTGGTTTGAAAAAAGAAAATTTAGAAAGCAGGATCTATGATCTGATACCACTGTTAGAACATGTGAAGATTGCACAATAGATAGAGAAATAGATAAATAATATGATAGACTGTAACTCGAAAACGAATTACAAATTAAGGGAAATTCGAGAATCTCATACTATCCTAGCATAAGGCTCACACAATTATTTATCAAATTCTTCCATGCCTCTCAACAAAACCTAGAAGTTTAAATAGATAAAACTAAAATAGTAAATATAATAACATATCAATCAGCCCTTTGATTAGTGCCGATTAACTTGATAACTAGCCTTGATTGGTGCTGATTGATTGTGAATATTCCCTCCTTGATTCTCGATAATTGATGAAGATTGATTGATTAAATCATTATCTGTTAAAGTATGTAGAAATCAATTGTAAATAATTGAGGGGTTTCTGGTGTAATTGACCAGAACACACATGTGACGTGATATATTGTTGTAACTGACTCAACCAAATGAAGTGAATAACAGAAAAAATTTTCCTCTTCTCCTAGTTTCGTCTCTGATCTCTCTCTGAGAAATCGAACATGGTATCAGAACTTCGTTAACTCGATTTGCTGAGATCGATTGCGTTTCTTGAGGTTGTGGAAGCAAATCAATTCACAATCGACTGATTTCCAAAGCAGATTCTTGAAGCAGAGTCAATTCTTGAAGCTTGAAGATGGCTGGAGACACTAGTAGGCAATCGGTTGCTAAAACTTATCAGAGTGGAGATCCGTTGCACTTGCAAAACTCAGATCATCCAGGAATGGTACTGGTCACATCTCCTTTGACTGGTAAGAATTTTAATTTTTGGAGCAGATCTATTATTATTGCATTGGGTGTTAAGTCGAAACTAGGATTTATTGATGGTAGTTGCATCAAGCCTAATGAATTTTCAGAAGATCTAGAACAATGGAAACGTGTAGACTACATGGTGACATCATGGATTTTGAATTCCATTGCTAAGGAACTAGTAGAAGCTTTTCTATATGTTTCTTCATCTAATCAATTGTGGTCTGAGGTTAAGGAAAGATTTGGTGAAGCTAATGGACCTATGGTGTATCAGCTGAGAAGGGAAATTAGCTCAATTACTCAGGGTAATCTGACTGTTGCAGAATATTACACAAAATTGAAGATGCTATGGGATGAGATGATGTGTTTGATGCCTTTGCCTAAGCTAGATCATGAATGTAATATAGCAAAGGAGCTGACTGATATGATGTATTCTGGCCAACTAATGGAGTTTCTTATGGGACTTCATGATAAGTATGATTCAATTAGGAATCAAATACTCTTGATGGAACCTTTACCAAGTGTAAATAAGGCATATTCCATGGTTACTAGGGTAGGAAAGCAGATGGAGGTTCAGGTTTCAATAAGTGGAGAGATTAATGTAGGGGCTATGATGGTTAAATCACAGAGTGGTAGTTCAGGAGGAAATTTTAGGAAGAAAGATATCAAGAAATCTGACAAGAAATGTTTCCATTGTGGAGGAGTAGGACATTTGAAGGAGGGTTGTTTTAAGATAATAGGATATCCGGATTGGTACAAGCTACCCAAAGATCAGAGGTCTGGAAAATCTTATGCAAATTTGGCTGCTGGAACTGACAAAGCTGAAACTGCAGAAAAGGGGGCAAGTGATGCAGGAGAGAGTTCAAATAATTAGATGTCCTCACTGATACAGTAAGAAATAGCTAAATACATTGGCAATATGAGTCCCAGCCTTCTCAATATGGTCAACTTGATGAATTCTTCAATAGGTATCAATCAACACTGTGCTTTAAATGTTTTTACAGAAAAAGGGTCAGATTCATGGATCTTGGATAGTGGAGCCTCAAACCACATCTCTGGTAATATCAAACTATTTGATACTCTATATGACTTGAAGAAACCAGTACAGGTAATATTACCTAATGGTTAATCTCTCCTTGTCACACAAGCTGGACTAGTCACTATTACACCAAAGCTTAAACTGAGTGATGTCTTTTATATACCAGATTTTTTCTTTAACCTCATATCCATACATAAACTCACCAAAACCAAACACATTAAATGTATTTTTCTTGACCTTATATGTGTTTTGCAGGAGCCTCAATCTGAAGTTATTGTTGCTACTGGAAAGCTAAAAGGAAATTTGTACATTCTGGATCAAAGTGGTCAGCCTGTAGGTGGTCAGTACTCTTCCAAGCTGTCTTCTACAGTTCTGGCTTTAGGATCATCTTCATCTACTTTTAATTCCAAACAAGCTGTTGTAGATATTTCTGCTTTCAAAATTTGGCACAATAGACTTGGTCATACATCTGATGTTGTGTTAAATAAGATAGCTTGTATTTCTGATGTTTGTAGATCTTTTTTAAATAAACCTTGTATTGCTTGTCATATGTCTAAGCAGCAAAGACTTCTGTTTGTTCAAAACAATGAAATTGCTGAAAATGTTTTCGATTTAGTTCACATTGATCTATGGGGACCATATTCTCACCCATCTATATCTGGATCACCATATTTTCTCACCTTGGTTGATGATGCTAGTAGAGTCACTTGGATATACTTTATGAAACATAAGTCTGAAACTATCAAGTTGCTGTCCAACTTTATCAAGTCTGTTCAAACTCAATATAACCTACACATTAAAGCTTTTAGGTCTGATAATGGAAGTGAATTCACTTCTTCGTCCTGCCAAGATCTCTTCCTTCATACTGGTATTCATCACCAAAAATCTGCCCTTACACACCTCAACAAAATGGGAGGGTTGAGAGGAAACACAAACACCTATTAAATGTTGTTAGAAGCCTTCTTTTTCAAGCAAATTTACCTATGAAATTTTGGAGTGATGCCATTCATACAGCAGCCTACATTATCAACAGATTACCTACTTCTGTTTTGGAATGGAAATCACCTTTTGAAATTCTACATGGTAGAAGTCCAGATTATAGCTTTATGAGGTCATTTGGATGCCTCTGTTATGTAACCAATACACAACCACACAAAACCAAATTTGAGAGAAGAGCTTTAAGTATATTTTTGGGGTACTTGCCTGGTTACAAGGCTTACAAAACATATGATTTACATACACACAAAATACACATTAGCAGGGATGTGATTTTCTATGAAGAGACCTTCCCATACATTACAGAATCTCCCACTTCAACCTGTCAGCTACACACTAATACAGCAGATATTTCAACTTGTCCTTTACCTTTCCCTGATTTTTTTCTGACACATCTGATGATCCAAATGAATCATCTAGCAATCCTCATTTTCAGTCTGATAATTCTACTGATTCAGGTCATGTATCAGAATCAGTTCCTATGCAAATTGATACCAATACAGAAACCGGTACAGATATTCAGTCATCTATCATTACTGAGTCAAACACATTAAATACTGGTCATACTGTTAGAGCAAGCACTAGGAATAGGCGACCACCCACTTGGCTATCAGACTTTGTCTTGAATGTGCAGGATTCTCACAGCAGTTCAGTAGCAGCTACAACTCTGGATTCCAGGCTTTTACAGGTAACACAATTCTCACCTTCTTATCTTTGTTTCCTTGCCAATATTAAACCTATACAACAACCAAACACATACAAACAAGCTATTCAGCATGTTGAATGGCAGGAAGCAATGAACCTTGAATTGCAAGCATTGGAAACAAATGAAACATGGGATATAGTTGATCTTCCAGAGGGTAAGAAACCCATTGGCTGCAAATGGGTGTATAAGGTGAAACTTCACCTAGATGGCACTATAGATAGATACAAGGCAAGACTTGTTGCCAAGGGGTACACGCAGGTTGCTGGAATAGATTATTATGATTCCTTCTCGCCTGTAGCCAAAGTGGTTACTGTCAGACTTTTTCTTGCTATTGCAGCATCAAGGAATTGGCCATTGGAGCAACTTGATATAAATAATGCTTTTCTTCATGGACATTTAAAGGAAGAGGTATACATGAGGTTACCTGAAGGATATTCTACCGCTCCAAACAAAGTCTGTAGGCTCAAGAAATCATTGTATGGACTCAAACAAGCAAGTCGAGAATGGAATTATGAACTCACCTCTCACCTGACTGCATATGGTTTTGTTCAGTCCTGTCATGATCATTGTTTGTTCACACTTAAGACTGCCAGTACATTCATGGCTTTGTTAGTCTATGTGGATGACCTCTTAATCATGGGTCCACATCTATCTGAAATAGCTACAGTCAAGGAGTCTTTACACAGAGCCTTTACTATCAAGGATTTGGGACCAGTTAAGTACTACCTTGGTCTGCAAATAGCGCGTTCAACTGATGGCATGTTCATATCACAGCACAAGTACATTGAAGATCTTCTCAAGGATGCTGGCCTGGAATCCTGTAAACCTACTTCCACGCCATTGTCACCAGGTTCTAAACTTGTTCACTCTCAAACTGATTTGTTACCTAATTCAGAGCTTTACAGGCGTGTGGTAGGCAGGCTGTTATATCTTGGCTTCACCAGGCCAGATTTAACCCAAGCTACTCAGACTCTAAGTCAGTTTATGTGTGCTCCAACTACTGCACATTGGCAGGTTGCACTTCATGTGCTTAAGTACCTCAAAGGTTCATCAACACTGGGACTGTTTTATCCTACAAATCAAGATCTTGTTTTAACAGGCTTTAGTGATGCAGATTGGGCATCATGTACAGATTCTAGAAGATCGCTCTTCATCGATATTTGATTCTCTTTTATTCCTCTTTCTATAATGGATATTAGGAATCCTAATATATATGGTTTGTATCTAAGGAGAAAGACATCTCACTGAAAGATGAGAAAGTAAATCTCAACAATTTATGTATTTTTTTCTTTTCTCATTGATTCACCTTTTTCAATTTTTAAATGAGTGGTCGAGGAGGGAGAAAAATACAAAAATCTACTAAAACACAAAAATGTGGTTTTTCTCCTCTTTCCTTTCCTTTTTTTAATTTTTTTTATTTTTTTTTTATAACACATCTTTATGGACTTTGGTTGGATTACCCCATATTTTAACATATGGATATTTTATTAGGCAAGAACAGTAAAGCGGAGATTCATACGGATAGCAAAAGAACTTTATTTATTAACAAAGCAAAAGCAATACAATCAAAATCACTTGATCGATTGTTTTATTTACAACCTTCGAATTCAATTCAAACCTTGGTAACAGCAAACATCAACTTACCTGCAACTCTAAAACTCCATATCTGAACCTGGGAGTGCAGCCGAAGGCCATTGGTGATATTGCTACAAATTGAAGACCACTCACCAATCAAAACATAGAGATAGGTTTTACCCATCCGCCATTTCTTCAACTGGAGGCCATGTTGGAGTTGAAGGCAAGGTTGGATGACAGAGACTGGGATTCCACAACCTGAATTGAGCCATCCTTCCTCATCTGCCGTGAGGAATTCATTGGGGTTCTTCCACAGCGATTTCGGTAGAGACAGCCGATGTTGGTCGATATCCATATCCGATCTTGTGAGCTTCTTCTGCATCACTAGACGAACATGTGCTCCACCCATAGCCTGTATCTTGCTTTTTAATTGAGCAGATTTGTTGTCGTCGGTCGGGGTAGAAAATGTTGGCTTTGGAGATCGAGTCTCCTGGGTCTCTTGGGGACCTGAAAACAAGGATTGAGGACTCGAGACATATGGAAAGCATTTGACAGACTAACCTCTTCTTCTTCTCTGGTTCCAACGGTCAAAAAGTGGGGTTTTGAATTCTGATCGCCGTTTGATGCTTTGTCGTCGAGCATATCGAATTTTCTCTTTCGAGAGCGAGTACTCGTACTCCTGAGTCTCTTAGGGACCTGAAAACAAAGATGAGAGATATGGGTAGCATTAGCGAGAGTTGCCTCATATTCGCTGACCTTCCTGTTAACCAGATCTTCTACAATTCTAACGGTCAAAAAATTGAGTTTTGAATCCTGATCACCGTTTGATGCATCACGGGCTTCCTTCTCCAGCATATCGAACTCCATAGCCTTGAGAAGCAGATCGAGATGACCCTTGTTGTCGTCTCCGTCATCTTTCTCGAGCATATCGGACTCCGCGGCCTTGAGAAGCAGATGGAGATAACCCTCCTCGGCCTCCTTTGAACTCATCTGGCCAAATCAAAGACAGAATTATCAAGAACACAGAGAGGTTGAAGAAATCAAAAACAGAGAGGGAACGATTGAAGCCCAGAACTCAATCGAAGAGCAGAATCTTTTTCCGGTTAGAGAGCGCAGAGCAAGAGATTGAAGTGAAGAATGGTGGAGGGAAGAAATAAGCGCGTTACATTTATATAGGGTGCCGCGTAACTACAACGGTCGTATTTTTCAAAATGCAAAAGTTAAACGACATCCGACACTGTCGTTTATTCTGTTATTATGTATTATTGCGTTTATTCACTAAAATTTTCACTGACCCCAAAACTCCTCCGGCGTCCGTCCCTCTTCTCTTCTCAATGGCGCAAATCCAGAAATCTGGAAATGGTAAGCTCTAGTTTCCTTTTCGAATTTGGATTTCAAAGTTTGGTGCAAGCAATAGAATGGGTGTGGTCTGTGTGATGGCGATTTTGACTAGAATACAACAGTTGGAAACCTTGGAAATGTTATTGTACTTGTAAGTTATATATTTCGTCATATTGTGTCTGAGATGTGGATGCTGCGCTCTATACTAAGCACTATGATCCTGTTGTGCCTGTTTTTCATATCCCGGTAATAACAGCTGAGGAGGAGCGAAGAATTTTGCTTTTCCTTTAATGTAAGTGCATATCATATGGGGATCGCAATAGTTTGCCAGGTCTGATTCATGTGGTTTTTAATTTGATATTAGTGTATTGAGCATGGTTGAGATTTTATTCATTTCGGTCTGTGATATGTTTTTTATAGCATTTCACTGCAGTTTTGCTGCTCTTTATCTTTTAGAGGGGCTAAATTGCTTCAGAACTATACTTATGGGTGATTTTCATTAATGCAGATCTGCTAATGTAGTTTTGAACTCCTTTTAAAAACTACCTCACAGGGAAATGGACTTAAAATTTGATATGTATTAGAGGTGCAATTCCCACCACAGCAAGACTTATGCTTTCCTTCCCGTCTAAGGTTCATGCTTTCCTTCCGACTTTCCTGCTTGCATTTCTCTGTTGTTCCATACAGGTAATTGCACGGTATCATTATGAGATTTTTTTTTGGTTTCTGTTGTGGGATTGCTTCTAAGTTAGGTGGTTGTCCTTGGTTGCAGTTTTTGCACATTGATTTCTGTTATTGAATACAGAGCCAGGCTGGGGTTGTGCGGATGTGTAATCAGCAATATTGCCTACTTATTTTTTTAACCTTGGACAAATACTAACTTGTTGTTCAGACTGAGGCAGTATAACAACGGAGCAAAATTATGGTTAAAGCAGGTCTCCGATTTCAGAAATTTACGATGAATGGAACAGAAGCATCCCGTCTTTGGCTGGAAGAGTCTTGAATTGTAATTTAATGCAGAACACAAGACAGGGAACAGGAAAAATGCACCCTGTACTTATTCCAGAAAGAAAGGCTTGACTGATAGACTAGAACTGACATAAAAGCAAATTAGCCACACAGACCCATCTGTGAAGTAACGCATCAGATTTTACAACGTAATAGCTAGGCTATAGCTAGGCTATTTGATAGAGAGAAATCTGAAAACTTGTGTACTATCGTTCTATCAATTTATATAAATCGAAAAATGGGTTTTACTATTATTATTTCTCTTGCTGTTTTATAAGTTTATCTAATTATATGGAACTACCAACTGTACATACTAGCGGCGCAGCAAAAAAACAAGCATAATTTTATTAGGTAAATGATTTGCGTCAATCTAGTTTCACATTCACCAGTGCAATGCCGAGATACTTTTTTCCCCTTAAATCAGATGACAATAAAAATGAGCACAAGTTACACAAGCATACTATTTACTGAAGATTTCGAGATGGTTTTCGTTCTTCCATGTTAATGTGTCTTGCTCTTCGATTTCCCATGCATATGATTAAGAGCAAACTTTTTAGTCCAACAATATATTTGCTTCAACCTGTAAAATTTTCAGGTATATTCAGACAGTTTTGCTGGCTTTGATGGAATTTAAACAATGATTCTCTAAAAGAAAAAGATTGGCAGCAATAACCACAGAGTAATCACTTTCATTTATGATTAATGAATATGGTTGCAGTAAGGTGATGGTAAACGCATTTATTTTACATTTAATTTTCAGTATATTCAACTGAACAGAATAAAAATAACAACATTGACTAAAACTTGCTTTGCTGATGGGTACCAAGTGTGAGTAAAAATAATTTAACTAACCTTGAATCCTGAAGAGGACACTGTTATCAGAAACTTGTTGACCAGCTGTCGCTTGAAGCCCTTGGACTAACCCAGAAGATGGTGCCTTCACTACATGCTATGGGTAAAAGAAAACAATAATAAGAGGGAAATTTTGCATACAAATATTGCATAGGCTTCCCAGGTAAAAAGTTGTAGGCTAAATCAGCACTTACCTCCATTTTCATTGCTTCTAAGACTAAAATAGGCTGTCCTTCCTCTACTTTTGAACCATCCTTCACAAGGACTTTGACCACTAAACCAGCCATAGGAGCTGTCACAGTTCCTGGAGCAACACTTGCAGTTGCAGCATTGGTCTTATGTTCAGTCTCATCATCAGCAGATAACTCCATCCCTAACTTTTGCTTGAAATGGTAATTATGTGACCCATGCCATGCATATATGTGCCTGGTTTGGTCCTGTCACACACATTCTTCATTCAGTAAAGCAAAGTAATAGCTAGAAAGAACTTCAAGCAGAAAAATGGAACTATATGACTGTCATAATTGGAAAAAGTTGATGTAACTTCCATTTAACACATATTGAGCACACCAAGAGCAACAATCAAAGAATTCAAACACAATCCAAACCCCAAATGATAGGTCCCTAGCACAATGATCACTCATTTTCCCCTATTCTAGAGAAGAATCATATTTTACACTAAATGCAGGTAACAGTCAAAAACATTCTGAATGATTGGAAACAAATTTTTTAGTTTAAGCTATCAATTTATCATATGAAGTCTTTATAAGCATCAAGAAAAAGGTATTTACCTTGGTGTAAACAGCTAAACTAATCTCTGTGCTCATGCCATCAGCTTCAACCCTAAAATCATGCTCCCCTAATTGTGATGTTTTGACCTCTAAACCTGGTGAATCATCATCTCCAGTCTGCATTTGCAACAAATGATTGAAATTTTACAAAGAAAAATTGTAACTAAGAGGTCAATTTGAAACAAGGAAAATAATAACTTCAAATATAATAATTAACAACATTCATTTAGATGCACTACAAGTAGACAAAAACCTTGATCATATATTTCCCATCAGGCTGATAAGTGATGATAACATTTAAATGCTTGGCTCCATAGCCCTCATATTCATTCTCCCACTCCAATTCGAAAATACGCCTAGCATGATGATGGACTCTAAAAGGAGGATTGGCATACCATATTGAGGGTAAACTGTGGCCCCCTAAACACATAGCCAAATATAGGCAGCATGAGAACCACAATGAAAAGCTATCACTTCTGGATAGACAGAAGCATGAGCGGGACCATAAACTTACCAGGGGGCTTATTCTTCTCTAAAAGACAATGTTCCTTCTCACATATGCAGGCAGCTACCAAGACTGCACTGAGCCTTGCCGCCATGTAAGCTTCCTTAGCTAATATAGAATTACTAGGATCAACGAAGAGGTCGTCTTTATGATGCTCTATAAAATGAGTTTCCACATTTCCACTTGCAAATGCGCTATGGTTAGCAAGTTTTTGTAAGAAATTAATATTAGTTGGCACACCTGCGACCTAAAAAAGAACGATCTCAATGAGCAATAGAGGATTAATGGGCATCTAAATGATAGATGTGGAAGCATGGATGTACAAGAAAAGAAAACAGATACTTGAAATGGAGATGAAACAAGTACCAGTAACCATTTATTGAAATATTATCTTAACCAATGTTTATAAACAAGATTTATCCAGCCAACCAGAATCACCATCATTCCCAATATTAATGAGACATAATTTAAATGTAGTACAAGTTCTAATAAGACATTCACAAATAGAAATATTCTAACAAGTGGAAACAAGGTAATCATAAAAATTCACAAGAGATCTATTAAATGCAGTAAAACAAAATGCGAGGACCTGAACAGATAATATCACTGTAGTTACTATTAACAATTCTTCACTGCCACAGAAGAAATATAACGTAAATACCTGAAAGCCCGACAGACAATTCTTCAGTTTGATTAATGCGGCTGCACGATTTTCACCCTTGACTACAAGCTTAGCGATCATCGGGTCATAGTGCATGCTGACAGTATCTCCTTGTTCGACACCAGTCTCAACTCGGACTGCTAAATGGTGCAATTCCATGTAAGACTAAGAATAAATACATCAATATATCAAACTTGGAAGCAAATAGGTAATCCGGAGAAAAGAAAAAAGTTCATCTACCAATATTTAAAATAAAATAAATATAATTAAAAAAATAAAAATAAACATACTTGCTCTGTTACTTCAAAATAAATTGTCTTTTACAAATATTTTGGCTATTACACACTACACCTGCAGCAGTAGCTGGTATGGGACGATAATGATGAAGTACTCCAGTTGCAGGCAGAAATCCTTTCAGAACATTTTCAGCATATATCCGGGCTTCAAAAGCATGACCTATATAAATAACCAAAACCTGTCAACAGAATAATTGTCTTCTGTACAAGTGACTGGAGATTTTCCAAGCTAGACATGCTTTGACCAGTAAGGTGAAATAAGAATAAAAAGTATAGGGGGAAAATAGCAGAAACACAATCTCTATCCAAAGTTTTAGCCAATTTTGAAAAAAATTAAAAAAATTTTAAAAAAAATGGAAAAAGGTAGTCTTAATGACACAAGCAATCAGTTCTTTATTTTCCAGCTTAGCATGCTTGATTCTTATATTCCTTTCAAAAGCCTGATAATGTAATTTCACTTTACATTTATTATGATTGACCTACTGACATTTTCCCTTACCAACCATCAATATGTCTTATAAATAAATTCTCAAATGTTAACTTCTTTCTATATACAAAATTATAAAATACAGATCATTGTCTTCTGCAATATCTATTAGCAGTCATTATCACAAGAATATCTGCACTGTCTATCAAAATAGCATCTAAGAAATTTGTACCTTTAAGCCTAGTAACGGTTGAAAACCATCAACAAACCCTATCCTAATCTATCAGATTTATGAATCATTAAATTTCCTATGTCCTGATTAACTTAATCTAATTCAAATATTCTCTAAAAGTTGGGTGGTGGTGCCTGATCTTTGCCCCAGATACATGCATTAAAGCATATAAACAAATACGTCAACCAACACGGCTTCAATAAGTATATGCCTAGCCACTCCATTCACAGGTGATAGCAAAGACTGATCCAGGGCTAATCACTTGTGATGCAATAGTAAAATGAGAAGGCATTCCATAACTTCCCAGTTTCAATGGAGTAGTAGTTAGTAACTAACAAGATTACATTTTCTCAGTGAACAGCCTTTAAAAACTAAAGGTTCACAATTAAAAATAAAATAAAATAAATAATAAAAAAATCAAAATCTGTATAAGATGCATGATTTTTGAGAATACGATTTTTAAAATGCTATAAATGATATAGCAACACTCTATACAAAGCACAGAAATGGGGTTCACCTAATATAGGCACTTGAGATTGAGTCATTGGAAGTGGTTCTCCATTTGCAACCCGGATTTGCCACTCCACAAGATCTTGACCAACTATCATCTCAGTCACTGGATGTTCAACCTACACATTCTCCCAGTAATAAATTTGTTGAACTTGAGGTTTATAATCACCAGAGAAAAGGGTGACCAACATACCTGAAGACGTGTATTCATCTCCATAAAATAAAATTGACCCGACATAGTATCAACTATGAACTCCACAGTGCCAGCATTGTGATATTTAACAGCCTTTGACAGATGAAACGTGGATAAGAGTACAGCAATAATATCAAGGGGAATGGACATGCACAGATATCAAATAAATAAAAAGATGATTGCAGGTCAAGATGATCATCATTCAAATACACCATGGGTGAATTCAATAAGCATTTGTAGTAATTTTAATTTTGAACACAAATATCATATTGAATAACATATGAAACTGAGAAAGACATTCACCTTAGCTGCAGATACAGCAGCCAGACCCAAGTGCGAGCGGAAGTCATCGGTAACATTTGGCTGCATCAAGTACATGCAAACTTAACCTCAGTAGATATATGAGGAAAACAATAAACCTAAAAAATAGAAAATGATCATTACAGCTGGAGCTTCTTCAATAATCTTCTGGTGTCTTCTCTGCACACTGCAATCTCTCTCATATAAATGCAGTACATCGCCATACTTGTCTCCAAATATCTACAAAAATTGGCATAACACCATAAAGAATTGATACAAATACCTAACAAAAGTTAAACTCCATAACATTTGAATTTTACCAAAGTTCAGAGCCTTAACCTGTCCCAAGAAAAAAAGTGGCAATAGGTGACTAAATTTAGTGATAAGAATCACCATTCGATTATATATCATAAGAACTGAATCAGAAGAGTGAAAGCGAATTGCATGATTGAGAGTACCTGGACTTCTATGTGTCTTGGTTGAGTAATGTATTTCTCTAACAAAATTGTGTTTATCCCAAAAGATGCAGCAGCCTCACGTTGAGCTCCCAGGAAAGCTTCAACAAATTCACTTGGACTTTGCACAATTCTCATACCCTAAAATTTTGCACCTTGTGAGAACCTCATTCAAGAAAAAGTTTATAAGTATGCTAGAGAATTCATCAACAGGTATTTTCATAGCTTCAAAATTCAATGAAACAGATTGTATTTACGATTGCATGGACTTTAACATGAATTTAAAACTGTGGATTTATGAAACTTCCAGCATCAAATAAGCAGACCAATTATAGTTAAAGAAAGTGACCAGGATGACAGCATACCTTTCCTCCACCTCCATGAGTAGGCTTTATTAAGATAGGGTAGCCAATTTTATCTGCTTCTAATTTCATAAACTCAACATCTTGTTCATTGCCATGATATCCTGGTACAAGCGGCACCCCAGCTGCTCCCATTATTCTCTTTGAGGCACTTGAGAGTGAAAGGCAAAGCAGCATTAATCAATTAACAACACAAAATTTATCAATGAACTCACATCATACAAAAGTGTCTAATTTAATCAGCACCTCTTATCACCCATATCCCGTATGGCAGAAGCCGGAGGCCCAATAAACGCCAGACCCTTATCTTCACAAAGTTGAGCAAAGTCGGCACTTTCAGACAAGAAACCATAACCAGGGTGAATAGCCTGCTTATCAACAAAACAAGACATCCACTCAGAACAAGCATATTTAAATAATTTATCCAATTCAAAACACAAGTATGATACAATCAAATGCTACAATACAAATAATCTATTGCATATTATAGGCTAGTATAATGAACTTCAAAATTCAACTGAGAGTCGGTACCACAGCGCCTGCTCGAATAGCAGCGTCGACAATTGATGAGCCGTTGAGATAACTCAAGCGAGCCGGAGGAGGACCGATTCGAATGGCTTCATCAGCGGACTTCACGTGAAGTGCCTGCTCGTCGGCGTCACTGTAAACGGCAACAGTTTGAATTCCCAATCGCTTGGCTGTTCTGATGATTCTGCAAGCGATTTCACCTCTATTGGCGATCAGAATCTTCTCAATCTGTTGCGGAGCTGATGCAGTGAAGAAACGCGGCCGGAGAAGGAATGGCTTATGTGTGATTTTTCGACGGAGAATTGAAGCCATTGACAACATGGTTTTTGTTCGGAGGAAGAGCGGGAGTTAAAACATAGATTATTGAAATGATGATGTGTATATGATCATGATGATCATCTCCATGAAGACGATAACAGTTGTCTTGAAGTGTGACTCACTGTTTGGATTTGCATCTGATGTGGGGTTTACTTGTCACACCCTTTCTTTCTTTTTCCAAATTTTTATTGCGATTTGGATAAAGCCACCATATCTAATAAATTGTTTAATTATTCGGTCTGTGTTATAATATTAAAGTGAGATAATCCCAAAAATGGGATGAAGTTCTGAATTTTTCCCATTTTAGAATTTTTATTTTTATTTTATCATTACGTGAATGGAAAATATTAAAGAGATTTTTAGTCTTTAATAGAGCATAAAAATGAGTTTTAATGGTAGCAATATAGTAGGATCGGCATGGAAGTGAAATGATAGAAAATTTTAATTTTAAAATTAAGAAAATATTACTGTGGATAATATATAATGAAGGATGATTATGAACTATATTCCTTGGAATGTAAGGAATGAGATGCAAAATTCAAGTCTTAAATTACTGGAAAATGACTTCTTTGGACTCAAATGAATCATTGAGGAAATAAGTAAAATATTCATTTAAGTTGATTAATTTAAGAACTCTAAGTAACTAGAGTTTACTTCAAAAAAATTGAAAGATGTAAATGAGAAGGACGACACTATTATTGACGAATTTATAGATTTGAAGTAGAAAAAATGGTTGAAATGAAGGATGATACGATAAATCCTAATAATTTTTTTCTAAGCTTTAGTTAGCTTTTTGGTTTTTAACTTACTTTTATATTTACAACTAGCGAATATTTTTGCGCTCAGCACAATTTTAACATAAAACTACGTAATAAAATTTTTAAAATGAAATTATTTAATAGTAAGATTTATAAAAATAAAAAATAAAATAATAAAAAATAGAATATAATAAGAAATAGAATGCAGATGCCATAGATTTAGAGAGAATGTGTGTGAGTGTTTCAAATTGGATGATATAAACAAATGAAAAGACATGCGATTAAC